>OZ012741.1:6984143-7211643 GCA_963859935.3 Lathyrus sativus | reverse complement strand
AAAATTGAAAAACTTAACATATTATAGGAAATCAACCAACCATTTGTATAAGAACTACCTCAACCTAGTTGTTATTTATTTCTATTTTTATGTATTATATTATAACCATTTTGAAATTTTATAATAGTGTATTTATTATTTATGATCAATAAAAAATCTTTTTTTTTGGTTTGTTTCGGTATTATTATTTGTTATTTTCCATGTCAAATTCTTTTTTACTTTTCCTAAGCTAAAATGTTTAATAATTTTTTCAAATATCTTTCACACGTCACTACAACAAATAACACTTTTCATGATGAAACTTTTACCTCGAGCATTAGAAAATTGAGGTATAAAATCAAGGCGCACTATTTTTTATTATTTAATTTTTTTTTATAAAAAAAAACATAAATTCCCTCGATTTTTAAAATAACCGGGGTGAAAAAACAACTCAGTACAAGCTTTGATTCTCAACTATCGTAGTTTATGATTTTATTTGTTTATAAGTGTAAACGAAATGTTCTAACTCTTCGATTTTCTATTTAATCGGGGTATAAAATAAAAATATTTTACTATAGAAACACTCGTTAAACAGATTTTACCCTAATCCTTACTAATATGAAGCCACCCTAAGCATCATTCTTTGTGATGGATTGCAAGGCTGGAAAAATCTTCAATGTTCTTCTATTTTGAACAAAATATTTTTTCTGCCCTTACATTTTATCTCACATAATTGTGTTGATGATGTTATTGTATTTATGTAATAACATTCATATGTTATCAATCAAAGAAAACAATGAGAAATATATTGCTTTCCTCGGTTGACAGTATTGGAAAATTTATTACTAAACACATGCATCCATTTCTCTTTCATGTTTTTTTTCATGTGAAAGCATTTGTCATGGAAACATTTGCTCAATATAATCTAGGATGGATTGGAAGAACATAAAAAAAATCTCTTGGTAGGAACAGATAACTTCTCATTAATCTGAAAATAATGTAAATAGTATTTTCCTTACGGTGAATATTGTTGTCCGTACCGTGAATAGTGTTTTCGAGTTTTCGGGATTTTTTTGATTCGGTCCATGGATCCATGTGATTTTGGGATTTGTTTGTTGGGTATTTACTATTATAAATATGTATCTCTTATATGCTTAGTGTGTGACAATCTTAGAGTTTACACCAACAAGGAAAAGCAAGAGTTTAAAGGTATAGCATAGGGTTTCAGCTATATTGAGAGTTGGAGAGGTAGGGAAACACTTGGTTAGAAAATAGGGTTGTTCTTGGACGGCTTTAGGGTTGTTCTTAGGAACCTGAAGGCGAAAAATATTTTCTTGCAACTCATCTGTAATCTCTTGTAATAATTTTCTGAGTATAGTGAATTGGAGAGCTGCTCTCTCCTCCAGAGTAGATCGTTTGATCGAACTTGAGTAAACAAACATTCAATTTTTTCTTTCCTTATTCTGTTATATTATCTATGTACAGATTATTATTGCTGAAGACTATTTATTTTGATTACGATTGTTCTACAAGATTCAGAACATGAAACAAATAAAAAAGTTTAAATCAATCAATACAAATTAATTCACTAATTTCTTGTATTTTCCCACTTGCAATTGTCTCATTTTAAAAAATTATTCATTCTTGTGGAGAACTATCTTATTTATCATTTTATTACTTACACTATATTTTGGACTATTACTGAACTTCCATAAAACAATATGGTTAAAATTCAAAATTCTTGTTTGAATTTTAAATTGTGGGGGCAAATTTTGTAAATTTATTATGCTAAAAAATAAGATAGTATTTATAAATAAGTATTATAATTTTTTTTTATTATTTTAAAATTATTAATAATTTTTTTATTTTATATTTATAATTGTACAACATATTTTATCTTCACAAATCAACTAATAACTCATAGATCATTAATTTTTCTTTTATTTTAAGAATATGGAATAAAAATATATCATTTAATAAATTATTTTGGAGTATATTTAAAAATGAGATAAGTATTTAATGTAAAATATTATTATTATTATTATTATTATTATTATTATTATTATTATTATTATTATTATTATTATGACTATGATAGGAGTATAATAGAGTTAAATTTTTAAGTAAAGTGGGGGCATATATATATATATATATATATATATATATATATATATATATATATATATATATATATATATATATATATATATATATATATATATATATATATATATATTAAAGCCACTTACAGGTATTAAACTCTATATGAGCAATTTATCTTAGGGATGACAATATGGTTAAAATTCAAAATTCTTGTTTGATAAAATCCATTACAGATATAGGGTGGGTAGTTTAATGAATATTTACGGATAAAATAAATAAATATTTAAATACTCATTTGTTAATTGATATGGATACAAGTCTTATGATTTCCGTGCCCGCGGATATTCATATTCATTAATAAATTATAAAAATAATTTAAATATCATTAGTTCATTATACATTATATTTTCATCTTCTAAAAAAAATAGTCTTCTTATATTTATTTCTTTTTTTTTTAATTTTTCTTTGAAGAAAACCTTTCACATTTCATTCAAGTTCTATTAGTCATTTCATATATAAACTCTCCAATACTTCATATCTCATTTAAACTATTTCACAATCAAATCAACTAGTGTTGTCATTCCTCTTTCGAATCTGTGTCTCCCTTCCTACTCCTTTGTCGTATGCTCTTCCATTATGTTTGAATCTAATTATGTTTTGGTGTATAAGAAGAAAATGAATGTGATGAAATTTTATTGTTAAATTAAAAGCGAATTGTATGGATTTTATGTGATAATAAATTTTTGTGTCTTTAAAAGAAGTTTAAAAAAATTCAAAAAAAATTATAAAAAAAATATTATCTGTGGATATCTGTAAATATTCGCGGATACTATAAAACTCATAGATTATCCACTTAACAGATATCCACATTGATATTTAGCGGATATGAATATTATATTTATCCAACGGGAGAGATACGGATATCATAATATCCGTTCTCATGAATATCCATTTATATTTCTAGTTTACCTCATTAAAAAATATAAAATTAATTTAATTAGTGATTCAGTTAAGAAAATAACAAATAGATTTAAATTGTCTAAAATTTACAAAATAATAATTATTGTAAAATATATAGATTAAGATGTTGTAAATAATTATTTTTTTAAAATACCAAATTAATCTTATTAATTATTAACTAATTTTTATTACTATACATACAAAGTAATATATATATATATATATATATATATATATATATATATATATATATATATATATATATATATATATATATATATATATATATATATATATATATATATATATATATATATATATATATATATATATATATATATATATATATATATATATATATATATATATATATATATATATATATATATATATATATATATATATATATATTAATTTGAGGGCAATGCACATTACATTAGTTATAAAATTAACGTACGAAGTAATTGTTCTTGGATTCTTAAAGCCATATATAAGCAGAGACAAGAAGTTAGCCACATGCAGGTATGAAAAGACATGTTGCAATCACCCAAATTCCAAACCAAAAAATGTATGAAGAAATTAAAGAGTAAAATCAAGTGGTAAATTGGAGAAAGTTATTGTATAACAAGTTATCCTTTGGTAACAACGAGAATATCAATACCATAGGTCCTCACATTATTGATACAATTGTGTTTAGAAAATATACAGCAAACTAAAATATGAAAAAATGATTGGATTTTTTTCCCCACAAATACAAGAAATTTTATAAGATTTTACAAAATAGAGAAGAAGAAAGAAAAAAAATAAAAAGTTGTTAAAATTAATTTACTATTCACTTTTTCAATAAGGGTCCAAAAATTATAAGGCCATAACTAGTCTATTTATAAACTATTAAATTAACTAAGATTACAAGTTAACTTAACAATTGAGCTTACAAACACGGCCAAATTCTATATGATAATTTAAACACAAAACTAACATATTTCGACAGTATACCTGAACAGACTTCAACTACACTAAAATTCAATTCAAATACGACAAATTATGTATAGAATTTGAGTTAAACCAAAATTCATCGTATTGGTAGACTTGTGATGCCTTAACTTGTCTTTAGGTTTGTTCTTTTGTGTATTGAAATAAGTATTTTCATTTTTTTTAAAAAACAAGAATTAACTTTTCAACTAATTGATAAAAATATTTTTAAATTAATATTTAATTTTTTAATTAAACTATAAAGTTAATAAATTATAATTTCAAATGCTACTTAAAGCATTTTATAAAAACTATTATAAATTATCATTAAAAAATACTATAACTTAATAAAATAATAATATGGAATGAATGAGATGACTTAATTGATATATATTAATTAAATTGAATTAGTGTAAATGATCATAATATAGTTATATGTGTGATGAAATATTATTTATAATCATGTATTAATTAAATAATAATATTTTTTTTAACTAATTATAAAGTTAATTTTTTTAAAACAATAAATTATAATTTCAAATTCTACTTAAAGCATTTTTATCAAAAATACTATAAACTATAGTAAGAAATACTATAAGTTAATATTAGTAATAATATGTACTAGTTAATATTCTTAAAAAAAAAAAATAATAATATGGAGCGATGAGATAGCTCAATTGATATGTAAGTTAAACTAGTTTAAATAAGTGATATTTAGTTATTTATGTGATGAAAATTTTATTTATAATTATGTATTAATGTAAATACATTGTTTATATATATATATATATATTATTAAATTTCTAAAAATATGTTGATAAAAAATATATCTATATTAGTGTATAAACAATACTTCCGTTTTTTCTAATTATTATTTTTGACTTTTTATACCTATAAAAAAACTAATAATTTTTGTTATTTTTAAATTATGACTTTTTTTTATCTATAATATCTTTTAAATTTTAATTATTTCAATATTTATTTTGTCCATAATAAATATTAGAGATAATTTTAATAAAACTATAGTAATTATTACTATTTGAACTTTGTAAATAGAGAATATATATTTACAAACTCTTGTAAAAAAAGTGATGTGACTAAAGAGCCCCTAGAAGATTCCAAAAACTATACAACTTTTGAACAATAAACCCCAACATGACAATGACAAACACTTGTCTTGATGCCATTTCAATGGCTACCTAGCTACTTAGTTTCTTCATTCAATTCACCTCTCCTCTCTCTCTCTCTCTCTCTATAAATTCATAACCACACTCTCTCCTCAACACAAATTTCAACTCTCACTTTAGCAGTGGCTTGTGTTCTGCACACAACAACATAGAAACAAACAAACAAAAATGGTTGGAAATTCTAAGAGAGTTGATTCCTTTGAAACCATTAAAGTTCAATCAGAGATACCAATGTTGTTACAATCACCATTTGAAATTCATAAGGTGAGATTGCCACCACAAAGAACCACTCTTCAAAAACTTAGACTCAGACTCTCTGAAATCTTTTTCCCTGATGACCCTTTTCATGGATTCAAAAACCAAACTTGGATCACGAAGTTTCTTCTCGCTCTTCAATATTTGTTCCCTATTTTTCAATGGGGTCCGGAGTATAGTCTTACGCTTCTTCGCTCCGACATCGTCTCCGGACTCACCATCGCCAGTCTCGCCATTCCTCAGGTGCGTCACAGTTACTTCTATGATTTCAAATCTTATAAAAATGAATCATATTTGTAGTCGATTTTGCTTATCATCTTTAAAGACATGACACAATATAAAAGTTTTAAATTGCTGTTACAATTGTCACAATTAAAAAATCTCAAAAAAAATTATAACCATATTCATCTTGCATGCATGGATTGGTTTTATTAATGCATATAATTATAGTAAAAATGAATATTTAATTTAATGATTTTCTGGAAAAAAATATTGATTTTTTTGTAATTTTTTTGTTGTGGCAGGGAATCAGTTATGCGAAGCTTGCAAACTTGCCACCTATTATTGGATTATGTTAGTATTCATTCTCTGTTTTTGTGCTTGATATTTAAAAATTACATAATATATATGATTATTTTTAATTATAAATAATTATAAATAATTATTATTGTTCTGCAGATTCAAGTTTTGTGCCTGCTTTGATATATTCAGTGCTTGGAAGTTCTAAGCATCTTGCTGTTGGTCCAGTTTCAATTGCATCATTAGTTATGGGATCAATGTTAAGTGAAAGTGTTTCTTATAATCAAGATCCAATTCTCTATCTTAAATTGGCTTTCACTTCAACTTTTTTTGCTGGTTTATTTCAAGCTTCTCTTGGTGTATTAAGGTACTACTTATCAGTCATCAACTTATTCATTTCATTATTTTTTATTATTTTATAATAATTAAAAAATTAAAATTTAATAAAAAGAGAAATAACCTTTGAAGGTGTTGTATGCAGGTTAGGATTTGTAATTGATTTTCTATCAAAGGCAACATTGGTTGGTTTCATGGCTGGTGCTGCAATAATTGTGTCACTTCAACAACTCAAAGGATTGCTAGGAATTCTTCACTTCACCAACAAGATGCAAATTGTTCCTGTATTAACCTCTGTTTTCAAGCAAAGAGATGAGGTATTTTTTTATTTAAAAAATATATATATTAAACAAAAAATTTCTACTAATTAATTGGTCAAAATATTAGTTGGAAGAGCCGTTTCAAAATAAATAAACAAATATAGTTTTAATTTTAACTCAAAAATAATTGTTGGAAGAGTAAAATATAAATTAATCCCCACCACAAAACTTTTCAAAACATTCTTATAGCATTGATTCTGTTTTAAGTTATAAGAATTAACATTTTGATTTAGATTGATTACCAAAAGCCAGCTACTTTTATAGATATTTCTTAATTTGACTTTTTTTTTTTTATCAAGGGATCATATTCCAATTATTATAATTTTCTCAAAAATATTCCAATTATAATCAACAACAAAAATATTCCTTTTATTTTTTAACTTTCTTGATTAAAAAAATTATTCCTTTTTTCTTATTCTTTCATGAATGGACATATTGAATATTTAGCCAATTAAAGGTCACATTCAAATGAAAATTGCATATTTGTCCTACAGATGCAAAATTGCAAATAAAAGTGTAATGTAATTACTTATATGCCCTTTAAATATATTTAGAGATCATATTTTACCTATTTAATTTTTTGAAGTAATATACAGATGCACAATTTAATTATTGACTGCAACATTTATTCATATTTAGTAAGTTATTAATATTTATAAATTAATAAAATTTTAAAAATATTTAACTTTTTTCTTGCCACTTTTAAATAAATTTTATATTTATCATATTAATTAAAATTTTCAAGTCCAATGTAAATTACATAAATGTCCTTGTTTTTTTTTTGCAGTGGTCATGGCAAACAATTTTGCTAGGATTTAGTTTCCTAGCCTTTTTGCTAACAACAAGACACATTGTAAGATTTTTATTTCAAATTTCAAACACAAATATATGGTTTTTATTTAAATTTCATTTGTTTTTTAAGAATATAAAAATCCTTATATATGTTTTTATATTGTGACAGAGCATGAAGAAGCCAAAATTATTCTGGATTTCAGCAGCTGCTCCATTGACTTCAGTTATTCTTTCAACAATTTTAGTCTTTTCAATGAGACACAAGATCCATAAAATAGCAATTGTAAGAGAAAAAAAAAACCAACTTTAATTGTTTTCAAATGAATTTTTAAAATATATGATTCTGACAAACTCAGAGATGGCGAATCGGATTTGGTCAGACATATATATTTAAGGTTTAGGATTTAGGGTTTAGTCTGGTTTTGATAAGTCTGTTTTTTGTTGTGTTTTGTTTGGAAGATTGGTGAATTGCCGAAGGGAATTAATCCACCTTCATCAAACATGTTATTCTTCAATGGTCCATATTTGGCTCTTGCTATCAAAACAGGACTTGTCAGTGGAATCTTGTCTCTCACTGTAAGCTTTCTCAAACTTAGTAGAATCACTTATCATATTAAGTGCTTATTTATAAAGCCATTTCACAAAAACAACTCAACTTATTTTTCAGGAAGGAATTGCAGTTGGAAGAACATTTGCTTCACTTAGAAACTACCAAGTGGATGGAAACAAAGAAATGATGGCTATTGGTCTCATGAACATAGCTGGTCCTTGTTGTTCATGTTATGTCACAACAGGTAATGATCCATTCATCACAAGTAGTTGATAAAGAAAACGAACTTTTTCAAGAAAATTTTGATTCTAAATATAAAACAAACCTGCAGGGTCGTTTTCTCGATCGGCCGTTAACTACAACGCTGGAGCGCAGACAGCCGTATCAAACATAATCATGGCATCAGCGGTTCTTGTGACTCTTCTGTTTCTCATGCCGCTGTTCTATTACACGCCAAATGTTATCTTGGCAGCCATTATCATCACCGCTGTTATCGGTCTGATCGATTTTCGAGTAGCTTACAAATTATGGAAGGTTGACAAGCTTGATTTCTTGGCTTGTTTGTGTTCCTTTTTCGGTGTTCTCTTCATCTCAGTTCCAATAGGCCTTGGAATCGCAGTAAGCTTTAAAGTTCAACTGTCATATCAGTAAAAAAAATTTATCGGTTATGACTCGTCGACAGTGTATAACTTTCCGAACCTTTTTAGGTGGCGATATCGGTATTCAAAATCCTGCTTCATGTCTCTAGGCCAAACACATTGGTTTTAGGAAACATTCCGGGCACACCAATATTCCACAACCTAAATCAATATAAAGAAGCTTTAAGGATTCCTTCATTTATCATTTTGGCTGTTGAGTCTCCCATTTACTTTGCCAATGCAACTTACCTGCAAGAAAGGTTCGATAATACTCCCTCTCGAGTCTTGAGTTTATGTATCTGGTCCAAATTTTTGGACCAGATACGCGTAGGATAACTATACTTTGAAGGTTCTAACTATTTTGAGTTCTTCTATTGTTTTAGAATTTTAAGATGGGTTCGAGAAGAGGAAGAATATGTAAAAGCAAACAATGGAAGTATATTGAAATGTGTAATTTTAGACATGACAGGTATGTATTTCGCTTGGCTTGCAAAGTATGTTATCGAAGATTTGGGATCGTTTTGGATAAAATGTTGTGTTTTTTCGTTTTGTTTTCAGCCGTGACAGGCATAGACACAAATGGAATCGACACGTTATGTGAACTTAGAAGGAGACTGGAGCAAAAGTCACTTCAGGTATGTATCTATAAATCTCGTGCACAACTTAGCTCGTGCGCGACACAATTGAATGTTTCACTTAGTTTTCGTTCTAATCTGTATTTATGATTGATTGTGCAGCTTGTGTTAGCAAATCCTGTTGGAAGTGTGATGGAAAAACTGCACGAGTCGAATATTTTGGAATCGTTTGGAATGAAAGGATTGTATCTGTCAGTAGGAGAAGCCGTGGCTGACATTTCATCATCGTGGAAAGCTCAGCCTTGATGAAGCTCCTCCATAGATGAGGTTTAAGCCGTTAGACAGAAAAAGATTATGGCTTCTAACTTTCAGCAGTTAGACAAATACTAACTTTGAAAGTTTTTAGCCTAATGAGAAAATTCAAGTTTGTTTAAATTAAAAAGCCTTCAATACCAAGGCATTTGTTTTTGTTTAGTAGTGTTTTCTTATTGTAGGATGCTACTTTTATTTATGTACGTATTTTGTTACTCTTGTCCATTTTTGGCTTTAGTTGGAGAAGAAAGAGCAACCAAGAAAGAACTATTGTGATGATTTCATTATGTTGACATTCAGTGATAAATGTCAATATATGATTTAGATTTTAAAAATTGCTGACAATTTTAAATGTGACGGTATTTTCTTTAAAAAAAATTTATAGTCAATAGCAGTTAATGACTTATTTCGCTATGCCAGTGATTTCTAACCCAGAATAGTTTTTAACTCGCTATTCTTTCCGCTTCTACAACAACAACAATTAAGCTTTATTTTATTAAGTGGGGTTGGTTATATGAATAAACTTTCTATCATAATGTCTTATTAAGGGTTATGTTTCTATTCAAATCATTAATCTTGAAATTTTTCTTAATAGCTTATCATATAGTCTTTTTAGGTCTTCCTCTTTCTCTAATTGTTTGTCTTCTCTTTATTTGATATATCTTCCTTACTACAAAATCTACCGGTCTTATCTGCATGTTCAAGTCACCTAAATTTATTTTCCAACATCTTCCATATTATAGGCGCTACCCCACTCTCTCTAATATTTTCATTTTTAATTCTATCGTGTCGAGTCTTACCACACATTCATCGCAGCATCCTCATCTTTGTTACACTTACTTTATTCTAGTGTTGATTTTAAATCGTCCAACATTCTATTCCGTATAAAATTGCAGGTTTTCTCGTAATCCGATAAAACTTTCTCTTCAACTTGAGTGATACATTTGCATCATATAAAACATTGGATGCCCTTCTTTATTTCAACTACCCAGCTTGAATTCAATGGTTTACATCCTCTTCTATTTCTCCATCATTTTGTATTATGAACTCAAGATATTTAAACTGTGTTACTTAATGGATAATATGGTCTCCAACTTTCACTTCTAGGTTAGAACTTATATTTCATATACTCTCTCTCACTTCTACTTATGCGAATGTCATGGGTTTCTAAAGCTCATCTCCAAATTTCCAACCTCTCATTTATATCATTCGCAAAAAACATGCATCTCAGTGTTAGTTCTTGGATGTGTTCTGAGAATACATCCAAAATTAAGGTAAAATAATAAGAACTTAAGATTAATCCGCAAAAAACATACATCTCAGTGTTAGTTCTTGGATGTGTTTCGTGAATAAATCGAAAATTAAGGTAAAATAGTAAGGACTTAAGATTAATCCGCAAAAAACATACATCTCAGTGTTAGTTCTTGGATGTGTTCCGTGAATACATCCAAAATTAAGGTAAAATAACAAGGATTTAAGATTAAACCTTGATGCAAACCAATTGTATTAGAAAATTCGTCTGTCTCTTCACCATGTATCCGCACACTAGTTGATACTCCTTCATATATATTTTGAATAATTCGAATACATACATAACCGCTTTCTTTTCTAGAGTTTTCCACAAAAATTCTCTAAACACTCTATCATATGCGTTCTACAAATCAATAAAAATCAAGTGTAAATTTTGTTAATTCATCTGATATTGCTCCATCATATGCCGTAATAGATAAATCGTTTCTATGATCGATCTTCTAAACATAAGTCTCTTTTCTTAGAACAAACCAAACATAATTGAGATTTTCAATCAAATTTTTAAGTTGAGATTCAACCTTGACATTACAACTTAGTTGTTTGATTTTAAATCAAACATATGTTTATAGTTACTACATGTAATTTGTCTTAAAAAATGATCAAATGGTACGGTCGTCTATGTAATTTGTTCAAAAACAATCATCTATGTAATTCGTCCAAAAAAATATCAAATAAAACTGTCATCTGCCATATGCTATCCCACTTTTATGATCGGCCACTCTACGCCACTATCCAGAAATAACTACTCTGATTCAAACTCTATCTATATGCCATTTTGAGAAATAGACCTCACATTATGTATGAATAGCAAATAAACTATACTTAGAAAAAGATCAACCACAAAATTGTGGTACAGATTCATCAATCAAAAATGATTCATCGATAAAAAATTTAAAAAAAAGAAGTTTAAATGCAAATTTTATTGAGATTCATTCTCCAATCTAATACAACAACCTTTTTAACAGTAATAAATCAGGAATGGCACAAAACTAATATATATATATTTCAAAGAAATCAAATAGATCCAATAACTCACAAACAGGGTAAAAAGAATAGAAGCTCAATCAACTTTACCCGACATCGCTATAAGGAAGGGACAAAAACCAAAATAGAACAAGAATAACCTACATAACACTTTCAGAACTTCCTGGAAATTATGTACCTAATCTTTGTATGGTTATCTATGTTTAAACTCTATTGCAGCTAAAAAATAGTAAAAGTAAATGAAGCTCTTTCAATGGCATAATAGAACTATGCGCTACATGGGCTTTATCTTCGAGATCATCCGATATATAGAAGCAAAAGATGTTATCATCCTGCGGTACAACTCCTTTCTTAAATTCAAGACTCGAGTTACTTCTTTCTGTCAATCAAACATCTGAAAGGAATTTGAATGTATTAAATCACAGGCCAATATTTATCAGTTTATAAACAACACATCATTATGTCCACAAAATGAAAATTCTTTGTTACCAAATGGCACTTAAGCAGATCAACAGGATGTCACAAGTTTGCAATAAGATAAGTAAACTGTCAGTGTGATAATATAAAGAAAATACATAAAATTAATGTCTTAGCCCTCCGGCTCCAAATGTTAATCTCCTTAACATTAACCAGAGCATAAATATTACATGGGACTCTAACACAACACCCTCACACCCAAGACTATATCTGGAGCATGATCCTAGTAGCTCGATAACAGGTGGCTCAATGGGTTTGGATATACTCAAATATCATCTAGAATTTTAAGTGGGCCTAACTTAATACTAGAATCGGCTTGTAAGGTGAGGACAACCCAAGCTTTATAAGCATGAACAAGGGCGTGCCTCTATCTCTAGTCAACGTGAGCCTATAAAACGGCATTTTAGAATTTGAGTTGTGCCTAATTTAACCCTACAAGGCCGCTATTAATTTAACCTTGTTCTCAAGATTAAGGTTTGTAAAGAAGCCAGCAAGAGAGATAGCATCCCTAGACCCAATTGTTTGAAACAAAGAGCTCAACTTATATATAAGCTGTGAAAATGTTCATTTGGATCTCATTTCTGAAGATGGATCGGGGCACCAATCCTCAAATTTGAGGGAGAATACAATGCTTTCCCAACTCAAGCAATTCTCTTTTCTATTAAAATATTCTGTTGGGAAAAGAAGGGTGAGAAGGAAAAGAACAGCAAGCAAAACATATAGAATATTTATTTTTCATTATTCCTAATGTAAATTGAGTTGTAAATTCAAAAACGAGTAAATTATTTAGTCCAGCGTCCAAAAACGAGTAAATTCTTACTTGAACGATATCGTGGTATTTTTATCTCCTGGAGTTCACGTTTCATACACAAGTATTCACCTAGCAAAGCCATTACAGCAATTCCAGTACCATTCACAATCCACCATGTAATAGAAGAGGGCCAACCGCCATACACAATACATATGAAAAGATGGATGATATAGAGAGTGGCTGAAAAATCCAAGCACTTCTTTGATCGTTCAATCAAATAAAGCAAATACACAGCCCTGCAAAACAAAGTCAGTGGTGTTAGTAGTAGTACAATGTAGAGCCACGGCTTAATTTCACTTTACAAGCCATATATGCATAGCAGCTAAGAATGCCCCCATTGAATCATTTCACTACACAAGGTAACAAAACCCATATTTTACATAATTTATAAATCTAAACCAATAAAATTCAATGGATTTCAAAAATAAGTAATTTCCTTTTCTAACATACTAACCAAACACAAGAATTGACTTCCCAAAACCCTCTCAGAAAATTTAAACAAAAGAATTAATTTCCTTTTCATATATTCTATCAAACACTTACACATATGTAATGTCATAAGATAAGCTCAAATAAACTCTTCCAAAGACAACAAAAACAACTAAGCCTTATCCCACTAAGTGGGGTCGGCTACGTGGATCAACTTTCGCCATAATGTTCTATTAAGGACCATGCTTCTAAATCATTAATCTTGACATCTTTCTTAATAACTTCTCTGATAGTCTAGGCCTTTCAAAGACATCATCAGAAAATCACAACAAAAGACTATCATGATTTAATATAAGTGCATAACAATTAATATGATATCATCAAGAAA
Source organism: Lathyrus sativus (assembly GCA_963859935.3). NCBI lineage: Eukaryota > Viridiplantae > Streptophyta > Magnoliopsida > Fabales > Fabaceae > Lathyrus > Lathyrus sativus. The sequence continues at coordinate 7,197,745 of OZ012741.1, read as the reverse complement.
GCTACGAGTAAAACAAGGTGGAAGAGGATAATTACCCCGCAGCTGAGCTGAGCAGAAATGAAACAGCAACGCACCAACCAGTAACGGTAGAGGTAGAAACAGTAACATAGTCAAAGAAATACACAAGGCTCAATCGAGAAACACGAGTGCCAACAAAAACGGTTAACAGCAATCCAAGGGTGATATAATACATACATTGAAGACAAACAATTTGAGCAACAATAAGCCAAGGATCCCATACCACTGCACCATAGAACATGACTCCTACCCGAAACAAAAAACCCTCACAAACTAAACCTAATCTCTAAATTCCCAAATCAAAAATCAAAAAGCCAATTCTAAAAACTTAAACTTTATCCACTCACATCGACCCCGTTACATATATCTCAATAATCAAAGCCACAACACTCTTCATTACATAAAATTAATCAAAATTCAAAACCCCAATTGCCTTAAAACAGTTTTAAAAACCCAAATCAAGGTTGTTGCGTTTAACCCCAAACACGAAGAATGGTTGATGTACTTTCAGATCTGGATTCTGGAACCAACTGTAAAAAGAAACTCACAGTGATTTAAACGGTATTATAAATTTCATGATTGATGAATCTTGCGAGAAATTGAAGAAAATTAAAGCGTTCCTATTTTCCGGCAATAATATAACATAGATTGATAGAACTTACCGAAAACTGAGAAGGAATTGTTGGAAAGAAAATTGGGGTTTTTTCCTCAAGCGATGGCGATCGGCGAAAAAGGGGAAATTTGGGAGGAGAATTGCAGGGAATTGCACTATGCGTGAAGTTCAGACTCGAAGTGTCGTTTTGGCTATGTTGTTGCCGTTTTCCTTACCGGTACTTTCAAATAGATCTTAGCAAATTGTTTACAAATCTCTCGTCTCTAATGTAATCAATTCATTTTGAATTTTGTACACTATTAATAATATAATTTATTAGCTAATCATCCTAATCATTGTTATACGAAAATTGTCTCATAAAAGAGAGAATAATAAATGTTCAAAAGTAAATTAGAAAGAAATAGTATTAATAATTTATTGATATTATAAAACGATTTATAATACGATATAATTTTTTTCTAAAACGACTTATACTAAAAAAAAATGGAGGGAATAATTGTTGATATAAATTATATGGTTAATGTATTTTTAATCCTTTTAAATATAAGCCATTTTATTTTTAGCCTCTAAAAAAATCTTTAAAAAATTGTCCTCCTAATATTTATCGTCCACACTTTTGGTTCATGACGTTAAGTATGTCTAACGGAATGTGTCGTGGTAGTACATATGACCTACATTTGAAAGTTAACATTTAAAATACATGTCACTTATAATTTTACTAGTGTACTGCTTCATTACTACATTGTAAATGTTAAAATGATTTCTCATTTTGTCTCTAGAAACCCTAGTTTTTCCAAATCATGTTTGATGGTCGTGACAATTCTTGCTCCCCGTTGATGCAAGTTTGCACCTTTCATTGCCAACGCCATACGAAGTTAACTGTTTGGAGAGTAGTGTATTCTTTTTTCCATTGTAGTGGGTAGGTAATTGAAAGTCGCAGTTCTTTCATTATAGTAGAGTACAAAGATTTTTGGTGTGGTCCTTGAAGTGGGTAGCTCATTGAAAGTTGTGGTCCTTGAAGTTTCGTTAGGTATGTATAAGACAAGTTTGTCCCACATCTCTCTTTCTTTTTTGCTTTTTGTTGAAGGTTTGTTTTTTCTTTATCCTACAATTTCAGGGTTTCTTTATTAAAATGTTAAAACAATGGAATATAATAACATAACATTGACTGTAGTTTGCATTTGACCGAAAATGCGGTATGCTAGTTACACGTTGATGTTATATTGACTGAATATTTAATGCTCAGTTGATATTTTCTTGACTGAATTATTTTAGTTATGTGAAATTATTACCAAACTTACCCCTTACCATATGTGAAATGTATCAGAGATGGGTTTATTTAAGGTGGTTTTTTGCTCTAAGGGTTGTTATGTAAAAGACTTCAAGTTAAAATATGAAGGTGAGGATATTTATGCATACAATGGATCGTAAGTAGTATTTTCCTCCGAGCGTTTTAACATGTTAACTAAAGAATTTCTGGGAAAAACAGATTGTGATCATGAATTTAACCATCTTGGTTGATGTCTTGCAAACCTTCAATGGTAATAATCTCACAAATTTCTGTCTTCCAATCTTATTCAGGTTGCCTTGAGGTTCTGGTATACATTAATTCGCCCAGAACACGGTATTTGGTTTAGTATTTTTCATCGTTTCATCATTGGCTTTGTTTGAAGTGGTTTTCGTCTTGATATTTGAAGTTCGCAAATCTCGTTCTGAAATGTTTGAGGGAGAACACGCTGAATGCGTTGTTTGTACAGGTGCGCTTGGAAGTTGCTGTCATGGCTAAACTTGATAGCGTTAATGTTTGTCACAGGGTCTGTTTCGTAGCTCGTGTCTGACTCTGTTTTGCTTTTGCAGATAGACTCTGCTTCCCTTTGTGCATTATGCAGGTTTAAGGGTAGAGGCTGCTAGAGGTATATCATGCCACAAGAGTTGTCATTTTGTCCTCCTGCATTTGTATGCAATGACTGCCGTATTTAGTTTGATTGAATTTCCTGAACATCTCCTCTGAAGGTCATGAGGTAAAGAACTTCTTTGAATTTTGACAACGTATTCTAAATCCAAAGTGAGACTGTTGCTAACATTTTATGACACAGATGCATTGGAGCTCGGATTTGGCAAACGGTGAACAGTCTTGGTGCTTGAAGAGATTAGAATGAAGTTATGGAAACTCTGAAGTATGATTGTGGAGATCAAGTTCAAATTTTGATTTAGAACAACAACTTCTAATTTCTTCCATGTGTATGCAACAAGGCGAACATTGGGTTTGCACTTCCAGGCTTGGCATCACTCTCCTTTGAAAAAGCAGGAAAAAATACGGTACAACCTCTTTCTTCTCCTCTAAATCTCAGTGTGCTTTTCCTGTCTGCTCAAATTATTTCAATAATATCAATTGGTTTCTTCTTCTTAGACTCGTTTCACAGCGTCAATTCTGTTTACAATGCAGGTAGGCTGCCAGTTCTTTGACCGATGTTTATGGCGGCGGAGCCAAAGATTTGCGGTGAAAACAGCTTGTTTGATATGAGAATTTTTGATGAAAAATGGTTGTGAAATATTGCAGGTTATTTCTAGTAATTGTTCTGATAATTTTGTGGTGAGTTTGGATGAGTTACAACAAGGTGGTTGTTATGAACTTTGTAGTGACAGTATGAACAACTTATGTGAGTTTGTGGTTTGTATTGGATTTTACTGTCATGCCTTTTTGACAGAAGGAGTATGGTTTATGTGTAGCATGAACATGGTATGGGTTGGTGAAGGTTCCGTTCTCGTGTTAACTGATTGTACTGCTTCATATTTCAGGTAACATTGCCACACAAGTTAATCCCAATCAACGGCAATGCCCCGCGTTAGCTCGTGTTTCCAGCTTTCAGAATCTTCACCGTAAGTGGTCTTAACTGCGTGTTTCCATTAATTGTTTAGCGGGACGAGAAGCTTTGGTGAGTAAACTCGTTTATCATGTCTTTCAATGTAGGTTTGACGAGCTATTGCTTGAAGACTGAAGAAGTTGAGCTGGTATTTCAAATTCTTAATTGTCCTGGTGTTTGCTGATTGATGGAAAGTTGCGGACTTGGAAGGGTGGTTGCAGCCAGCTCTTTGATGCGTAACGGTGATGGGGTCATTGCATTTATCAGTGGTAATTAGACCACCCCAGCCTTTAAAATTCTCGCCAAACCGTTTCAAATATGTTTGATTTCACGCTGTAGCTTATTCGGTTGTACCGAGAAGATGTTGTAACTGATCTACTTGGCATTTCTTGAACTCTAAATTCTCGAATCCAAGCCGAGATTATTAGTACACCACGAATTTAACATGTAAATCAAACTGGACCATCTTAAGTCTTGCCTATGTGTGTCTTGACTGTTGCTTTTGGTATTCCTTTGCAGGTATGACTTGGAGATATAATGGTGCAGTCAAGCTTGAACGTAATCTGGAGTAATCCATACGGGGTCCGAATGTTATCACAGTGGGGGTCACCTATTAAATACTTATCTTTCCATGCTTTGTATATAGATTTGACTGAACAAACCGCAGTTGGTCACTTAGGATTAGTACCTGTAATCATGATTTGGAAAAGAGCAATGATCTTTTAATTTGATCCTTGTGAAGACCATGACTCTTGTAATTAGTTACCCAAATTTGAATATTTGAATGGAAGTTATAACAAAAGAGCTTTAAAGTTTTGCAGCGTAAAACAAGAACATATTCTTTGCAAACAAAACTTCACTGAACTGCTGTCGATAGGATCCCAAAAATTTGATTCAACAAGATATTGAGATAATTCCTTAAAGGGTCCGATACCCATTTTTCTCCTTTCAAGCTCTCCTTGTAAATGATAATAAAGGTCATTAAGAATCAACTTATTTAGTTCCTTCCCCTCACTGTAACCACGGTGTGAATACTGAGATAACATTTTAGAGAAGGCGGGATGAATTGTCAACTTCGTAACAATTCCATGAATCTTCTGAAGCAAGGGCACAAATAAACTTCCAGAGTTGTTAACTGCTAATTTTAACATCATATGAACCATTTTGCTCCTACAACACCAATTGATTAAATTGTAAATGTCGCGTTTAAAATCCAAACGAATAATCCTTGAATCTTGAATTCAAATTATCCTGCAGTGCAAATGCCTCAATCTATGAGCCCCTGATTTCAATTTTTGTACGAATTCTGTCTTGACAAATTCTTCACTAAGGATAAAACTTGAAAGGGACCAAGATCTCGATTTAAGGGGATCTCATCATGAAAATATGCTAGATTAAGGACTTAATCTAAACTAATTCTAATCTAAACTAATTCTAATCAATAATTTTATTTTATTTTTAATTAAAGACTTAATCTAATTAAATAAAGAAACTTAAATCTATTCTAAATTAAAATTAATTTCTAAACTTAATTAAACAATATAAAAACTAATTTTAAAAATCTAATTAAATCTATTTTAAAAACCTAAAACTAATCTAAAACTAATTGAAATTGAATAATTCTAAAACTAAAATCTATCTAAATTATAATTTTATTTTTAAAAGCTATTTTCTAAATATAAAAAAAAACTAAATAAATTCTATTCTACTCTAATTTCTACAAATAAAATTAAAAAAATTAAATTTTAATCTATTTTCTAAAAGATAAATTATTTTTAAAAATCTATAAACAAAGCATGAACAAAAATATTAATGTTTTTGAAAAAAAAAAAGGGAAATTAAAAAAAGAAATCAATATTTACAAAAAAAAAAAAAAAGAACAACTTTCTTAGGCCGATCTTCATTATAGTAAAAACTTTATAGTATGAAACTCAATATAGAACATGATGTTATATATTGTACTGTAACACTCAAAGTATATTTAGTATACAGTCAACAATCAAAAGTAAAAACTTTAACATGATGTTATATATTGTACTGTAACACTCAAAGTATATTGGACTCATGAATATAACAATCAATTTCTTCAAATCCTTGCATTCCTTCTATTCCCTTCACTTCCCTTCCTTCAAATCCTTTATTTCCATTACTTGTTCCAAAATAATAGCTTCTAATCTTTTCATTTTTCTCATCACTTCATTGATGGGGTAGCAGTGTTCAATTCATCTATTTTTCTGCCTTGTAACAAAATCATGGCTTCCAATGTATTTTTCTGCCTTGTAACAAAATCATGGCTTCGAATGTATCAATTCTCTTCATTATCTCCTCAGTGGGGGGAGTGCGAGTGTTACTGGATTCCCCGACCTCATAGTGAACCCAGTGAAAGCGTGTGTCTATCCCTTTACCTTTAGCCGCAACTTTAGCAGCCTCAGCCAATGAGTCAAATGAATCAAACCTATCATTGTCATTTCCTAGGGCAGGAGGAACAACATAAGGAGTGTATCTTGTTCTAGTTTTTTTGAGGTGATGAGCTAAAAATGAGAATCCCTGGGCATTGAAGAGCCCTTGGGCTTTTCTCCTAATAGCATCCACCGTTCGGTTGTCCAAAGCAGCACAGCTTTTTACTGTCTGCCAGAAATTATAGTCATTGCCATAAGCTTGAGCAAAAATATACCATCATTATCGTATTCCACATTCTTCTTTTTTTCATCTTTTTTCATCTTCAGTCCATTCTTGTTGTTTCGGATTGTTTGACATTTTGTGTCTGTGGTAACAAATTACAACTATGGTTGAGTTATTCACCATGAATGCGGGCTGACAAAAATATAAATCTAAAAGTTTCACAACGAAATTATACCATCATTATTAAAGCTAAATTGAACGGTCGAATACTATACATACCACCAAACTTGATTTCTTGAGAATCTTGGAGATACAAGCTGAAGACTTGATGCAGAAGAGGCCAGTAATAACAGTCGCTATGTCTTAAAAAATCTCCTCAAGCTAAACATGAACGCACAAACACTGACATAAGGGTTTATACAAATCAACGATGGTTGAGTTATTCACCATGAATGCGGGCTGACAAAAATATAAATCTAAAAATTTCACAAAGAAATTATACCATCATTATTAAAGCTAAATTGAACGGTTAAATACTATACATACCACCAAACTTGATTTCTTGAGAATCTTGGAGATACAAGCTGAAGACTTGATGCAGAAGAGGCCAGTAATAACAGTCGCTATGCCTTAAAAAATCTCCTCAAGCTAAACATGAACGCACAAACACTGACACAAGGGTTTATACAAATCAACTATGGTTGAGTTATTCACCATGAATGCGGGCTGACAAAAATATAAATCTAAAAGTTTCACAACGAAATTATACCATCATTATTAAAGCTAAATTGAACGGTTGAATACTATACATACCACCAAACTTGATTTCTTGAGAATCTTGGAGATACAAGCTGAAGACTTGATGCAGAAGAGACCAGTAATAACAGTCGCTATGCCTTAAAAAATCTCCTCAAGCTAAACATGAACGCACAAACACTGACATAAGGGTTTATACAAATCAACGATGGTTGAATTATTCACCATGAATGCGGGCGGACAAAAATATAAATCTAAAAATTTCACAAAGAAATTATACCATCATTATTAAAGCTAAATTGAACGGTTGAATACTATACATACCACCAAACTTGATTTCTTGAGAATCTTGGAGATACAAGCTGAAGACTTGATGCAGAAGAGGCCAGTAATAACAGTCGCTATGCCTTAAAAAATCTCCTCAAGCTAAACATGAACCCACAAACACTGACATAAGGGTTTATACAAATCAACGATGGTTGAGTTATTCACCATGAATGCGGGCTGACAAAAATATAAATCTAAAAGTTTCACAACGAAATTATACCATCATTATTAAAGCTAAATTGAACGGTTGAATACTATACATACCACCAAACTTGATTTCTTGAGAATCTTGGAGATACAAGCTGAAGACTTGATGCAGAAGAGGCCAGTAATAACAGTCGCTATGCCTTAAAAAATCTCCTCAAGCTAAACATGAACGCACAAACACTGACATAAGGGTTTATACAAATCAACGATGGTTGAGTTATTCACCTAGAATGCGGGCTGACAAAAATATAAATCAAAAAATTTCACAAAGAAATTATACCATCATTATTAAAGCTAAATTGAACGGTTGAATACTATACATACCACCAAACTTGATTTCTTGAGAATCTTGGAGATACAAGCTGAAGACTTGATGCAGAAGAGGCCAGTAATAACAGTCGCTATGCCTTAAAAAAATCTCCTCAAGCTAAACATGAACGCACAAACACTGACATAAGGGTTTATACAAATCAACGATGGTTGAATTATTCACCATGAATGCGGGCGGACAAAAATATAAATCTAAAAATTTCACAAAGAAATTATACCATCATTATTAAAGCTAAATTGAACGGTTGAATACTATACATACCACCAAACTTGATTTCTTGAGAATCTTGGAGATACAAGCTGAAGACTTGATGCAGAAGAGGCCAGTAATAACAGTCGCTATGCCTTAAAAAATCTCCTCAAGCTAAACATGAACCCACAAACACTGACATAAGGGTTTATACAAATCAACGATGGTTGAGTTATTCACCATGAATGCGGGCTGACAAAAATATAAATCTAAAAGTTTCACAACGAAATTATACCATCATTATTAAAGCTAAATTGAACGGTTGAATACTATACATACCACCAAACTTGATTTCTTGAGAATCTTGGAGATACAAGCTGAAGACTTGATGCAGAAGAGGCCAGTAATAACAGTCGCTATGCCTTAAAAAATCTCCTCAAGCTAAACATGAACGCACAAACACTGACATAAGGGTTTATACAAATCAACGATGGTTGAGTTATTCACCTAGAATGCGGGCTGACAAAAATATAAATCAAAAAATTTCACAAAGAAATTATACCATCATTATTAAAGCTAAATTGAACGGTTGAATACTATACATACCACCAAACTTGATTTCTTGAGAATCTTGGAGATACAAGCTGAAGACTTGATGCAGAAGAGGCCAGTAATAACAGTCGCTATGCCTTAAAAAAATCTCCTCAAGCTAAACATGAACGCACAAACACTGACATAAGGGTTTATACAAATCAACGATGGTTGAGTTATTCACCATGAATGCGGGCTGACAAAAATATAAATCTAAAAGTTTCACAACGAAATTATACCATCATTATTAAAGCTAAATTGAACGGTTGAATACTATACATACCACCAAACTTGATTTCTTGAGAATCTTGGAGATACAAGCTGAAGACTTGATGCAGAAGAGGCCGGTAATAACAGTCGCTATGCCTTAAAAAATCTCCTCAAGCTAAACATGAACGCACAAACACTGACATAAGGGTTTATACAAATCAACGATAGTTGAGTTATTCACCATGAATGCGGGCTGACAAAAATATAAATCTAAAAGTTTCACAACGAAATTATACCATCATTATTAAAGCTAAATTGAACGGTTGAATACTATACATACCACCAAACTTGATTTCTTGAGAATCTTGGAGATACAAGCTGAAGACTTGATGCAGAAGAGGCCGGTAATAACAGTCGCTATGCCTTAAAAAATCTCCTCAAGCTAAACATGAACGCACAAACACTGACATAAGGGTTTATACAAATCAACGATAGTTGAGTTATTCACCATGAATGCGGGCTGACAAAAATATAAATCTAAAAGTTTCACAACGAAATTATACCATCATTATTAAAGCTAAATTGAACGGTTGAATACTATACATACCACCAAACTTGATTTCTTGAGAATCTTGGAGATACAAGCTGAAGACTTGATGCAGAAGAAAGACAGTTTTTTTGACTGCATGAAATTATATATATATATATATATATATATATATATATATATATATATATATATATATATATATATATATAGTGCGAGTGATCCTTTAGAGTAGATAAAATAGTTCAGACAGGTGAAAAACAAAATTAATTGTTTTCCTTTTATTTGCAAAAGCATAAATAATTTTCAAATAGATCTTAGCAAATTGTTTACAAATCTCTCGTCTCTAATGATTATGTTAATCAATTCATTTTGAATTTTGTACACTATTAATAATATAATTTATTAGCTAATCATCCTAATCATTGTTGTACGAAAATTGTCTCATAGAAGAGAAAATAATAAATGTTCAAAAGTAAATTAGAAAGAAATAGTATTAATAATTTATTGATATTATAAAACGATTTATAATACGATATAATTTTTTTTTAAAACGACTTATACTAAAAAAAAATGGAGGGAATAATTGTTGATATAAATTATATAGTTAATGGATTTTTAATCCTTTTAAATATAAACTATTTTTTTTTAGCCTCTAAAAAAATCTTTAAAAAATTGTCCTCCTAATATTTATCGTCCACACTTTTGGTTCATGACGTTAAGTATGTCTAACGGAATGTGTCGTGGTAGTACATATGACCTACATTTGAAAGTTAACAGTTAAAATACATGTCACTTATAATTTTACTAGTGTATTGCTTCATTACTACATTGTAAATGTTAAAATGATTTCTCATTTTGTCTCTAGAAACCCTAGTTTTTCCAAATCATGTTTGATGGTCGTGACAATTCTTGCTCCCCGTTGATGCAAGTTTGCACCTTTCATTGCCAACGCCATACGAAGTTAACTGTTTGGAGAGTAGTGTATTCTTTTTTCCATTGTAGTGGGTAGGTAATTGAAAGTCGCAGTTCTTTCATTATAGTAGAGTACAAAGATTTTTGGTGTGGTCCTTGAAGTGGGTAGCTCATTGAAAGTTGTGGTCCTTGAAGTTTCGTTTGGTATGTATAAGACAAGTTTGTCCCACATCTCTCTTTCTTTTTTGCTTTTTGTTGAATGTTTGTTTTTTCTTTATCCTACAATTTCAGGGTTTCTGTATTAAAATGTTAAAACAATGGAATATAATAACATAACATTGGCTGTAGTTTGCATTTGACCGAAAATGCGGTATGCTAGTTACACATTGATGTTATATTGGCTGAATATTTAATGCTCAGTTGATATTTTCTTGACTGGATTATTTTAGTTATGTGAAATTATTACCAAACTTACCCCTTACCATATGTGAAATGTATCAGAGATGGGTTTATTTAAGGTGGTTTTTTGCTCTAAGGGTTGTTATGTAAAAGACTTCAAGTTAAAATATGAAGGTGAGGATATTTATGCATACAATGGACGAGATAGTGATTATTTATCCTTTTTTGAAGCTCGTTTCCTAATTAAGGCCTATGGATTCATAGTTTAATGTTGATGGTGTAAAAATATGGTGGAAACATGAAAGTGGTAGTTTGGAAAAAGATCTCAAATCTTTAGAAATTATGAGATGCCTCAGTGTTATCTTTGTTTGTTGAGAAGAGTCAGTGTGAAGTTAAAATTTATATTGAGGTCAAACCATTTACGCTGAGTTCACATATATGGAGAAGTTAAGAGAGAGAAATAAAGGCAGCAAATTGTTAAGGATGATAAGGATGATGGTCAGTGTAGTGAATCAAGTGATGAAACTATAAATGGTATACACTTTGAAGACGGTGAAGAAGAGAAAATGCATGATTTTAATGAAGAGTTTAGTTTTGGGTTGGATGAAGAGGATCATAGGAAAGAGGATGTTGATGGTGCTACCACCAGTGACCCACCCAACCTTAAGTTTGCCACAAAAGAGATTGAAAAGGAACAAGTCATATAAGAATATTACATTACTTATGAACTTGATAGTGGGGCAGATGAAGATAGTTATGAGGACATACCTATAGTGATTATGTTTAATGAAGAAAAACCAATGATAAATTATTTCACATTCAAGGTTGGAATGAAGTTTCCCTCCCTGAATCAACTCAAGAAATATATAGTAAAGTGCAATGTTTTTAACGTTATGGAGATTATATTTTCCAAAAATGATGCTATGAGGTGTTGGGTTGTATGTAACCATGGGATGTATTGTAACTACATTGTTCTATGTAGTCGGGTTTTAAGAAGCACAACATTTAAGGTTAAGACTTTGTCTCACAAACACAAATGTGACACTAAAAGTGTCAAGGCTAATTAGGTTGCTAAAATGATTATAGGCAAGTTGAAGAACAATAGTAAGATGAAGTTAAATGAAGTAGTGTCAGATGTAAGGTTGAGGTTTGCAACTGAGGTCACTGGTTGTATGGATTTCAAATCTAGGCAGCTTGCTAGACAAATTGTAAAAGGGGACTAAAGTAATCAATATTGTCTATTATCGTCATATGGAGCTGAATTAAGAATGGCTTCATCAGGAAACTCATTCAAGTTAAACATTAGTAGACCTGAACCAGGCTTGCAACCAATGTTTGAAAGGTGTTACATGTGTTTTGATGGGGGAAAAAGGCATGGACGCTAGTTTGTAGACACTTTATAGGTTTAGACGGCACTTTATTTCTGATCAACAAAAGGTATGCCTAACAGACTATGTTTATTGGTTTTCATTTAGGTTTGCTGAAAAAGGTGTTATTTTTGTCGGGACTTGTGCCAGTTTTTGAAGAGGAATATCATGGATATGAACATAGGTTTTGTCTTAGGCATTTGTATGCTAACTTCAAGACGAAATTTAGAGGTGGTACGTTGTTTAGAGATCTCATGATGACTGCAGTAAAGGCAACCTACTATAAAGCATATGAAGCTAAGATGGTGCAAATTAAAGAGGTGAATTTAGATGTTTTTTAATGGTTAAATGTTGTTCCCAAACACAAATGGTGTAAGCATGCATTTCCATTTTACTCTAAGTGTGATGTTCTAATGAACAATCTTAGTGAAATCATGTAATATCACTTAGCAGATGAGGAATTAACTTGTAGTTAGGTTTGCCACACTTAGGGAACATGTAGAAAAATACAAGGGGAAATAATTCCTAAGCCACTTAGGAGAGTAGATAGAGAGATAAAAAAGAGTGTGACTTAGTCTGCAACATATGCAGGGAGATTAAAGTTTCAGGTAAAACATGTATTATCCCCTGATAGATTTGTTGTAAACTTGGCAAAACACACTTGTTCATGTAACTTTTAGGACTTGGTTGGATCCTATGTAGACATGGTGTTGCTGTAATACATAGGAAGGTTGATGATCTAATCAAGTATATACATATGTTTTATCATATGTCTACTTACATGAAATGTTATGATGAAGTTGTCAGTCCTATAAACGGGTAAAACAAATGGCCCAAAACCATTGATCCTATCATATTGCCACCAACGTTCAAACGTGGTCCATGAAGGTCAAAGAAACTGTGTAAAAGAGAATCAGATTAGGCAAACCAAACCAAATGGAAAATAACTAATACAAGCCATATGTGTATAAAGTGCTTAGAATATGGGCATAATAGTAGAACATGTAAGAAGGATAAACAAATTGCAATTATTTCAGGGGAAATTCAAAAATTGTTACTGAGCCGCATACACATACAAGCCAAGCTCCATATGTCCAAAAAGATCCAGAGAAAAAGAGAAGTGATCATGGTGAAGCCTCTTTTATTCTTGAAATTTATTGACTAAAAGTTGTATGTGTTTGTTAACTGTCTTGTATTTTCAATAAGGGAGACCCAAATGTAGTTTTATCGTTAACAATGGAGGACCAGAGAAATAGTCTTCTAAATTGTTAAAGAAAAAAAGCCTCAAATTTGTAAATCATACATCTTCAACTCAGGCCCCTGTAACTCAAGCATCTACAACTCAGGTCTTTGACCCACCTACAACTCAGGCCCCTGATCCACCTATAACTCAGTCCCCTAACTAATATGCAATTCATGTACATGAACCACTTGTAATTCATGACCCTAAACCTCATGTAAATGATCATGAACCTGAACCACATGTAATTGAACCTGCAACTCAGGTATTTGAACATCAAACTCAAGCATCTGTAGAACTGAATATTCACTTGAAAAAGTTTTCTGGGATATACCCTGAAACCTTAGCTTCATTTTTGAATGATGAAGACATTGTAGAGAATGTGATACCATACATTCAACCACCATGTACTGACACAAGTCCTACTAAACAACCTACTCATACCAAACAAACCACTTCTATCAAGCCAACATCAAGTGGTGTCAGAACATTCACTTGTATAATACCCAAAATATCTAAGTCTACTACATTCAAACAACCAAAAATTATCAAGGAATCTATTGATAGGCCATGTAGCAGTGATCCTGTAAGTTATGGTATGGCGATTATTGTTATACTTAGTTTCATTCATTTGTCAATTATGCTAAAACTATGTTATCATTATAGGTCAAATCATTCTATCAAATAGGAAAAAGGTCAATCATGTTCCATTTCAAAAGAGAAAAAGTGATAGACTTATGACGGTCAAGACACGGGACATTGCGGGACTTGGAAAGAATGATGAACATCCATTTGTGATTCCTAAAGAAAAAAACCAGTTAGTGGCAGTACTAAGAGAATAAAGAGTTGTAATGAAATTCAAAAGGGTTTGTCTCGATGACTCAGAAGAAAATGAAATTCTGTCATGAATTATCTACTTTTTTTTAGCTTTTTGACATATGTTTGTACTCAAGGTTTGTAATGACCAATTTTCAATTTTATGGTGCAATGATGATCATTAATCAGTCACAATAACTACTAGTTATACCACATCATCCGGTGGCTCAAGGGTAGTCTATAATGCACCACTTAAGATATTTGTTTAGACTTAAAAATAATCAAAGTGTCAACCAAAATTAGTAGGATTATTTTTGGGGTTTTAGTGTGTTTGTTTTAAGTTTTTTGTATTATAATTAGGTTGTTTTGTTTATGTTTAAGAATATGATATTTACATTAAGACTTGTTAAATTTTTACTATGCATTGTTAAAACTTGTTGGTCTCCTTGGTAATGATTAACAATTTTGTAAATTATTAAAAAAAAATTGGCGGGCCGGCCTGCCAACTCGTTAGTAAACGGGGTGTGCTTGACTTTTAAGCTCGTAAGCCTAAGTTGGCCTGCCACACCCCACCCTGCTTTTGGACAAGCTTAAATAGGGCGGCCCTAAGTGGGGTAGACCGCTCGTTTTGACACCCTTAAATGCAACATGATAGAACCAAGTATTAAGATCTACATATTTTTACAAGAGTGCCTTAACTCTTTGTTTCCAAAAGAATTTATCTCAAACAATAAGAGAATTCATGTGTCTTTTAATGGTTGTGAAATAATTTATATTTTTTGCATCAACATGCAAAGAGACTTTTTCAACATTCCTTCTAAATTTATCAATTTCTCTTCTTATTTTGTGTCCATTGTTTTTACCCCACTTTGATATGTCCTCTCTGTAAATTTCAAGCTTACCCATAATAAAAAATATGTTAAGGATGATGCTATTTTTGGACTTCCTCTTATACTTCTTATTTGACTTTACCAATTTACCTCACTACTATATGTTATTAGTCATTCACTATATTGTTTGATCCTAATTCCTTAATAATTAAAAATTTATACCCCTCAGATTAAGTCTTTAAAATTCCTTGACAAGTTACTCTAAAAACAAGCATTATTTATAGCCAAAATTTTAGAGTTTTGTAGTCTCAATCTTAGTCCTTAATGGCAGTCGACTAGATTATCTAATTCGAAATCTTTGTCCTCTTTCATGTGTATTTCATAAGATAAAGCATACATTATTTTAAACAGCTGTAAAAATAATAAAATGTATTAAAAACAAATACTCCATAAACAATATAATAGTAATTATCTGATTGACAAATATTGGTTAAGGGAACAAGGTTATTCCTAGAATCAATTATTCATTCCCAATAGTGGGTGTTTATTTTAGTGTTAGCAAAATCACAAATTGACTCGCTAAAACAGATGAGTTAACGTCCTAAACTCATGTCGGTGTCCTGACTCAGTGGTGAACTCGAGGTCTCAAACTCGGTAAACTCGTCCAAGTTTAGAAATCCGACTCAGTCCTAAGGTTGGGTGGTTGCGCTTCAGATTTCAAGGGCTTTTAAAAAAATAACCTAATAATTTGAACTGGGTCAGGTCAATCATTAATGAATTTTAAATTTTGATTTATTTTACTTTTACCAATTAAGAATTTGTAAAGACAACATTAAATAATTCTATTTTTTCAAGAAAAATTTACGCACACCATTAGAAATTATTTCCCTATTAATTCCTCCCATTCACTCACCTTTTCTTTTCCTCTTTCACTCTCTTTCACAACTTCACAAGTTATTTATATAGAGTTATTTCTCCTTTATCTTTCACCTTCAAGCTTCTTCTACCTATTTTACATTCAAGCAAAAAAAATTCTTTCGCCAAATTCCCGTCGATGTTGATCACTCGCTACTGCAATTTTTTTAACATGTGTATGTAATTATACCTATAAAAATATTTTTTCCAGCAGTATTAGGATCTTATGATCTGTGCTACAATCCTCGAGCTACATTTTTGAAACCTCTGCCGATTTTACTAAAACTCTCGAGTTTTTAAACACTGGTTTATCTAATCATGGTCGAATGTAAAAGATAAACAAAACAATAAAATAATTACACATACAAGGTTGGTAGGAGAAACTATAATTCTAAAGTGGAATAGTGTCTTTTCTTCTTTGTTTTCAACGATAATCCTCTATTTATTCTTGTATTTTTCTCTTAAAAATATCATGATTTATTTTCAGTGTTGACCTTTGTTTAAATAGTAGTGCAAGAGATTTTATTTTGGAAAGTGAGTGATTGATGTAAAATTGGTCAAAACACTATTTTTCTATGTTTCACTGTCTAAACTTCATTGGATTTGGTCTTGACTTCCTTAACTTTCAATCGTATTTTAAATTCATTTAACAGATGTGATACCTCGGCCTAAATTATTGGTTTAAAACTTCAATAATCAAATACTTCACAAATATAACTAATAAAAAAATCCAAACCTTTAATCCACATCATCTCCTTCGTAATATAAACATTTAGATTGACTTAATCTAATTAAAATTAGACAAATCAGTTAACAAGAGTTGAATTATGTAAGAGAGGTGTAATTCATGGTCAGCATAACCTGGTGGGTCCCATTTGCTTCCATGAAGAAGAATCAACTTTACATCTCTTTCTGCGTTGCAGAATTTCATCTCTTATTTGGTTTGCACGTTGGATTGGATGAACCTTTCTGGGGTGCCTCTTTTTGTTTCAATTGTTGATATTTTCATTTTATTTGATTATTCTAATATAGGAAGAATAAAGAAGAGATAATAGAGTTTGTTGTGGTTCATTGTGACCTGGGGTTTATGGATTTCCCAGAATGTTATCCTTTTCAAAGGTGATTATCTGGTCATTAATAATGTTTTGTCTCTTGTTAAATCACTGTTGTGGGACATGTTTGAGGTTAGTTGTTCAAGTAATGTTGAGATTACTTTTGAGGATTGATGTTTAAATCATATTCTTTGTATTCAGCGGGTTCGAGAGGGATAACACTCCGTTGTATTTTATTCTCTTCTTCTTTTGGGAATTTTTTCCCCACTTTTATACCTTCTCACAAACCCTTGATGAAAATCCAAAAATGTCCTTAGAGTTCGGAAATGCATCTCTGGACGCACCTATTTCCCACAAAATTGAACGCAGACGAGCTAGCCACCCTTATTATACTTAAGTTTAGCTTTGAGTTGCATCTCCGAATGCGTATTTGGTATATTTCGCATATGCATATCTGAAAATGACATTGATACTTCAAGATAGAAACATAGGAAGTATGAGCAAGATCTAGAAACCACAAAAAAATTGACATTAAATTAAAACAGTCATCATTACATAGATAGTCGTCAACATAAGTTTAACAATACATATCATTATAAACGGGTAGTTGAGGATGTTGCAACATATTGATAATATCTTCGACGAATATTAAATTATTCACATCCATTTCAACCGGATCCTCTGATGCATAACGGTGAAAAGTATCCCACATAACCTTTAAATCTTCATCTGTCTTCAGTTTAAGTTTGTGATCTATACCTTTCTTTTGCTGTCAAACGAGGGCGAACGATACTCGAGCTTGACAATTCTTTGATTTTTTGGATATGGCAGGAGAGTATTCAGCTTGGATGTCATATCAGCGTGAGGTGTGTCCTCGATGATCCTAAATTAAAGTGGTGACTTCCCACCATTGATATACACAAATGCAATGTGGAAGTATGCATTCATTCTCTGATTGTGGTGTGTTTTGTAGAAAATATAGGACAAGAGACACCATATTTATACAAGTTTTTGGATATAAATCTTGTCAGATCGATACACACTCTGTTAGATGCACTTACTATAAGATGGCTCATGTCAAGGAAACGCGTTCGTTTTAATTGTGGTATGGGACCGCTAACACAAGGAATAAGAGCATTGTTAATTGCACCAAAATGTTCTTTTTTCTTGCATATGGATGTATATAATTCCCTATTCGCCATCAACTCTTTCAAAAGTTTTTTGGCGTACAAGAAAATGATTTTCCTCCCCTCTATTGAGCAAGTCGGATACGACCCGATAACCGCACTTACCATCACCCTTAATATTTATAATCTGCTTAATGTGTTTGTGCATAAAAGCAACATTCCTTCAATGTAGATTATTTTCGACACCGACGGTGAAAGATGTGGTTTGCTAATGCAGAACACCCTTGTAAACATTTTTTTTGAGATCTCAGAGTTGATGAATCTAGAAAATATGAATCAACTAGTTCAATGTATGAAGGAGACTGCTTCGTTGAATTGTCATCTTGTGTCGGTTTGATATTTTTAAGGGCACATTTGGTTTTAACCGGTTCTAAAGAAGGTTTCAATTCTGTGATTTCTGGATATGCAATCTTCCTCAACTACTCTTTGATGTGCAATTCCATGGTGTCATCTGCTTTAGAAAATCTATCTTGGATTATTTCCCACTCAATCATGATGGTTATAGATGCTTTACTATCCTTAATCATACCATCGTCATCAAACTAAAGCCTTTTGGATTATGGAGGTGGTATGGAGTGTGAGAGATATGATCATGCAAGGTGGTGATATATTCAATTTTCTGTTTGACATTTTCGGAGATGCATCTCCGAAAATCTCACTGAATGGTTAAATATAACAGCTAAATGTAAAACGCCTAGTAAATGGGTTTAGGAATGTTTTCAGATATGCATCTCCGAATTCACCCTAAAAATTTATAGAGATGCAACTCTAGATCAATTTTTGGCAAAAATGGGATGACTATTTAACTTGCGAAGGATGTAGTATTTAAAGTGCATCTGAAGACGCACCTAAGAGTAATTTGAATTTTTAACTGTGTGAGTCACACCTTAAAGATGCAAAAGAAATCCCCTCTTCTATTTTGTATTACCTCTAGTATTCTTTTCAATATAATTCTCTTGTTTATATATAAAAAATTAACTTGATCTTCTTAAAGAGGTTTAATGAAGTGCTTATTCTTGGTAATTGTTTGTTAAAATTACAAACATTTATGTGTGTGTTTATTTTTAGTAATGTTATTAAAAACAAACATTAACTAAATTGACTAGTAAACAGTGAATTAGAAAAACTAACTAAAAACATTATATATGAGTAGATTAAAAAACCATTTATGTGTGTAATTTAATAACTTTATTAATTAAATTAACTAATGAACCGTAGATTAAAAAAACTATTAAAAGAAATTATATATGGTGATTGTAATGTTTGATAACTAAATGCATGTAAAAACTATAATACGCCAAAATAATAAGGAATATATATTAACATTACGAGAAGCGTACAACTAACAGACTGCATAGCGCAGTCGATTAGCGCTTTGTGGTCAATTCATTTTGCTTCTTTTTCTTATAATAATACATAGCAACATTAATTAATTAACTAATTAATTTTCACTCCAGAATTTAATTACTTGTGTGTTCTATATTAATCTTTTATTTTAAAAATCAATTAATTATGTTTTCTTATGTTGATGTTTATTAAATTTAGATATCTAACATTTGGAAAATATGAATTTGATCAGTTTTTCATAATCATATTTGAATATGAATATAGGTAACTTTCATATCCGATTAAATTGCGCATTTGTAATATAGATATTAAAGTATATGATTAATTATAAACTTGCTTACAATGGATTTAAAAATTTTAAGCGAAATTAAGAATAAATGACATTAGAGTGTAAAATTTTATGACAAAAGAGGCATATTTTGAAAAACAAGAGCAAGAATGAAACAATAAATCATTACATATTCGTCATAATAGTTTGTAAGACATAGTTACTTTATTTGTAATGGTCATGAATTTTTTAAGCACTGAGAGAGATTAGTTCTCCTATATTAAGTCGTCCGTAAATAAATCTTTATTCAATAATATAAAATATGTAACTCACATAAATGTCATACGATAAGTTAACTTTTATATTTATTTAATTTTATTTATTACCTAATTATTTTTCGTTTACAGAATTAAGAGAATCTACAGCTAACAATAGATTTGTATATTAAAACTAAATAAAATTATTTTTATAATTATTCAATTTTATTTATTACCTAATTATTTTTCATCTACAGAATTAAGAGAATCTATGGCTAACAATAAATTTGTATATTAAAACTAAATAAATTTAGAAGGATGTTTATTATTTCTAGAGATAGGGATTTCTAAACATAGATATAAGCACTCATGACATAAATATTTTATACACTAAAACTTCATTGGTTAATCTTCGTTCAAGACATTGAAAAATTGTAATCAAGCAAAACATGTTATGCGACAAAAAAAATCGTGTGTAATTGTTTTATAAAATAGTTATGGTATAACAAGATTCATTATAGGTTCAAATCGAGATTGACCATATGAAAGGGCAAATTTTTAAAGAATGAGAAAACTTAATATCGTTATTTTTTTTTAATTAATTATCTAATTTTCCAATTATTTTCTCCCGTTTCTATCCATTATAATTACATTTTTAGTCAACATTTTGAACTTTTCAAAAAAAAATGCACTTTTATTCGAATAACATATTTGATATTTTAAACTTGGAGCCTACGTAAACAGAAATTTGAAACAAAGTTAAGTAATTGATGGTAACCAACAAAAGAAAAACTAGTGCATAAATTCTAGTCCAAGACATATTAAAGCATAAAGGATATTTTTAACTATATATTTCTATAGGATATGTATAACATCTTAGTAGTTACGATCATTTATAATGAAGATTTAAACATATAAAATCTTATTGAATTTAAACATATAAAATCTTATTGAATTATCATTTTTCACTACGTGAACGGATAAAAGGATGATATACTTTCGTATATGTTTTTGCTATATTATAAGTTAATATCTTTATAATTATTATGTGAGAATAATAAAATTCACCCTAAATAAGTGGATTAAAATGGAATGTGCAAGCAATTGTAAATAAACCATGCTTACTAGCTAATTTATCTCCAATCTTATCAAATAGTATTTTTTACAAAAAATTATGGTGACCATGCTATTGCAAATCTATAATGACTTGTCAGCGAAATGATTTTTCTCATGTTCACTTGCCTGAGTCCGGTAAGATCTCAAGTTATTCTTAATAGGTCTAAACATTTAAACTTAGATCAAAATGAAATCATGATTTCTCAAAAAAGAATCAAGTTACTTATTCTTGGATTCTTAGCAAGACTAGGTAGAAAATATCATAGGGTTTAGCAATAATTGAGCTTAAAATTTTTAATAGGAAGCCCCCTAAAAAAACCAATTCTCACCCCATATATGAAAAATATCACATGCCACCGAACAAAAGGTTTTTTGGACAGCAGAAAAAATTTAAATGCCACGGAAAACACAATGGAAAACAACAATTATAATTCAATACTATAGAAATCGTACACATATATTCTATAAACCTAAGCGTAAATTTGGCATCTTCCCACCAAACATATAGTAAAGCAGGCCACACAATCATTTTCTCTTCAAAACCCTTCTGCAAAAAATCCGGATTTCAAAGGCAAAATAAATGAATTGAAGCTTACGTAAATAACCGTCTTAACAGATAGGGCTCCACATCAAACACTGCAGCAGCCGCTAACTGTCAACCCACCAAAGCCTTTTTCCAGCCTAAATTCTGGCAATTCATAATCATATAAGCTCATACAAAATATCGTGGACACTATTTGTCTCAACACAAACTGAGACTAAATCAAGAACAAAAATTATGCAGAACTGGCATTCTCTGGCTTATCGGTCTCCATTGGTTCAGTAGATGCGGATGAGGCCTGACTGCCATCCCCAGCATTCTCATTAGTGCTGTTGGCATTAGCATCTGCTTGGGGTTGCTGCTGCTCAGAGCCCGAAGAAGCTGGGCTTGGTGGTGCAGGAGGAGTAGCAGGCTTGGCTGGCTTTGGTTTCATCATAATCGGCTTGCAGAACCTGTTCAACATATAAACAGAAAAATTATTAATGATAAGAATGCAAGAGATTTTTCAACTTATATAGTTTTGATTAAAAAAAGACATCCATTAACAATTAACAGAAAAAAATTAATAATTAATAATGATAATACAAGTTTTTCAGAAGTTCACAAATTACAAGAGAAAAATTAATTATATAAATACCCCATCAACAGAAAGAGTTAACTTTAAACAAATACCTATCAACAGCCTCAGCTTTCTTTCTTATTTCAGCTGACAAGAGTACAGGGTTGGCATGTTTTGGAAGTGAATCCTGCTGCTGTTTCTTCTCCCTAAGCCAATTCTCAGCTTCAACGCATTCAGTTAAAACCTATGAACACATTAAAATAAATTCACATGACTTCATAATAATTACAACTATTTTATAGAGAAAGGAAAAATATTGCTTAGCAATTACCTTCTGTTTCTCATTGATGTCAATATGATCAAATTTGGGATCAGGTGACATTGCAGCTTCTCTGTAACTAGTTATACAATAGATTAACTGATCAACTATTGTACCCCTCTCCGTGTGTTCTTTGTAACGCTCTTCAATCGGGTCACCTTGCTGTAATTACATAAATAATTCTCAATTAAGGTTATCAATCGTTAACAGCCTTGAAAATGTCTCCAGCCACCAAGAGTAAAAGCAAGAGGGATTTTCTGATGCCTTTTTCTCTCTAAAATTTTCCAAAGGGCAGGCGCAATGACTGTCTTATAAGCAAAATTTCTTACCTTTTTGAGCTCTTCAAGTTTTGCAACATATACACCTTTAGTTTCATCTTCACCGTCCTCATATAGCCAATCTTCTACCTCCTGAAGTTTTGAGGTAAAACCTTCCCTCTCTGAAGCAATGACAAAGTCTTGGTATTTGTCATTAAGCTAAAATCGTAGCAGCAAAAAAAAAACATCAGTTTAAGCAATTTTAGCATTAGTATTTGATGTTAGACTTTCTGCAAGAGAAGAAGAAAAGGGTAACACCAACCTTGTTTCTCATGTCATAAACATATGCCTCTACTGCATTTTTCCTGTCCTTTGTTTCTTCCATTACACGATCTTGCAAAGCCATTTCATACTCCTTCTCTACAGCTTTCTGGACTTCGACTGGTGTCATTGCTCCATAAACTAACTCTGCCACCGGAACACTTGTTTTTTTAACCTTTTTCTTTGGAGCCTGAATCAACAACATAGTTTACTTTTTGATGAGTACTTAAAAATTGATATTGGACTATGGTAAACTGTGCCACTATCATCTTATCAACAACTGACTGAGTACATCCCATGTAGATTTGCATTTTAATCCAAAACAGAAAAATGAGGAAATCATTTTCAAGTTAAAACAATAACAGTATGATGCAAACATGCCGAAATACCACAGCAAACCTCCACAATAAGGGTCATACTTAAGAAACTACTCTTCAAATTGCCTTCTCGGTTAGTTAAAGCAGTATAAACTGTGGCACTATCATATTCTAAAAATAGTAAACAGATCCCTTTTCATGTGAATTTTAATAAAATAAGACCGATTTTACATTGTCAAAAGCTCTAATGCAAACAGAGAGGGGCGTCAAAACCATGACAAGCAAAAATATTACAGTAAGACATCCAACGATTGCATAAAAAAGAAATTTTGATATTGAAAATACATCCCTTTCTATAGTACTCACCTTGGTATCATCAACATCCATTTGTGCAGGCTTATTTCCAGTCTCAGGGATGCCATTTTCAACCCCAGGGGTATCAGCACTAGGCTTTGCATCTTGCATATTAACATCAGCATCATTGTCATTGGAGGTGGGAGGTGCAGCAGCATCAGTATCCACCTTAGTAGTTTCTTTTGCCGATTCTTTGGAATCTGAAACCTCAACTTCTTCCTCTTCCAGGAGCTAAACAAATCGAGCAAAAGTTGTTATTTACAGGCAAATATGATCACTCACTTAAAATCATAAGTGCAGAAGTGGTTATGGTAGGCGAGAAAATTAAACAGTCACAATAGACTTACTGTTGCCAAGTCAACAGATGCAATTCCATGAAGATTCAATCGAACTTTCACTTTAACTTTTGCCTTCTCGCTATGTTTAGCTTCAAAAGGACCAATCTGGCCCCACACAATTAAAAGAGTAAAACGACTTCAAAGAAGGAAAAACTACTTTATAAATAAATAGGAAACTTGTAAACTGGCTTACGGTATATGTGCTGATCCTAGAAGGTGTTTGCAGCCCACTTGCATCACTATATTGTGCATCAATAGAAAATGTTCCCGACCTGTAGAATGTCAGTGCCTTGATACTTGGTATGGGATTTCCCTTGGGAAAAACAAGGGAACTCTGCTGATTATTGGTTCCACTATCATGTGCATCTGGACCAGACCCTTTCCACGATAGTGAGATTGAGAAAGGGAAGCTCTCATTGACCTTCACATCAAAAAATAAAATAGTAACATCATACCGAATCATGCAAAACCTTATATATGTGAACAAGTTACAGCAAGGACATAAACACACACACACACACACACACACACACACACACACACACACACACACAAAAGAAACTCACATGTAAATTTATTAAGGCCTAAACAGAAGTATGTACCAGAGATAAGTAATCCATATAGCATAGAAAATGCTAAAATTTATTGTTTGTTCCTAAAGGCGCAAACAGTTTTATAACGACTAGCAATAGTAACAGAAGACAATAACCATGCAATCTCACAAACCAAACACGGAAGAAACTATACCTGAAATTCTCGCACTTTAAAAGTTGGACTAAGAATAGCACATTGCAATGCAGCCCCTTTGGCAACGCATTCACTGGCGTTCATTGTCCTCCTGGGCTCCTTCTTGAAAAACTCAGTCAAGATTTTGTTTATAGCTGGTACACGAGAACCTGAACCAACGACCTCAACCATATGTATATTATCAACTGAGAGTCCTGCTTCAGCAAGTGCCTTCTCCAAAGGTCCCTTGACACGCTCCAAAATTGGTAGACTCAATTCCTCAAAATCTTCGCGCTTCATGATACCCTTAACATCCTTCTCATCCATCAAGCACTCAATGTTTAGAGGCACAATCGGATTTGCACTAAGCATCTTCTTCATCTTCTCACAAGAAGCCCTAAGCCTCAAACAGGCTCTCGCATTCTGAAGCACATCAATTTTGTACTCCTCCTTAAACTTCGCAGCAAAATGATTAAACAAAACCTCATCAAAATCCCTACCACCAAGTGACCTGTCAAAAGTATGAGCCAACACTTTCAGCTGCCCCTTTTTGTACCCAGCAATGCACACCTGCATACTAGCATGTCCAATGTCCACAAAAGCCACATTCAGCTGATCATTTTCCGGCAAATCTGTTTTATAAATCCCATACGCCAATGCAGTAGCAGTAGTTTCATGAAGCAACCGAAGCGGGTTCAAACCAGCAATAGTTGCAGCATCCAAAACAGCCCTTCTCTGAACATCAGTGAAATAAACCGGAATCCCAATGCAACAATCATTAACAGCCGCATTAAGATTCTTCTCAGCAATCTCCTTCATATTTGACAACATCATAGCAAACACTTGTGTAGGTGTAAACGTCTTAACTTCCCCCAAGTACCTCGCCTGAATCAAAGGATATCCATCCGGTCCTTCAGTAACACTATAAGGCAAAGACTTAAGATCACGCTGCAAATCAGGATCCGAAAACTGCTTCCCAATAAGCCTCTTAATCTGCGAGATTGAATTCTTAGGGTTCATCATAGTAGAAGCAGCACCCGCAATACCAATAAACCGTTGCTTTTCACCAAAACACACAATAGCAGGGGTTTCGCGTTGTGATTCATCGTTTAACACAACATCAATCCCTCTCTGTCTAGCAACAGCAACAATGCAACTCTCGTTACCAAAATCAAATCCCACCACACTCATCTTCCTAAATCAAATTTCACTTCACCAAAAAAATAATCTGAAAATTTAAAATTAAATTAAAAACTCAGTTATCAACACTCACAACATCAATAATAGTAATAATTAATTAAATGCCATACATGAACCATTAAATCAAATCAAATTAAACCAACTCAAATCAAATATAAAACAATAAATTAGTACAAATAAATGAGACAACAATAACTATAATAATAACACTGAGATTTAAAATCGATAATCAAAACCGAATCTAAGAGAACGAAGAACAGATCTGAATTAGGGTTTTACCTTTCGTATGCGATGCGAGAAAGAGAGAAAAAGGGTTTAGGTTATTTGTGTGGTTACGTTCTGATTCTAGAAGAATCTGAACAATATAACTCACACAAGTTGAAAAGAGAAATAGTTTTGGAATTTAGGTTTTACGTAAATTTCTCTGATAATTTTATTTCTGTAATTGTTAATTAAATAGCGGAAAAGAGAATATTGTTAGAGTGGATCCCACTCTTTCTATTGTTGAAGTTGCCACCTCAACTTAGTTCTATGCTTCTAGAACCATCTTTTCCTTTTCCGTGGTGGTGTTTTTATTTTCTTTTAATTAAATAAAAATATAATCTTTCTAGGCTTATTATGTTTTTTTTTGTTGGGTTGGATTGTTGTTGGTTTGGCATGTTATTTCAATTTTGGGCTTTGTCTATGTGTATGTTTTTTTAGACAAATGGTTTTTAAATATAAAAGTGTAAATAATATATTTAAGTGATAAAATTACTCTCGTCTTCACCTTCGAGATGGATTTGATATTGGTTAGCCGAAAATTGAGAAAATATTTTTATTTTAAATCTAAGTTATCTTATTCAATTATTTAGAAAGGTCAAATAATAAGCATTGCACGAAATGACTTAGGAATAAGTGACACATAAGTGAGACAGTTTTTCATCATCAAATTTTATCGAAAGATTCCTCACACAAAACTTTAAAAGAGAGTTTTAACCATTCACTTTATGTAAAGCCTAACACAAATCATTTTAGGTATTTTCACTTTCACTCCATCAAAATTATTTTCTTACTCATTCACTAATATAATATGAGTGTTAAAGTATTAATCTTGCAAGTTTATCTATGTTTCACCGCAATGGAAGCTCATTCCACAATACTAGAGCGTTGTTTCATTTAATATCTACCTATTCCTGATTTCAGTTCGAAACGGTAGCATTATTTATGAGAATCGGCTTCTAATTATCGCGAATTTTCACGAAGATCCGCCATATTTCACACAAATTACCGTCACAAACCTTTCCTCCTTCAAATCACCTATATTTTCTCTATGTAGAAAATTTTGTGTTATTGGTCGATTTTACCAAAATTTATCTTGTATTAATCGACAGAAAACATTGTTTTACTCAAAACAGGTGAGACGCGGGTGTTTCCATCACATTGAATGGATTTACAAATCAACATTCACGGAAAAACGTCACTTATCTCAGATTAAAGATTATGGATGAAGCATTGTTTTGCATCATCTTAAGACAAAACATCTTTCGTTTATGAAAAGGTTTTTGAGATCACATGACGATGAGAAAAAAAGAATTTGATTGGTTGAATGTATTTTATAGATGAATGAGACATAAGCCTCAAGATATTCATTCGGGGTTTCACCGGAATGCTAGATTCCAACAGTCATTTGTCATTCAGGATTAAGAAAATTGTTTAATTGACAACGAACGCTCTATAAGAACAAGACATGTATCTTGAAATCAATTATCCAAAGAGATACGTCAGAATGTTAGATTCTAACGACCCTTATTTTGTCCAAGTTAATTAAGTGTTTTAAGTTAATTAAGTGTTTTAAGAACGAATGAACGGTTTCCATCGGAATGCTAGATTCCAACGGTTCTCTTCTTTTATGTTTATTTTAAAAAAATTGATAATACATATGATTTAGAAAAATAATTGAAATTGATCAAAATTTGATTGTAGAAATGATTTGAAAATTGTTTGAAATTGAATGAGATAGGTTAGCAATTTATCAAATAACCCACTCAATAATTAAAAGTAATTTTAATTAAAATCTAATAAAAGTAAAAGGTTAAGCAATTATTAACTATTAATCTAAATTAATTAATTAATCATGAAAATAAAAAATAAAAAAACATTAAAAAAAAGGTGACAAAAGAAATGAGTATGGGGTGTATGAACAAATAAAATCTAAAGCCTAATCCATTTTTACAAGACTCATTTTAAGCTTAACTCACAGACAACAATTAAAACTAAATATAACAAATAAATAATAATAATAATAATAATAATAATAATAATAATAATAATAATAATAATAATAATAATAATAATAATAATAAAATATAAAAAATAGATAAATAGAAATAATAATAATAATATATAGATAAAAAAAGTTAAATAGGAGAGAGGGACCCTATGCTTGAAAGAGAGAGACATTATAATCCTATTAGCGTTCAAACGGGCACTCTCGTGCCCGTTTGCCCCTTTTTTTCAATGTGCACACGCGTGAAAATACGAACGGATATTTTTTATTTAGTTTAAATAATTTGTATAGTAAACTTTGTAATGTGCATTTCTCTCTCCCCTCCCCTTTCTCTCTTATAAATTTGATGAAAGTGTTTAGAGAGGAGTTGTAGAGTAAACTGAACACGTACATCCCCTGCAAACATGTATACATGTTAATTCATTAACGTATTTTTTATTTAATTTTGGTTTTAATTTAAATTATTTATCATATATATTTTTGCTTGTTAATTTAATTTTTTATTAAATATATGGTCAATGAAATACTTTCAAAGATTGTTGCAACAAAACTCTTTCATTTATTGAAGCAATAGTTTAAGAAATGCTTTAACATTTGATTCTCATTTCTCTTCATAATCTTGGAGGTGTGTGTAATCTTTAACATTTATTGTTGATTTTCTCTTATATTATTAGTATTGTATTGAATACAAATGAACCAATTCATAAATAAACAATTTATATATTTCTTATCTTTAAGACCAAACGGTTTAAAAAGAAAGACACTTAAAAATAATGTTTCATTGTGTTTAATAATATTCTCTAACCAAATCAATATAATTTGATATTTAGTTGCAACAACCAAATGTAAAGTCAACAGAATAGATTCTAAAATAAAGACAAATCATCTCTTAAAGAAATAATCATAACACTGTAAAGAAAAAAAAAATTCTCTATTTATCTTTGACAAACCATAAATAGTAGAGTATGATGATGTATTTTTTTTTTCATGTTGTCACTGAATGAATGAATTTTCATTTTCTATTCATTTATAAGTGTGTTTTGCACTTCCATCATTTTTTGTAAGAGATGCATAACTATCAAAATTGTTTTTTTTTTATTAAAAAAAATCAACTTTGATAGTTATGCATGTCTTATAAAAAAAACCATATCATTTTGTTAGCATTTTATTTTTAAAAATTAAATAAATTGTGTACAACTTAAAGGATAAAATGAGAATGAAATAGGTATGTCCAAAATCATCTATCTTCTTTATCTTTATCTATAGTTATAGAATATATTAAGTAGAGTTTAGAGAAACCATAATAAATATTATAAAAATAAATAAATTTTTTATAAGAATAAAAAAAAAATCATAAATTAAAGATAGGGAGAGAAATACAAAAAAAAATCCACAAATAAATTAAGCTCTCATAAAGTGAATTAAACAAAATTTTGAGAGATTAAAAGAAAGTGTCATGTTCTGGTTAGACAAAAAAAAACATATAAATGAATCTTCAAAAACTAAGTAAAATAGACAACATATAAAGAGTAAAAATATAATAAACAAAATTTAAGAAATGTGAATAAATTAGAATATCTGTACAATTCCATGGAAGTATCTTCACCGCACTTATTTCAATAGTCGCATAGAAAATAATATTTGTATAAAAAAGATCGTTTGAAATCCCTTCAAGTTTTGCCGCATATATGTAGCATTCTGCCTCTTTTGAAGTTAATAATTTCTTCAATTTGCTTAAAAAACATAACATAAATATTAAAAATAAAATATAAAAAAAAAAGGGAGAGATGAATATTTTCTTTGGTTTTAAACGAAGAATTTAAGAGAGGAAAGAAAAGAGATAATCAATCAACATTGTAAAACCAAATACATAAGACATTTTTTAGTATTACGTATCTTCTTCAGTGGAGTGTTCACAGGTATTAATAAATTTATTAGAATTGTGATATAATAAATAGAATTTAAGAAATGTGAATAAATTATAATATCTGTACAATTCCATGGAAGTATCTTCACCGCACTTATTTCAATAGTCGCATAGAAAATATATATTTGTATAAAAAAGATTGTTTGAAATCCCTTCAAGTTTTGCCGCATATATGTAGCATTTTGCCTCTTTTGAAGTTAATAATTTCTTCAATTTGCTTAAAAAACATAAGATAAATATTAAAAAAAATAAAAAAATAAAAATGGGAGAGATGAATTTTTTCTTTGGTTTTAAACGGAGAATTTAAGAGAGGAAAGAAGAGAGATAATCAATCAACATTGTAAAACCAAATACATAAGACATTTTTTAGTATTACGTATCTTCTTTAGTGGAGTGTTCACAAGTATTAATAAATTTATTAGAATTGTGATATAATAAATAGAATTTAGACTTAATTGCAACTATGGTCCCCATATTTTGTATTTTGTTGGGTTTTGGTCCCTCCATTTTAAAAACCACGATTTTGGTCCTTTTTTTAAGTTTTGAGTTTGATTTTAGTCCCCTCTCCAATTTTAAAATTTTTTGTAATGATGTGGCACTATCTAAGATGACGTGTCAATGTCAGGTCATTTTTAAAAAAATAATTTAAGACTTTTTTTATTGACTGGATAATTAACTTATTAATATTATTTTAATTAATTAATTAATTATTAACATTTTATTATTAATTTTTATAATTAATTAATTAATCAAAATTTTAAATGAAACTCTTTGGTTTTTTAGTTATTGGTCCATCTTTATAACCCACAATTGAATTGTTGTATTTATTTAAACTTTATAAACACTTTTATGTTTTATACAAAAATCAATGTGGAACTTTTAAAAGACATTTTATACTACAAAGTATTAATCAATCTGCAGCACAAATATATCTTATTCTCCCTATTGTTTGTAAAATCCTTCAGGTTAGCATCCTATTATGTAGTAATATTGGTTGGAGCATAAAGAACATAGTACATCCTCTTCAAGCTACTGATAAGCCATTGCTACTGGGGCTCCGTTGGCACCAGAAGAAACAGCAATAGGGGCATTCCCATATTTTCTTTTCCTAAATGGATTTTTGGAATATTTGTTAAGAAGTCAAGAAAAGTACAAAAGAATTCCTTGCTTACAACAGAAGGGAGAAATCACAATAAATTTTATACCAAATTAAATGCAAAGTATGAGTATTTTTTGAATACATATTGAGAGGTAAGGGATGGTAGCAATAATCATCAGTCAACAAATAAGCTTATAAAAGAAGAAGTCAACAAGTATGAAGCGTGAGCCCTGAATTTACGAATACCTACTTTTTTTGGCAGTTGTATTCATATCAGATTATATGGTTAGGAAATGTATGAAAACAATTATAAATTTCAAGAAAACCCATTGAAAAACCAAACAAAAGAAACTCATGGTTTCAGTATCATTGTTGAAAAGCACATTAAGAGACCAAAGCAAACATACATGATGAATAGGAATGAACATGAGAGTTAAAAGAAAAACCAAGAAAACAAATATTCGCATGCTTGACAGTAAAAAAGGATATTGTATCCGCATGCCAATTGAACCAGAACTTAGGATAACAACACCCTGTAGACTGTGGTGCACATTTGTGCTACAAATTGATTGATACTTTGTAGTATAAAATGTTTTTTAAAAGTCCCACATTGATTTTTGTATAAAACATAAAAGTGTTTATAAAGCTTAAACAAATACAACAATTCAATTGTGGGCTAGAAAGATGGACCAAAGACATGGACTAATAACTAAAGGCCCAAAGAGTTTCATTTAAAATTTTGATTAATTAATTAATTATAAAAATTAATAATAAAATGTTAATTATTAATTACTTAAAATAATATTAATAAGTTAATTATTCAGTCAATAAAAAAAGTCTTAAATTATTTTTTTAAAAATGACATGGCATTGACACATCATCTTAGATAGTGCCGCATTATTACAAAAAATTTTAAAATTGGAGAGGGGACTAAAATCAAACTCAAAACTTAAAAAAGGGATCAAAATCGTGGTTTTTAAGAGGGACCAAAACCCAAAAAAATACAAAATATGAGGACCATAGTTGCAATTAAGCCTAAAATTTATATAATAACCACTATGCCAAAAAATACCTTTAGCAGCGCTTTTTTTGGCCTTTAGCAGCGCTTTAAAGCGCTGCCTAAAGTGGCGCTGCTAAAGGCTCCCTTTAGTATCACATTTAGCAGCACTTTTTTACCCCTTTAGCAGCGCTTTTGAAAGCGCTGCCTATTCCCCATCCCCCTCCCCCCCTTTAGCAGCGCTTTTAGATGTGCTTTCTTTGACACCCCTATAGCAGCGCTTCTAGAAGCGCTTTATTTGAACCCCCCCTTTAGCAGCACTTTTTAATAAAGCGCTTTCTTTGAACCCCCATTTAGCAGCGGTTTTTCAAAAAGCGCTTTCTTATACCCCCTTTTCCCCACCTATAGCAGCGCTTTTTTCCTTAAAAGCATTGTTTAATGTGCACGATTTGAAAAAAAAAATCCTGAAAATTCACATTTTTTATATATTTTTCAATAAACCTGCTTATATTACATTTCCTGCTTATATGATACAGCCCTTTATTTTAATACTTTGGCCTTATATACACAATTCAACACTTAGGCCTTTAATTATATATACATTCAACAAATAGATACAAATAGGCCTTGAAGTATATATACATTGTACAAATAGATACAACTTAATTATACAATTATACAATACCGTTAACTTTACAAATGAATACGACTTATACAATTATACAAATCTCAACTCAAGCATAAATTGACACCAATCCTTCTTTATTTCTTCCAATTTTGCCTTCGAGTAAGTACCGCATTTGAATTCATCAAAATACTACATAATATAACAGAACATGCACGATTTAATTTCAAACCTAATTACTCGAATGAAATATCGGTTAATTATCAAAATGAATCATATAACTTATGAATTGATCCATACCATGATTGGAATCTCAATTTGACCAGAAAGAATAATCTCCTTCATAAAGCGCAGAACAAAATATCTACAGTCAATGCCATTGCGCTGACGAGGACACTGTAAATGGAAAAAATAAACGAACATTTATCAGGATATATAGTTTAAATAGTTTGATCAAGTAGAACCACTATAACAGTCAAACATGGGAAAATATACCTCTACTCTGATCCAACTGATGTTGTTAGCCTTTCTTCTTCGCACTGTTGCATCTTTTTGCGCTCTGAATATTTGTATAACTCTAACATAATATAAATGCATATTTAGAAAAATGTCACATAATAAATAAAGATATATAATTATTCAAAACAATATATCTCATCACTTACGTATCAACCATTTTCTTCAGATTTTCATATTTATTTATATCGCCATCCAATGAATCTATATAATAGACTATTTCTTTCATCGGATTAATCGCGACCAACAACCAGTGTCCACTATAAAATAAAACAACAGTTTAGACGGAAATATTATATAGAATGGCAAAAATCAAACAATTATAATAAATGAATTTATAATAAAATATAACCCATGTCCAGTATTGTATGGCAACAAGAACAACTTCTCCGTAGTCGCGGCCATAAATCTCCGGACTGTGTACTCTTTGACTGTATCTGGTGTCTGGTCTATTGTCCGACAGTTGATACAGTTAGCAGATAAGAATGCGAATATTGAAGTCAAAGCATTCGGGACCAACAACTTGTCATACAAGAACCTAAAAAAAACATAATCAACATTAGAATATTCAGATAATCAACTTGTTCAATTATTTAAATAAAATGCATCGGAGTACCTGATGTAAGAATGCATAACACCGGCGCCCAATTCAGAATGTGTGAAAACCTGGTCAAAATCCTCCTTAGCAAGTATTTCGGGAAAGTCAAGACCGAAAATACCTTGCTCCATAGGTATTTGTCGGATGCCACCCTGATGCACATCTGTTGTTCCTACTAGTGTTTCAAGGCACATCCTAAATCGAGGAACAAATGCTTTTTTTGGCTCGACCTTTTGCGACTTACCCTTGCTGACATGTTTTAACTACTGATCATGAACCTAAAAGTCATATATAAGTTCAGTAATTAATGTATATTAAGATAATCATGTAACTGTAGTAGTACATGTTTCTTTGATGCAGTTGAATCGGTATCCCACACAATAATTCTGTCATCTTTTGATTTGGATTTTGAGGGAGTCTAAGATCATCATGTAAATAATAAAATGTAAATGTAAGAATAACTTTCATGTATGATCATAAAACATTTGAATATTACAAGGTTCAACCTACCTCATCATCTAGGAAAATGAGATTTGTCGGCCAAGCAACATATGCTCCTATTGCGTCTTTCACCACTGTTGCGTCTGAAACATCATCTGGTATAGGCAACAACGCTCCCCCCTCTAACGCAATATCAACTGATACTTTCAAAAATCCGGCAGGGAGCGGTTTATGGTGAAGTAAGTCTCCCAGAGTGTTATGCACCTTTCCCTTGGCAACCATGCGATAAATCAGTGATGATAAATATAGCCGACAAGGTGAAATGCCATAAACAAATAATGATCAGTTAATGTGTCAATTAAGAAAACTGTGCTAAATTAATTTTAATGTAATATATACAATTACGTACCTCTGGAAGCTTCTGCGGACAACCGATGCTATCTTTGTCACTAGTAGCCTTACCCTCTGCAGCG
This sequence comes from Lathyrus sativus, assembly GCA_963859935.3. NCBI lineage: Eukaryota > Viridiplantae > Streptophyta > Magnoliopsida > Fabales > Fabaceae > Lathyrus > Lathyrus sativus. The sequence goes on along the minus strand of OZ012741.1, from coordinate 7,162,884 downwards.
CGCCTTTCCGCCATGTATCTCTCTTTGTCCTGCTGCAAATCACGAATCTGAGCTTTCATTTCCTCCAAAGTAGCCATCACTTCTTTATTGGTTGGATTTTTTTCCTTGGCTGCTTATACAGTTTGGAAGGAGTGACACCAAATCCCTTACCCCTCACACGCCAAGAATACTCAGGAAAATTCAACACCCGACTCAATAAGCTCTTGCATTCATTGTCTTCAGCTGGAGTTATAGTCTGGAATAGGGTCTCCTGAAATAAAAATAAAAGCATATATAAATATATTATACACTTTTGATCAGTTACTGGCAAAGCTTATGTTGTACTTACACATTGTTCAAACACTTGTTGAACTTCTTCCTGGACGCCTACATCTCTTCCCACACGGGCAACCTTCCATACAACATGGTTCGGAAGAGATGTCGCATCACTTTTCTCCTCTTCCAACTACGCATTAAGACGAATAATAAAGCATTATATCCTATTATATTTACTTACTATTTTTTGTAAATAGATCATATTAAAGCATTTATATGTACTTACTAATTTTTGTTCTAAGCGTGCATATCCCAAACGTCCCTTTCTGTATGGATACGCAGGCTTTGATGCCCGTTGCCGATTTACGCCACTCTTAACCTGAAAAAACAAGTTTAATTCATATCAGAACTCTTGTGGAAGAGGTATATATGCTATACATTGTTCATGATAAGTTGAACTTACTTCAAATTCTTTGGTTCTTTGCTTCGCAACAAATGTCTCCCATTCTGCATCCGAAATCAAATCAGCGTACATCGTTGGACGCTCCGAGTCTACAAACTTTCTCTCAGAATCTTTAAGAAACTTGTTGGTTAAAAACGCTCTAAACCTTCTCAAGCGTTTTCCGGCCAACTGAATACAATATTTTCTCCTAGAATCCTCAATATTAAAAGATCTCTGCAAACAAATACACATACATATAACATGTTAGTATAATTAATTTAAAGATGTAACTGTCAACATAATTAAAAATGATCAAATATCATACTTGAATCTCGCTCCAAATTTTATCCTTAGCCGCTTGTAATTCAGGAATTCTCCAGTTATCGCAAGTAATCGGAACTTGCGAACGTACAAGTGCTCCAATATAACTTGTCAGCAGTGCACCGTTAGGCTCAACCAAATGATCTCTTTCATTCCAATGGACATCGTACTTTACACCTCTATCTCTCGCACGGATGGTTTTTTTCATTATCGTTATGCCTCTTTTAATTTCGCTTTCCACGTCTTTTGTTGTTTGTTTTCCATCATGTGGGGTTTCCTCGTTACTGGCCATAATATACCTGTAATTCAGAATAACAACAACAACAACAAACCATCTATATCAACAATAACAACAACAAACCATCTATATCATATCTATATCTCATATTTATATCAACAACAACAACAATCTATATCAAATATAAACTATATCTCATATTTATATCAACAACAACAACAAATACCATATATCAAATATTTTACAACAACAACATCACATATTAAACTATATCAACAACAACAACAACAACAACATCTCATATCTATATCATACACTATATCTCATATTTTACAACAACAACAACAACAAATATCATATATCAAATATTAAACTATATCAAATATCAAATATCAAATATATCTCAATAACACTAAAAACATCAAATATCATATATCAAATATTAGATTTTCTTGCATGTCAAATATCTTCAAATACCATCTATATCAAACTATCTATATCATCAAAACAAAAAAACAATCTATATATATCTTCAAATACCAACAATGGTGAAAACATAAAAAAAAACAAGAAAAGCAAAGTAAAACATCACATACCGTAAGAATGGTGAAAATGCAATGCAAACGGATGGATGAACTCAGAAACGGTCGGTGAACGGAAGGTGATGATCGGACGGAAGTAGGTTAACAGTGTTCGTTCTTTCGTGTTTTCGCTATGTGAAGAAGAAATGAAACTAGCTACATGACTGTTCTATTTCTATTAAAATTCTGGAGGGTATTTTAAAATTATAATATAAACCTTTAGCAGCGCTTTTTAAAGGCCTTTAGCAGCGCTTTAAAAGCGCTTTCATAGGGTGCCTTAACAATGCCATATAGCAACGCTTTATAGGAAAAACGCTTTCTAAGGGTCCCTATTTAGCAGCGCTTCTAAAAAGCGCTTTCTTAGGACCCCCCTTTAGCAGCACTTTCTAAAAGCGCTTTCTAAGGGTCCCCCTTTAGCAGCTCTTTTTAATAGCTTTAGCAGCGCTTTAAAAAGCGCTCTCAAAGATCTTCTTATGTACCCCATATAGCAGCGCTTTATGGAAAAAGCGCTCTTGTAGACTAGACCTACAACAACGCTTTTGAAAAGCGTTGTCTTTGGACTGTCTTAGACCCCCCCATTTAGCAGCGCTTTTTGGAAACGCTGCCTTAGGACCCTCCTTTAGCAGCGCTTTTTAAGAAGCGCTGTCTTTGTGCTGTCTTAGACCCTCCTTATAGCAGCGTTTTTTAGAAGCGCTGTCTTAGGACCCCTATTTAGCAGCGCTTTTCGAAAAAGCGCTGTCTTTGGTTATCAATTTTTTTCTTTTTTTTAATTCCTCTTTAGCAGCGCTTTTTCTAAAAGCGCTGTCTTTGTATGCGCTGCTAAATGTCAATTCTGGCGTAGTGAACTAACAACTTTAATAATAATTTTACATAAAGTTAGTTCAAAAATACAAAAAAAACTACAAAGTAATATAATTAAAATGAATAGCTTTTAATAACTAATCAAACCTATAGAAATAATTATAAGTGGATGGTTTATATCCGTTACGTTTTGAAAGATTATGCCTCTGTGATCTTTTCATTGTTTTGCACATTCTTCTATCTTGTTTGATTTATCAATTAAAAACTAAAAAGAAAATTAAGAACCATTATTAAATATATAAAAATAGTGATGTAGAAAGTATGTGGAAGAAAATTAAAGTTATTAGGTATTCTCAAATATTTAAGAATCTGTAAATTTTGAGGAAGAAAAATAAAAATAAAAAATGAAAATATTGAAGATAAAAATGCAGGTAGTATGTGATAAAGAAAGGAAATGGTAGAATGCTTAAAACAAAAGGAATGATACGTGAATAAAAAAAAAGGACATTATGCAATTGACACTCAAAGAAACTACACCAAAAATATGAATTTATCATTAGGACTTAATTACACATTAAAAATAATAAGAACATAAAGAAATTTGACTCCTTTCTTTCTTATGCATTACGGATGATACTGAATAATTTTCAATAATATTCATCATATTAATTAAACAATAGAACAAAATGAATAAAATTAAAAAAGGATAAAGGAATTAATCAAAATAGTTAACCTTTAAAAGTTAGTGAGAATATTAAAATTAAAAAAAGAGAGTATGAAAATTGGAAAAATAACCTCTTCTCCATAAAAAAAAACTCTATGTTTATGTAACAACAACTTTTTTCTACTTCACTTTCTTCAAATTAATTAAAAACAAAAAATTAATAAGGGTTGTCAAAAGAACATAACAAAAAAATTAAAGTTAATTTAGAGAAATACTGTAGAAAATATAGCAGTTATCATTATTATCTTTCTCTTTCATTTTCATCTTTGTCTTCTTTCTTTCGTATCTTTCATTTACTTCTCCAACATTTTTTTTCCTCTCTCAATCTATCTAATGGGTAGAATATAAAATGGAGAAAAAAGATTTATTAATTTAAAAACGACATAGAAGTTATGAAAGATGGAGAATAATAACTAACTAATAAAAAAATATAATAAAAATAATTTATTAAGGACAAAATTACTCCATCAAAATCTCCCGCTAAAACTAATACAAATTAATAATTTTTTTATAATTACATTATTATCTATTAGCACGTAAATACTCCACCAACTCTATTACCTTATTATAACTTCCATTAAAAAAAATATATTCAACTATTGTTTTCTTTTTTCGATGTTAATTTTCTCTCATCTCTACCACTAGCTTTGCGTCCATTCTTATCTTTCTCGATTGATATATTTTTATATATGATATATGCTATATTATTCATCTATTCTATGCCTTATCTAATTTTTTTTTAAAAGGTCATATATGTTAACATGTTCTCACTATTATTTTATTATAATTTAATCTTCATATTATAATTTTTTTTCTGATGTTTAATAGTAATTAGTGTTTTTAATGTTACCTAATTCTTAATTAAGTTTTTTTTTACGGTACAAACAACTTTATTTCAAAAAATATTTAATAATAAAAAATTTATAACGTTAAATATTTTAGTGTTAAATAATAAATATTTTCATGTTTTTATATTAAAATATTTTAAAAAATATTTAATAATAAAAATATTTTAAAAAATATTTAATAATAAAAATATTTAAATATTTAAGGTTGTGATTTTTTTATGTCGCGCTGAATCATTTGTCAATTGAAAGTTGAACAATTTGTTGATTTGATCTCAATCATATTTTAGTTTTCATTAACAATTTTAAAATAAAATATGATCAGTTAAAATGCTCAGAATGACCAAAAGAATTAAGAAATTAAAACGAGCACATCATGTTAAACTATGCAACCCGTAAATTAAGAAAATTGACGTTTACATGCTCGATTTTGAAATTTTTCGTCTGTCAGTTGATAATCAATTTGACTGTTTTGTCTGTAGTTCCAAAAAAATATTATAGTTGACATTTTAGTCATTATGCAAGAAAAAATTTATGATATAATATGTAGATGATGTAAATATTATAATGAGTACATTGATTCAGTGATTCATAATCAAAATTAAGATATGACACATAATATAAACCTTTGTTTTCTAAAGTATAAAATCAACTTTCTAGGATGAACTGTCAACTATACTCACACTTAGATAATGAAATATTGAAAACTTCAAAGTTAAAAAGTATCAAATATTAAAAACATTTTCAATTCAAAATAAAATAATATATAAAAAATTAGTCTAGACAAAATAAGGTATATTAATAATTAGTTTAGTGATTGAATATTTACAGTGTTTTAATTCAAGGACTTGAATATATATATATATATATATATATATATATATATATATATATATATATATATATATATATATATATATATAATTAATCGAAGATAATAGAGACCGTTAAATATATTATTATAAAAGAAAAGCGAATAAATAATAGAGACCGTTAAAATTGGAGATTTGAAAAAGAATGAAGGAAAAGCGAAATCAATTGAAGATGTGAGGGGAAGACATGGTTAATTGATGTTTGAGTTTATGAAGATTTTGTTTCGAGAGAAGATAAGAGAGAAGTAGTTTTGGTGGTAGGTTTTGTGTTTTCTAATGATGAAAGGAATATATTGAAAATTGATTACTAATGAAAATTGAAAGAAGTTTATTACTTTAACAAATTGCTAATTAATGAAAGAAATATTCAATCTCTAATGAAACAATGACTTGTCATCTAAATCTAAACAAATATCAACTGTAGTGTCACATGTACACCACTTAACAAATTTTATTAATAATTTAATATACTGGACTAATGTGATTAACAGAATAACATTTAAGGGACTTAGAACAAATATTTATTAAATAAGGAATTAAAGTGAAATCTGAAATTAAGTTAAAAGATCAAACGATATATTAATCTTATTAAGAAAGTACAAGTCAATAATAATATATTTGGATGATATGTATGGTTACAACTTTTCAATTGATGTAAATTTTTCATAAGAGCATCTTTAATGGGAACAACTAAATTGGATGAACTAAGTTATTTTACGTAGGTCCAAATTGACATGAAGAATTTATGCAATCCAAAATTGAATTAAGAAGTTTTTACTTCAATGGTGATTATTTATAAGGAATTCAAACTTGATATTAAATGGTTAATAAAAATCTATTATTTATGTTAAATAATGAGTTAGAGTATGTTGCTTGTGTAGAACAAGTAAACTAGTTTTAGAGCATCCCATATGCCATGTCAGCTCTACTATAATGCAAATTCCTTATTAATAACGTAAGCTATACAAAACTTTGGTTTAACAACCTTACGTTAAAGTTGCTCTAAGCATCATAACAAATAATCATCCCTTAAAACGCTTAGTGTGTGGAGTAGGTGTGGAAAATGTGATCCATTAACAAAAAAAATTGTCCGTTCATCTACTGAAAATTTCATCTAATTCGTTCATTATATAAACTTTTAGTTAATGATTTGGTTTCAATCCATCCATTTAAAATTGGTTTTAATTCATATATCTTGTTCTTCCGTTTGTTGAGCTTATATTTCCGCCATCATGGTCCTCTTTAGCCTTAAGCTTTATAGGTAACACCTTCTGGCAGTAGCTTGGTTACTTTGCATGATATCCTCACACCCATTGAGAAGCAAGTATTTCATGCAGAGATACAACGTGGATATGGAGGGTTCCAATATATTAAATGTATGACACTTTATTATAATATTGTAATAAAACAAAGGAGTATCTATAATAAGATATCTTACCTTGATTATCTTGTTGTTTTAATCCAGTCCAAAAATCATTATAGATGTACTTCTTAAAGTGGCCTTCCTAGACAAGCATTTTAATTCCTTTTTGAGTTGGTACTAGCCATTTGTGTGGTGTCCTCTTACCTTATGATATTTTCACCACTTGCTTATTTGCAGTCACATTGCATCAAATTTTGGGGATGATGGAGGTGGAATGTCATGGGTGTGCAATGCATCATGATGTATCTCATCGTGGCGAGTGGGGTGAAATTCTCTATGGATTGGACACTCTATTTAAAGGCTGTCTTATCTCACACGTTAAATATGTAGTGGCTCATATTCAGATGGAATGAGTCTGAACTTTCGGACGCCCGCACCTTAGTGTATCCCCCTTTCTTCCCAACTTTACTTTCTTCACCCTTAATATAACACTCAACGTAAGTCATTAGTTATGACATGAAGGAGATGGTTTTTGGGCGAGTGATTCATTAAAGTGATATGCCTTCAGCCCATTTTGGAAGACTTTCACGAACATCTCAAGGTTCGAGTGGATCATCTAAATGGCTCTTATTGAAGTATGCAAGATATTCAATTAAAGACTTTAACAACCCTTGATGCACATTCAACAAAATATGCAAGATATTAATCGACCGACTTCTTTACTAGGTCTTATTAATTGGTGACAGATAGATGCAGAAGGTTCATGAACCACCTTAGGGAGGCGTCTTTGAAAGTGCGGGAAAATAACTTGAATTTTAGTGAGTATGTGGCTAAAAAAATTGCCATATAAGTGTTAAAGAAAGTGACGTGCTCATGCGAGTCACGTATGCTATCAAACATAGCGATTAAAAATGGTCTAAATTTTGTTGGTACAGGAGCTCCCCAAATCTCGTCACAGAGAGGTTGGGGGTCCAAAATTTTCTCATACTCTGGGATTTCAGTCTCGCGTTGATGTTGTTGAAGTTTATGAGTGTTTCCTTCAAGAATTTAGTTATAACAACGTAAGTCGTAAACAACGCCATACACCCGTGCAATGGCATCTCAGTCGTAAAAATGGTAAATATGCTGGACAAAGATATCGCATAATTCTTAATTTCCCATAACAATGCAACAAAAAAAAGGATTTTACCACACTTTTCAAAAAATCTAGTATAGTACCGACTATTTTGAAAAGTTTTAGTAATTTTTACCAAATATCGAGTATTTTCTCAAAAAATCCGATATGATATGAAGTTTTTTTTTCAAAATAAAAAACTATTTAATTTTTTATATTAGAGGTATTATGATAAAATACTTAGGTATGTATAACTAACTGGTGAAAAATAACACAACAACCCAATCTATAAGATACGACATCTTCTCTAATCTTAAGGTACCTCCATTGCATGAAAACAACCTAATGTTGAGATTTCGTGAACATTATCTTCTTCTTCTTCCACACACTATAATAATATTGTAAAGCAAAGAAGCATATGGGATAAGATATCTTACCTTGATCATCTTGTTGTTCTCCTCCAATACAAAAATCATTTTCAAGGTAATATATCCCTTAACCTACACATGTTAGCTTGAAAATCCAACCAAGGATCCTTGGAATGCTCTGAGATCGTCTGAGTCCAACTACAACCTCTCAAAGGTGTCCCAATAAAGGATGTTAGTTGAACTCGTATGGTTTATCAACATGTGTTTGATCTTCTAATCATCAAAATGAACATTAATCACCATTGGATTGTTGTCGTGAAGATACTTACAAAACTTGGATTCGCTCGATGATGGAGGGAATCATTACAGACGAACTTCTTCAAATGGAATTCATATATAAGCTTTTCAATTCCTTCTTGAGTTAGTAGTGCTCATTTACGTGGTGTCCTTTGACCTTATGTTATTTTCATCATCTGTTTGTTTTCGGTAACATTGTATCAAATTTAGGGCCTAATGGAGGCAGAATGTCATGGGTGTGCAGTGCCTCACGCCATATCAGCTTGCAACGAGTGGTGAGTAGGGTGAAATTCTCTACAGATTGTGTGATACATTTAAAGGTCGTCTTATCTCTCACACGCGACAGTGTAGTGGCTCATCTTATGATGCATGTATCATGCCCTAAATTTTGACCCCCACATTTTAATTATTCTCGGTCATCTGGCTGCATTTCCACTTTGCATCATTTGCATATCATATCACATATTTTATCATGAATATTGTTTGAATGATCAATCAAAATGAACGTGTTAAATTTTCAGGCGTTTTGGTCAAACTATAAGTCAACTGTGCAAAAACCCGATGTATGAGCAGTTTTTTAAAACGAATTTGCAGATGTCAATTCTTAATCTATTTTTCACGTACTTTAACCTGGTGTGCTATTTTATTTTTTCAACTTATTTTTTGGTCGCTTTTTTGACCCATCTGAGCCTTTTTATCGGGTAAAATCAATTTTAAAATTTGACAAAATGATGTATTTTTTCAATACGTATATTTTTTGCTGATCGTTTTGGTGTGTTATTTTATTTTTCTGGACACCTCGATTCGCACAGTTTTTATCATTTTTTTACCGGTTTCAGTTCCAATTTTAATTAATTTTATTTTTATTAGTTTTTTTAATTATTGATTTATTTATTATATTATTTGAAAATTATTTTTATATGTTATAAATTTGTTTTATATTTTTACACTACCAGTCTCCCTCCTATACAAAAAATGTCACGGCCCACTTTCTTGTTTTTTTCAATTTTCCTTTTCCTACTACACATGCATACTACCACATAAACCATAAAACCTTAAATTCATCATTTTCAAACTCATTGATTTTTTTCTTTTCAATTTTCATCATTTCTCAAACAAATTTATTTCTAAATCCTCCTTCCATGACTACACCATTTCTTTTTAACTTTTATCTAAATTTTTCAATATTCAAACATTATGATTCAATCTTCAAAATATATTATTCAATTTTCAAAATTAATCATCACTTTCATTTGTGATATTATTTGCTTGCTTTTATTGTTGATATTATTTGTTTTTTTTTATTATTACTTTTCTTGTTGTTTTATCTGCTATATTTTTCTCAGGAATGTGGTTAATCCACATGTGGTGAGAAAGACCCAATTGGGACTTGAGAGCATACATTAAGATAAGAGGTAGTATAATCAAGGAGGCTTTTGGGGAGTGAGTCTCGAACAAGTTAACTTGAAAATCCACCAAATCAGTAGAGGTACCCATTTTAAATTATTGATGTTGAGTGGGACATCCACGAATGCATTACTTTTTCCACTAGGTACCCATGAAACTGAGGATTAATAAAAACTTTAGCCATTTGGCCATTTCAGGACGTATTGCAGTGACTATCGGGAATAGTTGATATGCGATACTATACTTGAATGAGATTCATCTTATGGATATCACAGTTCTCACGAGTCAATTGGTTTGTTGGTAATATCCTAAATAGGGGTCAGCGATTTTAGGAACCTTTAGAACCCGTTCTACATATACAAAATGAACCCTTAGTACATATCTTTGGGATTGATAGTCCCATGACTCTATGCTCGTGACGTCGAACCTTTGAACTCCTTTGTGTTTATAATTTTTGCTTGAGTTTTTACATCCATGCATTCATTAAACTTTTTCAAATCTTTTACATATGAATGGTATCCTCGGTTGCGTAAGCATTTGCATACCATTTGCATTCCTTGCATATTTCACACATACATCCAGGTCGACCAACATTTCAATCCAATTGTCTAACTTCCAGTCATCTGTAAGTCGTCAAACTGATTCCTCATCACCGATACAGGACTAGAGCTAACGTCAGACACGAAACATCAGAACAAGAAGTGCACAACACAGAGATCATAATGGAAATTGATGGTCTAAAGTCAAGCGTGACTAATTTATCGGAGATGCTCCAGGTCCTAATTGCTAGAGGGGAGCCACCTCAGAGGACTATCATCTAAGAAATTGCAAGTGCTGCTGTTGAGCCTCAACATGTCCAGATGCAACCATCTACATGGCCTGAATTTGGATTTCCTCACAACTTCTCTCCACCACAGGTCACTGCCACTTTGATTGGTCAAGCTTAAAGACCAGGATTTCAAGCTCCTATCTTCTTAGAATCCAGACTTGTGGTACATAATGCCAGAATTCCCTATGAGAATCCTAACTTTGATTATAATGTTAGTGCTCAAAGTGAGGATAATATGGATGTTGAACCTGAGGGTGTCAACGAGAAATATCAAACTTTAGAGAATAGACTCATAGTTGTGGAAGGAAACGACTTCTTCAACGTTCATACAGACAATGTGTGTCTTGTATCTAACCTCGTCATGCCTGCCAAATTCAAGATTCCTGAGTTTATAAAGTACAAAGGCGACTCCTGCCCAAAAGCTCACTTGGTTATGTACTTCCGAAAGATGGCTGCCTACACCAACAACCAGAAGTTGCTCATTTATTGCTTTTAAGACAGCTTAAGTGGAAAATGGTACATGAACCTTGAACGAAGCAACATTCATTGCTTTTAAGATCTTGCCAATGTTTTTCTGAATCAGTACAAGTATAACATGGACCTGACTCCAGACCGTCGTTAACTCCAGAACATGACTTAGAATGAGAAAAAAATATTTCAAAGAATATGCTCAACGGTGGAGAGAGTTAGCTTCTCAAGTCGAACCTTCTCTTGCAGAGAAAGAACTTACTGAAATGTTCTTAGACACTTTATCTCCCATCTTTTGGGAAATGATGATTGGAAGTGTCTCGTCAAGATTCACAAACTTGGTCACTATTGGCCAAAGACTCGAAGAATGCATCCAGAATGGGAAGGTGTCTTAAACTACAGAATCTTTCAACACTGTAAAGAAACCTTATGGGAACTTCTAAAAGAAGAGGGAAGATTAGACTAATTATGTCTTGACTGAGGATGTGAGACCTTATCACATACCTCAGCATTCTAATCGAGCTCATATTTCTGCTATTACTCTTATGTTTGCTGCTCAACCGACTCAAGCTCCTCAACGCCCAGTTGTGGGACAATACCATAACTGCAATATGACTCAATTTGATTATATTCATGTGACATACACTGAATTGTATCCGACCATGGTTCGAAAAGGATGGATTACTACTAAGGCTCTACCTCATCTTCCAAATCCACTTCCACATAGATTCAAATCTGACCTTCATTGTGCATTCCATGAAGAAGCTACAGGACACAGTCTGGAAAACTGCTATGCACTAAAGTCTAGAGTGTAGGATTTGATAAAGGACAAGCTTCTTAGCTTTCGTGATACCAATCCTAATGTCCAGCATGATCCTCTGCAAGAACATAGGAATTGAAGCTTCAATCAACTTCAGCTCAGTTACTTCCCAAAGACAAGACAACTCATGTTTATGTTTGATTAATCGTTGGCCTTGTTTCTTTCTATTTTACTTTTTCCTTGTTTGTATCATATTTATTTACTTTCAGACTTGTTTATCTTTAAATGTCAATTTTAATGAAATGAGCATGTACAGTATTTTAATTGAACTCATTTGTTTATTTACATCTTTATGATTTCTATTTCAAAAAAAAAAGTACCCCTCTTTTTCAAATTTTTGGTTATGAAAATAATTGTGGGAGGATGATGAAAACATAATACCCGTAATTGTTGTCGGTATGCTTTCGAATAAACTTTGCTGACGATGTAAGGTATTTTTTTTTTAATTCCCAAACACTGGAGATATAAGGAAGATAATCCCTCGTTAACCCCTTTGAGCCTTGAAGTAGAAGTTTCTTTTCTTAACAAAAAAAAACCCGCAATTTTAACCATGGGCAAGGTAGTTCTCAGTTTAACTTAGGTTGTGCACTCAATTTCAAAAAGTTTCATGCAAGACACCTTTCAACAAACAATTTACATACAACAAGAAGGTGTCGAAGATGCTTTCCAAAGGATGGTCACAAATCAAGTGAACGAATTTTGTGAAAAGGATTATTAAGAAGTCCTTACTCAGAGAATGAGTCGAGTCCCTTTCAAGGCAAAAGCTAAGAAAGATGGGAAACTCATACATACAACAAGCAAATGTTGAATATGTCTTTCAAATAAAAAGTCAATGATGGTCCGCCATAATCATCAAATCAAATAGTCACTTTCTTTCTAAATCAAAAGAGGAAAAGCTTGCTAAGTCAAAACCTGTGAAGGAAACTTAGGCAAAAACTAGGGCATCCCGCTGACTATAAGTTTAAAAAAAAATAGTTCAAGCAAAAGTTAGGGATAACACAGAGAAGAGGTCCTTCAATCCTCGATCTTCAAAAAATCAACAAGGACAAAAACAACTAAATGTTGTAAAGAAGCAGTAGCTGCCATCTCAAGACTTATAGACCATCGCCATCACTATAATCAGTACGATTCTGAAACCTTTTGGAACCTGAATGCAAAATTTAAATTTAACTAAGTATAGGGATGGAGAACATCACGAAGTTGGGTGGGCACAAAAAAAATTTGAGCCTTTATCTTTCTTTCATAAACCGTGAACCAGACCACGTTATAATCCTTAAAAGACCTAATTGAAACAAGATTATTTTAAAAGCATACTATAACAAGGTTGCTTAAACTGACTCCAAAATCATTTTTTGCAAATCATTTGTTTTGGTATCACACCTCTGTTTTAATTTTCATTCTGAATGTTTTTAAAACCACCGTGTTTTTAACCAGAAATTCATATTTCTTTGCATTTTCTAAATAATGATTTTGTTTTCAAATTTTTTGCATGAACTTTACATTAAAATTTCTATGTTTAAATAAATATGTTTTATTGCAAATTAGCTTCCCTCTTAAGGAATTTTTTCAAAACGGTTTAGAAACTTGGTTAGTGATTCTATCAGGGGCAAGTTCTTTCCAAATCCTATTAAGAATCAGTTCAAGATTTGTTGCTCAGTGCAAGTCCTTCTTAGAATTGGTTTATTCAGAAGATTTTTCAAGACTCATTACTGGGGGCAAGCCTTCCAAGTATACAACATACAATCATTTTCATTCAAGTTGAACAACGATCAGTTCATCTACACATTCAACAAGTATGAGGCAATTTACTTAAAAGAAATCCCCAAGCAGCTCTTCATCCGTCCTCCAAAGATTATCAACTTGATAAAATTCACCAATGTGGCAAAGAAGTGTTTAACAAGCAGCATCTTTGAGTCCTTAAGCAAAGTGGCAGTGATCTCCGTGTTGAGGAATCAGTCTTTCAGTCTTATTCACTCTCCAAAAGAGTATAAACTTGTTGATTTTCACACCCCAAAAGAGTATAAACTTGTCAATTTTCACTCCTCAATGAGTCTAAATTTGTTGTCAGCATTTTCATACATCATGCATAACAAAAGTGTTTTAATCCTCATTTGCATTACATACATTTAATCATACATCATAACATTTTCGTATACTATGCATTTACAAGAATATTTTAATTCTCATTTGCATTCACCAGAGATCATGTTACTATCAACATCTTGGCACCTATCAAACATATACTTTTATGTCTTATCTGACGTTCCACTATATTTGACTGTGTTTATCCGATTGTTCTTTCGGATATGTCTGTCTGTTCTGATGCTTTTCCAGAACTCTCTCTGGGTTCATCCGATGTTCTTCCGAATATGTCTCTATGTTTTGAAGTTTTTCCAAAACTCATTCTGATGTTTTTCCAGATATGTCTATTTTATCCTGATGCTTTTCCAGAACTTTCTTTGTGTCTATCTGATGTTCTTCCATATATGTCTCTTTGTTTTGAAGTTTTTCCAAAACTCCTTTTGATGTTCTTTTGGATATGTCTCGTTGTTTTGAATTTTTTCTAAAACTTATTCTGATGTTCTTCTATATATGTCTATTTAGTTCTGATGCTTTTCCAAAACTCTCTTTGTGTCTATCTGATGTTCTTCCATATATGTCTCTTCATTTTGAAGTTTTTCCAAAACTCATTCCGACGTTCTTCCAGATATGTCTATGTTTCTGATGTTTTTCTAGAACCTTTTTAAAACACCTCCTGATGTTCTTCCAGATATATATCTTTGTTTTAAATATTTTCCAAAACTAATATGATTATTTTTCCCATCTATGATTCATTTTTGATGTTTTTTCAAAATCTTTTGTGTCTATCCAATGTTTTTCTGGATACATCCCATTTGTTTTGATTGGTTTTCCAGAACTTTGTTCATGTCTATCTGATGCTATCCCGGATATGACCTTTCTCATATGATGCTTTTCCATATATACTTTTTGTTCTAACGTGCTAATCTGATGATTTTCCGAATATATCCATCGTTATGATAGTCTTCGAAAACTTGTTCCCATACATTCAATGCTTTTCTAAATATCTTCTTAAAAATCTTCGAGTTTGTTTCCCTTCCGGTCCAACGCTTTTCTAGATGTCTTCTCAAAAATCTACTAACCTTTTCATTCCATCCAATGATATACTTCCAGAGTGTTGCATTCAATGCTCTCCTGAATGTCTCTGATGTCTTCCTCGTTCGTCTAATGCTTTTCTGAATGTACCCGATTTACTTTCCAGATTTCATTCAATGGTCTCCTTAATGTCTCTGATTGTTTTCCCAATATCTCTAATATTTGATTGTTTTCCATATTTCATTCAATGCTCTTCTGAATGTCTTTGATAATCATGTATGCTTATGTTCCAAAGTTTCATTCAATGTTCTCCTGAATGTCTTTTACGTTTGTTATTAATCTTTTCCAGGGTTGTTTCATGCATTTCTAAAAACCTCTAATGAATGTGGCATTTTTTCCTAGTAAATTTGCTTTTGCTTTCTGGATATTCCACAGTAAAGTTATTTGGTTTTTTTAGAAGTCTCTGACATATCCTCATATCTGGTCTCATTCTATATCTAATGCTTTTCTAGATGTTTCTAATATGTTTTCCAGAGTGTGATACTTCTTTTGTATCTGATACTTTTACAGATATTTGTACCTCTGTTCCAGGGTTTATCCCTGTGTTTTTAAGAACTGTTGAATACTCTTTGTCACCTCGACAAAATTCCACAATATCTTGCATCCCTAGTAAAACGTTGTCTTGTTGGTTTGTGTTATCAATTCGTACAGTGTTCAAAGTCTTTCATAACATTACATTACATATCATTTCATCTGCATTCACGGTAAAAATTCTAGGGACTCTGATATTTAATCCTCTTATACCTCAAATGTCTGTAAGTCTTTGCTATTCATAGCTTAAGGTCTAAGAAGATTAAATAGGGGCATCTGTCATACCTTAAATTTTGACCCCCCTCATTTTAATTATTTTCGGTCATTTGACTGCATTTTCACTTTTCGTCATGTGCATATCATATCATATATTTTATCATGAATATTGTTTGAATTATCAATCAGAATGAACGTGTTAAATATTTATGCATTTTGGTCAAACTAAAAGTCAGTTGTGCCAAAATCCGGTGTGTGGGTAGTTTTTTAAAACGAATTTGCAGATGTCAATTCTTAATCTATTTTTCACGTACTCTAACCTGATGTGCTTATTTTATTTTTCCAGCTATTTTTTGGTCGCTTTTCTGACCCGTCTAAGCCTTTTTACCGGGTAAAATCAATTTCAAAATTTGACAAAACGCTGTATTTTTTCAATACGTATATTTTTTGCTGATCGTTTTGGTGTGTTCATTTTATTTTTCCGGACACCTCGATACAAACAGTTTTTATCGTTTTTTTACCGGTTCCGGATCCAATTTTAATTAATTTATTTTTTATTAATTAGGATTTTAATAAACTTAATTTTTATTAGTTTTTTTTTAATTATTGAATTATTTATTATATTATTTATATATAATATAAATTTGTTTTATATTTTTACACTACTAGTCTCCTTCCTGTACAAAAAACGCCACGCCCCACTTTCTTGTTTTTTTCAATTTTTCTTTTCCTACTACACATACATACTACTACATAAACCATAAAACCTTCAATTCATCATTTTCAAACTCATGATAACATTAGGGTAGAATTTCCCTTCAAAACTCCACCTTAGGTCCATCTTTGCTTGACAACATTAAGTTAGATTTTTCCTCTTATAAAATCCTTTCTCTCGCCACCGTGCAATCAAAACTTTCCTTTATGTTGTTCGCGCCCCTTAGGGATGAACTACGACCGCTCTGATTTCTCAAGATCCCGTTAAGAATACGTAGGCATAAGATCGTGAGATCTTAGCGAGCAACCTTTTCTTTTTTCCTATCTCTCTTTACCTCCGACATTTTCCCAGATATTCATATTCACTATTTCCATATCTCTTATCAAATATTTTCTCTCGTCTCTGTGCGATCAAGATCTTCTTTTTTACATCCGATGTTTTTCTAAGTATTCTTCTTTTACCTTCTCCTTACATCCGACATTTTCCTGGATATTCATATCTTTAGCCTCCTCTTGAGCTTCATACAAACATCATATCCATAACCTTCTTTTGGGCTTCATGCAAGGACCCTCAGGCTTCATACAAGTATCATATCCCTAGTCTCCTATTGGACTTCATATAAGGACCCTCAGGATTCTTAAAAGCATCACAAATAATAGATTCCTCCCTTTTCAACCTTTAATCTCTTCACTTTTTCAATCAATCATCACAAGCTTTACTTTCAAACTTTTTCCCTTCCGTTGTCTTGGTTCTTAAAAATCCAACAACTCATAGTCCCTGGATTACAAATTTCCTTCAAGCTTTTCCCGTATTTTTGAATTACGAATGCTCTAATTTCTCTTTCGAGAATACATAGGCACAACGACTCAACCCTTGGCGAGTATTATTTTTTCTTTTTCATCCTATTTTCCATTTTTTACAAATTTCCTTTTTTCATATATTTTACAAAAAACAATAAAAACATTTCTCACTCTTTTCATCTCTCAAAAGCAATAAACTTTCCCAAATAATTCAACTAATAAACACACATATATACAAGAGGTACTCATATAGTACTACAGATGCTTAGGGTGTTAGTAGCTTCCCTTAGTATAATCAACTCCCGATTCTAGTTCTCTTTATTTACATTTTGTTTTTTTTTACATTTACATTCTTGCAGGGTTTATTTAGATTTTTCTATTCCTTTAAAGCTTCATAGGATAAATATAAAAGTTCACATGTGGCATACAAACGCGGTTCACGAAAATCACGCTACAACAAGGAGTCTGAACTTATGGACATCTGCTTCATGACGTATCTTGCCTTCTTCCCAACATTACTTTCTTCACTCTTTATATAACACTTGATGCAAGTCATTACTTCTGACATGAAGGAAAACGATTTTTGGGTGTGCTATTCATTAAAGTGACCCGCACTCAACCCATTTTTGAAGGCTTTCACGAACATCTTTGGGTTCGGGTGGATCACCTTAATGGTCACCTCATTGAAGTGGGAAGAATATTATCTTAATAACTTTAACGCCCCTTGGCGCACATTTAACAAGCTCGTGGTGGACATCCTCATATGATTACTCGCTGATAATTGATGGACTTACTTCTTTACTAGGTCTTAGTAACTAGTGACAAGTAAATGCAAAAGATTCATGTACCACCTTAGGGCATCATATTTGAAAGTTAGGGAAATGAGCTTACATTTCAACGAGTATGTAGCTCAAGCAATCACCATATCCGTGTTAATTGGAGTCACGTGCTCCCTTGAGTTACTATTGCTACCAAACTTAGAGATCAAAGGTGGTTTAAAGTTTTTTTGGTATTAGAGCTTCTAAATGTCGTCACAGAGAGGTCGGGGGTCCAAAATTTCCTCATACTCTATGATTTAAATCTCAAGCTGGTGTTGTTGAATGTTGTGGAAGTTGCCTTCGATAGTTTGGTTATAACGCGTAGTTTATCAACAACGACGCACATCCCTACAAGGGCATCTCGGTCGTTATTGGGCTTTATTTCACCTGAAGAAGTTGTTCGCCTAATCACCATGATGGATGATGATGACATGCTAGAATCACCTTTTTAAGGGGCCAATATATTTATACTGATACAATTTCTTTAATTGTCTTTTTTTTTTAATTTGTAAATTTGTAGATTTAATCAATAAAATAAATGTAAAAATTAAAAAGTATGTTTATTAATGATGATTTAGAATGAATTATTATTTTTCACAATGATATATATTATCAAGAAAAACATTTTAAATAATTGACTGTTAATAGTTATATCAATAAAAAAGTATTTATTAAAATTGTAATTTGTTTCGTAATTGCAACACAAACACAAGTATAATATAAAGAGGATTTTTTAATGCACCCCATATGTTTCTTAGCTATCACGTCAAAATATATATATGGTCATAAATTTTAGAGATGTATCTTTGGATGCACCAAAAGGTAAGTCTACATTCAAGTATTCCGGAAATGCATCTTCGAAATATTTTGGAGGTTAAATCGCGTCAGACCCCACTACAAGAAAACCCTGAATTAGCTAGGGGCGTGGGATAGGGGGGAAACCCCTCACTAAAATAAATCTATTTGCTTGGGGTTAAATCCCTCGCAAAACACAAAACAGGGGAAAAATAAATTAAAAACATGTAGTTAGGGGATACCCCTCGCAAACATGGGGGGGAATTTTTTTTGAAATTTGAAAAGTGTTTTTAGTAGGGTTCAGAGAGAAATAGGTGGGAAAGGTTGAGCATTTGCGAGGGGGTAGCCCCTCACCACGTCACGATGTACAATTTGTGAGGGGCATCCCCTCATCAATGGTTCTACTTTAGTCAAATCCGTCTGAAAAAGTGTTTATTCCTCTGCCAAGTTGTCTGCCACACGCCAACTGTGGCTAGGGGCAACCCCTCGCAATTTCCACATTGAATAATTACGTGGAGGGACCCCTCGCAAATGACGCCACGTCATTTGTCCGTTGGGACTTGCGTAGAGGCCCCCCTCGCAAAATGGACTATTAAATGCCAACCAATTTCCAAACGTATCAGCATTGTTCTGGACTGGGCCTCGGTCAACCGATGAGGCCCATGCTCCTCGAAGCCCAAGAACATTCTGTACGGCCGCGCGAAATACACACATCGTGACCAGCCTGACGGGCACAACCCTGTTACGGGGACCAAGTTCATTTGCCCCACGTGTCGGGCATGAGGCATACCGAGGCATCGGGCGCGTGTTCATAATATGGGCAGCGGGACGGGCACGTTTCCCTCCTCGAACGGACGGCTCCACGGGCAGGACTTCCCCGGCACAGACATTCCGGGCACCTTACGCTCTCTACGTGCTTCCTCTGTTTGCGGGAACACGCCATTCCCAACCGCCCACTCCCGCAAGACCAGGCGTACTTACCGGAGATCATGGGGCGGTTGAACTAGGGTAAAGACAACGTCTTGGTCTTATTGACGACACGTCAGCCCTAGCAGTCCTCTGGATTGGGCTTATTCATCCAACCCAGACGACCGTTGGCCCAGCGCTGGGGTCTATAAATACCCTCTTTCACAAGAGGGTCAGGTATTCACTTCTTACCCTCTGTACTTGCCATTACTCTGACCAAATATCTTACTTTGGCATCGGAGTCCCTTGCAGGTACACCCCCCATCTTTCCTTATCAACACTGTTGGACGGATACCAGCCCAGCAGGACGTGGCCAGGCAACGACCGTCGTTCTGATCAGGTCAGATCAGTGGCGCCGTCTGTGGGAACTGGGAACAGAAACTTCCCCGTTACTCCTAGCAGATACCCAAAAGTTTCATCATTCACGGTCATGTCTAGCCCGCTCCGCGATGGTTCCGCCCTCGAACTAACAGGCAATCCCGGCGCGAACGGCCGCAAGCAGGTGGAAGCGTCTCACCGTCCTGAAACCGATGACAGGGACGGCCATACCGCCTCTCCTTCACCCGACGAGACCACTCATGAAACCGCCTTCAGGCCGGTGAATCCGTCAGCATTCCAGCCCGTTCCTATCCCTGCCGGAGCAGACCCAACCACGGCGGCCCTCTTCGCGGCCATCAACCAGACCAACCAGTTGTTTTACCAACAAAGCACTCGCATCGGCGCGCTGGAAAGGAGGGCCCCGTAACACTCCCCCCGACGGGAAGAGCAGAACATCATCTCGAGAAGCCCGTCTCCCCATCCGCGGGATCACCGACCACGGACGGAGAGACCCCATGCCACAACGGCACGAGAACGAAGCCGGTCTCCCAGGAGGCGGATCCGGGAACGACGACCTATCCGAGGAGAGCAGTCGAACAGGCCACACAGGGAAGACACCTCAGTCCGACACCAGAGAATGCGGAATCAGGTCCTTCCACCGCCGCGGTCACCTCCACACTCCCCGATCCTCAGCGACGAAGACGACTACCAGACTCCGTTGTCTCGCGAGATCATGGCGGCTCCCATTCCCCACGGGATGGAGAAACCCCCTGCACTCTCGACCTACGATGGAACCACCGACCCGGACGACCACCTAGAAGACTTTGAAGCCATGCTCGAGTACCGCAACGTCCGGGGAGCCATCAAGTGCAGGTTATTCCCGACGACGTTGAGGAAAGGCGCCATGACCTGGTACAAGAGTCTGGAACCAGGGTCAGTCACCTCTTGGAGGATTCTCCACGACCTCTTCTCGAGACACTTCACAGCATCACGACGACATCCAAAGACCGAAGCCGCGTTAGGCGCCGTGATCCAGGGTCCCGAGGAACCTCTCCGAAAGTATATTGAAAGGTTCACTCGGGAGGCCGTCCAAGTCAGCACATCAGACGAAATGAAGAGATATCTCATGGAACAAGGCCTACGGCGGGAATCTAAATTCTACGAGGCCGTGACCATACACCGACCTGCCTCGCTGCAAGATTTCCTCGACAGAGCCACTGCATACATCCGTTTCGAGGAGACCCAGGCAGCTGACTCCGCCCGCGAAACGCGAGACCGGACAGCGTCTAGGGGATCTCGCGAAGACGGTGCCTCCAACCACCGTAGAGGTGACCGAAGAAGGGAGGACCGCCCTCGCGAGACCCGCGATCAACGCCACCCAACTGGCCGTTTCACCGAGTACACTGCCCTCACCGCTCCCCGCGAGCAGATACTGGCTGAATGCGCCAAAACAGAGTTCGTCCAGGGCCGCGTCCACTTTCCCAAGCAGACGGCCCCGAAGCCGAACATGGACAAATCAAAATATTGCCGCTTTCACCGATGCCACGGACACATCACCGAGGAGTGCATCCACCTGAAAGACGCGATCGAGATCCTGATTAAAGACGGGCACTTGAAACGCTACACCCGGGGAGGCGAGCCTCAACGGCAAAAAGAGATCCCTGAATCCAAAGAAACTGACAATCAGAATGCCCTCGAGGATGTCAACGGCCTCCAGGTCGCGCTCAACATAGACCGACCAGGGAATTGGTCTGCCCTCGACGAACTCGAGCTCCACGCAGGACCAATACGCCCACACAGCAGGTGGGAACACTTCCCTGAGGCACTGTTCATCTCGGGTGGACCTTCGACCAGAGTGTCCGTGGGGTCCGTCAAGAGAAAGTTCGAGGAGCTCATGTCTAACGGTTCCAACCAAAGGAGCAGTTTGGAGAAATTCCGCGGCCGATCCAACCCGATCACATTCTACCTGGAAGAACTCCCCGGTGGTGCGCCCAACGCTGACATCCCTCTCCTGATACGGGCACGGATGGCCAACTTCGACGTCCGCCGCATTTTGGTCGACGGCGGGAGCGCGGTAGACATCATGTACACCCACCTCTTCTCCACTCTCCAACTGAATGAGACCAACTTGTCCCCATATTTGGGATCCGACCTCCAAGGATTCAACGGCGCAACGACAAGACCATGGGGATACGTGGAACTGAAAGTCACCTTCGGAGAAGCAGAGACAGCCCGAGAAACCAACATCCGCTTCTTGGTCGTCGACTGCCCATCTCTGTACAACTGCATCCTGGGCAGAACAACAGTGGCTGAACTCACCGCGGTACCTTCCAAGGGGCATCTAAAGATGAAGTACTACACCAGACGGGGAGCCGTCGTCACACTAAACGGGGACATAGACGCCGCCCGTCGCTGTTTCGAAGCCGCACTAAGAGGATCAAGTATCGTCGGCGCACCGATCAAGAAAGGGACGCCACACCGCAAACATGAGGCCGAACCAAAGAGCCAGGTCGGGTCGGTGGACCTAGACAGCCGTTTCAGCGAAGAGGTGAAGCCCGAGGGCCGTACCGACAGCACATCCCCTAGGACTACCGAACAACCATCGTACCCAGCACGCCCCATCCCAGATGGGGACTTTGAGATAGTTCGCCTGAACGAGGACCCCTCGAAAACCGTGAAGATAGGTGCTGGCCTACCCGCGCTGGCGAAGAGACAGCTAGAAGCCTGCCTCCGGGAAAACGCGGACCTCTTTGCTTGGAGCGCCACGGAGATGCCTGGACTCGACCCCGAGGTCGCATGCCATCAACTTTCCATCAACCCCGCCGCCAAGGCCGTAGCACAACGTAGACGTAGACAATCCCCCGAGAAAGCGGCTGCGGCCGAGAAAGCTGTAAAAGACCTCCTAGAGGCAAATTTTATTTCGGAAGCCCGGTATTCAACCTGGCTGTCCAACGTTGTACTAGTTAAAAAGAATAATGGAAAATGGCGCATGTGTGTTGACTACACAGATCTCAACCGGGCTTGTCCTAAGGACGCCTACCCCCTCCCCAACATTGACAAGCTCGTCGACAACTCGGCGGGCTTCAAACTGTTGTCTTTTATGGATGCATATTCAGGATACAACCAAATCCCGATGGCTGACCACGACAAACAGAGCACCGCCTTCATGACCGAATCGGGCAACTATTACTACAACGTAATGCCTTTCGGTCTGAAGAACGCTGGCGCCACGTACCAGCGCATGATGAACAAAGTTTTTCGACGAGAGACCGGGGATATGCTCGAGGTATACATGGACGATATGATAGTCAAGTCACACGCCGAGGACGACCACACGACTCACCTCAGAAAGGTCTTCGAAACCGCGAGGAGCTGCAAGATGCGCTTCAACCCGGACAAATGCACCTTTGGGGTTCGGGCAGGAAAATTCCTCGGATTCTATTTAACCGAACGAGGAATCGAGGCCAACCCCGACAAGTGCCGGGCTTTCACGGAGATTGCCACGCCCAGCTCGAAGAAGTCCATACAATCCCTCAACGGCGTGCTCGCGTCACTATCTCGTTTCATCGCCAGATCGGCACAACACGCCCTCCCATTCTTCAAACTACTCAGGAAGGAGGCCGCCTTCGAATGGACAACAGAATGCGAGCAGGCCCTCAGCCACCTCAAGAGCGTCTTGTCAGAACCGCCGGTGCTATCACGACCACAAGCCGGGGAAACGCTATACCTCTACCTAGCCGTTTCGAGCGAAGCTGTCAGCGCTGTCATGATCAGGGAGACCGCCGAAGGACAGAAACCGATTTACTTCACGAGCAAGGCCCTCCACGGTCCCGAGGTGAGATATCAGCATATCGAAAAAGTCGCCCTGGCCCTCGTCACCTCAGCGCGACGCCTCCGGTACTATTTCCTGGCACATCCTATCGTGGTTCGCACCGAACAGCCTGTCAAACAACTCCTCGGGCGACCTGACATGGCCGGACGAATGCTGAAGTGGTCCCTCGAGCTGTCTGAATTTGACATCACATACGAGGGACGACAAGCCCTCAAGGCACAGGCCCTGGCAGACTTCGTCATCGAGATGACCCCGGGGCAAGAACCAATCCCAGCGAACAACGAATGGACTATATTCGTCGACGGTTCCTCCAACTCCTCGGGCAGCGGTGCTGGCATCCTCCTGGAAAACACGGAGGGCACAGTAGTGGAAGTATCTCTAACACTAGCCTTCCCGACGACCAACAACCAAGCCGAATACGAGGCGTTTCTGGCCGGACTTCGACTCGCAACGGACCTAGGAGCAAAGAGCATAAAGATTTGCACTGATTCCCAGCTGGTAGCCTCGCAGGTACGAGGGGAGTATCAGGCGAAGAATGACAACCTGATAGAATACCTCACCCTCATAAACCAAAAAATGCAAGGTTTCGAATCCGTCGAAATCCAACACGTTCCCCGCGAACAAAACACACGGGCAGATATCCTCTCCAAACTCGCCAGCACCAAGAGAAAAGGAGGACACAAATCCGTTATACAAGAGATCCTCGCACGCCCGAGCACAGACAAACCCGCGACACCACTCGACGTCCATGCCGTCGGAGATACCAACTGTTGGATGACACCCGTCCACACATATTTAAGCACGGGAAGCCTCCCAGCCGACGACAAGGAGGCCAACACTATTAAACGACGCGCCTGCTCGTACGTCCTCCTCGAAAACAAATTATACAGGCGGGGGTTTGCAGTCCCGCTGTTAAAATGCGTCGACAACTCTCAAGCCACCTCCATTCTAGAAGAAATCCACGAGGGCATTAACGCCCAGCATCTCGGGGGACGGTCGCTAGCAAGGAAAGCCCTTCGGGCAGGCTACTACTGGCCGACAATGCAAGAGGACGCCAAAGAACACGTCAAAAAATGCGACAAATGCCAAAGGCACGGGGACATGCACCTGGCCCCCGCCAACGCGCTCAAGTCGCTATCCTCCCCGTGGCCGTTTTCTTGGTGGGGGATGGATATCCTCGGCCCATTCGTGCTGGGTTCCTACCAAAACAAATATCTGATCGTCGGGGTGGACTACTTCACCAAATGGATCGAAGCTGAAGCCCTCGCCAAGATCACGGCCCACAACATACTGCGATTTTACAAAAGAAACATCCTCGCGAGATTCGGAGTTCCCCTTGCCATCGTTACGGACAACGACACACAGTTCATGGACAAGAACTTCCACGACTTCGTCACCAAGCTCGGGACCACGCACCACTACACCTCGGTGGAACATCCCCAGACAAACGGGCAAGCTGAGTCCGCCAATAGAGTCATCCTTCGAGGACTACGACGTAGACTCGGCGACGCCAAAAGAGCGTGGGTCGAGGAACTCCACAGCGTACTATGGGCCTACCGGACCACTCCCCACTCATCCACGGGAGAAACGTCGTTCCGCCTAACGTACGGAACCGAGGCCGTAATCCCAGTTGAGATCAGAGAGCCATCCAGACGGACCGAGGCCCCCCTTGCGCCCGAGCCCAACGACGAAGCCCTACGAGAGGAACTCGACCTAATCGAGGAGATACGAACAAGAGCGGCCCTTCGAGAAGCCGGACTCAAACAAAAAATCGCAGCACGTTACGACGACAAAGTCTTAAAACGAGACTTCCAAGTCAATGATCTCGTCCTCAGACGAAATCAAAAGGACTCTCACGAAGGCAAGCTAGCCGCAAACTGGGAAGGCCCATACCGTGTCGTCGACAAGACAGAACACGGGGCCTACTATCTCGAAAATCTAAACGGGGAAAGCTTAGCTCGACCATGGAACGCTCAGAAACTAAAACGATACTACAGCTGAGCAATGATCACGGTGCCTAAACCACCGCAAACAGGGGGGAGACATGGTACCATCGCACTTCCTCGCGTCTCCAAGAGACCAAACAACAGCAAGCCCTGCCTCAAGTGTGCGCGGGCAGCCGGCATGCTCGACGGGGACCATCTCGAAAAGAGACCTCGTCGTCGTACCTAAACCGGTAAGATACCCAGCTCGCGATGGGATATCCACACCACGGGGACATACTACCCCGAGCACGCCGGAAGTCAACCCGGACAGCCGGTTAGTCGCTTCACTACCGGCCACAATTCTCGTCGAGCTACCCCCAACAACACAATACAGTTAAAACAAAACAAGTTAAGCATACAAACATGCAAACCCGGGCACACAATCCCGAGCATAATACGACATGCAAGGCAAAATAAAGCGCACACTTAGAAACAAAATAGAATATATAGGGCACCAGCCCGGTAGTTCGAGTAAATATACAACGGGCACGCAGGCCCGAACACAGTACAAAATTTTAAATCGGCACGCAGGCCCAAAAATCAACGAGCACGCAGGCCCGGAAGCAATCACCCGTCATCTTCACGCTCCTCGCACACCACGGCGTCGTCAGCTCCCTCGGCATTTGGATCAACGACCCGACCATCAACAATATCAAAATAGGGGCTGATACCTTCGTCCTTCAACACCACGTCCGAGTTGACCACCTTAAGCTGGGCAACGGCGGTCTTAAAGCCGACACCCATGGCCTCGAGACAGTCGGCCTCCAGAGTCCGGATCTTCCCCACCAAGTCAGCCCGAGTCACCAGCTCCCTTTCGTCGTCAGCCTCGTCGTCGGCGGGCTGAAACCTCTTCTCCACGTCCTCGACGCGGAGACTCGAGAAATCGCGGTGAAAGGGATTTAAATACAGATAACCGGAAATTTGGCCTCTAGATGCAGTGATATGCAATGATATGGACAAAATAACACGAACTATAATGCTGACAATGCCATGAATATAGTATGATGCGTATGATGGAATGATGAATGCAAGGATGCAGACGACACAACGTCAAAGGGGACAGCGCATCGAAGAATTGCACTGGGGAAGAAGACACGCGGTGGTGACAAGGTAACATAGGATCCACACGGAGACAGGACCAGGTAAACGACAAACGCTAGAGTTTTCGGGACATTCCTTGAAGAGATCGAGCGGGATCTTCAGGACTCACCGGAAAACATATAGGGAGAGACAAACATCAGAACATTTCGGAAGAACGTCGAAAAGGAGACACGTTGTATCTGGAAGAACGTCAGATAGACATGACACGAAATAGTTGATGGGTGCCAAGTAAACTGGACTTTGTCCACAAGGTAAGACACGGATAAAACACGACCTCGGGGAGAAAAATGCAAATGGGGATAAAACACCCATGCTGTCAAGTAACTAAATTCGTCCACAAGGTAAGACGCGGATAAAACACGACCTCGGGGAGAAAAATGCAAATGGGGGATAAAGCACCCATGATGCCAAGTAAATAAATTCGTCCACAAGGTAAGACGCGGGTAAAACACGACCTCGGGGAGAAAAATAAAATGGGGATAAAACACCCATGATGCCAGGTAAATTGGACTTCGTCCACGAGGTAATACGCGGGTAAAACACGACCTCGGGAGAAGAAGAAAATGGGGATAAAACACCCATGATGTCAGGTAAATTGGACTTCGTCCACGAGGTAATACGCGGGTAAAACACGACCTCGGGAGAAAAAGCAAATGGGGATAAAACACCCATGATATGCACATGTGTATAAATCATGCTATGATAGATGATCAAATGACAATGCAGATGTCGACGACAAGGCTCGACTCTGTTGGTAAGATGACAAGACTGGAAAACTGATTCCTCAACCCGGAGATCACTGCCACTTGCTAAATTGTAATCAGGTTGATGGTCCTCGTAGGAAGGATGGAAAGCCGCTTGGAGATCTTTCAAGTAAACTGCCCCAGATTAAATTGTCCATTACAGATGAACTGATAATTGCTTCAGCTTGTCTGATTCTGAAAATGACTGTTTTACTGTACCCTCGGAAGGTTTGCCCCAGTCCAAGTCTTGAAAATCTCATGGATAAACCAGATCTGAGAAGAATTTTCCCCTGATAGGATCACTTAACCAAGTTTCTCGATTGTTTGAAATTTCCTTAGAGGAAAGCCAGTTTGCAAACAAAAATATTCATACAAACATGGTAATGCAATGTTCATGCAACTTTTGAAATCAAAATTATTTTTGAAAGATGAAAAATAAATGAGTCATCGATTAGAACACGGCGGTCCAGGACGCTCTAAGTTTAATACAGGTATACGACTAAAATAAATGATTCACAAAGATCTTTAGGAGTCAGCTTACGCAACCTTGCTGTAGCATGCTTTCATAATATCCTTGTTTCAATTAGGTCTTTTGAGGGTTATGACGTGGCCTGGTTCACGGTTTATGAAACAAAGGATAAAGGCTCAAAATTTGTTTGTTCCCACCCAATCTACGTGATAATCTTCAGTCCTACGCTCAGTTAACTCATATTATGCATTCAGGTTCCTATAGGTTAGGAATTGCACTGATGGTAGTAATGATGGTTCGAAAGTCAAAGGACTCTTGAGATGGTCGTCACTACTTTCCTATAACATTTGGTTGTTTTGACATTTAGGATTTTTAGGGTAAGGATTTAAAACTCCTCTCTGCATTATCCCTAAATTTTGCCTGAGCTATTTCTTGTAAAGATTACATTCAGCGGGATGCCCCAGTTTTGCCTAAGTCTCCTTTATAGGTTTTGACTTAGCGGACTTTTTTTTTTTGAAAGAAAGTGACTGCCTAGCTTAATGATCACGGTGAACCATCATCGGCTTTTGACTTGGAAAACATCTTCGACACTTACTTGCTGTGTACGAAGGAAAACTTGTGAATTCAACCTTTATATGAAAGGTGTATTGCAGGAAAGCACAACCGAGTTAACTGAGAACTACCCATCCCCAGGCTAAGATTGAGGGTTTTTTTGTAAAGAAAGAAACTCCAACTTCTAGGCTCGAAGGGGGTGACAAGGGGATAACTTCCTTATTTCTCCAGTGTTTGGGAGTTGAAACAATGCCTCACATCATCAACAAGGATTCATTGAAAGCATACTGACAGCAGTTATGGGTATAACGTTTTCGCCATCCTCCCTCCAATCTTTGCATACCCAAAATTCGGACAAAAGTAAATATTTGAAAGATAAAGCATAGAGATGAAAATAATAGATAAAATGAATTAAATCAAAAGTTGCAATGCTCAGTTCATCAATATAAAAGTACAAACATAGTTCGAAAGCAAACAGCTAATAAAATAAGGAAAATACAAACAATGAGAAACAAAGGTCTGTGATTAAAACAATACAAAGATAAATTGTCATGTCTAAAACAAAGAAATAGCCTGCTGAGGTCAGCCCGAAGCTTCACTTCTGATGCCCTGGCAAAGGATTCTTCTGGATGTTCGGAGGATTGTCTGGAAAATCAAGTATCCCTGCTCTCATAAGCTCACGCACTCTGGCTTTCAGTGCAAAACAATGCTCCAAGTCGTGGCCTAAGGCACCCTCATGAAAAGTGCACTGGAAATCAACCTTAAATCCAGCTGGAGGAGGTGGTAAAGCCCTTGTAGTGATCAACCCTCGTTGAACCAGGTAAGGATAATGTTTTGTGTAAGTCATGGGAATAGGATCAAATTGATTCCTATTTCAATACTGGTCTTGTCTAATAACTGGACGTTGAGGATTCTGAGCTGGCTGCGGAGCAACAACAGGTTGAGATCCCTGGCGAGGCTTTCTTGATTCAGTCATGACAGCATTGGTCTGCTCGTCCTTCCTCTTATGGAAATTCCCATAGGATTTCTTTGCACCATTAGAAGATTCGGCAGCTTTGGATACCTTCCCATTTTTCAAACCTTCTTCTAACCTTTGGCCAATAGTCACAGATCTGTAAAGCTTGAAGAGACACTCCCAATCATCTTTTCCCAATAGAAAGGAGACAAAGTATCCATGAATATTTCTGTCAGTTCCTTCTCTGCTATAGGGGGTTCGACTCGGGAAGCTAACTCCCTCCAACGCTGAGCATACTCCTTGAACGACTCTTTTTCCTTCTGAGACATACTTTGAAGTTGACGACGATCGGGAGCCATATCCAAATTGTATTTGTATTGCTTCATAAAAGCGTTGACAAGATCTTGGAAGCAGTGGACACTGTTATGCTCTAAGTTCATATACCATTTAAGAGAAGCACCACTCAAACTATCCTGAAAGCAATGGATGAGCAACTTCTGATTGTTGGTGTAAGCTGCCATCTTTCGAAAGTACATGACTAGATGGGCTCTTGGACATGAATGACCTTGATACTTCACGAACTCAGGAGTCTTGAACTTGGCAGGCAAAACAAAACCAGAAACTAGGCACATATTATCGGCATCAACATTGAAAAAATTTGTCTGTTGATTGGTGTTATAAAAAATTTTGTCTGTAGATTGGTGTTATAAGAAAATATTAATGTAACGAAAATATGTTTATGTATATTTCGAAAAATATTAATGTAAATTTTTTTTTCCACATTAATATATATATTAATAAACAGATTTTATAAACATATTAGTATATATATTAATAAACAGATTTTATAAACATAAGTATATATATATTAATAAACAAACAGATTTTATAAACATACTAAGATTTTATAAACATAACAGTATATATATTTATATACTAAAATTTTATAAACATAACAGTATATATATTTATAAACAGATTTTAGATTTTGGTATTAGTATATTAATAACAGATTTTATTAAAATATTAGTATTATATTTATTAGTATTAGAATATTAATAAACAGATTTTAATTAAAATGTTAGTATTATATTTATTAGTATTAGTATATTATAAAACATTATATATATATTTATAAACTATTATAAAACAGTATATATTATATTATAAAACAGAATATTTTATAAACATATTAAAACATATGTGTATTATATTTATTAAAATATTAGTATTAAAACAGTAAATATTAATTAAATAGTATTAAAACAGTATATATATTATTATATAAAACAGTAAATATTAATATTATATATTACTTAATTAAAACAGTATAAATTAATTAAATAGTATTAAATAATATTAATTAAAACAGTAAATATTAATTAAATAGTATTAAAACAGTATATATATATATATTATATATTTTTATTTATTATAAAATTATTTCAATATAATTATAATTTTAAAAAAAATAATATAATTATAATTTTTTTTTGATTGCATAGTAAAAAAGTAAAAAAAATAATTAAAATGGATAATTTTGAAATATTTTAAAAAAATTATAAATAGGATAAAATTTTGATTAAGTGAAGGGAGTATAATAATCCGAATTACCTTTCTGGCCCAATCCATCCGATACGACTTGTTCTCTAACCTACCTATAAATAGGTTTCTTTCTCTGTTGCACAAAAGCAACCATAAGGATTTTCTTCATCAATTATACTGCCGATTTCCATGCCTCATTCTGAAGCCGTGCTGCTGCAGCAGCTATTCAATTATGCAAATCAGACTTCAAAATCAATGGTATGTACTGAATCATTTATATTACGTTTGTTTTGAATTGAATTCGAATGAATTAAACTGAATAAAATTATTTTCTTAATGAAGAAGAACTCAGGTGTTACCGAGGATACACTAGGGTATCTTAATGCAGTAAAAGTTGCATTTGAAAATAACATGAAAAAGTATGATCGGTTTTCAGAAGTCCTAAGAGATTTCAGTGCTAAAAGAATTAATACAAGTGGTGTGATAGAAAAATTGAAGAGCTTGTTTAAAGAGCATAACTATTTAATTTTGGAATTCAACACCTTCATGCCATCTGAATATGAGATCAAGAGCACTGGTTAGTACTAACTTATTGTCTCTTGTTTTCTATCAATATTATATCTCATTTAAGTTTTAGAAATCCCTTAACATTTGTCATCCTTTTGATATAAAGGAAACAAATTAAAAGATAATGGTCATCCTGGTCAAGTTCTTCATTGGGATGTGCTTGATATCATTTGCAAACGATTAGATTTTGAAGACCTCTTATCGTTTTCTGGTGTTTGCAAGAATTGGAGGACTTTTCATAAATCAAATTTTTTCTTGTCAGAACCATTGCTCGTTCGTATGACTCGTAGTTATGATATAGGTGCTGGTGCTGACTCATATTCCTTTATTAGCATGCCCAATCAAAAAGTTTATGATTTGAAGATGATGAGTAGCTTCCAGTCCTCCGCCTATCTCTATGTTAGATTTTCCAGCGGATATTTCATCTTCTCCCATAAAAGTAATTCATTTGTGCTATTCAATCCATTTAAAAGAAAAAAAATGGTAATCAATGCCCCCTTTACAGTTGAATATATGACTCCTAATCGGTACGAATCCTTGCTTGCCTTTGAGAAATGCTCAGAGGAATATGTCTTGGTGGTTTTATGCAATGAGTCTAGCCATTTGTATGTCTATCGGTCTCGAGACTGTAGTTGGTTTATTTATTCAACATTTGAAGAGGAGGTGGTGGTCAACTTTGTGGTTTTGAATAATATAATATATCTTGTCACTAACAATGTCAACATAGGGGTACTAAACTTGAATTTTGGAAATATTCAATTTTTAAATCTCAAGAATACTCCCAAGAAAGATCCCTCAAATTCCTTTAAATTGGTTAATTGTGATGAGCAACTTTTACTGCTTAATTTAAGATCCTCCCGCTCACGTAGGGAAGTTTACAAGATAGACTTGTCCACCATGAATTGTGTTAAGATGAAAAGTTTGGGCGACATTGCATTATTTTATGTTTCTTGGAAACACTGTCAGGCATTGAGCAATCCCGAGAGATTTGGGTATGAGAGCAACCATGTGTATGAAGCTAATAGACTATTTAATGAATGTGACAAGTATGATTGGAATGATGGTCGTCCATCAACAATATACCCACATCCAGGTCTTCTTAAAGACTTCATTATCTTTGATTGGTGCTTTAGACATGTAAAATATGAAGTAGATTATTCTTTAGTTGAATAGTTGTTACACGATGTTAGGACTATTTATGTTTTTCTCCACATTGAGGTTATGTTCGAGACTTCAATTTCTTTGATGGTGTCTTAAGAATATTTTAATTAATTTTATTTTTTATTAATTAGGATTATAATAAACTTAATTTTTATTAGTTTTTTTAATTATTGATTGATTTATTATATTATTTATATATAATATAAATTTGTTTTATATTTTTACACTACTAGTCTCCCTCCTATACAAAAAACGCCACACCCCACTTTCTTGTTTTTTTTTCAATTTTTCTTTTCCTACTATATGTAACACCCCTTTCTAAACCTCGCAATTAATTCAAATAATCAGAGTAAAATTAACATGCATAAGGGCGTCACACTTAAAATTTTCAAACACCTGCCATACTCATTAGCAACAATAATAGATGGTCATGTTTTACAAATTCTCAATTTGCAAATTCATTTATCCAATATTTTCATAAAATAAATATCTGTTTTCATCACATAATCCAACAACAATCGGGCACTAAGGCCAATTTCTCGTTACTTCAACAAATATGAAAACATAACGCATTTCTATAAACATAACCAAGCGATCCCAGTGTTACATAACTAGAGCATGACTCGACCCAACTTAATTAAATCACTAAACAGCTAAACCGATAGCGACCTCGCACTACAAGCAGCTCTACTCTGGATACCTGCACGATGTCATATAGGACATCATTCCAGCAGAAGGGTGAGAAACATTATCATAAAATCAATGCATATAATTATGTACATAAACAATCATGAAATACATACATGCCACATTTCTCACCACTTCACATATTCAATTCACACATACTTCCTCATTTACATATTCACGTAAACTAACATTATTAATCATCAAACATATTATCATGCACATAGCATACTTTCATATAACATTATTATACTATCCACTCTTAAATCAATATCTCATGCATATACGCACGCTTCTCCTAACAATCACATATACCACATTTTCAATTATGCAAGTCATGTACATACACGTGAGCACAACTCTAATCAACAATTCTATCTATGCCATATGACTCGCGTGAAGCCCATCAATTCCACCAATTCCCCGTTCGGGCCTGTGGGTATATCACTCATACCCCACCAGGAACAACACATAGTCGTTCTACCCCGGTGATCGCTCCACTGGGAACGACATCATGTCATTCTACCCCAGTGTTCACGAGCCTTACACGTATTCACGATTTTCGATATCATCAACATAATTTACTATACAATGCACATATGTTCATGATATATTTTCATGCATTTTTCACTTACAATTGCACATAAAACAACATTGCCTTACAATATTTATCAAGCAACGCATACAATATGTTTATTTCAACACTGATTCACATAAACGTCAACACATACATATATCTATACATATACATATATCATTTAGCATATTCAATCATGTCATTCATCACAAATCAAATCAATCCACATAAACATACACATACTATGTTTATATACCCTTGCTCCATGGCAATAATGATAATGCAACTCATAGAGACCGACTTACGACTCTATGCAGATGCAAATGCGGTACCGACTCAATTCAGCAAGTTCAATTGAAGAACCAAATGGAACCATCGCTCGTTACCGAAGTAACTCCCCGTCGGGCCTACGATGTTCACCCATTGCTCACACCCCACATGGGCACACAATGTTTATGGATTGCTCACACCCCACAAGGGCACACAATCGTTCTGCAGATTCTACGCGGAATCAAATATAGACCATCGCTCACACCCCACATGGGCACACGATGTCTCTGCAGATCCTACACGGGGTCAAATATAACCATCACTCACACCCCACATGGGCACACGAGGTTCTGCAGATCCTACACGGGATCAAATAACACAAATGCATATCATGATGCTTCACATGCAAACATGACTCATGCATCTATCACATTTCACTGCATACATTTATTATACGTTCACAACATATATATCATAATGCAAATATATATATTCATCATTTATTCCACACCAATTCATACATGGTTCTCATACAAAATGGCTCAATCAGTTATAGAGAATGAAGCTAATCTCAAGAGATTTGGGTATGAGAGCAACCATGTGTATGAAGCTAATCTCTTATATAGAGAATGTGACAAGTATGATTGGAATGATGGTCGTCCATCAACAATATACCCATATCCAGGTCCTTTTGAACACTTCATTGTCTTTGATTGGTGTTTTAGACATGTAAAATATGAAGTAGATTATTCTTTAGTTGAATAGTTGTTACATGGTGTTAGGAGTGTTTTTGTTTTTCTCCACATTGAGGTTATGTTGGAGACTTCAATTTCTTTGATTGGTGTCCTAAACATTTTAAATATGAATGTGAATGTGAAAATCAATCTTTCAATGATTATGTTGTAATCTGAGTGACAGAACAATTATAATAATTTGTCATGTAAAATATACAACCATCATGCTTATGTCTTTAATATTTTATTTTATTTTTGGTTCAATATTGTATATACTAATTTGCATGCTACAGAATACAAGTTATAGAACAATGTCAACCAAATATAAAGTATATATGTACTGATGGTGTGATGTTTTTGAATTTGTTTCTGAGCTTCAGAATAATTTTACTGAGTCTCTTCTATTCAAGCATTTTAGGATTCATGCATTGCTAGCAAGTTCTATTCAAGTATTTTAGGATTCATGCATTACTAGCAAGAGTCTCTTCTATTCAAGTATTTTAGGTTGTTGGTCGGAGGCAACTCCCGTAAAATATCTACATGAAAATCTATACTCAGGAACATTTTCAAAAGGTCTAAAAGAAACTCTAAGATTCCTTTACTATATTAAAAAAGATCTTTAGTAGTGCTTTTTTTTGTCTTTAGCAATGCTTAAAACGCTGTCTAAAGTGCTAAAGGTAAAGGCAACGTTTTTTTAAAGTAAAAAATGCTGCTATAGGTTCACTTTTAGCAGCGCTTTTCCAGAAAAGCGCTTTCTATTCTCCCCACTTTTAGCAGCGTTGCCTAAAGTGTATTTGCTTAATACTACAAAAGCGCTCTCTATTGCCTCCCTATAACAACACTTTTGAAAAGCGCTACCTATTTCCCCTCTTTAAAAGTGCGACCTATCCCCCCATTTAGCAGCGCTTTTATAAGCGTTCTCTTTTCCATCACTTTTATCCCCTATAGCGGAGTTTTTTGGAGCGCTCTCTATACCCCCTTTTAGCGGCACTTTTTTAAGAAAAGCGTTGTTTTTTCTTCACGTCATTGATTTTCTTTAAAAAAAATCACTTTTTCGTAGTGTTTTTTTAGTAAAAGCGTTGTCTATTTTTCATATTTTTTAGAAATGATTTTTGTTGAATTATGCTGCACCATTTGTTATAATTTTTTTCGATAAACCTATTTATAACAATTACATTCACATGTCTTTATTTCAACACTTTGGCCTTATACATACCATAATCATTGTAATATATTCAACACCTAAACCTGCTTATAATTCAACACAAGCCGATCCTCACAACAACTTCACAAATACATTCACTATACATATAATTACAAAACCGATAACTTTACAAATGCATTCACTATACATATAACTACAAATTCCATATTTCCGGATCCTCGCAACAACTAACTTCTAGATCGAAATATATCAACAAATTCCAAAACTACATACGACTTCCAGAAATATAATTATCCAGTAGTGTGTACATAACATCATAACAACACAAATCTCTATAAACTTCGATGATCAAAAGATAATATATATACCTTATACAATTATAAACTCAAGAATGTATTGACACCATTCCTCCTTAATTTCTTTCAATTTGTCTTTCGAGTAAGTACCACAATTGAATTCATCAAAGTACTACATAATACAACATAATATGCATGATTTAGTTTTAAAACTAATTACTCAGATGAAATATCGGTTAAATACTAAAATAAATCATATAACTTATAAATTCATACCATGTTTGGAATCTCTATTTGACCTGAATGAATAATTTCTTTCATAAACCTCAATACATAATATCTGCAATCAATCACATTGCACTGACGAGGACACCGTAAATAGAAAAACCAAACAAATATTTATCAGGATATATAGTTTATCTAGTTTTATCAAGTAGAATCATTATAACAGTCAAAATCGTGAAAATATACCTGCATTCTGATCCAGCTAATGTTGTTAGCCCTCCTTTTTGGCACTGTTGCTTGTCTTTGTGATCAGAATATTTGTGTAACTCTAACATAATATAAACGAATATTTAGAACAATCTCACATAATAAATAAAGATAATTATTCAGAACAATACATCTCATCACTTACGTATCAACAATGTTCTTCATATCAGGATATTTTGTTTGATCACCATCCAATGAATCCAGATAATACACTATTTCTTTTATCGGATTAATCGCAACCAACAACCAGTGTCCACTGTAAAATAAGACAAAAGTTTAAATATAAATGTTATATAGAATGACAAAAAACGAATAATTATAATAAATGAATTTTGAATGAAATCTAACCCATAATCAGTATTATATGGCAAAAAATACAACTTCTCTGTATCTGCGGCCATAAATGCTTGGACTAAGTAATTTCTGACTACATCTGGAGTGTGATCGATTGACCGTGCATTGATACCGCTAGAAGATAAGAATGTGAATCTCTCTGTCAATTGATGCGGGACCAACAACTTGTCATACAAGAACCTTAAATAAAAACATAATCAACATTAGAATATTCATTGAAATAAGCAAATAAATTGTTCAATTATTTAATTAAAATTGATCGGAGTACCTGATGTATGAATGCATAGCACCGATGCCTAATTCAGAATGTTGGAAAATCTGATTCAAATCCTTTTTAGCAATTGTTTCGGCATAAGCAAAACCAAAAATACCTTCCTCCATAGGTATTTGACGAATGTCACCCTCCACCACATCTGTTGTTCCTACATATGTTTTAAGAAACAACCTAAATCGAGGAACAAGTGCATTTTTTGCCTCGGCCTTTTTTTTGTTGGACACCTTGATAGATTCAGGCATCTTACCATTGCTCACTTGTTCCTACATAGGTAATTAATGTATAAGATCGTAAAGCTATTGAAATCAAAGGATATAATTGACATTTTCTATGCATATATAAATATATATATATATATATATATATATATATATATATATATATATATATATATATATATATATATATATATATATATATGTGTGCATAGTACCTGTTTTTTTGATGCACAGGTACTATGCATATATATATCCTAATAAGTGGAATTGACTACACGAATCAAACTCTTATAATGTTCTATCAAAAATCACAGTTTTATCCATCTCATTAATCTTCATACACTTATTCCAAAGTGTTATCAAATAGCGGCGCCATGACTGCTATGTCGGATATACATGGCTGTTTGAGTTCGCCATAATCATAATCCGCTATAATGGCGCGACAAATGTGAATGAGGGAAAGTTTTGAACTTTGAACTATGCCTGAAGATTGCACTGTTGCAGAAAAGGGTGGTCGAAATTCAAAAATTTGGTCCAATAACTTTTATATCTGCCCATTGCAATATCTAACCATGGCTTCCTAATACCATCATAGTGTATAACGACAGCTTGCTCAATCTCATTTCGATCAACGCCTGAGTTATGACCAAGGCCAAGAATGTGCCATCGTCTGTCCAAAATCTCTGTCTTGTTATAGAAGGTGAGCCAACCTAAAGGAGAACGTCCATTGTTCTTCCATAATGGCTTCTCAGTACCCTGCAAACATTCACCCCAACAAATACTTAGATATCAAAGAAGCTAAAAAAATAAGCTTATGTGACAAAATAATTAAAACAGTCTGCATATCAATTTTTCATATTTAATAATAATCATAAAAATCAAAATATCAAAGTTTTTCTCATCAGATTCACCGTGATTTCCATTACCGACGAGCATGCTGGCCGACACGGTGGTCGAAAAGCTGAACAACCACTTCTCTTCTTTCTAATTATCTCAGTAGTTGCAGTGCAAGCAAGAGTGGTTCTACAATCCATACCACCATATCCTCCTGAACCAGATGAAGTCTGGTTCAAACCAGCCGGTTCGAGAACCGAGTCAGGAGTCATTAAACAGTTGTCGTGTTCAGAATCAGATAACGGCATGTAGTTGCATTCAAAAAGGTAGCCAGATAATGTACCCAATGTCTTCATAAGGTGACTCACCTGTAAGAAAATAATTATATCAGATTGAGCAAGGAAAGACAAAAAAATAAAGTTTGTGAAGTTATCTATACTAAATAAATATAATATATCTGGGGAAATCCATGAAGTAGGTATCGCAAAATAAAAGTATATTTAATGCAGAAAAAGTGTGCCACTTGCTTGGGGAACTGAAAAATTATTAAAACACATTATGTGATACAAATTATTAAAATAATGAAATTCATTTTTGTGCAAAGAAGAGTTTCGTAGTCTTGCTCTCATGGCTATAGTCCATCTCTTGCCATTGCCATCAAAATTCGTGGCTGCGAAACATCGACTAATATTTAGTGTTTTCGTTTGGCAAATTGAAATAAGGAAGAATTGTTTTGGCAATATCAGAGATATCCGACAATTTACCTGTGGAAGTATCCCACCCATCAATGCTGAGATGAGAGTTGTGCAAGCTCCGGCATTTATAATGTAACTGCAGTCAAAGATAGTAAACTCATCTTTGGAAACTATCTTTATTGAGCCAAAAAAAGAAACTTGATAAAAATTTCGCGAAAACTATAAACTTACCCGATTGCATATAAATTCCACAACATAGGAGACCAGCATATAAATTCCACAACATAGGAACAATGAAGCACCGATGCCTAGTGGCAAATCTCGTTGAGGATTTCTCACCTGTTGATTAAGTGAAACATTATCAGCAAGTTTAAACCATTGGATGCGAAAGAGCCACACACATAAATTACGATAAGAAGGAAACAAAACTGCATTCATGGAAGTTATCGGTGTGTGGCAACATGACAATGCACTATACCTCTTCAGCAGTACTGGCAACTGCATCAAAATAAGCAAAAATTAACGGAAAAGTTAAAAGAACACTGTCCAAGATTAGGGGTTACGCCACGTGCAACAGTTGCGGCACCAATTGTATATTCCAGTATCAAGGACCAGCCAATCAACCAAGCAACACTGAAAACAAAGTAATCAAATTCTTTTATGAGACCATGTTAAATAAATTCACAGACCTCAAAATCAGTTTCACATAAGCTAATCCAAACACACACCAAATGAAAATGACTAAGAAAAACAAACCCTTCTCCAAGACATATGTATGAATAGTGATACGCGCTTCCGGCAGAAGGACATCGACAAGCCAACTCCGCATAGCAAAAAGCAGAAAGACCAGCTGCTAAGCCAGCAATCAGAAAAGAAATAGCCAAAGATGGTCCAAAATGCTCTCTAGCTACTGTTCCAACCAAAACATACACTCCAGCACCAATTGTTGAACCAACACCTAGTTATTTTATTATCATAAAAAAAAACACATCAAATTCAATTTCCAAAACACAGTTAGTATAATAAACCAAATCATGTGCTCAGAAACAGAAAACACCAGTTTCATGTTAACAACATGAAAACACAAACCAGACAATTTTCCTAGGTGCCAAAACAGATTATCAAGAAACCCAGATGAAAAAAAAAAGATAAAAATTAAAACTTTTTAAGTTGAATTGAATGAATTACCAATTGCAATAAGATGAGGAATAATTCACTCCTGTGCAAGCAGAGGTTTAGTGTTTTTACTTGCAGAATTAACCTGCTTCTTTCTAGTGAAAAATCTCCATGAACCCTTTTGTGATGGTGAATCACCCTAAACACCCATCAAATAAAAGGGAAAATTGAGGTAATGATTGTCCCAAAAGATTAGATTTTTGAGCACTGTTGGAACCAATCAACAAAGTAGGAGAAAAAGTGATGTAAAGGTGATGAATTTATAAAGTGGAAAAAAACCTCGACAACAACAATTTTGTGTTTCTCATAGAGTTTGTCGGTGAGGTTACGCAGCATGGTCAACAGCATCACCGAGAGAGCTTCCTCCATGAAAACAGCTTCAAGAATTCTAATACAAACCAAGAAGTGATATTGCATCATAGTTATATTCATCTCAATAATGTCAATATATTTCACTTCATTATAATTAAATTTGTTTAAGGAATACAACCTGTAACTTGAACTAAATCTTTCAATCAGAAAAACAAAACCGACACGGTAGAGGATGCATAAGCATAACTCAACACATAATCAGTATTACACACATAATAATCATAGAATTTTCAACTAAATCAAAATAGAAATACAATTGATTCCCTGTATACTAAACACGCAGTGAGCCAAAGACCAAACTCCATTCACGCAAAAAACTGAATCAACGCGTAATTACCGGCAACTTTGTAGTTTTGCAAAGCAGAAAAATGAATATATATGCAGGATAACAGGAGATATATTGAGCTGAAAACATAATCAGCATAACTGCCTGTGCTATATATTGTATCATTCCAACATTGCTCTTAATACACATCAACCATTGATTTAAAAAAAAAAAAAACAGACAATGTATTAAGCAAACAAAGAAGTAGGCTATAGACAGTAAACAACATCGAGTCACAACATAAAACGGTTCCAACTTCTAACGACGTTCTCGGTTTGAAATGTTACCAAAAAGTGTGAGCTGTTAATTGGTAACTGAGTATCCATGGCAGGATGATTGTGTGTGAAGTACGGTGACTCCTATCCTAAGGCTATGATAAGGATAAGGATTTAAAAATCTTGAGGTTGACATGACAGTCCACGGGAGGACGCGTCATCCTATAGAGTTGGATACCACTAAACAGTAGAATTAAAAAAATGAATAGTAGCAAGTGTGTAAACATCAAATTGATGCGGTCAAATCGTAATGGATAATTGTCATAAGAGTTAATTCCCACTGATTGAGTTACGCAGAATATATGAGGTAGGAATTACGATGAAAAAATAACGAAAATAAAGATCAAAAGTCAATTAATTGGGCACGAAAATTGTCAGCATAAAAAAAACTTATTAAACTATATTAATTTCATTAATAACCAATTAATCTTAACCAAAAAGAAATCTAGAAATTTTAATAAGGGCTCATCAAGATTTATTGATAAAGTTAAATAATAAAATTTATTTAAACATCTAAATAATCTCTAAGTTAAAATCAAGTTTAATATATATATATATATATATATATATATATATATATATATATATATATATATATATATATATATATATATATATATATATATATATATATATATATATATATATATATATATTGTTTTTGTTTGGTTTTGGAAGTTAAATAAATTTTATTAGTAAATATTTAATCTAAAATTACATGAATTAAAATTTAATTAACAATTAATGATAGAATTTTTAAAAAACTTCAAATTAGAAAAGAAAAAAAAACTAAATGTATATATATTTTCTAAAACAATGGGTCCAAACACAGAAAAAAAATTGGGCCGGGTTGGAATAGGTGGGTCGAGTCAACCGTCTCGACAGCTTTAAAACATGGTTCACTCAAACAGTGGAACCCTAAATCTCACCGGTCGTTCTATCCTTGATTTTACCCTCTTCCCATTCGATCCTCTTTCTCTCTGACCTCATGCTTCATTCTGAAGCCACACAACAACACAAATCTCTATAAACTTCGATGATCAAAAGACAGAAAAACAATATATATATATATATATATATATATACACACATTATACAATTCTCAACTAAAGAATGTATTGACACCATTCCTCCTTAATTTCTTTCAATTTGTCTTTCGAGTAAGTACCACACTTGAATTCATCAAA
This sequence comes from Lathyrus sativus, assembly GCA_963859935.3. Classification (NCBI taxonomy): domain Eukaryota; kingdom Viridiplantae; phylum Streptophyta; class Magnoliopsida; order Fabales; family Fabaceae; genus Lathyrus; species Lathyrus sativus. The sequence goes on along the minus strand of OZ012741.1, from coordinate 7,119,968 downwards.
ATACTACATAATATAACATAATATGCATGATTTAGTTTTAAAACTAATTACTCAGATGAAATATCGGTTACAAACTAAAATAAATCATATAACTTATAAATCCATACCATGTTTGCAATCTCTATTTGACCCGAATGAATAATTTCCTTCATAAACCTCAATATAAAATATCTGCAATCAATCCCATTGCGCTGACGAGGACACTGTAAATGGAAAAAAAAACAAATATTTATCAAGATATATAGTTTAACTAGTTTTATCAAGTAGAACCACTATAACAGTCAAAATTGTGAAAATATACTTGCACTCTGATCCAGCTAATGTTGTTAGCCTTCCTTTTTGACATTGTTGCTTGTCTTTGTGATCAGAATATTTGTATAGCTCTAACTTAATATAAACGAATATTTAGAACAATCTCACATAACAAGTAAAGATAATTATTCAGAACAATATATCTCATCACTTACGTATCAACAATGTTCTTCCTATCAGGATATTTTATTTGATCATCATCCAATGAATCCAGATAATACACTATTTCTTTTATCGGATTAATCGCAACCAACAACTAGTGTCCACTGTAAAATAAGACAAAAGTTTAGACGGAAATGTTATATAGAATGACAAAAAATGAATAATTATAATAAATGAATTTAGAATGAAATCTAACTCATGACCAGTATTATATGGCAAAAAATAAAACTTCTCTGTATCTGCGGCCATAAATGCTTGGACTAAGTAATCTCTGACTACATCTAGAGTGTGATCGATTGACCGTGCGTTGATACAGCTAGAAGATAAGAATGTGAATCTCTCTGTCAATTGATGCGGGACCAACAACTTGTCATACAAGAACCTTAAATAAAAACATAATCAACATTAGAATATTCATTGAAATGAGCAAATAAATTGTTCAATTATTTAATTAAAATTGATCAGAGTACCTGATTTATAAATGCATAACAGCGATGCCTAATTCAGAATGTTGGAAAATCTGATCCAAATCCTCTTTAGCAATTGTTTCGGCATAAGAAAAACCGAAAATACCTTCCTCCATAGGTATTTGACGAATGCCACCCTCCACCACATCTGTTGTTCCTACATATGTTTCAAGGCATAACCTAAATCGAGGAACATATGCATTTTTTGCCTCGACCTTTTTTTGTTGGACACCTTGATGGACTCATGCATCTTACCCTTGCTGACTTGTTCCTACATAGGTAATTAATGTATAAGATCGTAAAGCTATTGAAATTGGAGGATATAATTGACATTTTCTATGCATATATACCTGTTGCGGTGGAAATAGGATATCAAACTATTAATTAGTTTGAATCACAATTCTTGATTCACAACCGCTCTTTGATTTATCCGAAGGAAAAGGTCAAAAGAGGAAAAACCTAATTTTGCATCGTAAACACAATGCGGGGAGAGACCTGGGTAAGGGGTTGGTTAAATTTAGGGAAGGTACTAGCATCCTAAACTTCTGTAGTACTCTACAGGAACCTTTTGTTTATCGTATGCTTTTTTATTTTTATTTATGATCTGCTTTAATATATATTGAGCTAAGGGATAAAGTGACCTAAAGACCTAAGGGTTAGTCCTAAGTTTACTCGGCAAGATTCGCATCTTGTGCCTACGTATCCTGGATAGGGAATGGAATCAGAGTAATCGTAGTTCCCCTCGAAAGGGAGGTTAGAAACGTCTTGACTATGGTCAAGGTTTCAATGGGGAATAAACGTATCTTAAGGACACGCTTACGTGGAGTCTTTGAAACTCCTATTTATATGTTGAATTTTTTAATTGAAAATTTACGGTTGAAATTAGGGATTTCACGGCGGGAAACCCTAAACAGAGTACGACGACTCTTTGACCTAATGCTAGGGTAAGGGCGTTTTCGTCCACGGCGGGACGCTTAAACTATTAGGGTTTGAAACGATCAAAAATTTGGGTTATTGACTCGGCGGTCAAACGGCTAAACCTAATTCCTTCGGATGTGAACATAACGGTAAATCATGCAAAACATGGCAAATTATTATATGGCAGAAATTAAAATGCGGAAAGTAAAGAAAGCGTCGCGACGATCACTCGCGTAAATTACAAATCCCCCAAAAAGAAAGATAAAATAAAACCGCGACCATGGCCTCGCGTAAATTACATCCATGGAACAAAATAAACTGAATAAATATTAATCAGAATTTAAATATAATCTGGGGAGAAAACAGAGAACAAGAGTTAGACGGAAATATGGCAAATAATGAAACAATTAATACGTAAAGAAGGGCAAAAATGCAATTTGGGAACTTTTATTATTGTTTTATTTAACATTAATATTATTAAAAAAAAAGAATTTTATTCTTTATTTAAAAAGAAGTTTAGTTAAATTTTGAAAATGTTAACTTGAATTTTTAAAGAAAATGTTTTTAGGTTAATTTTGAAAAAGATTTTGGTCTTAATTTTAAAAGGAAATTTTATTATTATTAAAAGAAAAATTAGTTTTAATTTTAAAAGATATTTTAACTTTTAAATTTAAAAGAGAAAAAAAAAGTTAGCTTAAATAAAAGAAATTTAACCTAATATTAATTTAAAATAATTATTTAATTTTTTTTAAAAGGGAATTAATAAACTTTTTTTTTTAACAAATAGAAAGGAAATGATAACATCAATTAAAAGTAAAAAATAAAAATGCAAACAATATGAAATAAGATTAGAAAAAGAAAAGGGAAACAAAAAAGTGCATGGGGCTAGAATCGAACCCAAGACTTCTGGTTTTCATGCTCTCCTCCCTTCACAGCTGAGCTACACTAATTAGTTATTAATAATATATAAAATAAATATTATAAAACAAAACATTCAAACCTGAAAACGCGCATTGACCATGCTTTTGCCCACGGTTTTCACGCGTTTCCGTACGCCTTTTCCCACGCTTTTCACGCGTTGCCGTACTCCTTTGCCCACGGTTTTCAAACGTTGCCATAGCACCTAAAATCAAATATCTCAAAATACGCAAAATAAATTAGTTCTAAGACCATGGATCAATTGGAATAAAGCTTTTGAGCACGCCTATGCCCTTGGTTTTGTCCAATTACTCCTAATTTGCAAAACCCCAATTCGAAGCTCCAAACCCTAACAATGACATCTCGTGTTTCATACCTTTAAGTTTCAATTAAACAACCCAGAAACGTCATACACATTCATACCAACACAAATATATAATCATAAAACGTTTATGATGCATGAATCATGATAATCAAAGTTTGAAAAGAAAAAAAATGCAAACCGTTGATGGTGATCTCGTGATTTTGGAGTGCTTCAGGCTCAGGTGAGTATTGGAATTGAATTAGAAACCTTCAAGGAACGTGTTGGAATGCTTGGAAGGGATTGAAACAGGATGGAAATTGATTTGTAACGGTCGCCGTTTTTTTCTTTTGTGTCTTTCTCCCCTTTTTCTCAAATACAACTTATGTTTATATAGGTAACAAATTAGGGTTAACTCTAACCTAATGCCCACTTTAAAGCCCAACTTAAATAATTAGTCAAAACTAAATAAAATTTAAACAAATTAAAACAAACTTAAAATTCTATTTATTTATACTAAACATTAAAAATATTATAAAAAGAATAAAATCTTTTCTAATATTTTTAACTTTATGACTTTTGGATGTTTTTATGAATAATATGAAAAAAATGAAAAAAATAATATTTTTTAAAAAATAATTTAAATAGCTTCTTACACACTCACAACTCCTTACACACGGTCTCTTGCCAATTGTGTCATTTTATTCATTCAAAATAAAGTGGCACTAGAAACCATGTAAAGGTAGGACAAATTTGGGGTGCAATAGATGCCCCTATTTAAATAGCTTCACCGGATGATTTGAGCAGCGGAGACTCGAGAAATCGCGGTGAAAGGGATTTAAATACAGATAACCGGAAATTTGGCCTCTAGATGCAGTGATATGCAATGATATGGACAAAATAACACGAACTATAATGCTGACAATGCCATGAATATAATATGATGCGTATGATGGAATGATGAATGCAAGGATGCAGACGACACGACGTCAAAGGGGACAGCGCATCGAAGAATTGCACTGGGGAAGAAGACACGCGGTGGTGACAAGGTAACATAGGATCCACACGGAGACAGGACCAGGTAAACGACAAACGCTAGAGTTTTTGGGACATTCCTTGAAGAGATCGAGCGGGATCTTCAGGACTCACCGGAAAACATATAGGGAGAGACAAACATCAGAACATTTCGGAAGAACGTCGAAAAGGAGACACGTTGTATCTGGAAGAACGTCAGATAGACATGACACGAAATAGTTGATGGGTGCCAAGTAAACTGGACTTTGTCCACAAGGTAAGACGCGGATAAAACACGACCTCGGGGAGAAAAATGCAAATGGGGATAAAACACCCATGCTGTCAAGTAACTAAATTCGTCCACAAGGTAAGACGCGGATAAAACACGACCTCGGGGAGAAAAATGCAAATGGGGGATAAAGCACCCATGATGCCAAGTAAATAAATTCGTCCACAAGGTAAGACGCGGGTAAAACACGACCTCGGGGAGAAAAATAAAATGGGGATAAAACACCCATGATGCCAGGTAAATTGGACTTCGTCCATGAGGTAATACGCGGGTAAAACACGACCTCGGGAGAAGAAGAAAATGGGGATAAAACACCCATGATGTCAGGTAAATTGGACTTCGTCCACGAGGTAATACGCGGGTAAAACACGACCTCGTGAGAAAAAGCAAATGGGGATAAAACACCCATGATATGCACATGTGTATAAATCATGCTATGATAGATGATCAAATGACAATGCAGATGTCGACGACAAGGCTCGACTCTGTTGGTAAGATGACAAGACTGGAAAACTGATTCCTCAACCCGGAGATCACTGCCACTTGCTAAATTGTAATCAGGTTGATGGTCCTCGTAGGAAGGATGGAAAGCCGCTTGGAGATCTTTCAAGTAAACTGCCCCAGATTAAATTGTCCATTACAGATGAACTGATAATTGCTTCAGCTTGTCTGATTCTGAAAATGACTGTTTTACTGTACCCTCGGAAGGTTTGCCCCAGTCCAAGTCTTGAAAATCTCATGGATAAACCAGATCTGAGAAGAATTTTCCCCTGATAGGATCACTTAACCAAGTTTCTCGATTGTTTGAAATTTCCTTAGAGGAAAGCCAGTTTGCAAACAAAAATATTCATACAAACATGGTAATACAATGTTCATGCAACTTTTGAAATCAAAATTATTTTTGAAAGATGAAAAATAAATGAGTCATCGATTAGAACACGGCGGTCCAGGACGCTCTAAGTTTAATACAGGTATACGACTAAAATAAATGATTCACAAAGATCTTTAGGAGTCAGCTTACGCAACCTTGCTGTAGCATGCTTTCATAATATCCTTGTTTCAATTAGGTCTTTTGAGGGTTATGACGTGGCCTGGTTCACGGTTTATGAAACAAAGGATAAAGGCTCAAAATTTGTTTGTTCCCACCCAATCTACGTGATAATCTTCAGTCCTACGCTCAGTTAACTCATATTATGCATTCAGGTTCCTATAGGTTAGGAATTGCACTGATGGTAGTAATGATGGTTCGAAAGTCAAAGGACTCTTGAGATGGTCGTCACTACTTTCCTATAACATTTGGTTGTTTTGACATTTAGGATTTTTAGGGTAAGGATTTAAAACTCCTCTCTGCATTATCCCTAAATTTTGCCTGAGCTATTTCTTGTAAAGATTACATTCAGCGGGATGCCCCAGTTTTGCCTAAGTCTCCTTTATAGGTTTTGACTTAGCGGACTTTTTTTTTTTGAAAGAAAGTGACTGCCTAGCTTAATGATCACGGTGAACCATCATCGGCTTTTGACTTGGAAAACATCTTCGACACTTACTTGCTGTGTACGAAGGAAAACTTGTGAATTCAACCTTTATATGAAAGGTGTATTGCAGGAAAGCACAACCGAGTTAACTGAGAACTACCCATCCCCAGGCTAAGATTGAGGGTTTTTTTGTAAAGAAAGAAACTCCAACTTCTAGGCTCGAAGGGGGTGACAAGGGGATAACTTCCTTATTTCTCCAGTGTTTGGGAGTTGAAACAATGCCTCACATCATCAACAAGGATTCATTGAAAGCATACTGACAGCAGTTATGGGTATAACGTTTTCGCCATCCTCCCTCCAATCTTTGCATACCCAAAATTCGGACAAAAGTAAATATTTGAAAGATAAAGCATAGAGATGAAAATAATAGATAAAATGAATTAAATCAAAAGTTGCAATGCTCAGTTCATCAATATAAAAGTACAAACATAGTTCGAAAGCAAACAGCTAATAAAATAAGGAAAATACAAACAATGAGAAACAAAGGTCTGTGATTAAAACAATACAAAGATAAATTGTCATGTCTAAAACAAAGAAATAGCCTGCTGAGGTCAGCCCGAAGCTTCACTTCTGATGCCCTGGCAAAGGATTCTTCTGGATGTTCGGAGGATTGTCTGGAAAATCAAGTATCCCTGCTCTCATAAGCTCACGCACTCTGGCTTTCAGTGCAAAACAATGCTCCAAGTCGTGGCCTAAGGCACCCTCATGAAAAGTGCACTGGAAATCAACCTTAAATCCAGCTGGAGGAGGTGGTAAAGCCCTTGTAGTGATCAACCCTCGTTGAACCAGGTAAGGATAATGTTTTGTGTAAGTCATGGGAATAGGATCAAATTGATTCCTATTTCAATACTGGTCTTGTCTAATAACTGGACGTTGAGGATTCTGAGCTGGCTGCGGAGCAACAACAGGTTGAGATCCCTGGCGAGGCTTTCTTGATTCAGTCATGACAGCATTGGTCTGCTCGTCCTTCCTCTTATGGAAATTCCCATAGGATTTCTTTGCACCATTAGAAGATTCGGCAGCTTTGGATACCTTCCCATTTTTCAAACCTTCTTCTAACCTTTGGCCAATAGTCACAGATCTGTAAAGCTTGAAGAGACACTCCCAATCATCTTTTCCCAATAGAAAGGAGACAAAGTATCCATGAATATTTCTGTCAGTTCCTTCTCTGCTATAGGGGGTTCGACTCGGGAAGCTAACTCCCTCCAACGCTGAGCATACTCCTTGAACGACTCTTTTTCCTTCTGAGACATACTTTGAAGTTGACGACGATCGGGAGCCATATCCAAATTGTATTTGTATTGCTTCATAAAAGCGTTGACAAGATCTTGGAAGCAGTGGACACTGTTATGCTCTAAGTTCATATACCATTTAAGAGAAGCACCACTCAAACTATCCTGAAAGCAATGGATGAGCAACTTCTGATTGTTGGTGTAAGCTGCCATCTTTCGAAAGTACATGACTAGATGGGCTCTTGGACATGAATGACCTTGATACTTCACGAACTCAGGAGTCTTGAACTTGGCAGGCAAAACAAAACCAGAAACTAGGCACATATTATCGGCATCAACATTGAAAAAATTTGTCTGTTGATTGGTGTTATAAAAAATTTTGTCTGTAGATTGGTGTTATAAGAAAATATTAATGTAACGAAAATATGTTTATGTATATTTCGAAAAATATTAATGTAAATTTTTTTTTCCACATTAATATATATATTAATAAACAGATTTTATAAACATATTAGTATATATATTAATAAACAGATTTTATAAACATAAGTATATATATATTAATAAACAAACAGATTTTATAAACATACTAAGATTTTATAAACATAACAGTATATATATTTATATACTAAAATTTTATAAACATAACAGTATATATATTTATAAACAGATTTTAGATTTTGGTATTAGTATATTAATAACAGATTTTATTAAAATATTAGTATTATATTTATTAGTATTAGAATATTAATAAACAGATTTTAATTAAAATGTTAGTATTATATTTATTAGTATTAGTATATTATAAAACATTATATATATATTTATAAACTATTATAAAACAGTATATATTATATTATAAAACAGAATATTTTATAAACATATTAAAACATATGTGTATTATATTTATTAAAATATTAGTATTAAAACAGTAAATATTAATTAAATAGTATTAAAACAGTATATATATTATTATATAAAACAGTAAATATTAATATTATATATTACTTAATTAAAACAGTATAAATTAATTAAATAGTATTAAATAATATTAATTAAAACAGTAAATATTAATTAAATAGTATTAAAACAGTATATATATATATATTATATATTTTTATTTATTATAAAATTATTTCAATATAATTATAATTTTAAAAAAAATAATATAATTATAATTTTTTTTTGATTGCATAGTAAAAAAGTAAAAAAAATAATTAAAATGGATAATTTTGAAATATTTTAAAAAAATTATAAATAGGATAAAATTTTGATTAAGTGAAGGGAGTATAATAATCCGAATTACCTTTCTGGCCCAATCCATCCGATACGACTTGTTCTCTAACCTACCTATAAATAGGTTTCTTTCTCTGTTGCACAAAAGCAACCATAAGGATTTTCTTCATCAATTATACTGCCGATTTCCATGCCTCATTCTGAAGCCGTGCTGCTGCAGCAGCTATTCAATTATGCAAATCAGACTTCAAAATCAATGGTATGTACTGAATCATTTATATTACGTTTGTTTTGAATTGAATTCGAATGAATTAAACTGAATAAAATTATTTTCTTAATGAAGAAGAACTCAGGTGTTACCGAGGATACACTAGGGTATCTTAATGCAGTAAAAGTTGCATTTGAAAATAACATGAAAAAGTATGATCGGTTTTCAGAAGTCCTAAGAGATTTCAGTGCTAAAAGAATTAATACAAGTGGTGTGATAGAAAAATTGAAGAGCTTGTTTAAAGAGCATAACTATTTAATTTTGGAATTCAACACCTTCATGCCATCTGAATATGAGATCAAGAGCACTGGTTAGTACTAACTTATTGTCTCTTGTTTTCTATCAATATTATATCTCATTTAAGTTTTAGAAATCCCTTAACATTTGTCATCCTTTTGATATAAAGGAAACAAATTAAAAGATAATGGTCATCCTGGTCAAGTTCTTCATTGGGATGTGCTTGATATCATTTGCAAACGATTAGATTTTGAAGACCTCTTATCGTTTTCTGGTGTTTGCAAGAATTGGAGGACTTTTCATAAATCAAATTTTTTCTTGTCAGAACCATTGCTCGTTCGTATGACTGGTAGTTATGATATAGGTGCTGACTCATATTCCTTTATTAGCATGCCCAATCAAAAAGTTTATGATTTGAAGATGATGAGTAGCTTCCAGTCCCCCACCTATCTCTATGTTAGAGTTTCCAGCGGATATTTCATCTTCTCCCATAAAAGTAATTCATTTGTGCTATTCAATCCATTTAAAAGAAAAAAAATGGTAATCAATGCCCCCTTTACAGTTGAATATATGACTCCTAATCGGTACGAATCCTTGCTTGCCTTTGAGAAATGCTCAGAGGAATATGTCTTGGTGGTTTTATGCAATGAGTCTAGCCATTTGTATGTCTATCGGTCTCGAGACTGTAGTTGGTTTATTTATTCAACATTTGAACCAGAAGAGGAGGTGGTAGTCAACTTTGTGGTTTTGAATAATATAATATATCTTGTCACTAACAATGTCAACATAGGGGTACTAAACTTGAATTCTGGAAATATTCAATTTTTAAATCTCAAGAATACTCCCAAGAAAGATCCCTCAAATTCCTTTAAATTGGTTAATTGTGATGAGCAACTTTTACTGCTTAATTTAAGATCCTCCCGCTCACGTAGGGAAGTTTACAAGATAGACTTGTCAACCATGAATTGTGTTAAGATGAAAAGTTTGGGCGACATTGCATTATTTTATGTTTCTTGGAAACACTGTCAGGCATTGAGCAACCCCAAGAGATTTGGGTATGAGAGCAACCATGTGTATGAAGCTAATAGTTTATATAATGAATGTGACAAGTATGATTGGAATGATGGTCGTCCATCAACAATATACCCACGTCCAGGTCCTCTTAAAGACTTCTTTATCTTTGATTGGTGCTTTAGACATGTAAAATATGAAGTAGATTATTCTTTAGTTGAATAGTTGTTACATGATGTTAGGACTATTTATGTTTTTCTCCACATTGAGGTTATGTTCGAGACTTCAATTTCTTTGATTGGTGTCCTAGACATTTTAAATATGAATGCGAATGTGAAAACCAATCTTTCAATGATTATGTTGTAATCTGAGTGACAGAACAATTATTATAATTTGTCATGTAAAATATACAACCATCATGCTTATGTCTTTAATATTTTATTTTATTTTTGGTTCAATATTGTATATACTAATTTGCATGCTACATAATACAAGTTATAGAACAATGTCAACCAAATATAAAGTATATATGTACTGATGGTGTGATGTTTTTGAATTTGTTTCTGAGCTTCAGAATAATTTTACTGAGTCTCTTCTATTCAAGTATTTTAAGATTCATGCATTGCTAGCAAGAGTTTCTTCTATTCAAGTATTTTAGGATTCATGCATTGCTAGCAAAAGTCTCTTCTATTTAAGTATTTTAAGTTATTGGTCGGAGGCAACTCCCGTAAAATATCTACATGAAAATCTATACTTAAGAACATTTTCAAAAGGATTTCTTCCAAGGTAATAATTGTCTCACTTTGTGGTGGTAGAGTTTCCTTTTAAATTATTATTTTAATTAAATTCTCATTTCTTTATATCTTTCTTGAAATTGTATGTGAAAGTTTGGAAGAATTTAGGAACACTCCATGAGTGTTTCTTTTGGGGAGTTGCTAAAAGAAACTCTAAGATCCCTTAGAATTCGTGGTCGAATGTATGTAAGTCAAAAGGTTTGGGTTTGAAACATGTGTTTTGTCAATTTGGAGTGTTGCATTTCCTCATATTTGCTCTTTTCACGCTAACCCTCTTCTTCATAGAGAAATGCTCCTTTGACACCAAAATGTGACACTACACCGTATATTCATACGGTTTTGTTTCTTTATTATATTTAATAATTAATTTTTTACTTTTTTCTAATACAACTGAATGCATGTGCTTGCTGTATTTTGCTCAGTGTACATACGGTGTAACACTTTTTAGTGTAAGGATAGCCACCCTCTTCTTCATATTATCTTCTTTCTTCCATTTATTAAAAAAAATATTAAATGCTAATCAAACTTAACCAAAATGGTATTAAACTTAATAAAATAATGGACAAATGCTGTAAAAATTGTGTTGACAAACTGTCATCTAAATTAAGTTGTTTCTTAAAAAGAAATGTCCACCATAAGTACTTTTCTTATCTTTAACATTTCCAACTCAACCAACATTACAATAGCCAACTAGAGAAACGTTGTTTCCTAAAAAGAAACATCCAGTACTTTTTTTATCATTAACATTTCCAACCCAGCCAACATCACAATAGCCAGCTAGACCAAGATGTTCCAGTATGTACTTAACAATTCCCTTGACTCGGATAAGATGACTAATCATAAGATTGAGTTGATTACGAGCATGCACACCAAAATAAAATGTAATGTTAAGACAACTAATTATGAGATACAAGAGACTTTTGGTCATACTTTTACAAAGACTTTATCAACATTACATCTTGATCATCCTTGGCAACAGATGTTCTTTTATGCCTTGCATATCAAATTTCTTCATTATTTATTTATTTATTTATTTTTTTGCATACTTACCTTGCGAAATATATATGCCATCTTTAATTTTATTTTATTTGAAAATCCATGAAGTATATAAGTTCTCCCACCATACTCATTTTAAATTTTGATTGCATTTGTCGAATAAAATAATCACCTATTTTGTTTGACATTCCTCCAAAAACAATATCATCAACATAAATTTAGGCTATCATAAGGCTTTCATTATTTTTCTTAATTAGGGTTGTGCAAAAAAACCGCTTCACAAGAACCACACTTAAAAATATGGTGCACCCATTTCAAAAGTCCATATTATTTAGATTAAAAACTAATCCAAATTCATTTTACTAAAACTATTAAAAACTGGTGTCCACTTTTTAAAACCAATATATAAATGGTTAGTCCACTTTTCAAACATAATGTGCTCTTTGTCTTGTTTCTGTATCATGTTCATAAATGACAATTAAAACAATGTATATTTAATAAATAAAACTTATATATATAGTAATTACTTTTTTAAGAGAACTTTGTGTTCTCATAGTCTCATAATGATGTATTTAGTCTTTCATCTTACATTCAACATTACATTTTAGATGCTTATTATTAGATTGAAGTTATATGATTACTAAGTTGTTTTTGTATGCTTCTTACCTTGAGTTAATTCAATTATTAAACTGATATGTTTTTTCTTAGACATTTTAAATATGATGCGGATGTGAAAATCAAATTTTCAATGATTATGTTGTAATATGAGTGACATAACAATTATAATAATTTGTCATGTAAACCAATGTCAACCAATTATAAGGTACATATGTACTGCTGGTGTGATGTTTTTGAATTTGTTTCTGAGCTTCAGAATAATTTTACTAACAACAGTTTGATCGAGGTCAATGTGACTGCAAACTTAATGGAAATGGCGGAAGGATTCATTCATTGCTAGCAAGAGTCTCTTCTATTCCAGTATTTTAGGATTCATGCATTGCTAGCAAGAGTCTCTTCTATTCAAGTATTTTAGATTGTTGGTCGAAGGCAACTCTTGTAAAATATCTACATGAAAATCTATACTTAGGAACATTTTCAAAAGGATTTCTTCCAGGGTAATAATTGTTTCAGTTTGTGGTGGTAGAGTGTCCTTTTAAATTATTATTTTAATTATATCCTCATTTCTTTCTTGCCTCCTTGATTTTGCATGTGAAAGTTTGGAAGAATTTTAGGAGACTCCATAAGTGTTTCTTTTGGGGAGTTGCTAAAAGAAACTCTAAGATCCCTTTACTATGCTAAAAAAGACTTTTAGTAGTGCTTTTTTTAGCCATTAGCAGCGCTGCCTAAAGTGGCGTTGCTAAAGATAAAGATAACGCTTTTTTAAAGTAAAAAACGCTCTTATATGCCCATTTTTAACAGCGTTTTTTTCTCCAGAAAAGCGCTCTCTATTCTCCCCACCTTTAGCAGCGCTTTTGAAAAGCGCTGCCTAGAGTGTATTTGCTTAATATTTTTTAATAGCGCTTTTATAAAAAGCGCTCTCTATTGCCCCCTATAGCAGCACTTTTGAAAAGTGCTGCCTATTCCCCCTTTAAAAGCGCATTTCTTAATAAAAGCGCTGCCTATTTTCCCATTTAGCCCCCTTTAGCAGCCCTTTTATAAGCGCTGTCTTTTCCATCACTTTTCCCCATATAGTCGCGCTTTTTGGAGCGCTCTCTATACCCCCCTTTTAGCAGTGCTTTTTCAAGAAAAGCGTTGTCTTTTCTTCACGTCATTGAATTTTTTATAAAAAAAATCACTTTTTCATAGCGTTTTTTTGTTAAAAGCATTGTCTATTTTTCATATTTTTTAGAAACAATTTTTGTTGAATTATGTTGCACCATTTTTTATAATTTTTTCGATAAACCTTCTTATAACAATTACGTTCATCATATGCCTTTATTTCAACACTTTGCCCTTATATATATACCATAATCATTGTAATATATTCAACACATAAGCCTGCTTATAATTTGACACAAGCCGATCCTCACAACAACTTCACAAATACATTCACTATACATATAATTACAAAACCGATAACTTTACAAATACATATAATTACAAATTCCATATTTCTGGATCCTCACAACAACTAACTTCTAGATTGAAGTATATCAACAAATTCCAAAACTACATACGACTTCCAAAAATATAATTATCCAGTAGTGTTTACATAACATCACAACAACACAAATCTCTATAAACTTCGATGATCAAAAGACATAAAGACAATATATATATACATTATACAATTCTCAACTCAAGAATGTATTGACACCATTCCTCCTTAATTTCTTTCAACTTGTCTTTCGAGTAAGTACCACACTTGAATTCATCAAAATACTACATAATATAACATAATATGCATGATTTAGTTTTAAAACTAATTACTCAGATGAAATATCGGTTACATACTAAAATAAATCATATAACTTATAAATTCATACCATGTTTGGAATCTCTATTTGACCCGAATGAATAATTTCATTCATAAACCTCAATATAAAATATCTGCAATCAATCCCATTGCGCTGACGAGGACACTGTAAATGAAAAAAAAAACGAATATTTATCAAGATATATAGTTTAACTAGTTTTATCAAGTAGAATCACTATAACAGTCAAAATTGTAAAAATATACTTGCACTCTGATCCAGCTAATGTTGTTAGCCTTCCTTTTTGACACTGTTGCTTGTCTTTGTGATCAAAATATTTGTATAGCTCTAACATAATATAAATGAATATTTAGAACAATCTCACATAACAAGTAAAGATAATTATTCAGAACAATATATCTCATCACTTACGTATCAACAATGTTCTTCCTATCAGGATATTTTATTTGATCACCATCCAATGAATCCAGATAATACCCTATTTCTTTTATCGGATTAATCGCAACCAACAACCAATGTCCACTGTAAAATAAGACAAAAGTTTAGACGGAAATGTTATATAGAATGGCGAAAAACGAATATATATAATAAATGGATTTAGAATGAAATCTAACTCATGGCCAATATTATATGGCAAAAAATAAAACTTCTCTGTATCTGCGGCCATAAATGCTTGGACTAAGTAATCTCTGACTACATCTAGAGTGTGATCGATTGACCGTGCGTTGATACAGCTAGAAGATAAAAATGTGAATCTCTCTGTCAATTGATGCGGGACCAACAACTTGTCATACAAGAACCTTAAATAAAAACATAATCAACATTAGAATATTCATTGAAATGAGCAAATAAATTATTCAATTATTTAATTAAAATTAATCAGAGTACCTGATTTATAAATGCATAACAACGATGCCTAATTCAGAATGTTGGAAAATCTTATCTAAATCCTCTTTAGCAATTGTTTCGGCATAAGAAAAACCGAAAATACCTTCCTCCATAGGTATTTGACGAATGCCACCCTCCACCACATCTATTGTTCCTACATATGTTTCAAGGCACCACCTAAATTGAGGAACAGATGCATTTTTTGCCTCGACCTTTTTTTGTTGGACACCTTGATGGATTCAGGCATCTTACCCTTGCTGACTTATTCCTACATAGGTAATTAATGTATAAGATCGTAAAGCTATTGAAATTAGAGGATATAATTGACATTTTCTATGCATATTACCAATTAATGTAGTAGTACTTGTTTTTTTGATGCAATTGATTCGGTTTCCCGCACAATCCCCTTATCTTTTGATTTAGATTTTGTAGGAGTCTAAGATCATCATGTAAATATATGGTACGTAAATGTAAGAATAACTTACATGTATGGGTCGTAAAACATTTGAATATTATAAGGTTTATAGTGGTGTTCAACCTACCTCATCATCTATGAAAATGAGATTTGACGGTCATGCAACATACGATCCTATTGCGTCTCTCACCAATGTTGCATCCGAAACATCATCTGGTATAGGCAACAACGCACCCCCTCAAAAGCAATATCAACCGATACTTTCAAAAATCTAGCAGGAAGCAGTTTATGATGAAGTAAGTCTCCCAAAGTGTTATGCACTTTTCCCTTGCCAACCATGCGATAAGTCGGTGACGATAAATAGAGTCGACAAAGTGAAATGTCCTAAACAAATAATGAATATGATTAATGTGTCAATTAAGAAAATTATGCTAAATTAATTTCAATATATATATATATATATATATATATATATATATATATATATATATATATATATATATATATATATATATATATATATATATATATATATATATATATATATATATATATATATATATATATATATATATATATATATATATATATATATATATACACCTCGGGAAACTTCTGCTGAAAATTACAATTGATACTATCTTTGTCACTAGTATCTTTACACTCTGAACCACGCCTTTCTGACATGTATCTATTTTTGTCCTTTTGCAATTCATGAATTTTAGCTTTCAATTCTTCCAACAACTCCATCACTTGTTTATTGCTAGGATTTTTATTCTTTGCTTTCTTATACAATTTTGTTGGAGTGATACCAAATACCTTACCCCTCACACGCCTAGAATACTCAGGAATATTTAACAGTCGACTCAGTATGCTCCTGCAATTATCATCCTCAGCTGCAGTTATAGTTTAGGATAAACTCTCCTGAAATATACATAAAGCATAAATATATTATACGCATTTGAGTTTATGACAAAAATAATGTTGTTTTTACACATTGCTCAAATACTTGTTGAACTTCTTCCTGAACGACTCCGTCTCTACCCACACGGGTAGCCTTCCACAAAACATGGTCCGGAAGAGATGTTGCGTCACTTTTCTCCTCTTCTAACTACACAATAAGACATATAATAAGCTTCATTTTTCTCGTATTCTAAATATATCATATTAAAGCATTTATATATACTTACTACTTTTTGTTGTAAGCGTGCATATCCCAAACACCCTTTTTTGTATGGATACGCGGGTTTTGATGCTCGTTGCCGATTTATGTCACTCACAACCCGAAAAACAAGTTTAAGTCGTATCAGAACTCATGTGGAAGAAGTATATGTATTATACATTGTTCATGATAAGTTAGAAACACATGGAATTCTTGGGTTCTTCGCTTGGCAACAAATGTTTCCCATTCTTCAACTGAAATCAGATCAGCATACTTCTTTGGACGCTCTGATTCGACAAATTTTCCATCAGAATCTTTAAGAAACTTGTTCGTTAAAAACGCTCTAAATCCTCTTAGTCGTTTTCCGGCCAATTGAAGACAATATTTTTTCCAGTCGTCATCAATATTAAAAGATCTCTGCAAACAAATAAACATACATATAATATGTTAGTATAAGTAATTTAAAGACATAATCGTTGACATAATTAAAAAATATCAGATATCATACCTGTGTCTCGCTCCATATTTTTTCTTTAGCCGGTTTTAACGAAGGAATTCTCCAATTATCGCAAGTGATTGGAATTTGCAAATGAACAAGTGCTCCAATGTAACTTGTCAACATCGCACCGTTAGGCTCAATTGATTGGTCAGTTTCATTCCAATGAACATCATACTTTATACCTTTATCTCTCGCACAAATGATTTTTTTCATAATCGTTATTCCTCTTGTAATATCTCCTTCCATGTCTTGTGCTGGTTCGTGTCCATCATGTTCAGAAGTATCATGTGATTTTTCCTCGTTGGTAGCCATAATACCTTTAATTCAGAAAAACCAAATTATGAAATGAATGACAAATATATATGAAAAGAAAAACATATAAATAAGAAATATATGAATAAGAAAAACATATATATAATTTTATTGAATGACATAATATATAATTTTATTGAATGATATAATATGTAATTTTACAAGTACCTTTGTCACTAACATCTCTTTCTTTTCTTCGTTGGAACGTGGTTTACTTGTCTCTTAACAACACATACAGATTGATTGATCCAAATTCCCTCGTTATGATCATTTCTAATATATGATTTGTCTGCTCTAATATTCTCATCTTGATCATCTATAATATAAGATTCATTCTCAACATTAACATCACCCTGATCTCCAATATTATCATCGATTACTTTGTTGGAAAAAAGAACTATAGACCATTTCGTACTTGTCAGATCAGTGACATAAAACACTTGTTTAGCTTGCGTGGCTAGAATAAAAGGCTCATCTTTGTACCCCACCTTATTAAGATCCACTTGCAAAAATCCTGACTTATCCATTCGTATGCCACTATTATTTCAACCCACTTGCATCCAAAGATAGGAATCTGAAACTTCTCATAATGAAACACCCAAATGCGTTCGATAACCCCAAAATATGACATATTTGCATATTTGGGGTTTAAGTCTTTCACACTTGAAATGTGCATTGCTTCAGCAAGCACGGTGACACCACTATTTAGCATTGTACTTTTATCATCTTGTTCTTTGGTATAAAATGTGTATCCATTAATTGCGTATGCGTTATAAGAAAACACATGCAAACTTGGACCATATGCTAAATGTAACACCCCACTTCCCAAATTAAATAAAATATAAACATTATAAATAAACATCAGAGTTTTCACAAAAACTGTGGGATATCACATCACCAATAGTTATCAAAAATACTTTATTCATTATTTTTAAAATAATACAGCGGAAATTATTATTCCAACACTCTCGGCCATCCGCCATATTTACATAAAATCTTTATTATTATAATTCACCAAAATGTGATACGTTACAAGATTTTCAACAAGTTTAACATAAACAAATAAAACACCCATATCCCGTGTTACGTATCAGAGCATCCTAAGACTCGACTTGCACACCGCTATCCAAGCTATCTATGTACCTGGATTATCTGTACTTCCGAGGAAGCACAGACCACAACAACAACAACAACAAAGGGGTGAGAAAACATGATCAAGATATATCGGTAATTTAATACATGCAATAAAGGTAGTAAAACACATCAATATTCACCCTATTAACACCAATCACGAACCTACTGTTCAAACATCCATATAACATATAATAATTAAAACACACCAATATTCACCCCATCAACACCAATCACGAACCTACTGTTCAAACATCCATATAACATATAATAATTAAAACACACCAATATTCACCCCACAACACCAATCACGAACCTACTGTTCAAATTACAATATAACATGTAATAATTAAAACACACCAATATTCACCCCACAACACCAATCACGAACCTACTGTTCAAATTACAATATAACATATAATAATTAAAACACACCAATATTCACCCCACAACACCAATCACGAACCTACTATTCAAATTACAATATAACATATTATAATGCAAATATGCAACTCAACACCATGAATGCGGTACTGACTCATTGGTTCATTCAATCGAACCTTGGACAGATCACTTACGCTCCTACTGAGATATGATCTATCCCCGACAAATCACTTACGCTCCTACTGAGATATGATCTATCCCCACCATTCTCCACAAAGGAGTACGGATGAATCACATACACTCCTCCTGAGCAATGATTCATCCCACCAAACACCATGATATGTACGACACCAATGCACGACAAACAAACTCAAGCACACTAAGTGCACACGATCCTCCTGATCACATCACCACACATTATATATATTACACCACCAATAAACACAAGCACACTAAGTGCACAACAATTAAACTCAAGTAAATAATCAATAAATCATTTCAATCGATCCATGGTTTAGTTACTATTTAATTAAACAATGACTCCCCAAAAATATTGGATATAAAAATATTTGGCAAATAACTATATTATTTAAACCATATTATAGATCTATTCAAGAGCTTTCCAACGCTTCGAACGGGGACTAAATCCGACTTACGGATCAAAATTTATGGCCAAAATCGTCAAAACAGAAAATTCACCAATATACAGCTTTGAGTCGACGCAAACAACGCAGAATGCAGAAAATTCTGTGTTTTCCATCGTTGGAGACCTTCCGGACCTCCGATTTCAATTCCGTAAAAAGCCCCGGTTTCAGAATTCGAAATCCTACCATAATATGACAATTATAACAGCCAACAACATATTTTTAAAGATCATGTCATCATATATCATATAACCATGCTTTTCAAAACCATGGCATTTAGGGGTTTCTATCCTAAATGTGATCCTACCCATCATACATTATTACACCATCACAATGATCATACGAAAACCCACCCTTACTGTCTAACACTATCATCTTGCTCAATTCCAAGCTTATCACTCTTCATCCATCCTCTGCCCTATTATTACTACAACTATCACACACCACTCTAATCAATTGTTCCTTAAACTACATCTCAGAACCTATATCAGGGTCATTACCCAAACCACAGAGGTTATACAGGAACTTTCCTAAAACCGTAAACTCAACCAATACCCCAAACTCACCTAAAACAACAATTCATCAACATCGATATATATATATATATATATATATATATATATATATATATATATATATATATATATATATATATATATATATATATATATATATATATATATATATATATATATATATATATATATATATATATATATATATATATATATATCAATTCATCATTGATTTATCAAATACCAATTCTCAACATCAATCAACAATTATAGGCATGTCAACATAAAACTTCATATACGATACATTCCTACGGGGTTAAGGAATCCCCTCTACCCTATACATGTAAATACCATCCCAATCAAGTTTCTTCCCCCTTACCTTGTTAATCGGTTTGATCGATGGAAATCCTCCTAGATTTGGTCTCTTGGCTTTCTCCTTTCTCTCCCAACTCTCCAAATGTATCGTAAAAAAACTCACTAACCCCTCACATTCCCTATTTTAATTATCTACTCTTAATAATAATAATAACTTAATAAAATAATATAATAATAATAATCTTAATAGTAATACTAATATAATATTACTAATATAAATAATTATAATAATCATTATAATAATAATAATACACATAGCAATATTAATAATATTATTTCACCCATAATAATAATATTAATAATAATAGTAATAATACTTCACCAATAATATTATTAATAATAATAATACTAATCATAATAATATTCTCCCACTAATAGTTATAATAATAGTAATAATATTAATAATAATAATATTCTCCAATATTAATAATTTTACTACAATTAATAATAATAATAATAATAATAATAATACCACCATATTACTACTATTTATTTTATTATTATATTCACACCAATTCACCACCAATAATCCTCTCATGTCAGGGACACCCACCAATCATCACCAAACACACCCCCACCAAAGGGCACACCAACATATAATAATTAAAATAGTAATAAAATGACTAAATAATTAAAATGGGTGTTACAACTCTCCCCCACTTTAATTATTTTCGTCCTCGAAAATTACCTGATGGAAATAGTTCTGGATACGCTTTCTGCATCCTT
Source organism: Lathyrus sativus (assembly GCA_963859935.3). Lineage (NCBI taxonomy): Eukaryota > Viridiplantae > Streptophyta > Magnoliopsida > Fabales > Fabaceae > Lathyrus > Lathyrus sativus. The sequence goes on along the minus strand of OZ012741.1, from coordinate 7,098,795 downwards.
CATTCCAATTCTCAGGTCACACTGCCTTCTGCAGCACCCCCCTCAAACCACTTTCACCAAAGTTATCTCCTCCCCTCAGAGTTGTTTCTCGTTCGTCAAACGAACTAGCAATGCCTCCGCAATCGAATTATTTTTCACTGGTACATCACCCACCTGATTCAATGTAATTCCTCAACGAAGACACATGAAACACGTCATGCCAATTCACAGCGACAACAGCAAAACGATCTAACATGTTACTCTTCCCATGCCTCCGCTGCGCTACTCTGATACAACCACAGAATCCAGTGCGAACTTCCGAGATTTCGAAGCCCGACCAGCACCAGTCACCGACGTGACTCTCAAAACACATATTTCCTTATATCCTCTTGATCTTCTCAGTCATCTCAAGCATAATTCTCGGTCTGAGCACAACACTCCCACTCGACTTATTCCAACACAGAAGAGTCCTACGCTCCTTATCTCACCAAGCCATATATAGTGCCATTCCGACACTAGGATGGTAATCGTTATTATAGGTAACTCAATCAACGGTAATTACTCATCCCACGATCCACCTTGATCCAACACCCAAGCTCTCACCAATTCTCTACAGACTCAATAGTCCTCTCTGACTGACCATCAGTTTGCGGATGGTAAGCCGAACTCAACTTCAACTTAGTACCTGAAGCTTTTTGTAAGCCCCTCCAACATCTCAATATAAACCTCAAATTTCAATCTAACACAACATTCGACAGTATCTCATCCAACTTCACTACTTCCTCAATATGTATCTCATATATCCTTAACACGGAATAGTTCATCCACTCACAACAACCCAAATTAAAATTATGTCTTTCCAATTCTTTGGAAATCTCAACACCAAATCCGTGAAAATACTACCTGATTTCCACTCTGGAATATTCAACGGCTGCATCAGACTCAATAGTCTCCGATGTTCACTCTTCGAATTCCAACAATTCTAACCAGTATATTCAACCTCAACCACTCCTCTCCTTATCTATGGTCACCAAAACAATCTACTCAAATTCGGTTACTTCTTCATAGCACCGGGATGGACACTCCATCCACCTCAATGTATTTCTTCATGAGTACTCCTACTCCCCTCAACAACATCCGGTCCACATACCCCATCACAACATATCATGGTACTATTTCCACAAACCCGACAATCCACTCTTCGACTCTGATTTATCAATTTCAACTAATTCACCAACTCAACCCAGATTTCTGACCTCCTCGAATCTCCTCAAGAATACTACTAAGAAGTCTCTTCACAGACCAAACTCGCATCACAAAATTTCCCAACCGGTTCCAACTCTTTTCGCCATTTTCCTCGGTACAAGCAAGGTTTCCAAATCAAAGCATCAGCTACCACGGTATATACCGAAAACATACAGTAAGATAACACATCAAACACACCCGATCACGACGGTAAAAGTTGACCAAATTACACGTTTCGAATATTCTGCTATAATTGGATCATCCATAGACATAAAAACCATTTTTCCCGGAAAGAGCATCTTGTTAGCTCTCCAACGCTTCAAACGGGGGTTAAAACGGACATACGGTTCAAGAGTTATGAATTTTTGAAGTTTTCCGAAAAACCAGAATTTTGCCGAAAAACTGCTACGGGATTTTGCATTCTTGTCCGAAAATTCGACCGATTCAATTCCTTTCTTCGAAACAAACACATACTCATACTCACCTAACATATAGCCTCGAATTAGAACCATTAAACATGAGTTCTACGACGTCCGATTTCGATTCCGTAAAAAGCTGCGATCTCGGAATTCAGCGTACAACAACAATTTCATACCTAGGAGACCATCCAACACACTTTCAATATTTAAATATTTTAAAACTCAATTACTCTCAATCTCAACAGCAGATCTTGGAGCCTCCCATTGCGATACAACTTCGACCTTTGATACCACAATCACAATAGCTCTACCCGAGCTCACACGACCAAGGAAAACTCACATCCTTCAGCCCGTTGATCCATCAACTCATCAACTCTTGGAAGCGAACGCTTATCCTTGATAGTCACCTTGTTCACTTATCCATAGTTCACCCAAAGCTTCACGAAACCTTCCGTCTGTCTAACCACCAAAATTGGTGCACCTTATGGTAACACACTCAAACAAAAGAACCTCTCTTTCCGCAGGTCTTCAAGTTGACTCTTTAACTTTCTCAATCCCAATGCAAACACACAATATGGAGTCACCCATATCGGACTAGTTCCAAGAACGAAGTCAATGTGTAAGCTTTACTTCACATTCCGATAGTAAACCATTTACCTCCTCATGAAAACTTTCGGACAATCACAATTAAGTGATAAACCCCAATTTCTCACTTTCCTTAACATTCAAAGTTTCCGTCAAAATACACACCTCAACACCGTCTTACGCCAACTCCTCAAAATAATCCCTTAAGCACTTAGCTTAACTCAAGACAATTCATTGCTCACACCACCTAAGCTTGCAAGACACGTCTATCCCATCCAACACAATCCCGTCTACTATTAACAAGAGATTGAGGGTGATCAGTTCCTTAATTTGTCAATAGACAGCCGAAAATCATGATGGGGTATAAACCATCTTTACCAAACTATAAGAGCGTAACACACTAAGCCACAACACTGCAGCATTCCGGAGAAATACCAACTTCTCCCCCACTGGAATCATTTCACTTCTACCGACAAAGTTTAAACAACAACATGTACCAACAGTGTTTTTACACACATATCGCATACCAGGGAATAACAACACTAGACAACATTGGCCGGACGGACCGACCTGCTTTGATACCAATTGTAACATCCCACTTCCCAAATTAAATAAAATATAAACATCAGAGTTTTCACAAAAACTGTGGGATATCACATCACCAATAGTTATCAAAAATATTTTATTCATTATTTTCAAAATAATACAGCGGAAATTATTATTCCAACATTCTCGGCCATCCGCCAGATTTACATAAAATCTTTATTATTATAATTCACCAAAATGTGATACGTCACAGGATTTTCAACAAGTTTAACATAAACAAATAAAACACCCATATCCCGTGTTACGTATCATAGCATCCTAAGACTCGACTTGCACACCACTATCCAAGCTATCTATGTACCTGGATTATCTGTACTTCCGAGGAAGCACAGACCACAACAACAACAAAGGGGTGAGAAAACATGATCAAGATATATCAGTAATTTAATACATGCAATAAAGGTAGTAAAACACACCAATATTCACCCCATCAACACCAATCACGAACCTACTGTTCAAACATCCATATAACATATAATAATTAAAACACACCAATATTCACCCCATCAACACCAATCACGAACCTACTGTTCGAACATCCATATAACATATAATAATTAAAACACACCAATATTCACCCCACAACACCAATCACGAACCTACTGTTCAAATTACAATATAACATATAATAATTAAAACACACCAATATTCACCCCACAACACCAATCACGAACCTACTGTTCAAATTACAATATAATATATAATAATTAAAACACACTAATATTCACCCCACAACACCAATCACGAACCTACTGTTCAAATTACAATATAACATATTATAATGCAAATATGCAACTCAACACCATGCATGCGGTACCGACTCATTGGTTCATTCAATCGAACCTTAGACAGATCACTTACGCTCCTACTAAGATATGATCTATCCCCGACAGATCACTTCCGCTCCTACTGAGATATGATTTATCCCCACCATTCTCCACAAAGGAGTACGGATGAATCACATACACTCCTTCTGAGCAATGATTCATCCCACCAAACACCATGATATGTACGACACCAATGCACGACAACAATGCACGACAAATAAACTCAAGCACACTAAGTGCACACGATCCTCCTGATCACATCACCACACATTATATATATTACACCACCAATAAACACAAGCACACTAAGTGCACACGATCCTCCTGATCACATCACCACACATTATATATATATTACACCACCAATAAATACAAGCACACTAAGTGCACAACAATTAAACTCAAGTAAATAATCAATAAATCATTTCAATCGATCCATGGTTTAGTTACTATTTAATTAAACAATGACTCCCCAAAAATATTGGATATAAAAATATTTGGCAAATAACTATATTATTTAAACCATGTTATAGATCTATTCAAGAGCTTTCCAACGCTTTGAACGGGGACTAAACCCGACTTACGGATCAAAAGTTATGGCCAAAATTGTCAAAACAGAAAATTCACCAATATACAGCTTTGAGTCGACGCAAACAGCGCAGAATGCAGAAAATTCTGTGTTTTCCATCGTTGGAGGCCTTCCGGACCTCCGATTTCAATTCCGTAAAAAGCCCCGGTTTCAGAATTCAAAATCCTACCATAATATGACAATTATAACAGCCAACAACATATTTTTAAAGATTATGTCATCATATATCATATAATCATACTTTTCAAAACCATGGCATTTAGGGGTTTCTATCCTAAATGTGATCCTACCCATCATACACTATTACACCATCACAATGATCATACGAAAACCCACCCTTACTGTCCAACACTGTCATCTTGCTCAATTCTGAGCTTATCACTCTTCATCCATCATCTGCCCTATTATTACTACAACTATCACACACTACTCTAATCAATTGTTCCTTAAACTACATCTTAGAACCTATATTAGGGTCATTACCCAAACCACAGAGGTTATACATGAACTTTCCTAAAACCGTAAACCCAACCAATACCCCAAACTCACCAAAAACAACAATTCATCAACATCGATATATATATATATATATATATATATATATATATATATATATATATATATATATATATATATATATATATATATATATATCAATTCATCATTGGTTTATCAAATACCAATTCTCAACATCAATCAACAATTATAGGCATGTCAACATAAAACTTCATATACGATACATTCCTACGGGGTTAAGGAATCCCCTCTACCCTATACATGTAAATACCATCTCAATCAAGTTTCTCCTCCCTTACCTTGTTAACCGGTTTGATCGATGGAAATCCTCCTAGATTTGGTCTCTTGGCTTTCTCCTTTCTCTCCCGTTCCTCGTTCATTTGCTCGTTCTATGCTCTTCTCCCTTCTCTCGTTCTTTCTCCCAACTCTCCAAATGTATCGTAAAAAAACCACTAACCCCTCACATTCACTATTTTAATTATCTACTCTTAATAATAATAATAATAATAACTTAATAAAATAATATAATAATAATAATCTTAATAGTAATACTAATATAATATTACTAATATAAATAATTATAATAATAATAATACACATATCAATATTAATAATATTATTTCACCCATAATAATAATAGTAATAATACTCCACCAATAATATTATTATTAATAATAATACTAATCATAATAATATTCTCCCACTAATAGTTATAATAATATTAATAATATTAATAATAATAATATTCTCCAATATTAATAATATTACTACAATTAATAATAATAATAACAATAATAATAATAATAATACCACCATATTACTACTATTTATTTTATTATTATATTCACACCAATTCACCACTAATAATCCTCCCATATCAGGGACACCCACCAATCATCACCAAACACACCCCTACCAAAGGGCGCACCAACATATAATAATTAAAATAGTAATAAAATGACTAAATAATTAAAATGGGTGTTACACTAAACATCTCAACCTTTCTGTTATTGAAGCGGGATCAAAATAAAACTTTGAAAATATATTATCCTTGAACCATGTTATAAAACTTTGATTGTGCTCATGTACTATCCAATTTTCATTTCTATTCAGATTTAAACCTCGGAGAACATCCTTGTGCGTTTCACATACGGCTCAACCTCAATGTCACTGTGCAGAACATACAAATGCACTTACTCTCGTTCATCCCTTTAAACTGTCATAACTTTATTTCCAATTAACTGTTTTCCTACTATTTTTCAACAACATGAGATTTTGGGAGGTCAATGGATTGTACATTGGACAAATATTTAGTACAAAACTCAATCTCTTCTTCAAAAATGTATCGTTCAACAATACATCCCTCTAGTCTACTTTGGTTTTTCATATACCCTTTCAATATTTTCATATATCATTCAACAGGGTACATCCATCTCATATAAGCTGGTCCACACAATTGTGTCTCTTTCACAAGATGAACAACTAGATGTACCATTATGTCAAAAAATGATGGAGGAAAATACATTTCAAGCTCATACAAAGTAATAACTATTTCTTTTTGTAATGTTGGTAAGATCGCAGGATCTATCACCTTACTACAAATTGACCTGAAGAAAAAACACAATTTAGTTATTGCGCTTCTCACTTTTTCTAGAAAAATAGAACGTATACCTATTGATAGAAAGTGTTCCATTATAACATGACAATCATGTGTCTTTAAACTCTTTAACTTGAGGTCTTTCATAGAAACAAGTCTTTTAATATCTGAAGAGTATCCTTTTGGAACTTTAACTTCACTTAGAAACTTACACAATATCTTTTTCTCCTTTCTAGATAAAGTATAAGCAGCATGTGGTAGATATGTTCGATTTCCTTTCTTCAAGGGTCCTAATTCATTTCTTATTCCCATCGCTACCAAGTCCTTTTTTGCTTTAAGGTCATCCTTAGACTTTCCTTGTATATCGAGTAACGTACCAATAACACTTTCAAATAAATTTTTTTCAATATGCATAACATCAAGAAAACGTCTTACATACAACGACTTTCAATACGACAATTCAAAAAAAAATTGACCTCTTCTTCCACCCGCGTGTGACAAGCGTATGAGCAAAAGGCTTGCCAAACTTAGTACTCACATCTTTCACCTTTTCAAAAATTTGTTCACCGGTTAATGTAGGTGGAGCTCTACCTTGTTCTGAATTTCCATTGAATGCTTTTCTCCACCCACGATAGTGATGATTAGAATTTAAGAATCTATGATGACCAAGAAAGACATTCTTCTGATCAAATTCCAATCGCGTCCAATTTGTGTTTTCTTCACATATAGGACACTCACATTGACCTTTGATGCTATACCCCGATAGATTTCCATATGCTGGAAAATCATTAATTGTGCCAAACGACATTGCCCTCAAATTGAAACTTTCTTTCCTATATCCATCATAAACCTCCACACCGTTCTCCCACAAACTCTTTAAGTCTTTGATTAAAGGTGTCAAGTATACATCTATGTCATTCCCTAGTTGTTTAGGGCCAGAAATTAACATAGATAACATCATGTACTTACACTTCATACATAGCCATGGAGGTAGGTTATAAATCATAATAATTACAAGCCATGTGGAATGTGAGATACTTTGTAGACCATGATGATTTATTCCATCAGTTGATAATGCCAAGTGAAGGTTTCTAGCTTCTTCTCCAAAATCAGGATACTCATTATCAATTTTCATCCACTGTGGCGAATCTGCCGGATGTCGATACTTCCCATCTATAATTCTATCATCTGCATGCCAAGTCAAGTGTTGTGCATCTGTTTCACTATGAAACATGCGTCTAAATCTCGGAATTATAGGAAAATACCATAAGACTTTTGCTGGTGACAACTTTTTCTTATACCGAGATACATCGCATTTAGGACACTCGTTTAATGATGCATATTCATTTTGAAACAAAATGCAATCATTTGGACATGCTGATATGTAGGAATTTGTTGATTAAAAGAAGGTGTCACAGCAGCTACATATGGTTGTTATGAGAACTGAACAGGGTAACCTGGTTGTTGAACATAGCTTTGTTGATGTTGCCACGGTTGATTTCTTCTTCTACTTGACATTACCGCATTAGTTTCACCCTCCTTTTTCTTGTGAGAGATAAATGAAGGCTTCTTCGCATGATCTTTGTTAGAATTTAAACTACCGACAGTATTTGACATTTTTCCACTTTTCAAACCCAAATCTACTTTTACGCTGACAGCAACAATATCATAAAAATTTGTAGTCACACTATCAACCATTCTTTCGTAAAATTCAGGATGAACAATGTCGATGAACCAATTAGCTAGCTCTTTTTCTCCATATCTGAGCGTATTCCTTGAATGATTCAGAAATCTTCTGGGACATACTCAGTAGTTGCCTTCGGTCAGGAGCCAATTCCATATTGTAATTGTAATGTTTGATGAAAGCATCAGATAGATCTTGGAAACTCTTAATGCGAGACTGATCCAGACTTAAGTACCACTTTGACAAAGCACCCTTCAAGCTATCTTGGAAACTGTGAATCATCAATTTGTCATTATCAACGTGAGTAGCCATTTTTTGATAGTACATGATCAAATGGCTCTTTGGACATGTAGCTCCTTCATAATGATCAAAGTTAGGAGTATTGAACTTCGAAGAGATAACTAGACCAGATGCAAGATACGCTTCTCTAGTAGCAGCACCAAAGGCTTGATCTCCTTCTACCATTCTCAGCCTTTTATCAATAATGTCCACATTCTCTATGAGCTTCTCATGATGTTCCTCTTCATCTTCTTTCATGTCAGAGACATCATATACCGGTTGATGCTCATTGAAGTATGGTTGCATGTGAGTATGAACAACAGCTGGTGTGAAGGTTGGAATCACCTGAGAAGTTTCAGTAACCAAAGGAATAACTTGTTGAACAATAGGAATTGCAGTAGGTGTCGGCACAAAACCTGGTGGAAGACCATAAGGAGGTACACTTGCAATAGTAACACCAGATGGTTGAGGATCCATAACAGTATTGTCAATCTCAGAAACAATAGTGGGCTGAGTATCTATCCTCGCACGTAGAACCTGTAACATCTCCATGATCTGCCCCACACTTCCCCGAAGGTCTTCTAATTCATTGCTAACACGTTCAAGTTCTTGATTTTGTTCTGCCATCTTCTTACGAGCTCGAGCTCTGGTGTTGTACTTGTGTAGAGGACTTAGGGTGAAAGAACTGAAGATGAGAGAACCGAAATGAGAAAACGGGGGGAAATGCACATGCAAAGACATGAATACAATGAAATGATTTCAGGGAATCCAACAGCAAGTTGCAAATATATTTAGGAAAACTGAAAATGTTTTATTTTAAATTCAAGATCTTTATCGAATTTGCACAGAACTGGCAATTGAATTCCTTGAAACTGAAATGTTATGATGCTTGAATGTATGGATGCACAGACGCACATACAAAATCCTATGTTAGAGGGTCATGAAGTCATGGTCTACCCATCCCGAAGGGTATATACTAAAGGTTATTGTACCTACAGAACAAGGGTTCTAAGAGGTGCCCAAAGTCATCAGTCCGTCTTTCGGATATTATCAATTTCCAAAATAACTCGGTGATTAATAATATTCTCAAGAGAACCTCTTTTAAGTGTAGCATCATGTATCAACTATTTTGGAAATACTCTTTCATAGTCATCGCACTACGTCCTAAGAAAGGCTAAAATGGGGTGAAGGGTAACTAAAAGTTCCCAATATCCCAGGCTCCTAGGTCGATAGTAGTAAGTGTGTTCATGAATACTCGTTCCACAATACTGTTCTCGATAGGGCCTCAACTAAGCGGTGATTCTCAAGTCAACTTGGTCGGGAATTACTTCCTATAAGCAGCGCCGAATATATCACCTTCCTATCATAATTGAACTCAAGTCCGGGTGTAGGACTTATCTCACCATAATATATAACCCAAACAGATACAATCATATACAAATATATAAGAAACACAAGTTAGGGGTAACCCATGAAAAGTCTTGATTCGTGTCTCTGAAGTCCTCATTTTCTGTTGCTGTGAGAATAAGATATAAAGTTATTGATTAGTTTGAATCACAAATATTGAATTCACAACCGGTCTTTGATTTATCTAGAGGAAAGGTTAAAGAAAGAAAAACCTAATTTGCATCGTAAAATGCGGGGAGATCTAGGGTTCGGGGGTTGGTTATACTTAGGGAAGGTATTAGCATCCTAAGCATCTGTAGTACTCTACAAAAACCTCTTGTTTAATTATGTTATTTGTTATATATCTGTTATATGTATGCTAAAGGGTTGGAAGGATACCTAAAAGGTTATCCCTAAGTATGCTTGCCAAGATATCGCATCTTGTGACTACGTATCCTGAATAGGGGATGGAATCAAAGCATTCGTAGTTCCCCTCAACGAGGGTGAGGAACTCTTGATTGTGGTCAAGGTTGCAGAGGGAAGTAAGTATTCATATTGAGATACTTACATGGAGTGCGGAGACTCCGAGTCTAAATTCAATTGAGTTGAAAGATAGGTAGGTGTGTAAGTGTCCATGGCAGGAACTTACGTGGAGTACGATGACTTCAATCCTAAGGCTAGGATCAGGGAAATGACAGAAGAGATGTCCATGGCAGGATGTGATAATGAGTACGGCGACTCAGATCCTACGACTAGGATTAGGGGAATGGTAACTAAGTATCCATGGCAGGACGATTGTGTGTGAAGTACAACGACTCCTATCCTAAGGCTAGGATAAGGGTAAGGATCTAGAAATCTTGAGGTTGACATGGCAGTCAACGGGAGGACGCGTTTTCTTATAGTGTTGGATACGATGATTGAGTTACGCTGAATATACGAGGTAGGTATTACGATGATAAAATAACAAAAATAAAGATCAAGAGTCAATTAATTGGGCACAAAAATTGTTAGCATAAATTTTTTTTTAACTATATTAATTTCATTAATAACCAATTAATCTTAACTAAAAAGAAATCTAGAAATTTTAATAAGGACTCATCAAGATTTATTGATAAAGTTAAATAATAAAATTTATTTAAACATCTAAATAATCTCTAAGTTAAAATCAAGTTTAATATATTTTTTTTTTGTTTTTGTTTGTTTTTGGAAGTTAAATAAACTTTATTAGTAAATATTTAATCTGAAATTACATGAATTAAAATTTAATTAACAGTTAATGATAGAATTTTAAAAAACTTCAAATTAGAAACATCTTTCTCTCTGACCTCATCCTTCCTTCTTCTCTGCTTCCTCACATTCATCCCACCATTACACCATCTTAATCTCCTCCATTTTTCTCAGAAACATGGCCAAAACCATCAATCAAACGACAAAACAACAAGCATTCGCGAAGATTCAAAAAATAATTTGAGGAATTCGAGATATCTTAAGAGAACGAAATTCGGTTGTGGGGTTTTGCTTTCCACGTTTAGATGGAAGTTTTACGAATTGTTGCCAAAATCGTGATCTTATGCTGGCCCCTTTTATGATTTCCAATTATTGATTACTTTTGACAGGAATAGGCCAAAATTCGATGCCGAATATTGCAAGTCCATAATAAAATAGAGAGTTTGGTCATACTTCCAAGTTATCTTCCGCTGCTTGATTCTACCCATATACTGCTTGATTATCAGATTCAGCAACATGTCTCTGCCGCTGCCGTCGCAACAAGAACTACTAGGATAGCAGCATGAAAAAGGTTAACAAATGTCATTGATTCCATGTGATGCGATACTATATTTGTAGCTTTAAAACGAATCATCATGGGTGGACCGTTCTCATCCCGTGCAAATGAAACCTTCGTAGTATCAAACACCTGTGACTTGTACAAACTCAAATCCCATTGGGAAGTGTGTTTTTTTTTTAAGGACAATTTTGTAGTAGATTTGTATTTTGAGTTAGAACCTTGTATATCCAATTAAGAGTTTAACTTGTGAGTCACTTTTTTTTAAATGGTGAGCTTTCAAACTCTATTTATTCATTCTCCCTTGCATGAATTAACCTTGGATTAAAATGAACCTAGTAGCTTGCATAGAGATGTACCTTGATACACTTTGAACTTGAGCCCCTATGATGACTTTAATTTTCTTCTTATATCCTTGACGTGGAAAATGTTGAACAAAGTCAAACCCCTCTTTCTTTTAAAAATAAACTAACTTGAAGTTTTGAGTTTAACCATATGACAAACTTGCATAAAAACGATTATGAATCTTGTCTTGGACTGTAATCCCATAAACCCACGACTTTGCCATTATTCTCGTATATGTCTTGAATTGATAAATTTTGAGATCACATGGCTTAAATTTGGAATTAAACTTTGCTTTTTAGTACTTAAAACATGAACTTTATGTTGAAATTCACGATGATTTCAACAATGAATCTATAAATCCGGAACCTCGTCTTCAGATCTTATAGCAAACTTGATTCAAGATTCCCTTGCAACCTCACGATACTAACAAAAAGTTTCCAATTCCTTCTTTTAAGACCAAAATATTGTGATAATTCAAACTTCTCAATGTAAAGGCTGGAAGGTCATAAGAATGAGGGTACATCCTGTCTTTATTTTTCCAAGAATTCAACACAACTTGCAGGGGATTAAGATCACACACAAAGTTTCACGACTTCTGAAATCTCCACAGCAACCATAACTTCACAAATGAAACAAACAACGTCTAGTAAAATTGGTTAGGTATGCACGAATGATTGAACTAAATGAACTGCAACAGATCAAGCAATCTAAGGAAAAATTTGGGGTATAACAATGTGAACTAATGGTTGAATGTACCTGTAGAACAAATGTTCTAAAAGTTCCCAAAGTCATTAGTCCATCTTTTGGATATTATCAATTTCTCAAATACTTGGTAATTAATAATATTTCAAGAGAACCTCTTTCGAGTGTAGCCTCGCGTATCAACTATTTTGGGACTACTCCCTCATAGTCATCGCGCTACATCCTAAGAACATCCAAGTTGAGTTAAGGGTAACTAAAGGTTCCCAATATCATATGCTCCTAGGTCAAAAATAGTAAGTGTTTTCACGAATACTCGTTCAACGATACCATTCTCAAGAGGGCCTCAATTGAGCGGTGATTCTCAAGTTAGCTTGGTCGGGAATCAACTCCCTATAAGCCTTCTCAAATATATCACCTTCCTATCATAAGTGCACTCAAGTTCGGGCGTAAGACCTTTCTCACCATACAAGGATAACAACCCAAGCATAAACAAATACAGATAAACATAAATATACAACAATAAACACAAATAAACAAGCTAGGGGGAACCCTCAAGCAAAAATAAGCTTTAATTTCCCAGTGAAGTCGTCATTTATGTCGTAGTGAGAATTATATACCATATCTATTGAGTTAGCTAAGCTTCACAAATCATTATTCGCCACCGGTCTTTAATTTATCTAAGGAAAGGGAAAAATATCAAGTAACCTATGAGTATGCAATGCTATGCAAAGCTAGAGAATCTAAGGTTCGGGGTCGGTTAAACTTAGGAAAGGTGTTATCATCCTAAGCATTTGCAGTACTTTACAGGAATCTCTTGCTTTAATGTGTTATATTTGTTTTCTAAGGGTGAAAGACCTAAGAGTTTATTTATAAGTATGCTCGCCAAAAAATCGCATCTTGTGCCTACATATTTTGATGGGAATAGAATCAGAGCATTTGTAGTTCTTGTAAAGGGATTGAGGAACTCTTGGTTGTGGTCAAGATTTCAGAAGGGAGAAGGTTTATTGATTAATTTTAGGAGAAGAAACAAGTAGTCATCTTATGGAGAATACTAAACTTAAACCACCACAAGCATATGGAAGATGGTATTTGCTTCACGTTGAGAGAAGAGCTCCAACTCGGATCTATAATCGACGAGTATGCCACACACCTCTCTCAAGCGGAAAATATTATGCATCTCTCTCGACGACGTTGTGGGGTAGGAGAATTATATCTCAACTACATAGATGACTTATGTCTAATTCTCTTGTGGGAGAAAAGAGGATTTAATCTATAAGTTGTCTAAGTTGAAAATCTTGAAGGAGATCCTATCTAAAGGTAGGTACGCATTCTAAGTTGATCAACCTGAAAGGAATCAGAGATCAAGTAGGGGGAATGATGCAGATGAATAATGCAGTGCGTATGACTTATGAAGTCATAACACAAGCTCTTCCCTTGGACATATACACATGTAATCATATTATTATAGATAAAAACATCAAGTATTAAAGCTAAAATCATGATTGAATATTTAACATATAAGACATATGGTATAACATCCAAACGACTTATGAAACAAGATATCATAACATACATTGAGTAACACCATGTATCAAGAATGACAATCAAGCACGGGTACCATGATAGAAATCAACAACAAGTAAGTATCAAGAGATTCATCGCATAAACTTAAACCAAGGATTAATTGCAAATTTTAGGCAAGTCTTAATCACAAATTTTAATTAATTATAAATTTAGATCTCAATTAGTCATAAATCCAAATCAAGGATGAACCACGAATTTAAATTGAAAATCAAACGTGAATATAATCCTAAAAATTTGACCATCAATTATAAACAAAGTTAGTCACAAACTCAGGTAAAAGTTAATCATCACAAGTTAATTAAAATTTAACCCCATAAATTAATATTAAAAGTTAATCACTAATTAAAATTAAAACTCAATGAAGAGCTAAACAATATCAATTAATCACTTGCTTAAACCAAGAGTTGATCCTATATTAAAAAATATATATAAGTTTAATTAAAAAAATTAACCTCAAGATTTAATTTTAAAAAATCAAAAGTTTGAGTCAATCACAAATTAGAAAAGAATGGATTATTAATTTATTTTAGGCCATAAAAAAAAATGAGAAGAAGGACAAAAAAGAAAACTTGGGTCGGGTGCCCCCTAACCCGATCTGACCCAATACCAACAGCCACATTGCATGTTAACTCAGAAAAAAAAAAAAGAAACTGATTGAACACTCATTTCTCTCTCTCAATGCTTCGTACTATTCTCCTTCAAATAGTTTTGTGTGAGTTTCTTCAAATTGCAGTTTTTGTGGATGTTGTGATGTTTGTATTTATGCTCTGCTTGCTATGCGTGATGCCTCCATTTCTGCAATGCTAGTTCTCTTCAAAATAGTTTGTTTTTCATATTGCTTCGTTGCAATCTTGTGGTAGATGTATCTATTGTTTTTTTTTGTGTGGTGAATTATGTAATTTGCATGTGATTCATCTGATGATTTTCTGCTTTGTGTTGATTTTTTGTGTGTGAACTTCTTTGCAATGTGCAATATTCTGATATGAGTTCAAAAGGTGTGTTGCTGTTGGTTTTCACCTTATCGTTTTTTTTTTTCAAAAAATGTTTCCATGTTGTTGCTAAATTGAATGCGAGAAATATTCTTGTCGGTTTTTGTCTTGGAAGGAAATTGATACCATTTAGAAATTGTTTTGGAAATGATATATGTTGTTGGGAACGTGTTTTTAACTTGTTTTGGAAAGAGCACGATTGCCATGGTTTTAATTTCCATTTAATGTGTGTGATACTGTGATGAAATGATCAGAGGAACATATCTGTGTATGTTTAGAAAGATGTGTATGTTTAGAAAGAACACAAGTTTTTCTTTAACATGTTTTGATTTTTCCTTTTTAGGCTTAACATGTTTGGAATATGTTTGAAATCCACTCTAGATCTTCTTAACAATGTAATATCTGTTATTAACAAATGTATTTCCAAATACCCAAATATGGTTGTCATCACGATATTTAGCATAAAATTGCATTTACGACTTGCTGATATGTCAAAAGGATTGCACGTTATCTTCTCATGATAGGCCTAAAATTTTTCTCGTCTTCTTCCATTAGACTGATATGAACTATGAAGCTATCAAAACCTCTAGTATTTCCCATAAAAAAATTGCTCATCAAGTATAGAAGGTGCCTTTGTCAAGCTCGTATACCTGGAGCATGAGTGTTGAGTTGCATGTTTCCCAGAGAGTTCCTAAGTAGGAACAACGTTGAGCATCCTAACATGTCGTTCGAAATGTTAGAAAGTGACATTGAACTTGTAGTTAATTCGAATTTGGCTTTAAAATGTGATTCTCCTATTTGAACCTATTTGCAATATAATGAATTTATGAGCCCAACTTGTAGTCCTTAAAAGTATTTGAATTTGTGCTTGAACTCATAATTTTGGATGAATTTTGTGAACTTTAATGTTTGAATCTCGACATCATCTTGAATTTGTGAATTTCAAATTTTTAATCTTTATAAACTTAAATACTTGAATCACATGATGACTTGGATTTGAGTTTCAACTTGGAATTTGTAAAGAACATAAATCTTGAAACCTTAGTATACAATTCGATGAAATTTGGATACTTGAATTGAATGTTCTCTCAGCCATCTCTAATAACTTGTATTCTACATGAACATGAATTTCAAGGAATTCCTTATAAACGGACATCCCAATTTTAGCAAGCTTACCAATTTTAATCCAAGTGAATTACATCAATTGAAACTCAAAACATTATGAACCAAACTTGGATGCCACATGGAATCCATAAACCACATCACACCGCTTGATCACTTTGCAAATGTTGAATTTAAAGCACATATGAATGAACCTCAATCTTGAATCCAAGCTACCTTGTATTTAGAGTAACACGTAATTGTGAAACCAATAAGGCATTAATCACCACGAGCCTGCGACTTCCTCTTTTGCACCATGACTCGTACCTTGCATTGAAACAGCGATGAAGAACCGAGCCCACACCCTAACATCTTGACCTCGAGGTATCCTCGAACCATAAACAACTAAAACTCAATCTTGATTTTAAGGATATACAATCACTAAACGTATGAGAAAAGGCTCTAAAATTAAGACTCCAAATCAGATAAAAACCCTAGGATCATTTTGAATCAGGATTCATTGGTCACGTCCCTGTAATGCTTGACTATAAGAACATATACTTGAAAATATTACACCTGTGCAATATTACACCTTCGCAAACTGGTTAACCATGATAAACACACACACATACACATGATCTCATGACCTAAATCCCAGAAGATCATGGCCAAAGGCCGGATGACCTTAAGAGAGAGAATTGAGAAAGGGAGGGCAAATGAGGTTTGACAGATGAGATGCGTGATATGCCATGCTGACGATGCGAAATGAAAAACTGAATTTTAGGGTAAAAAATTAGGGTATGACATTATGCACGCACTTTCCTAAATAAACTGCACAAATCATAACATGCAGAGACACTATTGAGGTCCTTGACAACGACGTTGCTATAAGTTTGTATGACATTGATTTCCCAATCTACCAAGCTGAAGGAGAAGGCGAGGACGATTGTGAACTCCCCAATGAGTTGGAAATACTGCTACAACAAGAAGAGAAGGTCATCCTGCCGCATAAAGAGGATGTCAAAGTCATTAACCTAGGCATTAAACAAGATATAAGGGAGGTGAAGGTTGTAGCGTCTCTTCAAGATGCAACCAAGACCAAGTTGATAGAGCTTCTCCAAGAGTATGCTGATGTGTTCGCCTGGTCGTATCTAAACATGTCTGAATTGGATACAGACATTATTGTGCACAAATTATCGCTAAAGGAAGAATACTATGTTGTTAAGCAGAAGTTGAGGAGAACCCATCCTGATATGGCTCTTAAGATTCGTGAAGAAGTTCGAAACCAGTTTGATGTTGGATTCCTGGCAGTAGCAAAGTATCCACAATGGGTTGCCAACATTGTGCCGATACCGGAAAAAGATGGAAAAGTTTGCATGTGTATGGATTATCATGACTTAAACAGGGCTAGCCTTAAGGATGATTTCTCATTACCTCACATTGATGTATTGGTGGATAACACAACTCAGTTCTCTATTTTCTTCGTCATGGATGGATTTTCTGGCTACAATCAATTTAAATTGGATCCAAATGACACGGAGAAGACCATTTTCATCACACCGTGTGGTACCTTCTGCTACAAAGTGATGTCTTTCAAACTAAAAAATGTTGGGGCAACATAATAACGCGCAATGATAATGCTCTTTCATGACATGATTCATAAAGAGATTGAAGTGTATGTCGATGATATGATTGCCAAGTCTCAAACAGAAGAAGAACATTTGATCAATTTGCAAAAGTTGTTTGCTCGATTGAGAAAATTCAGATTGAGACTTAACCCCAATAAGTGTACACTTGGAGTACGATCTGGAAAATTGTTGGGTTTCATCATAAGTCAGAAAAGGATTGAAGTGGACCCTGATAAGGTAAGGGCAATTTAGAATATGCATGCGCCTAGAACTGAGAAAGAAGTTTGTGGCTTCTTGGGGAGATTGAACTATATCACCAGATTTATTTCACATCTCACTGCCGCTTGCAAACCAATTTTTATGTTGTTAAGAAGAGATCAGTCGATTTTATGGGACGACGAATGCCAAAGGGAATTTGATAAGATCAAAGAGTAACTGCAAGAACCATGGATCCTGATACCGCCTATTCTAGAAAGGCCACTTATTATGTACCTGACCGTGTTTGACGAATCCATGGGTTGCGTATTGGGGCAACAAGACAACACTGGAAAGAAGGAGCACACCATATATTAACTCAGCAAGAAGTTCAATGATTGTGAGACAAGGTACTCCTTAGTTGAGAAGACTTGTTGTGCACTTGCATGGGCTGTCAGACGTTTCAGACAATATATGCTAACACATACCACATATATGATCTCTAATATGGATCCTATTAAATATATATTTTAGAAACCTTCTCTCACCGGTAGGATAGCCCGATGGAAAATGTTTATTTTTTAATATGACATTTAATACATCACCCAGAAGGCCAATAAGGGAAATGTGTTAGCAGACCATCTTGCCCATCAACCAGTGGATGATTATCAACCTTTGAAGTTCGATTTTCCGGATGAGGATATTATGGAAGTAAAAGACTGTGAAGAGCCAGGACCAGATGAAGGACCAGAACCAGGGGAACGATGGACTCTCATGTTCGATGGTGCTTGGAATTCTTATGGACATGGAATTAGGGCAGTGATTACATCTCCCAAGAATTTTCACTTGCTGTTCACAGCCAAACTTTGCTTTACATGTACTAATAATATGGCTGAGTATGAAGCTTGCATACTAGGATTGGAAGAAGCCAGCAACTTGAGAATTAAAACTCTCGATGTATTTGGAGATTCAGCCTTAGTAATACAATAAATAAGAGGGGATTGTGATACAAAACATGACAACTTAATTCCATACCAGAATTATGTGGCAAAGTTACTCCCCATATTTGATGATATCACTTTTGCCGACATGCCCAAAGAGGAAAATCAAATGGCATATGCTTTGGCAACTCTGACGTTCATATATAAGCTGATATGGCCCAACCATAGGTCGTCCATTGATCTAAAGCGCTTTGAAGAACCTGCTCACTGTTTGACTGTTGATGAAGGATCAAATGAAAAACATTGGTTCTATGACATTAAGTGTTATCTAGAGAAACAGGAATATCCTGAGGGTACTTTGGGTGTTGACAAGAGAACTCTGCGTATATTGACATCCAATTTCTTCCTTAATGGGGATGTGTTTTACAAAAGTAATCATGATATTGTCTTACTCCTATGTGTGGAAAAGCATGAGGTTGATCAGATTCTGAAGGATATTCATGAGGGTTGTTTTAGGACCCACACAAATGGACATACGATGGCAAAGAAGATATTGATAGCAGGCTATTATTGGCTTACCCTGGAGGCTGATTGTCATCATCATGCTCAAACTTGTCACAAGTGCCAGATATATTCTGACAAGATCCACGTGCCTCCCACTCTTTTGAACGTCTCGACTTTACCATGACCCTTTTCCATGCGGGGAATAGACATGATTAGGATCATTGAGCTGAAAGCTTCAAATGGGCATCGCTTCATATTGGTGGCCATAAATCATTTCACCAAATGAGTTAAAGTTACAACATACACCAACTTTACCAAGATAGTGGTCGCCCGCTTCTTGAAGCACGACATTATATGCAGATATGGAGTGCCTAATCATATCATCACTAATAATGGGTCGAATCTCAAAAACAAAATGATGGATGAGTTGTGCACGAGTTTCAAGATTGAACACCACAATTCAACACCATACAGACCCAAGATAAATGGAGCCGTCGAGGCAGCCAACAAAAACATCAAGAAGATCATCCAGAAAATGGTGGTCACATATAAAGATTGGCATAAAATGCTACCTTTTGCGTTGCACGGCTACCGTACCTCAGTACGAACTTCAACAGGGGCAACTCCATATTCATTGGTTTATGTTACGGAAGCGGTTATTCCGATAGAGGTTGAAATCCCATCATTGAGAGTTTTCATGGAAGCTAAGCTTGATGAAGCATAATGGATGAAGATAAGGTTTGATGCGCTCAATCTTATTGAGGAAAAATGCTTGGCAGCTATATGTCACGATTAGCTTTATCAGAGATGTATGAAGAGGGCTTTTGACAAGAAGGTGCATCCCAAGACATTCCAGGAGGGACTTGGTGCTCAAGAGGATCATGACTATGTACAATGAATCTATGGGCAAGTGGACGCCAAATTACGAAGGCCCATATGTTAGGCAAAAAAATGACTATCTCGGTGGACTGAAAACTCGAAAGGGCGGTCCAGAAAAATGTTATGGATAAAATAAAAAATAGGCCCGTTGATTTGAAAACCCGAAAGGGAGGCTCAGGCAAAAAAGGGTGTCCTGATGGATTGAAACCCCGAAAGGGTGATCCAGACAAAAGTTAGGAACAAATTCCAAGGCAAAGTATTTAGTCTGCACATTCACTTGACCTTGATATGTCACCAAAGAGAGAAATAAATCCAGACGTCTTCTCACGAAGCAAGGTGTCGAGGTCTTCTAAGTCATAAGGACTATAGTAGTGTTGAAATTCAACGGAACTTCAATAATTTATGTTGTCATTATATTTTTCTTGCACCGAAATTACCTCATTAAGGAATTGCATCCTAGTATATACTTACCCATTCAAGGGGCAAATCAATATAAAGAGAGATTTCTCACTAAATTGTGATCACTTTTTACTTGATCTGATTATTTGCAAATTAATTTTATTTTTTATAATTTGTGTTTTGAAACTTTAGCTAATAAAAACAAAATTTGACAAGCAATAAAAGTTGTTTTGGTGTTCGGAGATCATGGAGGAAATTAGATGGTCTCCAGAGAAATTTCACCATGCGAAAGTATCAAATCAATTATCAGCCATCCAGGCTCTTCATCATAAATAATATTTTATCTCAGGGATCTGCTTAATATGGTTCCCCATCATTGAGTCGAAAGATTACTAGAGGCAATCAGTTCCTCTAGTCACCAATTAGGTCCCCAAAATTTGGGATGGTGAGTAGTCAAACCCTCTCACAGCCACATAAAACCTTAAAGTCGAATCCTTTATTGGAAACTACAAAAAGTCCACTTCAGTTGGCACCTTCAAATTTACCCTTTAAAAGTCCAATATTTATTGGCAACCACTAAAAGTCCATCTTGATGGCATCATTAAATAAAGTCCACACTTGCTGCCATCCTCACAAAGCCTGAAAGCCCAATCTCATTTGGCAAATGCAACAACCAAAGTCCAATTTCATTTGGCAACTACCAAATCTATTCTCTGGTGTCGCAACGCGAAAAACAACTGGCAGAAAAATAGAGTCGTCACCGAACTTTATTTATCCCCATGTGGGAAAGGGAAACATCGAGAAAACCTCAAAAAGGAGAAGACATCATCTCAAAAATAAATCCTGGGTTCGGAAGTCGATTACGCGAGAGGAATGTATTAGCACCCCTCACGTTCGTTGTACTTAATGGAATCCACTATTGTTGTTCTAATCAAAGGGTGTTTTAATCTAAAACCTACTACTGAGCTAGATTGGAAATGAGAGAAACAAAAGGGGACTCGATAGGACATCGTCGTCTTATGCCTATGTATTCTCTCGTGTAATGAGAAAGTCAGAGTCAATGTAGTTTGGAGGACTACGGGTGAATGGGGGGATTGTGCTCGCCAAGACTTCGTTGTTGTGTTCCTATGTATCCTCATTCGGATGAGAAAGAGTAAGTCAGAGCGCTCGTAGTTCGACCTACCACAGTTGGTTGGTGTCTTTTATGAGCGATCCTAAACTCACATTCCATAAGTTAGGGTCGATGCCTATTTGCGGTAGAACGGAGGTAACATGCCTTTTCTGAAAAAAGGTTTGGGAGGAAATTCCGAAGGACAAAGTGATTTGCGGTTTGTTTAAGGGTTTTAGAGAAGTAGGTTGGCTTTGTTTGTGACGTGTATCGCACTAAAGTCTATGACATAGGAGCGAGTACTTCACGCTAACGATCCAAACATCTCGCGCAAAAAGTAACCTAAGATGAGGTTAGAAATGCATCCACTAATCTTTTTCCATGTGCTTAAGGATCGTGACGCACTATGCACATCGTATTTATTAAGTATCTTGGTTTGATTCGAGAGAGACTCAAGGGATAAAAGAAAAATCTAAGGGAGACTCGGTCCTAGATGTTGTCATGTCAAATGGTCATATAATTGAGGTTGAAAGGGAGACTCCTATCCTAGGGGTTATCCTATAAAAGTTTAAACCTAATATCTAATTCTCTATCTTAAGTTTATTTATCGAAGATAAATGTTGAAATTTCGCAAGTAGCTAGCGAGAAAATTCCCATTGGTCCTTCGATTGGGCCTCTCTAAGGGCCTTTCTTCTGCATTGCTCTCTCCTCCATTAAGATTGCGACATCGGGTTTTTCCCTTTGTAGTTCTTAGAGAAATGAGCAGTTTTGTTGAAGGATTGAAACTCCTTGTGGTAGATAATAGAAGAACCCATATTGACGTCGAAGTTCTTCCATTTCTACTCCCATTCTGTCTGTCTTCATTTGGCCTGACCCACTTGCCATTAGAAATGTCATAAAATGGTTTGAAGGAAGAAGGCTTCTCCCCTGGTGCCTTAGCCTTGGCCTCTGGCCTCCTTGGGTCGAAGCTCGAGGGCCATAGTTGGCCTTCTCCCACTTTTGTTTTGGTTTTTGTACCTCTTCAATCTTATGAGCAGCTTTCTGGTCAAAGATAACGCTGCATCTGAGGCACAACATGATACCTGATCCATTCTCTTGGCATCTGTGAAGGAATTCGACTATAGTCTCTTCCTTTTTTAGATAAGTTGCTTTGTTGCGCTCCTCCTGGTGGTTGGATTCTTCAACCTTTGTGGTCTTGTGTGGTGTGACCTCGACCATGTTAATGCCCATGTTGACATCAACACTCAGATTCAAATTACCAAAGTCCACATCAAGGCCTTCAATAGCCTTGTCCATTTTAAAATAAATATTTGCGGTCTCCTTAGTGACCAACATCATGTTGGAGTGTCCAACGACCCCATCATCGAAACTATTAGTGGCTTCGTCGAAGCCATCAGTAGCCTCATTCATGAGTTCCCCCATGTCATTGTCATCAAGGCCCATAGTAACCTTGGCATACACAACTTCATTGGTGAAATCCTTAGTGATCTATACCATGTTGATTGAATAGTCGAAATCATCAGTGACTTCAACCTTTTGTACCTCTATGGGCTCAACATAATTGGCGTCCACCGTTTGCAACGGGTCGGAGTCAATTTTCATTTGGTTGTTGCTTTTGTCTCCAAACTTTAGTCTTCCTTCCTGGATAGAGTTTTAAACCAAATCCCAAAAAATAAAACATTGAGAAGCTTTATGACTCAAAAAATTGTGGTACTTACAAAATCCTCTCGTTTTTCTTTGCTTTAAAGGTGGCATCTTAGCGCCAGCAGGCACTATCATTTGCCCATTTTTAACAAACAAATCAAACATTTCATCATATTTAGTGATGTCGAAAGTGTATGTTTTCTTTGGAAATTTTTCGTTCTTTTCAGATTGGACAAAACTTTTTCCATTCGAAGGAGGTGCCAACATTTTACAAGTATACGGAGAAACCTGTTTTAATTCAGCAACATCTTCTTCATTTTCGTCGAAATACAACGGTTCAGCACATAAACCTTTGATTTCTTCGTTACATTCAATATAGGCTACTTTCTTACTTTTATTGAACTTAGCCTTTTCGTCTTTCAGACGTTCCAACTTTCAAACCCTATCAGCTAGTTGGGCCATAACCTAAAATACTAGGTATCCAACTTCTTTCTAATAGAGTAATCAAGGCCGCCATCGACCATTTCGACCAACTCATGTTCAGGCACTTAGGTAAAACACCTAGACTTAAGTAGTCAAAACCTATTGAGATAATCATCTATGAGCTCAGTAAACTTTTGTTTTATGCTAGCCAATTCTTTCAAACTAATCTTAGTTTTTCCCATCTAAAATTGTTCACGGAACAATCTTTCCAACTGGATCCAATTACAAATGGAGTTTGGGGGCAGGGTTGTAAACCAAGTAAAAACATTTTTAGTAAGAGAGCTTGGAAAGTATTTTATCCTAAGACTTTCGTTGTTTGTAATATCTCCGACTTCGATCATATACCTGGCTACATGTTCGACAGTAGATTCAGTAGTATCTTCTAAGAAATTGGTAAATTTTGGTACCTTTGTCTTAGGAGATAACTCTGACTGGAGAATATAATCTACTATCGATGATGTATAATTTGGCCTGGTAAAACCAAAATTTACCCCATTTCTGGCAATTATCCTTTCGACCATGGTTGTTAGGTTATTGTTTGCAGCCATGTTGTTGCGTCGAACCTGTTGTACAACATGGTCAACATCCTGGTGTCGATTTACCATCACTACCTCGTGTTCCCTTTCTATTGGCACTTGGTTTCTAGGTGGTTCGACTATAGGAGGTTCGAGCCTAAGGGGTTCTAAGGTAAATGGTTTGACTATCCCCTGATTCTATGGATTCGCCTAAGGTATGTTACCTAGGTTTCAACGCAGAACATTTTCCACTACCGTTGCGCCTCGAATCGAGGATGGTACACCCATAAATTCTAACAAGCGTGCTAATTGAAATGCTACTTGTTGGTTAATATGGGTGGTATTCTGGATCAAAGGCTGGAAAATCTCCCCCATAGTTTGAGACAAGGTTTGTACCATTTGGAGGTTACTCTCGTCCATTTGTTTCCTTAAACATACTATGGAGGTATTTGTCAGGCTAGGCCCTTGAGTGGAATATGCCATGCCTATACTTTGACTGTTTCGACCCACATTTGTCCTAGACCCTAACTCTTGCAATGGAGAAGACATTAAATTCTCTAAGAATACTGGGGGGTATTGTGGAGGCTTTGCATTATTGACGTTGGCATTCCATAAGGAGGATTCCTTGGTAATGGTTGTGAAAATCCTGGGGGAGGGAATTGCCTGTACGTCGAAGCTCCTCCTAGTGGAGTTTGTGCCCTAATATACTCCAAAATAGGTTGAGTATAAGCCCTTGTGTATTGTAACCATGTTCCCACTGTTGATAGTATTGGTTCAAACATAATAGGATGTGGTAATTGCTCAATTGTCAAAAAGG
The DNA here is from genome assembly GCA_963859935.3 of Lathyrus sativus. Lineage (NCBI taxonomy): Eukaryota > Viridiplantae > Streptophyta > Magnoliopsida > Fabales > Fabaceae > Lathyrus > Lathyrus sativus. Next base: position 7,073,466 of record OZ012741.1, on the reverse strand, counting down.
CTAGGGGTGGCACTACGTCATCTCTAGACACGTTTTAAGGGTTAATGTTACTAGGCTGACTATTTGAATTGCTTGGTTGACTATTATTTGTCGCCATTTTCCTATTATATCTTCTCTTTGGTCTTTCTTCGTTTATGGTGGCTAATTTTCCACTTTTCAATAGCATGCAACAAAGCTCTTTCAAAGAAAAGATTGATAACTACAGATTTTTAAAAGACTTTGAAAAAATTTGTAATAGTTAGCACGGTCCCACTGGGCGTACCAATTTGTTTACCGTGAAAATTAGTAAACAACCGCTGATCTTCCAAGTCTAACCTTGGTGACTCACAGGATCGATCAGATTGATCCTAGGACATGTGCTAATGGTTATTTTCAAAGTAAATTCTAAGAAAGTAAATGCTTCGACAAGGTTCATAAAGAAAATTTAACTGTAAATTTGGATTCGACAGAAACGTAAACACATTAAATTGAAAGGCTGAAGGTAATAAAAACTTAAAGTAATAAAGAAAAGCTTTAAGACAGTAAAGAAAGGCTGGAAAGGAATTTAAAGACAAGGCTGAAATGTGTAACTTGCAGATAAAGTAAATGAACTTTTAATGTAAAAGACTTGAAGTAAAAGACTTGAAGATAAACTGTATTGAAGATGAAATGGCGGTGTTTACATCACGTACATTCTCTTTACAATTCATTTCTTTACACGCGGATACTTTGAGTGAATTTCAGAGTGACTAGTACAAAGTGATTATGATACACACACACACACACACACACACACACACACACACACACACACACACACACACACACACTGAATCCTATTGCTAAGACTCCTATTTATAATGCTAGAAGTAACTGTTAGTAACTCCCTAAATTAATCTACACATGACAAGTGTCACGCTGCATGCTTCCATCCTTCAGATGTGCGCCATTTGTCCTGCTCCAAGATAACCATTCCCTCTCTTATTTGAATTTCGAACTCCTCAGTGTCGAATGCCTTTCTCGATCGAAGGCAGTCTTCCAACACTTAAAAATATTTTCTAAGTACCAAGAGCACTCCTTACAAGGACCTGGTCAAAGGCTCATTTAATCCTTCTTCAAGATTTAATATCTTGACCAATATTTCTATTTTAACATGAACGTTAAATCTTGAGGTAAACACCATGTTGCTTGAACAAGTTGTAATTTGTTTGATTATAGTGAAAATCTCTTGTAGTACAAGGGAATTTGACTACTCTTAGTTTGTGAGAGGAAGCAAAATAACTTTATGTGTCATGCTTTATTTCTACTTTACTTCTTAATCCTTATATTTCGCTGCTATCTCTAAGATCAGATTATGAGCTTATTCAAATTCTGAAGTCAATTTCTGAGGTCATTTTTTCAGTAATCATTTATACACAATTCAACCCCCTTCTTGTGTATTTTTTCTCACCTCAATATGAATATGAAATTTCATCCCTACATGGATCAATTTGTTGTGGTGTTCATATATGACATATTGGTGTATTCTAAGTTAGACGAAGAGCATGCATGACATCTGCAGTTGTGTTGCAGACTTTACAAGAGAAGAAGTTGTACACTAAGTTGTCCAAGTGTGAGTTCTGGTTGCAAGAATTGAGTGTCTTTGGTCGTGTGATCTCCAGTGGAGGTATAGTCGTTGATCTGTCTAAAGTAGACGCAGTGTTGCAATGGGAGAATCCTAAGTCAATTACTGAAATTAGAAGTTTTATGGTTTGGTTGGCTAATATAGAAGGTTTATAAAAGACTTTTCGAAGTTTGTTTTTCCTTTGACTCAGTTGACCAGAAAAAGGATAAGCTTATGTAAAGAGTGTTCAGTGTGATGAAAGTTTGTGGGAGCTGAAGAAGATGTCGACGACGATGCAATTTTTGATCTTACTAGATGCAAAGCAATCTTTTGTTGTGCATTGTGATGCATCTGGGATGGGCTTAGTTGACATGCTTATGCATAATGGTCAGGTTGTAGCGTAAGCTTTGAGACAACTTAAGACTCACGAAGGAGTTATCCTACCCATGATTAGGAGTTAGCAAAAGTAATCTTCGTGCTTAAAGTTTGAAGACATTATATGTATGGTTCGAGGTTTGAAGTGTTCAACGATCATAAGAGTTTGAAGTATTTGTTTGACCAGAAAGAGATGAATATGAGGCAGAGAAGGTGGCTAGAGTTTTTGAAGTATGAATTCCTTCATAAGTCGACACTTATGGTTCAAGAATTAGAATTGATTGAACAGTTCAAAGATCTTAGTTTGGCATGTGAGATGACGCTAAAAAGTGTAAAGTTGGGTATGCCGAGGTTGATCAGTGATATGCTAGAAGAGATTAAAGAAGGTCAAAAGTTGGACTTGAAAATGATTGATCAATTGGTGTTAATAAATCAAGGTAAATGGGTGGACTTCAGAGTAAAAGAAAATGAAGTTACGAGATTTGGGGACAGAGTTTGTGTGCCCAATTTGCGAGAGCTTAAGAAGCAAATTATTGAAATAAGTCATAAAAGTAATTTGAATATTCATCCCGAAACTACTAAAATGTATCAAGATCATAAAAGATGTTTTGTTATTATTTTAAACTATTTAATTATTATATTTAATCTCTATTTTTAACCAATCCATTGATTTATAAAAAAGTTATGAATTTATTTTGTCTATTTTTACCTTTGACCAATTTTATTATTATTCTATTTTCTCTAATTATATTTTAGAAATATATTATTTTTTTATAATTTATTAACATTATATATATATATATATATATATATATATATATATATATATATATATATATATATATATATATATATATATATATATATATATATATATATATATATATATATATATATATATATATATATATATATATATATATATATACTTATAAATATATTTATACTATGTCTAGTTATTATATAATAATATGACAAGTTATCAAAATATCAGAGGCTGATTTTTATTTTTTTGTATAGACACGTGTGTTTTAATAATAAAAAGTGTGTTTTTTTTACAAACATGTGTGCTTCATGATTTATACAAATTGTGTTTTAACAATAAAAAACAAACCAACTTAAACCCAACCTCTCTATCCATCCAAAACATATGTAAAAAAAATTTCAACTATGTTTTAAACTGATGCATGAATATAACAACGGTAAAATATATCTAGTCAAAATATCAACAATCAAAAAGTGTGATTTAACCATTAAAAACAAACCAACTTAAACCCAACCTCTCTGTCCATCCAAAACATTGTGAATTTTTTCTCAACTATTTAAAGTTGTTGTTTTAAGCTAATGCATGAATATAACAACGATAAAATATATCTAATCAAAGTATCAACAATCAAAAAGTGTGCTTTAACAATAAAAAACAAACCAACTTAAACCCAACCTCTTTATCCCTCCAAAACATACAAAACATATGTAAATTTTTTCTCAACTATTTAAAGTTGCTCAGTATTTTCAATTCATTCAATTCCCTTCCTTGAGCCAAAATTTTTGCTTCCAAACTATCTATTCTTTTCATTATCGATGGGGGCAAGGAGTTTTCAATTCATTCAATTTCCTTCCTTGAGCCAAAATTATATCTTCCAAACTATCTATTCTTTTCATTATCTCTTCATTGGTGGGGACAAGGGTGGTGGTGGTAGTAGGAGGAAGGGTGGGGATAGGGGTAGGGGGAGTGTGATAACGAGTATTATTCGATTTCCCCACTCAGGGGTGTGTGCATGATAACCATTTAATATTAACTAATCAATTTTTATGGTTAATGCTTTATAATCCAATCAATTTTTATGGTTATGGTTTATAATCCAATCCATTTTTATGGTTATGGTTTATAAACCAAACCATTTGTTCCGGTTTAAAATAGGTTCTAAATAAATTTTGATTTTAATCTAAATTATTTAGTTAATTTAACCTTAATTTTCTTTAAATTATATCAATTTTTAAAATTTAAATATTTAGGTTTTAATATATTTTTTCTTTAAAAATTAAAAAAAATAAAAAAAAAAATAAAAAAAATAAAAAAAATAAAAAATAAAACTAAAAATAAAAATTCTAAAATAAAAAACTTGAGTAAATTATATAGACTTAAAATGGTGACTAACATGTTATAATAAATATATTTATATATTTTAAAACCTCTATCTATTGGTGGAGAAATCTAAAATATCTTTGATCATTTTTCAATAAAACTTTACTGATCTTTGAGATTTATAAATGAAAACTAGAGTCAAATCCAACAAATTAAGTTTTGATATATTTTCTTGCACAGGACAAATCAAACTCGATTCACTAAGATCTATATAATTAATTATTAAAAGCTCATGTAATTAACTGCTAAAAATCTATATAAGTGGTAGTTAGAGAATTCGTAAACAATTTTTTTTTCATTTTGAAATACAAAATTCTGAATTTTCTGTAAAATAATATTTTTTATGAAATTCAAAAAAATTAACTTTAAAATAGTTCTAATATAAAATTGATTTATAACATGTATATGACAAAACATGAAAAAAGACAAAAACATACTAATTTAACAAATAATGAAATTTAGAAACCAATAATTAAACCATATTATTATTATTATGGAAACCATTTATATTTGGATAACAACATAGATAATCAGATTTATATTTTAACATTTGGTTTGAATTTTTAAAGTGGAACAATTTGAATACAAATTTAGTTAATAATAGCTAGTTTTTTTTTCCACATTCCTACCCCCACCTCATGGTTAACAGAGTGGTATTTTGTATTAATGTTGGGTACCTTGTGCGAGTTTTTTTAGGATGATGGGATAGAAATGAGAAATCCATTTTGGGAGATAGTTTGAGATGGATTTCTCCATGTACGTTGGATAGCGTTTGAGCATTTTTTCTAATTGCAACAACTGTCCTGTTCTCTAATCCTACCTACCTTTTCACCTTCTCCTAGAAATTAGAGCTATTGCCATAGACTTCAGCACCCAAAATTTGCATGGCATTCCACCTACGTGTTATTTCGTCGTCACTCCAATCTAGTTTCGTTTCTGGTCAAGTTTATACCTTTTATATTTAACAAAGTAAATCACAAATAATTAACCTAAAAAGTTAAAGAAATTACACTAGTGCTTGAATCTTATTTAACATGAATGATTATCTTATACTTATACAAATTACATAATCTTATGTTTGAATCTTTAACCTTTTATTAAATTTAAAGAATCTTTAACATTTATTAAATCTAAAGCATAAAAATTACACAGATCGAATGTTATGATTGAATCTTTGTTCAGCGTTAAACTTAACGTAACATAAAAATTACAATGCTTAAATCTTAACGTTGAATCTTATAAAAATTACATTAATTCTTGAATCTTATTTAGCTAAATGGAGCATAAAAATGCTTGAATCTTAACGTTAATCTTATGCTCCAATCTTTGTAAAGAAAAATTGGAGACATGGATTGCTAATCTTTGAACATTTATTAAATCTAAAATTGTTTACATTGAATACTGGATCTTTGGAAATGCTTGAATAACCTAAATGTTAAAAGCATAAAAATTAAACGATGAAATTGTTTGCATACTAGAAAATTTTCTTTCTTGAATTATATGAGACAAGTGAAATTACAGAGATTGAACGGTTGAGTCTTTGGAGACAAGTGAAAGTAATTGAACCTAAAGCTTGATCGACAAAAAAGTTAAAAAGTTTTTTGAGTACGCACGAAATTATATGTGTATATATAGTGGAGATCACAAAGTATTTATAAGGAGCATGAACAAGTGTTAGATTATCTTTCTCTAAATCTATCACATTCTCTTTGTTAAGTAGATTTTTTTACCAAACTCAATGGCATATATTGGGAGAGTCTTTAATAAATATTATCGAGGATGTTTTTAGTGATCCCTTTAGAGTGGATAGCCAGAATGGAACTTTATTAATTGAGTCTTAAGGTGGAGCTTGTGGTATCTATAAAATAGTTCAGACTCTTTTTTTTGTAATGTTTCATATAAAACTATTATAAAGGTACTGACTTAGACATTGAAGACTTGAGAGTCTAAAGTCACTGGTACCAAACCATTGTTGCTAGTGATAGACTTGAGAGTTCTGATTCAACTAATCCTCTAACTCAATATTAAGAATAGGTTTAGATCGTTACAATAGAATGACTTTCCGCATATCTAACTACTCACACTTTGGGCTAGGAATCTTTACAGTTATATTTTTTAATGGTGGTGAAGCAATTGCTAAACAACAAAAGTCAATGGGAACAACCAAATTATCTTTCATAGTCATTGATCAGGAATCATATCTAAACAAAGATGTTTTATAAGTAACAAAAATACTCCCCCAAAATTTACTCACATGATATCTATTGTAATAATTACTATAATTTAATTGTTTATACAATTAGTTGTAGATGCTCAAAGTTCGAGGGATGATATGAATTTGAAATTTACATTATGTACATTAATAGTAGCAAGTACTCAAAGAAGCGTGTCATTTTTCTTCTTGAAAGGAATATCATTATCCTTAACTTCACACAAAAATGATTAGTCTAGGATCTAAATTCCTTACCAACAGAGAAGGATGTCGGTAATGATGCTGGCTCTAAACCACCTATGAATGAATTCTACAGAAAACAACCACCATTTATTCAAAGGCACTGATTGATCTACTGCTGCCACTTTAAACATGATAAATCAGCGAGAGAAAACTTTAACTTCCAACAGAGAAGTTGGTTGAAATCATATTTGATTATGAATATTCCGAAATATGTTCTAGTGGTTGGTTTGGTCAAACAATTATTACAATATAGTAAAAAGTAAAATAAATTAAACAAAATAATCACACATTCACTAGTTTGCTATTAAGAACCGATGAAAGGCAAAATAATTGAAGATCAAACGTCGGGAGCAGCATCAAGTAAAATTAAATGGTATTAGCCACTTTAGGTAGAAAGATGAGGCAGGAAATATACCTTGACTACAATTTGACTGAACCAAGAGATGATATCGTATTTGTTTAAATACCCAACCATTGCAATGAGGGCAGCAAACCTGGTGAGAGTATCCCAGGCAACATCCTCAGCTAAGCACTCTTTCCATGTTACAACCCTTATGATAAGAAGTACAGCTAATCCAAGAATGGCAGCAATTACAACATCTACATTAAGAAGCCCTCCAAAAACCCAATGTCCCATCTGGTAAAATTAGGCGGGGGAGGTAATAAGTTTTGAAGCCTCTAACGTGTTTTCTTCTTAGTATAACCTTTTTCTAAAACACTTGATGTTTCAATGTCTATATGCAGATATTTGGCTCCGGAGTACTTTATGCATTGTATTATGGATGAGAAGACTGATGTGTTTATGTTTGCCGTTTTGCTACTCGAACTTATAATAGGTCTTCGCACAATTGATTCAGATAGTAGGCAAAGTCTTGTGATTTGGGTAAGGAGTACTAAGACAAATAACTCTTGACCACATTACTTCAAACAATTATATTCATAATCACATTTGTTGAACCTTTCTCACAACTAATCAAATATTCTTATCCACAAATGGCTCTTTACAACTATAGTTATTATTACTGATATATTTGTATTCAAAAAATTATTTATAATTGAACAAAACAATATTTACTTACAGGCATTGCTCATTCAAATATTTATATATAGATTCAAATATATAAGTAATGTTAAAACAAAACAATATTATATACAGAAGAAAATGTATTGTTGATTAAATTATTTATATATACAGAAAAATATTTTATTGTTATAGACTGGACCAACTTTAATTGTTCCAAATATTAAATGATATAAATGTATTGATAATTTTTTCAAATATGTGAAAAGATTAATGAAAAAAATACTATTGTTATAAACTAAAATAACTTTATTCCATGTTGAAAACATATGTGCATACTAACTATAGAAAATAAATTATAATCAAATAATAAGTTGTCTTTTTTTTTTAACACGAAAATAAAACAATTATAACAAAACATAAAGTTACTGATCAAAATATTGAATAATAATGTAAAAAAATTCACTTTTGATTCTCATATTTTTGTAAATAATGGCAAAACAAAAATAATGTTTATATAAAAAATAATACATTGTTGATTCAAATATTTTTATATATAAAAATAATTATAGGCACTAATTTATCATATAATTTTGAAAATAATAATTTTTTTTGTTGAACAATTTAATTTTTTTCATATCATTTTTGTTATATTTAAAAAAAAATACGCGTATATACCCGTGCAAGTGCACGGGTATCCCACTTTTTTTGATTAAACAATTTTTGTTTTACATTTTTTTCACTTTTTCTTATAACTTTTTTTTTTCAATTAAAGTATTTTTTACTTCTCCATTTAACAATCTTCTTATCGCTTTCACATTTTTCCACTTATAATTTCAATATTCTTAAATTCAATTTTACAATTTTTTTTATTAATTAATTTTTTTCAACTCATTTTCTTCCCAACCAATTAAAAAACAAGACCGATACCCGTACGAATGCACGGATATCTTACTAGTTGAAATGAAAATTTGACAAGTGACACTTGTCATGAAATTTTTGAATTAATTTTATTTGAGATATTTGTTAATTACTTATTTGTCCCAATAATAAAATAATTTTAAAAACTTAAAAGGATTAATTGGTGAAAACGTGAAATTTAAATTGTTTTTTAAGGATTAATAGTAGAAGGATAAAGATCTTACCCACTCTACATCATGTGTTTTTGTTTAAACAAATTAATAATAATAATAATAATGGAAATTTGTTTAAACAAATTAATAATAATAATAATAATGGAAAGAGAAATTCTGTCATTGTCCTACTCGGATATGATTAGCTTTTTTGTGCATGTTTCATTTGAAAAACTATACCAATAGTACATGTTGTAAAACTATCTTATAAATTAACAGAATCATGTTTTATAAAGTGAATGACAAATTGTATTACATTGAATATGATTGAGCTTTCATACAAGTCACCTTTATTTCATGCAATCAACCATTCTTGTAAGACTAAGATAACATATAACACTAACATGGCATAGAATATGCCCTCAATGAGCTATTTTGTTCTTTATCACTTTACATGGCATAGAATATTTCTTTATTGAGCTGTTTTGTTCTCTGACAATCTTAAATACCAAAAATTCAGTTGCAACTTAACCACAATAACATCTTCTTCACTGTAATTGGTTCTGCAAAGGGAAAAACAAAAACAATTCAATTAAGGCATTGATTTTTACTATAGAAACAAAAAATGAAAAAGTAGATCAAATTGTAACATCAACAACAAAATATTTTAAGTTTCAACTTGTAACAATAGCAATACAAATTGTAACAACGATCACTGCATTATTAATTTGATCATCGACAGACTTAAGGTTTATCATACCCACAACTGTTTTCCTAATAGCCTACAATTGAAAATACATGTGACAGAAAGAGAATGGAATGAAATTGATGTATCAGAAAAATGAATAAAGACTATTAAATTGTAAAATAAATAGTGAATGAGAGTTAGTGACTTTGGTAGCAACATAAAGTAAAATTTATTTGTATTAACTTCGGTTACATGTACCAACTAATAGGTAATATATTGTGTCAATATTTATTAATTACTGTTTTCAAAAGCTTCTTCTTTTATGAACTCATATACCCCGATTTTTCTTAAAAACCTACGTGAAATATCTTTCAATTGAACTCCCAGAATATGGAGCTATAGCACTTTTTATTTATTTTATTTTTAATTAATAAATACACGTAGGATTTCCCTTAAAATCAACATGTGAGTTTTTTTGCATGAAATACTTCAAAGAACTACTCTCTAACTTTTCGTTTACCTATCAACGTTCTAACTTCATTATCATTCTCTGCGTAAAAACCCTAGGCAATTTTCATCGTCACTCTCTCATTAAAACTCATCAAATTGTTGGCGATTTTCATCGTCACTCTCATCAAAATACGAACATCATCTCTATTTTCAACCTTAATTGAATCTTCATCATCACGTTTCAACTACTCCTTTATCACGTTTTTGTTTATGTTACTAAAATGATTTTAGTTCATATCCCTGAAATAGTTTTACTTTATATCAACACGAACATCATCTATATTCCTATACAACATCACTTAAATGGTTGGTGAATAGTGAATCCCGTACGATGAATAGTGATATTCGTACGAATGAATAGTGACGTCCATGCGGTGAATAGTATTGTTCGTATGATGAATAGTATATTCGAGTTTTTGGGATTTTTAGATTCAGTCCATGGATCCATGTGATTTTGGGCTTTGTTTGTTGGGTATTTGCTATTATAAATATGTATATCTTATATGTTTGGTGTGTGACAATCTTAGAGTTTTCACCAACAAGGGAGACCAAGAGTTTAAAGGTATAACATAGGGTTTCAACTATGCACAAAGAAAACCTTGATTACACCTTGGGTTTGAGTGATTCATATATTGGGAGTTGGAGAGGTAGGGAAACACTTGGGTAGAAAATAAGGTTGTTCTTGGGCGCCTTCAGGGTTGTTCTTCGGAACCTGAAGGTGAAAACTATTTTTTTGTAACTCGTCTGTAATCTCTTGTAACAACTTTCTGAGTATAGTGAATTGGAGAGTTGCTCTCTCCTCCAGAGTAGATCGTTTGATCGAACTAGGTAAATAAACCTTCGGTTTTTTCTTCCCTTATTCTGTTATATTATCTATGTACGAATTATTATTGCTGAAGACCATTTATTTTAGCTGCTATTATTCTTTGCCTCACAATTTGATATTGAATTTTATCGTAATTCACAACAAAATTCACAACATCTTCAATATTAGGTCCACTTCTGTTTTACGTGATCAAGTTGTTCAGCAAACGACTGATAGGAGTGTACACGTAATTGATGTGGATGCCGATGATCATGGAGAAGGGTTAGACGATGAACAATCTGATGATGGAGAGGACTCAGATGATGAAGAATCCAATGATAACTTATATTGGGAAAAGACAACCAGTTTTGGGTACAAGGCTATGAAGAATGTGATGGTAAGTTTAAAATTTGATACCCATCGCACACAATGGAGTTAATGCGTATACATTGTATAAGTAATTGATATCATGACATTTTTATAGCATTTTTCAATGAAGGTTACGATGGACATTTTAGGATTGAACCAAAAGGAAATTGAGTTGGTGGATGTAGACAACAAGAGGATTTATAATGTGGATACGCGTTCTGCCCGCCATAACAGAAAGATCATAAAGATGGAAAAGTTCATGGAGGATGACTAATAGCAATTTGCTAAGCGCAAGAGGCTCGGTAGGGGCGATAAAGTTCAATTCACGATAACAATTCTTCCTCAAAGGCTTTATGTGTCAGTTGTTAGAAGACATGAACACACTTAGATTGTGAATGAGATGTTAACACTTGATGTCGTGCTACGACTGTTTGCTTGGAAGCTGAAACAACATTTACAAGTCTGATATTGAAACTGTGTTATTTGTATCATGTTATGTCGTAATTTATAATATTACATAAGCTTTAAGTATGTTTGGTTTCAAAGAGACATGTTATTTTCTTAGACAGTGTGGATGTTGTAATATATATTATATGACTTTAGTTTGTTCTAATATGCACAACAATATATATATATATATATATATATATATATATATATATATATATATATATATATATATATATATATATATATATATATATATATATATATATATATATATATATATATATATATATATATATATATATATATATATATATATATATATATATATATATTTGGGGATGAAATCCAAGCATATTTAGTTTGTTTAGTGTAATACGTATCCAAATAAATGTAATTTATGCAGCATGCAGGGTCACATGTAGCTTTGGCAGATTCTTGCATTGTCCCGTCTTATCAAGCATGCTGCATGCAGAAAGAGAATCTCGTAGGCCTGCATGGTCACTGTAGTCATGCAGGGTCACATGTGAATGACAGAGTTTTGCGTTGTCCTGTCTTATCAAGCATGCTGCACGTCATTGACTCACCAAAGACATTGATTGTGGTAAACGAATGCGTGACAATGTAAACACAAGTGTCCTGATGCATTTAATCGTTTATCAAGCATGTTACACATAGATTTAATTGAAATACATATAAATAAATAAATGTATCGTCTTATCAAGCATAATGCATGTGTTTTATTTATGCAGCATGCAGGGTCACATGTAGCTCTGGCATCGTCCCGTCTTATTAAGCATGCAGGGTCACATGTGAATGACAAATTTTTGCATTGTCTTGTCTTATCAAGCATGCTGCATGTCACTGACTCGCCAAATGCATTGATTGTGGTAAACAGATGCGTGACAATGTAAACACAAGTGTCCTGATGCATTTAATCGTTTATCAAGCATGCTGCACATATATTTAATTGAAATACATATAAATAAATAAATGTACCGTCTTATCAAGCATAATGCATGTGTTTTATTTATGCAGCATGCAGGGTCACATGTAGCTCTGGCATCGTCCCGTCTTATCAAGCATGCAGGGTCACATGTGAATGTCAGATTTTTGCATTGTCCTGTCTTATTAAGCATGCTACATTGACTCACCAAAAGTATTGAATTGACTCACAAAATTTATACACTTTATAATTCAATGGTTAATCAGTTTTTACGTTTTAAAATTTATAATTTAAATCAATTTATATGCTTTAAAATTAAATTGTTCTTCAATTTTTATTTTGTATTTAAATTAATTTATAATTAAAATTTTTAAATAATTAATAATTTAAAAACAAAAATTATTACTTATTTCATAAATATTACTTAAATTTATTAAACCTTATTTTTTTATAATTACTTAAATTTATTAAAATATTTATTTTAAATAATTATTTAAATTTATTAAAAACTATATTTTAAATAATAAAAATATAATTATTTGATAATAATATAAATTAAATCATTAACTAAAAATAAAAAGCGAAATCTTAGAAATGTTTAAATTAATTCGCCAATTGATCCGACGACTTTGTTCTTTTTACACTATGTCCCCATTGTAAGTGACGAATGTTTACAGGTTCAAAACTCTCATTACACTACGTCGCCATTTCAAATGACGACTACAGGTTGAATTCTAACTACTTTTGATAAATTCTTAGAAAACTGCAATTGTTTGATATTTTTGACAGAATAGTTGGTTATTTAAAAAAAAATTCACCATTTTATTCCAATACATTCTATATAATTCCATTCAATCGCATTCGTTAAAAAGTTTACATGCTTATCCATTAATTTCACTAAAGTGTTCCATTTTAATGTTTTCATAAAAATTGTAAACTAAATTGCATTAATAGACGACTAAAACGCATTTTGGTTCATTGTTTAATATAATTCGAATGAAATTAAAGATAAGAGATAAAAATATATATTTGTGTATTTTTAAAGAATTCGTGTAAGAACCTACTAACGCACCTACGTTTTTGCTTCTCTTTCGCTCCTTTGTTCACAATTTCAGCTCACAAACAAAAACCCTTCTCTCTCTCTCTCTCTCTCTCTCTCTCTCTCTCAACCCTATCATATTTCATTCCCTTTCTCTCTCTGCAACAACCAACACCAACAATGGCTGATTCACTGCCTCCCAAAGAGGCCAACCTCTTCAAGCTTATTGTTGTAAGCTCCCACTCTCTCTCTTTGCTTATTGTTACTCAGATTCAATTTTATTCACTCTTTAACACTTTTTGATTGTTTCCACTTCGTTAAACCCTAGATTCTGCCTTATCTCACTTCTCACGCTATCATTGCTATACTAAGAATCTAAGCAAATCTGAATAAACAACAGTTTGGGATTTTAGGTTGAATTTACTTGTTGTAATTTCAGATGTATGATATGCGATTTTGAAGTCTTTAGGAGTTGATAATTTGGTACTTTGAAGTTGTATTGTACTTTCTTGGATTCTCTCTGTGCTCTTTGTTTTTCCCTCTGCAATCTCAGAGAGTAGTTTCTTTATTGTGTTGAAAACTAGGGAGGAAATTCAAAGGAAAGAAAAATAGGGAATAAGGATGAGACTAGTTTCTTTATGGTATTGAAAAGAAAAGAAAAATAGGGAATAAGGACATTTGGTTGTATGGAGCTGGGTTTGGAATGGTGGGAAATTGTGTTCTTGGAACTTTGAATTGATATTAGAATCTGTAACGAATTAAGTTTATTTCATAGTTTAGAATTTTAGTTATTGAAAGTTTCAACTGATTTATATACATGTTATAAATTGAGTTTATTTGATACTTTAGAATCTGAGTTGTAGGTATGGAAGTAATTTGACTCTTTAGAACTTTAGTTATAATAGGTCTGTTAAAAATCTGCCAATGCAATCGGGGAAGCCAGTTGAGAATGGCGTGCTGCTGTTTTAGAATGATTGTGAATATTTGCCGCAGTTGTTTCTTTTGAAATTTAGTTTTATGCATGTTAAAGTGTCCATTTGTTGCTCAAAAGCTTACGCAATTAGAATTTGATTAACTTGTCTTTAGGATATTTATGCGAGTGAAATTATATTTTTCTTTTTGAGGTGATGCATTAAATGTACACTGAGGTCATTTTCTTTTGTTGTTATTGCTGCAGAAATCATACGAGACCAAGCAGTATAAAAAAGGCATCAAGGCAGCTGATGCTATTTTGAAAAAATTCCCAGATCATGGAGGTATGCCTTTTTTGTGGTAATTCCTTTAAATGCGTATCCATAGGGCCAGTGGACATTAATGTCTGTCTAGTTTGCGAATTGTTTTCTATTTTCATTTCATGTTTTTCACTTTTAGCTACAAAATTATCTTTGTTTAAACTTTTTGTTCTTGCCCTTCACTTAAATGACATTTTGTTAAAAATTCGTTCCTGTTGATAAAGTTTTGTCTTCTCTTTTAATTACAAAATTGACACATTTTTTAGCTTCCTATTTTTTAAGTTTTGTATTAGAAACAGTAAAAACAAAAACAAAAGGGTTCATTGTTTCTTATACATTGTTTATTTCCTATTTTTGAATTTTTCTACATGAAACAATATAAACCAAAAAAAGGCTTTCATTGTTTCCCATACAAAATTTTGAAAACTAGAAACAATGGAAAACAGAGTGTTAATATTTTTTTGTTGTTGTTGTAATTAACAGTGAAATTAAGAACCGGAAATAGATAACTTTTTATGCTTTCTTTGTATGATTCAAACAACTTGGAAAACTAGAAACAATGGAAAACAGAGTGTTATTTTTTTGTTGTTTTAATTAACAATGAAAATTAGAGCCAGAAATAGAAAACTTTTTATGCTTTCTTTCCAAGTTGTTTGAATCATTCAAGCAACACCATCTTTTTAAATGTATCTTCGTCTATTCTATCTCAATGCTCTCTGTTGCAGCATTACCATATTTGGCTTCTTCGGTCATATATATTTTTAACATTTATCTATGTGTTTGTTTCTTTTTCTGGAATATAGAAACTTTATCAATGAAGGGTTTAACATTAAACGGCATGGATCGTAAATCTGAAGCATATGAACTTGTTCGTCAAGGATTGAAGGTCTGTGTGTTGTCTTTGATTTTGCTTGATTTATTGATCTTTCAATCATTGTTTATCAAGTGATTCGGCTTTACTATTGTTCCGGTACAGAATGACCTTAAAAGTCATGTTTGCTGGCATGTTTTTGGTCTCCTTTATCGGTCAGACCGAGAATACAGGGAGGCAATCAAGTGCTACCGAAATGCCCTGAGAATAGATCCTGACAATATTGAAATTCTGCGTGATTTATCACTCTTACAGGTACTTTCTTAAATTCATTTTACCTCTACTTTCTTCTTTAAATTGGATATGAACTCAGAAAGTATTTGAAATCACACACAGACAGACAGTGTAATGGATTTAACTTGAATATTACTCTTTTATGCTGGCATGTTCTTGAATCAGAGATCGTACTGCTCAGAGTTTGTTTAATTTGTGGATACATCTTGGCTTATTTCTAAAGTACGTTAGGTTTTTAGCCAGAAGTCATACAAAAAGTGGCAAAGAGATGGGTTAGATGGAGAAGTTTCTATAGACATATGGCTTAAATTTTTGAACAAATAAATCTGATTTACTACGTGAGCTACTGATAGGTAGATGAACAAGAAAATGTGAAATAATAATGAACTTTGCAAAGTTAGGATCTCTAGAGATCACAGCTCACATAATTGTTTCTCATTTGGTCATTTTGAATCTTGATTATCTGGTAGAACTGAAGACGCAGAGATAATTGTGGGTGAGTGACTTAGGTTCATAAACCTTTTATATTGAAGAGTGAGCTGTACTGAAAAAAATCAGTGCCAAGGAATCCCACCGGAGAATATTGTAAATTTCTTGCTTGAGAGACAACTATCAACCTCTCGATTTAAATTACAGAAATACAAGAGTGTCATCCCTTAATTTTTGAGGCATTAAATCATGCAGCTATTGCCTGGTAAAGGATAAAATATACTAGCCTAACAACTGATTATTAACATTGGCCGTTTAAATAAAATATCCCTTCCCTTGCTTAAGCCCCTCTCAACCAACCATTGTGTACATGATATGTTAAAGATCTCGGTCACTGAGATAATTCAGCTCCCATAGTTGTACCTCACGTTCCCCATTAGTAGAAATAAGACTCCCATAGATTTGACATAGGAATTACATTTGGATCAATAATAGTAGTGATTAAAATATTTAATTCCATCACTAAGTTGCTTCTATTCCAGGAGAGTAATGGCATCACCTTTAAGTTCTTGACTTGAAAGTTTTGGAACAAAAGTTGCTTAAGGTGTTTAATTCCATCACAATCATGTCATGTAATAACAAAAACAACAAGAATAAATCGACTGATTAGGAAAGAATGTTTGCACCACAGTAGATGGTCTACATTGGTGCGGTACATACAGATTTTTGAAGGACTATACTAAATTTGCTTAACCATGCCCAGAGGGCATTGGAAGAGAGTTGATGCACAAACTGTTTGCGTTTTTTAATGCCTTCAAACCCTCTACGGTATTTTGAAGAGAGCTCGAAACCAATGTGATTTCAAATTTCTGGTCTAGTCCTTTTGTGTTAGATATTTAGGGTTTTATCAGGCCCAACTAATGTGGGCTCTGATGCCAACATGAGATAATTGATTTTAGATTAAACTAGATGCATGAGAAATCACCTCAGCCTCTGAATTTAAATTGTAGAAATACAAAACTTAAATCCTTTAATTCGAAGACATCTTAAT
Source organism: Lathyrus sativus (assembly GCA_963859935.3). Lineage (NCBI taxonomy): Eukaryota > Viridiplantae > Streptophyta > Magnoliopsida > Fabales > Fabaceae > Lathyrus > Lathyrus sativus. The sequence continues at coordinate 7,056,193 of OZ012741.1, read as the reverse complement.
GCAACTCTTACCTAATTTTCGTATTTATATCTAATCAACTATAAACATATACAACAAAGTAGATAGGTAGAGGGAATCTTAACAAGCCCTAATATTACGAGTAAAATCTACATTAGGCCTATGTATTGTAATTTACTCTTCCTAGCAAATTGAGTTGTAACCACATGTATATATTTGTGCACAAAAAATAAATCAATGTTATTGTATATTGAATTTGGAACCTTTCATTTGTGTCAATCACACTTCCTTCCTCTGTATCAGAAGAGAAGAGTTTGATGTCATTTTAGTCTTCAAAAGAGGTGAATGTTGTCTATTAATCCAAGCAGGCTGTGACAAATGTCCAACTCTTCAATAATGCAAAAATTTGAGGGCTTTCCCTAGGAATATCCTACATATTACTACCTTCGTCCCTAAATATAGGACCCTCTTGAGGCTTTTCTCCGTCTCTTTTTATAAGATCCTCTTCAAATTTCAAAGTGCATTAATTGTTTATTTATCCGTATACCCATAATTATGTTGCCTCTTTTTCTGCAATATGCACTAAAGACTCTTGTACAAACATTAAATAATTCTCTCTTCTAAGGATACACTTGTAAAATTATACGTATAGTCATCAAATTTGATACTCCAACCAAATTTAATACTACAAACAGTCAACTTTTAATACTCCTACCAACTTTTTAATGCCAACTCTAGAGGGTTTTATATTTAGGGATGAATGTAGTATAAGATTTGTGTTGCTAATTTACATACAGCTCACCAGAACAGTGGAGCAAATAATTGTTCTGCTGTTCTATTGTATTGTGTATCCATCACTTATGAAATAAATATGTACGAGTATATAATCAGCATTTCTTTTTAATAATGTAATTTGGTCTACTTATGTGATAGTTCTTTCTACTCTTTACTGACAGGCTCAAATGAGAGATTTATCTGGCTTTGTTGAGACTAGACAACAACTTTTGACTCTTAAGCCAAATCATCGCATGAACTGGATTGCCTTTTCTGTTGCCCATCATTTAAACTCTAAGTATGATATGAATTTATTTTGATTTCCCCATCCCAATTGTTGACACCTTCAAACTGAAATTCATTGTTGCATGCTGGTCTAGGAACAGTTGTCCTTGACTCATATTTGACAGTTTGCCTGTATTGTACTTAATTTTTCCGTCCTTTTTTAGCTTTCAGAGATTTTTTTTGGGAACCAAATGATACATTTAGTTGTGCAGACTCCTTCATTTCTTTTATTTACTGAAGTCTACTCTGAAACTTCACGAGTCTAGTTTTCTTATTACATGTAGTTGTTAGAATGTAATACAGACCTTTTCAATCTGTAACAGTGCGTCCAAGGCTGTGGAAATTTTGGAAGCATATGAAGGGACTTTAGAAAATGATTATCCTCCAGATAATGAACGGGGCGAGCATGGGGAAATGATTTTGTATAAGGTTAGCCTTTGACGGAATGTCTACATATTTTTCTCATTGAATGCTCCATGCTAATTCACATATTTGGTGTCTGATATGACTTTTAGCTTAATTAACTTTACTATGTACACACATTGCATATGAAATTTTTTCTCATAACTTGGTTTTTAAAACTGTATGAAAGCATCAGTGGTAACTTGTCTTCGACCTTGACGTCTGTGGTTAAAACTGATAAGTGATAATGTAAAACCCGGACTTGATATTTGGTGACCCAGTTCTCTTGCTAATCTATTTAGAAATGTTACCACTGTTAAAATATTAGATAGTATCTTACAATATCTTTATATTATCTTATTTATCTTGTAAGATCAATTTGTAATCTTAGAGTATCTAGGATTAGTTTCTATATCTCCTGCGAATTTTGGGTTGACCAGAGGCTGAATCAGCAATTTATATCTGACTGACTGGGTCAATCATTGGTCCAAAAGGTTTTGACTGTATAAATGAAAATGGCACCCTGGTGCTCTACTTCCCCGTCATGGTCGGGTCTAGAGGAGGTTTGGATCCATGTAGGCAGTCTTACCTTGTGTTTGAGAGGCTGATTCTTGAAAGAAAGGTTTATGATAAAACACATGACTAAAATTAAATTGCATTTGTAGAATCCAATTCTTTTTTCTTTCTTTCTTTTTGTGCAAATTATTATTGCTCAGGTCTCTTTGTTAGAGGAATGCGGATTTCTTGATAAAGCTCTTGAAGAGTTACGCCAAAACGAATCAAAAATTGTACGTATGCTATATTTACCTCGGTAATATGTGAATTTAACTTACTATCCATGATATATAGCTTGTTTGTGATTGTCTTTTTAGGTTGATAAACTTGCTTTTAAAGAACAAGAGGTTTCACTTGTAGTGAAGCTTGGTCATTTAGAAGAAGCAGAATCGTTGTACAGGATATTACTTTCCATGAATCCTGATGATTATAGGTAATGAAGAACACTTATATTTTTGGTTAAAGTGTCTCAATTGATCAGTCTATGTAGATGTTTTTTCCTTTGTGTTTTTCTTGTTTATTTTTTTTATGCATGAATGGTTTATTTAAAACACTTCTAGCTTCTAAATAAAATTATTCATTATGCAATAATTATTTTTCTATTACTCCTTGTGTTCTGAATGTTGAGATGAATACATATTGTTTGTGCATCTTCCATGACCTGCTTTTGTGCTTATTTTGAAGTTATTAGGCTACTTCTCCAATTCTGTCCAGAATTTTGAAAGAACCGTAGTATCCAGGGTTCCATTTTTCATTTCTTCTTTGAACCAAGGATCTCAACCTATGATTGAGCATTCTAGTATACCCAAGCCCCCACATGAAAATGTAGTTCCCTTTCTTTATCAGTTTGTGCTCACAACTACATTGGATCTGGACTCTCATCCCAAACTTCTCTCTAGATTCAGATTCTTGAAGACTAAACCAAACTGCCGTTATAACCAGTTGACACAACCTTCCCGAGGGTTCTCCATGATACATTCTAATTGCTTTCCTTCTGTGAAACCCACCATCTGAGAGATCCAGGGCTCTCTATTGTCTGAAATCTAATTTTCACCAAATGACTACCTCTCGCTATCATCCCCTATTATTTATAGGCAACATGCTTTAATTATTTCTTCTAACTATCTCAGTCTTGTTAACAGATATACCATTGCTATTTGTATTGGTATAAAATTGTAAAATAAAGACAGTGGTATTTGAACTGTCCACAGTGTCTAATATGGTTATGACAACAATTTTGAAGTGTCTGTATGTTCCTTTTTAGTTTTCGAGACTGACCAATTTGAACAGGATAATATTTGAAAAAGAGGACTAAATATTTTGTTGATATGAAACCCGAGAACTTTACCGTGTACCTGTGATTTTGTGTATTCGTTGTTTACTTGATTTCTTACAAGTGGAAGTGTGGGTTGTGCTTAAAGATAGATTAGGATAAAGCTCATCTTGTCTACTTTCTCAGAGAAATTGGTTTATTTATTTTTCATTGAATTGATAAAGGGATAATTTTACTGCAGTTTCCTTTTTTTTTGGCACTCATTGATAAAGGGATAAACTATTTATTTTGTATTTGAATATTTTATGACATACTTATTTTAATTAGCTATACTTGTAGATGTTAAAGATTTGTTCTTGTTTCGTGTTATCAATCAGTTACTATGAGGGTCTTCAAAAGTGTGTTGGTTTGTATTTAGAAGATGGGAAGTACTCTGCTGATCAAATAGATCAGTTAGTTTCATTGTATGAAACACTTGGGCAACAATATACGTGGTCTTCTGCAGTAAAGGTAATACTGTTTACTGTTGTTATTGCTAATATCTTTCCTTAGAAGTTTAACAATCATCAATAATATTTGGCTGTATTACCCATGCAAAACATTTAAAGTACATGCTTTTCCTGTGGAAATGATTTTTCTAATATGTAGGATCATTACTGTGTTTCTGATAGTGTTTTTGGAGGCAGGTATTTCATTGTTTTATGCTTGGTTTTAAATGTTGCCAAAACTTGAATCAAATACCCGTGAGCCTAATACGTGTGGTCATAATGTCTTAACTTTGTGTTTTCAATAACTTTGGAGATTTAAAATACAGGGTTATTGAATTACAACAATTTAATTATTTTCATTGCAAAATCATTTGTTTGGATTTTTATCCTTACACATACTGTTGAATAATTGGAAGTTGCTAAATATTCTGAATGCAAATTTGTCCTGGTCCTCATCACAGATGAATCTCAATATGAACTCTGTTTAGGGAACTCTGAATGTTTAAGCTTATATTTAGGGAGCTGTTTGTTTGAGGTCATCCAAACTGCCTCTGAATGGTACAATTTCTGTTATAGGAAACAATTTAGGGAGGATTTCACAAAACTATTGTGTGGGTATTTTGCAGTCTTAAACACGCCATTGCAGCCTACGGTGCCGCCATGGCGGGCATCGCATCACAAGTTGGTTATGGCAGTTGTGAACAAATCTGCCTTGCCCTTTTGCCATTTAATAAAACTGGTATTTTGAATACTTCAATTTTAGTAATGTAGTTCTTGATAAAATTACTTCAGAATTTTCAAATTTCTCGTACCAAATATCCAAACAAGGTATTTTATGAAAGTATTTAATTCCTCTAAAAATTACATTTCCACAGAAAAGAAAAACTAAAGATGGGTCTCAAAGCAGTGTACCAAGGGGAAAAACTGGAAGAATACTCCAGAGAAGAGAGAAAATAGAAAGATGACTACAGATTACCGGCCCCACTTACCCCACCTCATCAACCTCCCCATCTTGATTTTGCCGTAGGCCAGTCTGCAGTCACTGTGGCTGTACCTTGTGGGCACCACCTTCAACACTTCGACTGTGCCAACCAAGCTTTCCTCTCTTCAAATTGATTAACTTTGTCCACTTTCCTGTTGTTAAATATGTTTGGATCTCATCCCCAAAAGCTAGCTCAAAGGGTGAGGCTGTCTTCACATATTTATTCATCCAACATCTCAGGAACCTAAGCAATGTGGGACTTCAAACAAACTCAAACAACACAAATGCCAACTTCAACATGCACCCTCATGCCTAGCGTGAGTCTGAGTCAAATGCCCACATTGCAGACCTTAACCAGGTTCTGATACCAAGCTAAATATGCTTGGATTTCATCCCCAAAAGCTAGCTCGAAGGGTGAGGTTGCCCTCACATATTTATACATCCAACATTCCGGGAACCTAAGGAATGTGGGACTTCAAACAAACTCCAACAACACAAATACCAACTTCAACACCTGCACAGACAACCCTCCCCCTACCCACCCATATATACATCTTACCCCATACGTTTTCCGCAAATAGTTCAGCCTTCAATAATGAAAAATAACGGGACATGACCTACTAAATTTATTATTGAAATGGTATCTTCAGGCCTCTCGAATAGAGTCCCTGGGCAAACATAGGAAGTGCAGTTGGCGAGACCTTTTAGATGGTGGCCGTTGTGGAGTGGGGAAGAGGTGCTGCCATGGGAATCTTAGTTTTCAACAGATCAGATAACAAGGTTGTCGGTGAAGCAGTGAATGAAAGCGGTGTTAGTTTTGCATTTGTCACTAATCTGGTAATGTACTTGAGAGGCAGTGCCAGTGCATATTCTGTTTGCCCACCAGGCACAACTTTCAAAGTCTGCTTTGCAGTACAACACCAAAGTTTTGAGTCACAGTAGTTGGTGCATGGAGCGAAAGTAAAGAGGGTGGAAGAGGGGGTGGCATAGAGCCATTGGCAAGATCCAAGAGGGTGGAAGTACATGTGGCTGGGATAGGGTTCGTCTTGAAGATGTGGTAGTGGGTTGGAGGGGAAGGGAGAGATGGAAGCTGAAGCGGAGAGAAAACTCTGTAAATAAAATATTTGAGAAAATTTAACTTCGACGGTAGTAATATACTGATCATCCATTTTAAACTAGGCATCTATACGCAGCTGCTAGAGAAGTAATCCTATTTTAGTTGACATCTTCATCGATCAATGTGTGTATTTTTTAGAAGTAGTATGGAAAAATGCTTTTGGTGTTCTACTGATTGGTGTTGGAGTTCACAATTGTTTGGATAAAATTCATTCTTCAGTGGATCTTTTGTTTGCCAGAGAATACCCTTGGATTTCTTACAAGGTGATAAATGTCAAGAAGCAATAGAAAGTTATATTAGGCCTCTCTTAACAAATGTGTGCATTTTTTAGAAGTAGTATGGAAAAATGCTTTTGGTGTTCTACTGATTGGTATTGGAGTTTACAATTGTTTGGATAAAATTCATTCTTCAGTGGATCTTTTGTTTGCCAGAGAATACCCTTGGATTTCTTACAAGGTGACAAATTTCGAGAAGCAGCAGAAAATTATATTAGGCCTCTCTTAACTAAGGTATGCAAAGTTCCTTTTCATATTTTAGGTGCCCTGTTTAGTTGTTTCGTAATTAATTGAAATTTCTTTCTTTGTTGTTCTAGGGAGTTCCATCTCTGTATTCTGATCTTTCTTCTTTGTACACTCATCCTGGGAAGGTCAGTTTTATCACGTACATTTCTATTATTAAATTGCTTAGGGATTTCATGATTGACTTATTGACTTTTTTTTTTTTTTGCCATTTCTACTATTTTGACCATTTTTGATTATTTTTCTTTATTTTATTTAAACTTTGTCCAGGCAGACATTTTGGAACAACTTATGCTTGAGTTAGAGCATTCAATTAGGACATCAAGCCAATATCCTGGGAGGTAACTTGTGAGATATTTTCTTGTAACACGTGAATTGAGTAAAATATTCACATGATGCAATTTTTATCTTGTATATATCTTGGTTAATTCCTGAATGAAGAAAGTGAAGAGAACTGCAATGGAAGCATATGTGCCCAATATTTTTGTAGTCAGTAATTGAAATTCCCATGGAACAACCTTGAGCAGAGAACCTGCGAGAAACCATGAAAACAACTGTATCCCATGTCAAATAAATGACAATGATAATTCTAGTCTGTACTTTTGTATTATATAAATAACCATTCTCTCTCTTTTATATAGTATGGAGAAAGAACCCCCTTCAACTCTTTTGTGGACTTTGTTTTTCTTGGCTCAGGTTTGTCGCTACCGTTTGATATTTAGATTAATTTCCTGCTTCCTGTCACTAATAAATTTGTACTGGTGCAGCATTATGACAGGCGCGGTCAATATGCGATTTCTCTTTCTAAAATCGACGAGGCTATAGAACACACACCTACTGTCATTGATCTATATTCTGTCAAGGTTTGTTATTATGAGCACCATTCCGCTCGTTATTGTATTTGTTAATTTTTTTCCTGCTGTCCTTCCTTTATATTATGCAGCATCTTATGATTGTAGTTAACTGAATACCATTACAGACGAAATGACTCTTAACTATGGTTTGAATGATTAACTTTTAGAATTTTTTTGACACATTATTTGTGCAGAATTTAAACCATCCTTCTTTGTATTAGACATTTGGTCAGCATTGTCACATAAGTTAATTACCATGTGTACTGTGTGATGCCTTTGTGCTTAAAAGCCCTTTTTGACTAATTTTGCATTTTGCCTTGCAGTTTCTATCATACTGCTTTACTCATTTCAGAATGCTTAAATGCCATAAAGTTTATCATTTTTATGTGAATAGAAAAGATAAGATATTTGTGCGCCCAGTAAAGCTTAATTTTTAGGTATTGACCTTTTTAATATGACATAAGGAAGCACTTCAATCTCAAAACGAAGCTTTTCTATGCTTGAGTGCTAACACATTATTATCGAAACTCAAAGCAAATTAGATGATCAAGGAAGCACTTGCATGTAAGAGTACAGATGGATAAAATGAATAGAAGTTAAGATTGGAATTACTGGTGCTTTTGTCCATTCAATAATAAAATTGAAAGAATTCTGATTGTCTTTGTATGACAGAGTCGGATACTGAAGCATGCTGGTGATTTGAATGCTGCTGCTGCATTTGCAGATGAAGCAAGGTATATGGATCTTGCTGACCGTTATGTTAATAGTGAATGTGTTAAGAGGATGCTGCAGGCTGATCAGGTTTTTGTTTTTAATTGCATTATATTTATATATCAGCTAATAGGCATAGTGATTTAAAAGTTTTTTCCCGCTTTTCTGACTCTGCTGTATTTATATATTCCCTTGCTATCAAGGTGGATTTGGCAGAAAAAGTTGCTGTGTTGTTCACAAAAGATGGGGATCAGCATAACAACCTTCATGATATGCAATGCATGTGGTTAGTTACAATGGTGTGTTAAATTTATGTGCATTCAATTTGTGGCTTATTGTCTTAATGCATGTTGTTATATCTATACTTGCAAGGTATGAGCTTGCCTCAGGTGAAAGCTTTTTCCGCCAGAGCAAACTTGGGTGGGCTCTCAAAAAGTTTTTAGCAGTGGAGAAGCATTATGCCGATATTACTGAGGACCAATTTGATTTTCATACATACTGCTTAAGGAAAATGACATTGCGTACTTATGTTAAAATGCTTAAATTTCAAGATCAATTGCACTCACATGCATATTTTCATAAAGCAGCAGCTGGAGCTATCAAGTAAATATCATGTCTTTTATTGATGTGTTTTTTAATGTATGAGTTGTTATCTCTGAAAATCCACTATGTAAATGTTTTTTTTTCTTCTGAAAAAATCTTCATGTAGTTCAACTTTTTGCGTAAAAAAAAATGTATTTCCACGTTTAGAACATTTATTAAAAACTAGAATACTTGGTTCCAAATTTTGTGCATTTTTTTATATTTATTTCATTTCTTTATGTTTATTAATGTTTGCATTTTATTTATTTTATATATATATATATATATATATATATATATATATATATATATATATATCTTGAACGTATCACATCCTATATTTTAGAGAAATAATGTACTATCGATACATGTTGTATCAGATACTTGTGTCGTGTCTTTGTACTATAGGTTGTTATGCTTGGTAATGCCTTGGGGTAAATAGATTGTGTAAATGCATGGGAACGGAAAGCCCTTTGCAAATACACACAAGAGAAGGAGAAGCAAGCCTATAGGGAAAATGAATTTGTGATTGTTATTTGAACTTTCTTTTCCTTTGCTGTTTAACATTCTCCGCTTCACAGTTTTTGTGAGTCTAAGGGTTTTCTGACTAATGCTTCAAGTTTGGCATGGTTTATAGTGTATGACCTAGCCAACGCTCTTTAAAGATTGTTAAGTTAATAATATAAGTGAAACACATCACTCCTGATTTTGTATTATGATATTTATATTTATATCATCTGAGCTTGCAGATCTTATATTAAGTTGCATGATTTTCCTCCCAAGTCTACAACAGAGGAAGATGAGCATATGTCAAACTTGCTTCCTTCTCAAAAAAAGAAATTGCGGCAAAAGCAAAGAAAGGCAGAAGCAAGAGCTAAGAAAGTAATGTAGTCGTGTCCACAGCTTCTAGTAACTTTAATGCAGTAAAGCTTTTAAAATTTCTGATCCTTTCGTTCTATTTTGTTTTTAGGAGACAGAAGAAAAGAATGAAGAATCAAATTCTAGCACGGTATCAAAGTCTGGGAAGCGGAATGTAAAACCTCTTGATCCTGATCCACATGGGGAGAAGTTATTGCAGGTAATTTCTGGTGTCTTTAATGGCCTTTGGGATTCCTATTTAAATGTCTTTTATTTTTTTATGCACAATATTTCTCGTCGGATTCTTGTAGAAGATAAGTAATTGTTGGGTTGACCATTGTTTTGGTTAATATCACCTTGCATATTGCAAGTGTAGATAGGTATAGAGATTACAGGGGGTTTAGATTCATTATAATATTTTGGAGTATGTAAAAATAAATCTTTATTATCTAATCTAATTTTGTATATAAATAAATAAAGTACATTAGGATAACTTATATTATTCGTTAGGATTAGTTTCACTTTTATTCAAATTTTATTCCAGCATATGATCTACATTTTATCTTTCTAATTTGATTTTTCTGAGGGTTTATGTTACCTCCTAAATCTTAAGACCGAAACTTATAACTTCAACAATGTAAATGTGAATAATAATATTTTAAGTTCCTCTGTAAATAGTACTTTTCTTTCAAATAAATATTATATGGAACTGACAAGTTAAAATGCCATACTGCAAAATACCAAGGCTTGGCATATTTATCCAATGTTGAAATCTGCAGAATGCATAAAAGTATCAGGTTTATCAAACACTCGTTTTAGTATCAGAATGTGTTTTACCATAGTCAATAGTCATTATAATTGTTAGTACTGAAATAGACCCATCTCTTGTGTGTTTTTCCATGCTTAGGTTGAAGATCCACTGTCCGAAGCTGTTAAATACTTGAAGTTGCTGCAGAAGAATTCACCTGATTCATTGGAAACACATTTGCTCTCTTTTGAATTATATACAAGAAAACAGAAGATTTTGCTTGCCTTTCAGGTATGAGCCATGAGGAGGCTAGTAATCATCAGGCATCATTTTTTTGTTACCATGTAAATTTGTTTGGCTAGTACTACCTCTATCCCTAATATAAGCTCCATTTGAAAAAAAAATTTGTCCTCAATTATAAGCTCCTTTCTAAACTACTAGATGCATTAATGATTTCACAAAAGTATTCATGATCAGCATCCATAATTAGTATTATTAAAGAGTCCCACTTCGGATAATATATGGCCTGAACACGTGCTTATAAGCGAGGACAATCCTCACCCTACAAGCCGGTTTTATAGGGTTGAGTTAACTCCAACCATATTAAATGTAAAGTTTGGAACATCAATAAACAAAGTTAACAAATTTAATATACCCCATAATTTTCTTAACTTAAACATTAATTAAATGTAAAGTTTTGGAACATCAATGAATCAAGTGAACAAATTTATTATACCCCATAATTTTCTTAACGTGTGAAATTATTGGAAGGTGCTTATAATAAGGGACAAAAAGGTAGTAGTACTTTTGTTAACAGTATGGGATATCTTCCTTGCTATTTTAAGTGCATTACAAATGTTTGGAGAAGCTTAATAGACACAAATGGAAATTGGAAATGATCGAATTGTTTTAGCAGCAACCCAGGATGAATGCCCCATTTCACATTCACACACATTATACCCCATTTAACGGTTAATTAATACCTCTAGAAAGTAATAGAATAGTGCGATCTTACTTTATTTCTACCGTCTGATACTGCTTATACAGGAAAAAAGAGTTGCAATAGAAATAGTCTCATATGGACTAATAAAGACAAATAATGTCTCACAATGACAAATAATAAAAAATAAAATAAAATAAAAGAGAATCTGTCCTTTTCTCTCCACTTCATTCCTTTCATCATATTCAGCCATCTGTCCTTTTCTTCTTTCCTCACCGGATAGGCCCTGTCCCCTTGCCCCAACACCCTTCACATTCTCGCCATCTTTTTCCCTTTTCCCATCCATACTCATGGGTCAACCAAAACTCAATTTTTGAATAAACAGTTATTGTCATGGTAGCTCTGATTAAATAATTTATTTCTTATACTTTTTCATTTTACACTGTGGTGCCAATTTAATGTGTTTTCTTTGGAGTTGTAGGCTGTAAAGCAGTTACTGAGATTGGATGCTGATCACCCTGACTCTCATCGTTGCTTGGTATGATATCCTCTGGAAGATCAAATTAGTTCCATTTTATTGGAGAAACTTTCTTTAATGTTCTTTTATATATCAAAGCAATAATACAGAGTTATTCCATCTTTGCATAGTAGCATCTGTGTTGATTTAATATACTTCAAATTTGTTCATATCATGAAATATTTGTAAAGCGTAGGTTAGGCAATCTGAAAAGAAAATGTACTTTTGGATTTGTACAAGCTATTCCTGGTCTGTTATTCAATTTCTTTATTCTCATGCTTAGGATACATTTTTTCTTCTTTATTTGTCTGATTTCTTTATTCCTTCATCCCACACATATACTAGTAAAAAATCTCATTCTGCTCGCATTTATTTGTCTGTATGTTGCAGATTAAATTTTTCCATCAATTCGGATCCATGGGTTCTCCTCTGACTGAAAGCGAAAAACTGATATGGAGTGTCTTAGAAGCTGAGCGCCCAACTATTAGGTTCTTGGCGGCTTATTTTTTTGCTTTTTGTTTTCCTTTCTTTTTTTTTGTTGCAATATTGACTTCCATTTATTTTTAGATTATGACTTAATTTTTTCCTTGACGTGCAGTCAGCTGCATGAGAAATCTCTTTTTGATGCAAACAATGCTTTCCTTGACAATCATAAAGGTTATCACAGTGAATACTACCATCTTCGTGGCATCACATACATTTCAAGTTTCTTTATGAAGATTTTATATTGTTTCTCTATTGTTTGCAGATTCTTTGATGCATATAGCAGCTTTTGCAGAATCCTTGTATATTTTGGATTCTAACAGAAAGTCTGAGGCTGTCAAGTTGATTGAGGCAAATAATATTATACCCAGGTAATGTTTTGCAATATTTTTCCATGTGTTATTAACCACCACACTTTTTGTGTCAGTTAAGTATTGGATTAAGAAAATATTTATATACCTGTGACACTGCTTGACAGACTCTAACTTGAAAAAGCTTGCTATAGCTCATCATCTCATTCCACTAAAGGGGCGGTGGCGGTCTACGTGTTAGCCTCAATTTTAGTATGTAAAGTGTTGAAAATCCCAATTTTGTGGTGCTAATTTAGACCCTAAGGTCAAATTATGAGAAGCCTCACATATTGACTAGAAATGTGTCCTAGATAGTACTTAAGGCTCAGACAGTCCTCATCTTAGAAGCAGTTTTGTAGGGATTGGCTTATACTCTACGCCCAAATTAGAAGAGAGGGGACTTAGGTTGCCTGTCTTAGAATTTAGAGATGGAAATTAATAGTATGGAGAGAGTAAAAAAATACATTTTACTACAACCTAAACCATTTGATCATAGATAGAGTTGAGATTACGAGTGGATGAATCATGAAACAATCACCCTCCTGTTTTTATGGATGGAGATGAAATCAAACTGGACCTAGATCAAATAACACATAACATACTACTGACAAATTATATAAAAATATTCTCAAAATGATGCCATATAATAAAATTGTATGATGTTCAAGGGGAGGAGGGGAGCATGTGCATTTGTGCCTATCTACATATTGCTTATCCTACAAGTTTTTGGACTATGTCTAGTTATGAATCATGTTTGTGTGATGGCAAGTGCTTCCCAAGCTTAAGCTCATTGTTTTCCTTTTAGTTTCATATTTTGTTTTCAAAACTGAGTAACAGAGACATTAAATATTTTCTTAAATTTTGTGTGCTAGAAATGAAGCAATCGGACCAATTGGAAAGTCGAAACTTAAAGACTGTATTGCAGTTCACAAGTTTCTTGGAACAGTACTTGTTGACCAAGATGCGGCATTGAGTAAGTATAATCGTGATTGTAGTGCAGATTTTAGTTGATATTTCAATTTCGGATACCTTTATTTAAATTTATCCCATTCTCTATTTTTTGCAGGGTGGAAAGTGCGGTGTGCAGAATATTTCCCTTATTCAACTTACTTTGAGGGAAAACACAGCTCTGCCTCTCCCAACTCGGCCTTTAATCAGTTACGCAAGAACTCTGAAAATGTTAGTCCTAACAATGCAGTTGATAATCAAAATGTGGGCTCTGCCACATCGAATGGCAAACCATTTGAAAATCTCACTATCTGATAAATACATGAATGAGGCTAACCGATATCTGCAAGTGACTTGGTAAACCAACTGCTGCATTTTACACTCATAAACGACAATGATGCAGTTTGCAGCATGTATCACAATTTTGGTTCCTGTTATGGCAAATTCTACACACTCTACCTTCTGGCTTCTCCCATCTGTGAAATCTATTCCATTTGCAAATGTGTATAGTTTTACTTAAAAGATGTTTTACGATTGACTTTCTTTTATTTGCTCTCCCTTTATTCCTTGGAGGTGAAAGAGGGTGTCCATGGATTTGCACCATTGTCCGAGGTTATCATTTTTGTCAGGTGGAAGAGGGTCTCAATGGTTTTACAGAATTTTTAGGCCTCTGGTTCTGCATCCAACCAACACATTAGGGAGAGCTTGTTGTACCTTTCCTCGTTGATTAGCTTACGAGAGCTTGTTGTACCTTTCCTCTTTGATTAGCTAGACTTCTGGTTTTCTTCATCCAACCAACACAATATCATGTATAAACATTAAATGAAGTTAACATTTTGCCTGAAGATGCTGGAATGACAGCTTTACTTTTGGATGGATTTACTCACCAAAAAGAATTTAGTTTAGTCATGTTGTATTCTAGACAGTGTTCCAACTTCCGCACAGAACTGAATGAAATGATTTTGTTCTGTTTGATGAATGAAGTTATAATGTATCATTAGTTTCAACTCTTAGTTTGGTTTACTTTTGAAATGAAATACATATAATATTTGACACCACTTACATAATCGGGGACCGGTTATCGAATTGGTGAGAGTATTGAGTCACTAGTTTATCGGTCGAACTATTGGGTTACTGGTCGAACCACATGATTAAACCGGATTAAACCGGATAATTCGGTTGAATAGACCTGTTATTATATAGATATAAAACTGGTCGAACCAGATGATTTAGTTTCTAAAAAAATATAATTAGTACTTAAATTTTTTAAAAATATCATATCATAAATTCACAGTTCATAATTTAAATTCAAATTTTAAAAAAATGTATCACACATAACAAAATAATACAAAATTACAAAATCTAATTGCAAACAAAGTCTAATTGCAACAGCTTCCTCATCAATGATATCATTTATCGATTATTATGAAATAAGAGGTAACTATTTGTAAGTAAAATATGATTCTCCTATAAAGAAAACCAAATAAAATTCAATATGTTTATGCTATTTCACTTTTCTTTTCAACAAAATATATGCTTTTTTCTATTGTTAATATTTAAACACTAAATATAATTAATTATAAATTATAATTAATTAAAATTATTAGCAGTGACAAAATATAAAAAGATAAAATATATAATAATTTAAAAAGTTAAAATAATAAGGTAACTAATTTGTTACTAACCACAAAGTTACAAACTATTTAGGAAAATGTATTAGCAAAAATAACAAATAGCCAATAAAGTCTATAATTTGTCACTAACGAAAAAATTTTATATGAGAATACTATTTAAGTAATACACTACTACGTATATTAAAAAAAAAAGTTAAATTATTTTTTTTATAAATAAAAGTAAAAAAAAATAAAAAATTAAACCACTGGTTTTCTCGGTTCACACCGGTTTGTACCGATTCAATGGCGAGGCCGATCCTCCAATTGAACCAGGCCGGCTAGTGTCCCGTTTCTCTGGTCCGATTTTCAAAACACTGCTTACATGTGATGTTTCTTTATACCTTTAAACATGTATAAAAAGGGATTCTCATTATTTCCTATGTATTTTTCACATATCTTATCAATGTTTGAAATTATTCTGTTTGAAAGTTATTTTTTGAACGAGTTTAATTAGTATGTATTATTGTGTAAAATAATTTTACAATGTCATCCAATAGAAATTTATCAATCGGCCATATCATATAATTAACTTAAAATTTAGAGTGTGATGTCGGGAATTTACATAAAGGTATAAATTGAACATTATTAATTGAATAAGAAATATAATATTACAAATTTTACATCGATAATTGAAAGAAAGATTGTTAAGATTGTTTGGCTTTTACATCTATAATATTATAAGTTTAAAATGGCCACCCTAAATAATCAAATACTTATTCTTGGAAGTGGATACTTATTCTTGATGGTTATTTTATTCAACTGACGATAATCGATGCATAAACGCATACTGCCATCCTTCTTCTTTACTAACAAAACTGGCGCTCCCCACGATGACACACTGGGTCTGATGAACTTTTTGTCCAATAATTCTCCAAACTGAGATTTCAACTTTGCCAACTCTGACGCTGACATTCTGTATGGTGCCATAGATATGGGTCTGGTACCAGGGACAAGATCAATCGTAAACTCTACTTCCCTCTCTGGAGGTAACTCTGCAACATCCTTCGGGAACACTTCAGGAAATTCTCTCACCACAGGTAATTCCTCAACTGACGACTTACCCTCCACAGATAACGAAGCGAACACTGCAAATACCTTAGCTTCGTCTTCTACCAAGATTCTCAACTCTTTAGTAGATATAAGACTAGCCATATTTCTTCCTCTTCAGGAGTCAGGAATAACAACCTCTTCATATAACAATCAATATAAACATAGGTGCTCTCGAGCCAATTCATCCCTAAAATAACATCCAGCTCGCTGAGTGGTAGACAAATCAAGTCCACTCCAAAATCTTTACCAAAGATCAATACAGGGCAATTCAAACACACTAGAGACGTAGTGATTAATCCAATAGACGAAGTATCAATCACCATCCCTCTACTTAGAGTAGACGGCACAAGCCCTAGTCTCTTCACACAATCCATAGAAATAAACGAGTGAGTTGCACCCGTATCAACAATAGCAATCAAAGGAGTGTTATGAATGTAACACGTACCTCTGACCAAACGATCCTCACTGGTAGGCTGAGCTCCCACCAATGCACACACCTTCCCACTTGTCTGAGACTTCTTCGGTTTTTGACACTAGCTGCTGATATGACCCTGCTCACCACTGTTGTAACAGGTTGGTATGTTGGATCTACAATCCGCGACCACATGACCTGGCTTCCCACACCTAAAACACTTCTTCACCTCATTCTGACATTCATTCGCACGGTGACATGCACCACCACATTTGAAACACTTGAGAGGATTGGAAGGATTTCCTCCCCCACTTGGTTTCTTTCCAACAACATCTTTCTGCTTTCCTTTATCAGCCGGAGCACGGTAAGGTGTATTCCCATGCCTCTGTTTGCCTCTTCTGTCACTTAGATTCTTATACTGAGCGATTCTATCTCTGTTGTCTTCATCGTAGATTCTACACCTGTTCACCAGCTCAGGAAAGTACCTGATCTTCTGATAACCGACACCCAATTTGATCTCGGGATGCAGCCCATTCTCAAACTTGATGCACTTTGAACCCATAGATGCATCCGTATTGTAATGAGGACAATACTTTACCAGTTCTTCAAACTTGACTGCATACTCTGCCACTGTCATGTTCCCCTGTTTCAACTCAATGAATTCAATCTCTTTCTTTCCAGGAACATCTTCTAGAAAATACCGTTCTAGAAACTCCGCCCTGAACACTGCCCAATTAATGGGACCCTCACCAGCTTCCAATCTCTGGCGGGTGTTGTCCCACCAGTCCTCAGCCTCACTTCCAGCATATGGGTACCAAACTGTACCTTCTGATCCTCTGAGCATCCCATAACTCTGAAGATCTTCTCGATGTCTTTCATCCATTCCTGTGCTACATCTGGATCATGTACGCCTTCGAACTTAGGTGGCTTATTATTCTGGAACTTCTCCGAATTATGGAATTCTCCGTTCCCAGCACTCCGATTGATATCCTGACCAATGTTCTCCACTGTCTACGCAATAGCTTCTAGCGCAGCAGCCATCACATCATCATTTCTATCAGCCATACTGCTCAACATCCACGAAAACACAGGTTAGAAAAACACATGACTATAAACATCCTATAGTCATACTCTACTACAACACTGGCTGGACGGACCGACATGCTCTGATACCAATTGTAACACCCCACTCTACCCCGTACGCATATTATAAAACATATATGGAAATATTACATAAAAGTACATCAGAGTTCTCACAACAAGTAGGATGTCACACTAAGTCACTTCATTCTTCACAAATAAATCAATGTTATCTAGCTTTCAATTAAACAGCGGAACTAAGTCAATTGTTTAAACATAATCTCCACCACGAGGTGATCATACATCTTTAATCCAACAAATAAAAGATACGTAACATTTAATCAAGAAAATAAGCAAAATATAACGTAATTCCATCATCCCATGTTACGTATCAGAGCGACTCCTAGGACTCGATCAAATAACAACACACTCCAAGCACTACTCAAGTACCTGGTCATCTGCACTCCCCAAGGAGCACATACACAACAAACAGAAACGGGGTGAGAACTACGTTCAATAAGTAAGCGGTGAAATACACATGCTAAGGAGTAGTTACATGCCACGCATACAATCATATACATACAATGCACATAAACGTGCCACATCAATTACTAGGCATTAATAGCGCATCATTAACTACAATATGCAATGTGACTCACTAACTCGACACAATGCATGTGGCACCAACACAATTACATACGGTTCACCCTAGAACCCGATTCCCGTCGGAATCCGGATAAGTCGTATACGTTCCTCTGAACTACAACTTATCTCCACAACGACTTTCACATGAAGTCCGGATGAAACTAGGCACCCATCATGGATTCCCCCTAGCCATCCCCACAAGACACATGACATGAAATGCATGACAACATAATTATGCAATATAATAAATCAAGCATAATTCACGATCATCAATGATCCACACGAGCCATCCGCTCACTGTAATCCTCTAGGGAATTACCACAATCACACAAGATTATCCATATTCGATAACCAAGGCTCACATCCATCAAAACACATCCCTAAGGACACACTCATATAATTCCATATTCTCCCGATTTAATTCATTACTAGTATTTCTTAAGTTCATTTTAGTCATATTACTCCTCCTGACTAAACGGAATTGTGTTCCAAGCGAACACTGGATATAAATCACCAAAATTGGGGAAAAGTCATCCCAGGCTGTCCATACGTGTATCATACGCGTAGTGCCTGCTGTCGTACGCGTATTAGACCTACCTTACGCGTATGACCAGATGCTTTCACCTCCCCAAAACCCTCAGAGCTACACCTTACGCGTATGGCTACCCCCATACACGTATTGCCCAGGCCCATACGCAAACCATACGCGTATCACCAGATGACCGTGCTGGCACTGGGGACAAGGCACGTTTGCTACGTGTACAACCCTTGGGAAGTCCCCCATACACATATTGACACCCCCAATACGCGTATGACCAACAGATCTGTCAGAAAAAATTCAGATCTCATCATTCCCATGAGTTCCCTCTCAAGATCCATCCTCCTACCTTCCCATTCATCTTAAAACTCAAATTTTAATCAATTTCCATGACTTCTAGCTTCTATTCTTTCCAGATTCTAATTATTAGATCTAATTTCGATTACAGTTAAACTCTTAGTTATCAGATCTGGTACTCCACAACATTTTATCACAGGTTCAGGGAATTTCCACACGAATTCTCATATTCATATCAGAATCATACATACAACATCATGTAATGATCATTCAACAATGACAACAATCACAGGGAAATCGTAATATCACAAGAATCAAATAATCAGGCAAGAACAAACAAAAATTCCTACGAGAGAAAGGACCTCTCACAACCCTCTCATGTTATATCACCCATATCGAAATCCATTCCCCCTTTACCTTGGATTCAAGCTTTTTCCTTGACAACAATGGAGAATTAGCTCCTCTTTGACCTAGCTCTCCTTTCTCTGTCTTTTTCCTCTTTCACGTGTTAACTGACTAATTCCTCCACAAACCCTCTCTTAACCCCCTTTAATCTGATCTTAATTTGTTTAATTTAATTACTACTAATACCAATAATAATGATACTACTACTACTACTACTACTACTACTACTACTACTACTACTACTACTACTACTACTACTACTACTACTACTACTACTACTAATAATAATAATAATAATAATAATAATAATAATAATAATCCCATTAATATTGCTATTAATAATAATTGAAATAACAATGTTAATAATTAAAATACTCTTCATCTTATTATTAAATCATCCCTTGTTCTAGGTCCACATTACCCCAACTAAGGTCAGTTCTCACTCTTACTCCTAATCTCATACCCCTAATTAAGGACATCCCAATAATACACTAACAACAAGGAATAACATGACTAAATAATTTAAATGGGGTGTTACATCCATCACCAAATTTCACGTTTCTTCGTCAGTAAGACACATAATTAAAAGTCTATAAATGAATGACAAATAAATTATATCTACATGGATAATAACTAAAATTAAATATTCAATCTCAATTTTAGTTGTGTTCACCATAATCACATTTTATTATAGTATAATATATGTAAAAAAATTCTATGTTTTTCATCTTCTTCATCACCAAAATTTTGGTTTCTTCACCTCTGAAAAACTAAGTTAAGTGACTACAAATGAATGACCCATAATTTATACGTATGCAGAACAATTAAAATAAAATAATCAAGCTCAATATTATTTATATTCATCGTATTCACATTGACTTATGGTATATTACATCTAAAAATATTCTATATTTTTCCTTACCATCCCAAAGTTTTAGGTTTTTTTATCACAAAGCAAAAAAAAAAAAAATAGACTATAGCAGATGTAAAAAATTAATTATATTTTGTTTTTCTACTCCATCACAAAATTTTAGGTTTTCCCCACTAAAAAACAAAGTTAAAAGACTATAATCCATGACATATATTTTATATAATATAGGTAAAAATTAAAATTAAATAATGAAGCTCAAATTTATTTATATTTACCATTTTCACATTGAATTATGGTAAATTAGATGTAAATATGTTTAATATGTTTCTTCTCCATCACCAAATTTCATGTGTCTTCGTTAGTAAGACACAGAGTTAAAAGACTATAAATGAATGACAAATAAATTATATCTACATGGGTAATCACTAAAACTAAATATTCAATCTCAATTTTATTTTTGTTCACCATAATCACATTTTATTTTGGTATAATAAATGTAAAAAATTTCTATTGTTTTCTTCTTCTCCATCACTAAAAACTTGGTTTCTTCACCTCTGGGAAACTAAGTTAAGAGACTACAAATGAATGACCCATAATTTATACATATGTGTCGCAACTGCGAAAAAAGGCCGGGGGAAGACAGAAGATTCGCCACCGTTTGTTATTTATCCCAAAGAGAGGGAAAGGAAACGATCAGAGAAAAACTACGAAAAAGAGAAAAGACAGGTCATCGCAACCAAATCTTGGGTTCAGGAGTCAGTTACACAAGGGAAAGGTATGAGCACCCCTCACATCCGTTGTACTCAATGGGATCCACTCTTGTTATCTATCTAAAAGGGTGTTAATCTATCAAAAAACTGCCATTGCTAACGGAAAGAACTGACTCGATAGGAGATTGCTGCCCTATGCCTACGTATTCCCTCGTGCAATGGGAAAGTCAGAGTTAACGTAGTTCGGGAAACTACGGGGGAGGTTGCTCGCCAAGACATCACGTCTTGTGCCTACGTATTCTCATATGGTATGAGAAATCAGAGCAAAACGTAGTTCAGGCTAACTATGAAAAAAACGGGGTGTTCTCGATCGCACGGGGGCGAGAGAAAAAGTTTGGATAGACGATACGAGCGTACGCATTCTAGCAGTTAGGTGTATTGCTGCTCGACCCTTGGAGACTTAGGCGTTACCTGTTTGCGGTAGAACGGATGTAGCATGTCTTTGGGTTAAAAGGTACGGAAACCTAAAGGTTTAGAACAACGGGCTAGTCTCAATTACACGGGGGTAAGAGAAGGGGAAGATTAGTCGTTAGTGGGAAGGTCTCGATCGCACTGGGGCGAGAGAAAAAGGAAATTAGTTGTTAGTGCGCTCGCCAAGACATCGCGTCTTGTGCCTACATATTCTCATCTGGCATGAGAAATCAGAGCAGTTGTAGTTCAACTAACTACAGAAAAACGGTCTTGATCGCACGAGGGCGAGAGAAAAAAGGGGATCTCGATTACACGGGGGCGAGAGAAAAGGAAGGTCTCGATCGCATGGAGGCGAGAGAAAAGGGGCTCAATCGCAAGGATGCGAGAGAAAAGGTTCAGATCGGGACGCACACGCTAAAACCTAAGACGTAGGAGCGAATGCGTCGCATATCGTCCAAAGAACATACACTAAACACTCTAGATGAATGAGAAAAGGCTCCCTATTCATCATTTCCCACGTATCTATCGCTTACTCACAACATTCGACGGTTGATTAAAAGATTTGAATTAGAAAAATGTTACCGAACGGAGTGGTTCTGTTGACCCTTGAAATTGCATGCAAGCTTTATTTCCAAGCTCCTCTTCTTTGATCCTTTATGATAATGTTTTGAAATACGGCTCGAAAGGGTCAAAGTGAATTGAATCGGGTCCAATATGATGCTAAACCGTCGTAGCTCAACTTATGAATGGAAGTCAAACTATAGGAGGTTGCATAATTGATATCCATGCTATGGACAAGATGGATAAGTGATATTGAAGATCATTCTCCAATTTAATCGTGTCGCACGGGCCAAAAACGGTGGGATCTCGTCTTACGGATACAAGACTTCATTGATCACGGAAAGTCAAAATAAAATCGGAAAGAAGAAAGAATGAGGAGAGAAAGGAGGTGGTCTCGGATCCAACATTATCCATCAATAATTTGACTAATAACGACTTACGGAGGTCTCGTCATCGACCTAAAAGGCAAAACTGGAACAAAATGCCCAATAACAAATGAGAAATAAAATATAGTATATAAATCAAAATTCTAAAAGAAAATGAAATATAAAACTTAGAATAATATAAATAAATATAATCTAAAACTCTAATATAAAATAATTATAAGGAAGTAAATCTAAATAATAATAATAATAATAATATATAGTATTTACAATCTGTAATTAAAATATAAAGTTATATACAAATAGCATAATATTAACAAATCCTGAAATTAAAATAAAATATAATACAAATTAAAGAAAGAAGAGAAGCAGGGGGAGGGGGGTTTATGAATTAAAACAGGGAGTATGGTGTAGAAGAGGAACACAGTGGGTTCTGAAATCAAAACGGATACGAGTTGCTTGACCCAAACTCCACATTCTGAACCAACAAAAAAGCCAAAGCAGCTGAGATAAAATCTAACATTTTCGGTTCACATTGTAAGCTTCAAACTCAACAAACATCCTTCATTAAAACCTGCCACAGAAAAAGTAAAAGTTCCCAACCTTCTCTCTGTCCAAAATCAATCAACCTCTCTCCGATTCGTTTTTGTTTCATTTTTCTCTTTGGAATCTCTATCCGCTCTTGTGTTGTTGTTAGTGATTTGAAGAAAAGGGAGTTTATGAAGGTGATGATTATATGGGTATGGTTTGAAGAAAATAGCGAAGTGGGTTTTGTCCTTTGGAGGTCCGAAAAATGGTGGAAAGAGTGGTTCGATGAAGATTGGATGGAGGGATCTGTTTTGAGGTTGAAGGAAGTGGTTCGGTTTAATGGGTTTTGAAATCTGGGTTTGGAAGAATGTTGAAGAGTTTTGGTGTGGGTTTCTGAGAAGAAAGTTGTTAATGGTTTATGAAGTTTAAGAGGAGTTTGAACGAAGGTTTTGTTTGATTTTCTGGAAATGAGTTTGGGATGGGACAATTTATGGTGGTGATACGATACGATGAAGATGATGATTGTGAATTTGGGAATGAGTTTTGTGGTGGGTTTTAATGGGTTTCAATTTCTGGGTAGGAGAAGGATGAAGATTTGAAGGGTAGCGGCTGGGTTGGAAGGACGAAGGTTGAAGTGATGAAGGATGGAAAGTGATTTTGGAAGTATACACGCGTTAACACTTGTTCTTCCAAACCTAAGATTAACCGTAAATCATATTCTCATTTGTCAAATAAGAAAAGCCATAAAACATTATACAATAACAATGATGATTAGAAAACAGTGAAATATATAATTCAAGAAACCAAAGGTTATTACAGAATCAATTCAGGGACACCCCCTTAGCATTGGGGGTTTTAACTACTCATAATAATAAAAATAAACTCAACAATAAAATTCAACATTACAAGAGAATTGGTTGCTTTGATCTTCAATCGCTTCCGCTCATGAGGATCTTCCGTTTCCAAATCCTTGATCGCTCCAATCTTTATCGTGAAATTTCTTTTCTGTTCAAAAGTCCCTTCTCCTTATTCAAAACACGTATCAAATAGTCTCAATTCAAACTCAGTACCAGGGAAATGCCCAAAATACCCTCAGGGATCACAAGTGTCAAAAATACAAGAAAAATAGGTGATGAGGCGTTTCAACCAACACGGGCCGTGTCAAACAATACGGGCGGCCGTGTTGGCTTCCTGACACATTTTTCGCGTGAAATTTCCAAGTCCCAGGTGTCCTGACACGGGCGGCGGTGTCAGGCCACTGTTTTCCACCAAAAATCACCTTTTTTGAGCATATCCTGACACGGGCCGTGTCACACGACACGGGCACCCGTGTCAGGCCCCTCTTGCGAATATGACTTCGACTCCAACATGAAAGTTGTAGCTCTCTCTCTTATCTTTCCGGCGGTTTTTAGAACGCCTCAAACGGATTCTCGGAACTCCAGTTATGATCGTTTTCATGCAGACTGCTAAGGATTTTTACTTTCAGTAGCCCTGACACAGGCACCCGTGTCAGGCTGCTGGTTTTACATCAAAACTCTTCCGAAATCTTTCCAATTTCCCCGATTTCCGCTCTGTTTCTCCTTTATTGTTTACCTGAACCTAGAAACAATGAAAACACCAAACCAACGCGTAAAATGCAATAAAAACACATAAAATGCGACAAGATAAAACAAATGATTAACAGAAACAAATGGTAAAATAACGTGTAAAAACCACCGATCAACACACTATGTCAACCACAAATGACAATCCAATTTGTCATGAATTCCAACAGACTTATGATAATAGTCTCCTTGTCTCATCACATCAACAAAGCAACTACAAAGGATTCTGCTAACTGTCACAAACCAGCCTCTCCCTAACTATCTAAGACCTGCCATCATAGGTTGACCAAAACTGATGTACCAAAAACTCAAGACCTGATGACACAAATCAAAACCCCTATCTTATGACAGTACCACCTTGTTGTCATAACCACGACTCACACACTAATTCAAAAGAAAGTTAGATAAGAGCTCTAAATATTACCAAAACAAATCACAACCAACTCTAACAAGAGAAAACAAGTTAAATATCCAACAATCAAAAGTTAATAAACTCATCTTTCAAAAATGATTTTGGCAGCAAAGCACATGAGTTCAATATACCAACAACAAAACTAGTTCACACATAAGCTCAAATCACAACAGTTATGAGCTTACCATATTCAAGGCATTTTGACAGCATAATCACCATTTAGCATAAAAATGTCCAAACCATCCAACAACATAAACATGATGCATAATGAGGAGGTTTAGGACTACATACCTCTTGTAGACCTCCAAGAAAAACAACAAGCTAGCAGCAGACACACAATACCTCCTTTGAGCTTTCTTCTTTTTTTCAACAAGTGACCCTTTTTTATATATATGAAGTTTTGGACTGGTTTAAAGGTTTGAACACCTTCCAAAGGTCATTTGTGGGTTGTGTGGATGATTGGATGGTTGAAGGGGCTGCTGGTAAGCGGTTTTCAACAGGCAATTTTTAGGTTTTGGAAGATTTGGAAAATGGTTCACAAGCTCTGGTTTCTCTTGCAATAAATAGAGGCTAGGGTTTTGCCCAACTTCTAGTTAGCTTAAATAGGATGTGAAAAGGGGATTTTGGGGGATTTTACTGTGGTGAAAGATCAATGGATAGATTTGCACAATTTCAAAATTCCCTTCATCAATGGTGGGTGATGAACAAGGACAAGATCATGCTTGTCTTGGATGTGGTTCTGTTGGAGTGGGAAGAGCAACATAGGTTGGGGTTGCAAATGTCAGAATGAGGGTGGCTTGTCTCTTTCTTGTTTGGGCAAAGGATTCAAAAATGAACAACAAGGGTACATGCTTGTGTTGGTTCATTTTGGGAAGTGTTTGGTATGCTCAAAGTGTAAATTCATGCGCATGGTTTGTGAATGCAACAGGCTGTCTGATGAAAATACAAGGTTATGCCAAAATGCTACACAATATGAGTCTTGAAAACATGTTCAAACCACCAACTTTGAGTAATGATATCTTTGTGCACACAACTCTATTTGCTTACTTCTTGTGCTCAAATGAAAGAGGGCATGAAGTAGAACAAATTTCATGTTGGAGTCATCTTGATTTGAGGATTGGAAGACCATGAAAAATGACGTTGAAAATCATACCAAGCAAGCTGTCCAGAAATAACTTAGAAAAATTCTAAGTTATGAATTTGACTTATTTTTCCTCAACTTTGCACATCCATAACTTGAGCTTCACAAATCATATTGAGAACTTCTTGGACTTTTTGGAAAGCTTGTAACATGCTCTACAAATTCCATTTATTACAAAGTTTAATTTGACATCAAGAGCTTGATGGAATTTGGCTTGCAAAGTGGTGCAAAAATCTGTCCAAACTTGACAGTTTTGAAATCATTAAAATCCCCAACTTTGATTGATCATAACTTGAGCTCCAAATATCATATGATGATGAATTGGTACTCAAAAGAAATCTTGGAATACAAGGAACAACTTTGATGTTTGAGCCAAGCCCATATGAAACCTTGATCATGAAGAAAAATGGCCTTGAAGATGGCTGCTTCAACCATGAAACTTTCCAAAAATAGAAGGTTTCTAAAATCCTGATGCACCAAAATGGCAACTTTCAACAATTCTTGATTTTTCATGATTCCCTTGACTTTTTTTGATCAAATTTCATCCGTTGGTCATATTGAACTTGAGGATCATGATCTTGACCTCGAAAAGTCAGGAGTTGACTTTTTCACCGCACAATTGACTTTTCTCCAAATCTCCTGATTTTCAATCAACTGATCAACTGATGTTCTTCTGATTAAAATTGATGGTCAATATCCCATCCCCAAAAACCTTAGGACATATGGAAGACCCTGAATAGCTCCCAAAAACAAATTTAGCCTGACTAAAAATGAAACCCTAATTTCACCCTTTTTGTCTAAGCATTGTACAGATGAACTGAGTGACCATTCCCACTCCACCATGACCTCTGAGGTACTTAACAAGCTTCTACCTCATGTTCACAACAACAATAAATATTCATGGACCCCTTGACAACCTCCTGATGGTTCTTTGATAATGCTGTGGCACACCCCTCCTTTGTAGGAGCTCAAATATCTTCATGATGATGACAACCACACAATAACCTCTACCAATGCCTCTGCTTGAGATTGTGGTTAATAAGGCTCTCCTCTTGGATGATACACAAACAATCACTTGATCCCCTGTAAGAACTATGCTATGCAAATGTAAAAAATGCTAAAATGCAATGAAACATAAGCCAAAGATTAAGAAAAAGGTTGGTCAAATTTTGGGGTGCAACAACGCTAAAAAGTGTAAAGTTGGGTATGCCGAGGTTGATCAGTGATATGCTAGAAGAGATTAAAGAAGGTAAAAAGTTGGACTTGAAAATGACTGATCAATTGGTGTTAATAAATCAAGGTAAATAGGTGGACTTCAGAGTAGAAGAAAATGAAGTTACGAGATTTTGAGACAGAGTTTGTGTGCCCAATTTGCGAGAGCCTAAGAAGCGAATTCTTGAAATAAATCATAAAAGTAATTTGAATATTCATCCTGAAACTACTAAGATGTATCAAGATCATAAAAGATGTTTTGTTATTATTTTAAACTATTTAATTATTATATTTAATCTCTATTTTTAACCAATCGATTGATTTATAAAAAAAGTTATGAATTTATTTTGTCTATTTTTACATTTGACCAATTTTATTATTATTCCATTTTCTCTAATTATATTTTAGAAATATATTATTTTTTTATAATATATATATATATATATATATATATATATATATATATATATATATATATATATATATATATATATATATATATATATATATATATATATATATATATATATATATATATATATATATATATATATATATATATATATATATATATATATATATATATATATATATATATATATATATATATATATATATATATATATATATATATATATATATATATATATATTATAAACTTATAAATATATTTATACTATGTCTAGTTATTATATAATAATATGACAAGTAGACACATGTGTTTTAATAATAAAAAGTGTGTTTTTTTGTATAGACACGTGTGCTTCATGATCTATACAAAGTGTGTTTTAACAATAAAAAACAAATCGACTTAAACCCAACCTCTCTATCCATCCAAAACATACAGAACATATGTAAAATTTTTCTCAACTATTTAAAGTTGCTGTTTTAAACTGATGCATGAATATAACAACTGTAAAATATATCTAGTCAAAATATTAACAATCAAAAAAGTGTGATTTAACAATAAAAAACAAATCAACTTAAACCCAACCTCTCTATCCATTCAAAACATACATAACATATGTGAATTTTTTCTCAACTATTTAAAGTTGTTGTTTTAAGTTGATGCATGAATATAACAACGGTAAAATATATCTATTCAAAGTATCAACAATCAAAAAGTGTGCTTTAACCATAAAAAACAAACCAACTTAAACCCAACCTCTCTATCCATCTAAAACATACAAAACATATGTAAATTTTTTCTCAACTATTTAAAGTTGCTTAGTATTTTTAATATTAACCAATTAATTTTTATGGTTATGGTTTATAATCCAATCCATTTTTATGGTTATGGTTTATAATCCAATCCATTTTTATAGTTTAAAATCGGTTCTAAATAAATTTTGATTTTAATCTAAATTATTTAGTTAATTTAAGTTTAATATTCTTTAAATTATATCAATATTTGAAATTTAAATATTTAGGTTTTAATATATTTTTTCTTTGAAAATTAAATTAAAAAAAAAAAAATCAAAAAATCAAAAAAATTATAAAAAAAAAACTAAAAAAAAAAATTCTAAAATAAAAAACTTCAATAATTTATATGGACTTAAAATGGTGACTAATATGTTAAAATAAATATATTTATATATTTCAAAACCTCTATCTATTGGTGGAGAAATCTAAAATATTTATGATCATTTCTCGATAAAGCTTTACTGATCTTTGAGATTTATAAATGAAAACTAGAATCAAATCCAACAAATCAAATTTTGGTATATTTTCTTACTCATGCCAAATCAAACTCGATGCACTAAGATCTATGTAATTAATTATTGAAAGTTCATATAATTAACGGTTAAAAATCTATATAATTTGTGAAGTATTAGTACAGTATTTTAGGTAGTTAGAGAATTCATAAACAATTTTTTTTCATTTTGAAATACAAAATTCTGAATTTTTTGTAAAATAATATTTTTTATAATATTCAAAAAAATTAACTTTAAAATAGTTCAAATATAAAATTGGTTTATAAGATGTATATGATAAAACATAAAAAAAGACAAAAACATATTAATTTAACAAATAATGAAATTTAGAAACCAATAATTAAACCATATTATTATTATGGAAACCATTTATATTTGGATAACAAAATGGATAATCAGATTTATATTTTAGCATTTGGTTTGAATTTTTAAAGTGGAACAATTTGGATACAAATTTAGTTAATAATAACTAGTTTTTTTTTACACCCCTACCCCACCTCATAGCTAGCTAACGTAGTGGTATTTTGTATCAATGACTTTACCAGCAGCCCTAGCAGCCATAACAACCTCAACCAATGAGTCAAACCTTTTGTAATTTGAATCTTTAACATTTATTAATGAGTCAAACCTTTTCTTAATTTGAATCTTTAACATTTATTAAATCTAAAGAATCTTTAACATTTATTAAATCTAAAGCATAAAAATTACACAGATCGAATGTTATGCTTGAAAATCTTTGTTCAGTGTTAACCTAAATGTAACATAAAAATTACAATGCTTGAATCTTAACGTTGAATCTTATAGAAATTACGTTAATTCTTGAATCTTATTTAGCATGAATGATTATCTTATGCTTATACAAATTACATAATTTTATGCTTGAATCTTTATTCAGTGTTAACTAAATGTAGCATACAAGTTACAATGCTTGAATCTTAATGTTAATCTTATGCTCCAATCTTTGTAAAGAAAAATTGGAGACGATTGAACGTTAATCTTTAAACATTTATTAAACCTGAAATTGTTTACGTTGAATGCTGGATCTTTGGAAATGCTTGAATAACCTAAATGAAATTGTTTGCATACTAGAAAATTTTCTTTGTTTAATTTTTTGAGACAAGTGAAATTAGAGAGATTGAACGGTTGAGTCTTTGGAGACAAGTGAAAGTAATTGAACCTAAAGCTTGATCGACAAGAAAGTTAAAAAGTTTTTTTGAGTACGCACGAAATTATACGTGTATATATAGTGGAGATCACAAAGTATTTATAAGGAGCATGAACAAGTGTTAGATTATCTTTCTCTAAATTTATCACATTCTCTTTATTAAGTAGATTTTTTTACCAAACTCAATGGCATATATTGGGAGAGTCTTTAATAAATATTATCGTGGATGTTTTTAGTGATCCCTTTAGAGTGGATAGCCAGAACGAAACTTTATTAATTGAGTCTCAAGGTGGAGCTTGTGATATCTATAATATAGTTCAGACTCTTTTTTGTTGTTGTAATGTTTCATATAAAACTATTATAAAGGTACTGACTTAGACATTGAAGACTTGAGAGTCTAAAGTCACTAGTACCAAACCACTGTTGCTAGTGATAGACTTGAGAGTTCCGACTCAACTAATCCTCTAACTCAATATTAAGAATAGGTTTAGATCGATACAATAGAATGACTTTCTTCATATCTAACTACTCACACTTTGGGCTAGGAATCTTTACAGTTATATTTTTTAATGGTGGTGAAGCAATTGTTAAACAACAAAGTCAATGGGAACAACCAAATTATCTTTCATAGTCATTGATCAGGAAACATATCTAAACAAAGATGTTTTATAAGTAACAAAAATACTCCCCCAAAATTTACTCACATGATATCTATTGAAATAATTACTATAATTTAATTGTTTATACAATTAGTTGTAGATGCTCAAAGTTCGAGGGATGATATGAATTTGAAATTTACATTATGTACATTAATAGTAGCAAGTAGTAAAAGAAGCGTGTCATTTTTCTTCCTGAAAGGAATATCATTATCCTTAACTTCACACAAAAATGATTAGTCTAGGATCTAAATTCCTTACCAAGAGAGAAGGATGTCGGTAATGATGCTGTCTATAAACCACCTATGAATGAATTCTACAGGAAACAACCACCATTTATTCAAAGGCACTGATTGATCTACTGCTGCTACTTTAAACACGATAAATCAGCGAGAGAAAACTTTAACTTCCAACAGAGAAGTTGGTTGAAATCATATTTATTGAAATAATTACTATAATTTAATTGTTTATACAATTAGTTGTAGATGCTCAAAGTTCGAGGGATGATATGAATTTGAAATTTACATTATGTACATTAATAGTAGCAAGTAGTAAAAGAAGCGTGTCATTTTTCTTCCTGAAAGGAATATCATTATCCTTAACTTCACACAAAAATGATTAGTCTAGGATCTAAATTCCTTACAAACAGAGAAGGATGTCGGTAATGATGCTGTCTATAAACCACCTATGAATGAATTCTACAGGAAACAACCACCATTTATTCAAAGGCACTGATTGATCTACTGCTGCCACTTTAAACACGATAAATTAGCGAGAGAAAACTTTAACTTCCAACAGAGAAGTTGGTTGAAATCATATTTGATTCTGAATATTCAGAAATATGTTTTAGTGGTTGGTTTGGTCAAACAATTATTACAATATAGTAAAAAGTAAAATAAATTAAACAAAAAAATCACACATTCACTAGTTTGCTATAGAGAACCGATGAAAGGCAAAAGAACTGAAGATCAAATGTCAGGAGCAGCATCAAGTGAAATTAAATGGTATTAGTCACTTTAGGTAGAAAGATGAGGCAGGAAATATACCTTGACTACAATTTGACTGAACCAAGAGATGATATCGTATTTGTTTAAATACCCAACAATTGCAATGAGGGCAGCAAACCTGGTGAGAGTATCCCAGGCAACATCCTCAGCTAAGCACTCTTTCCATGTTACAACCCTTATGATAAGAAGTACAACTAATCCAAGAATGGCAGCAATTACAACATCTACATTAAGAAGCCCTCCAAAAACCCAATGTCCCATCTGGTAAAATTAGGCGAGGGAGGTAATAAGTTTTGAAGCCTCTAACGTGTTTTCTTCTTAGTATAACCTTTTTCTAAAACACTTGATGTTTCAATATCTATATGCAGATATTTGGCTCCGGAGTACTTTATGCATTGTATTGTGGATGAGAAGACTGATGTGTTTGCGTTTGCCGTTGTGCTACTCGAACTTATAATAGGTCTTCGCAGTTGATTCAGATAGTAGGCAAAGTCTTGTGATTTGGGTAAGGAGTACTAAGACAAATAACTCTTGACCACATTACTTCAAACGATTATATTCATAATCACATTTGTTGAACCTTTCTCACACCTAATCAAATTTTCTTATCCACAAATGGCTCTTTACAGCTATAGTTATTATTACTGATATATTTGTATTCAAAAAGTTATTTATAATTGAACAAAACAATATTTACTTACAGGCATTGCTCATTCAAATATTTATATATAGATTCAAATATATAAGTAATGTCAAAACAAAACAATATTATATACGGGAGAAAATGCATGGTTGATTAAATTATTTATATATACGGAAAAACATTTTATTGTTATAGACTGGAACAACTTTAATTGTTCCAAATATTAAATGATATAAATGTATTGATAATTTTTTCAAATATGTGAAAAGATTAATGAAAAAAAAATACTATTGTTATAAACTAAAACAACTTTATTCCATGTTGGAAACATATGTGCATACTAACTATAGAAAATAAATTATAATCAAATAATAAGTTGTCTTTTTTTTTTTAACACGAAAATAAAACAATTATAATGAAACATGAAGTTACTGATCAAAATATTGAATAATAATGTAAAAAAGTTCACTTTTGATTCTAATATTTTTGTAAATAATGTCAAAACAAAAATAATATTTATATAAAACATAATACATTGTTGATTCAAATATTTTCATATATAAAAATAATTATAGGCACTAACTTATTATATAATTTTGAAAATAATAATTTTTTTGGTTGAACAATTTAATTTTCTTAATATCATTTTTGTTATATTTTAAAAAAATACACGCGTATATACCCGTGCGAGTGCACGGGTATCCCACTTTTTTTGATTAAACAATTTTTGTTTTACAATTTTTTTAACTTTTTCTTATAACCTTTTTTTTCAATTAAAGTATTTTTTACTTCTCCGTTTAACAATCTTTTTATCGCTTTCACATTTTTCCACTTATAATTTCAATTTTTTTAAATTCAATTTTACAGTTTTTTTTATTAATTAATTTTTTTCAATTCATTTTCTTCCTAACCAATTAAAAAACAAGACCATACTTGTGCGAATGCACGGAGAAAAGGGGCTCAATCGCAAGGATGCGAGAGAAAAGGTTCAGATCGGGACGCACACGCTAAAACCTAAGACGTAGGAGCAAATGCGTCGCATATCGTCCAAAGGACATACACTAAACACTCTAGATGAATGAGAAAAGGCTCCCCATTCATCATTTCCCACGTATCTATCGCTTACTCACAACATTCGGCGGTTGATTAAAAGATTTGAATTAGAAAAATGTTACCGAACAGAGTGGTTCCGTTGACCCTTGAAATTGCGTGCAAGCTTTATTTCCAAGCTCCTCTTGTTTGATCCTTGATGATAATGTTTTGAAATACGGCTCGAAAGGGTCAAAGTGAATTGAATCGGGTCCAATATGACGCTAAACCGTCGTAGCTCAACTTATGAATGGAATTCAAACTATAGGAGATTGCGTAATTGATATCCATGCTATGGACAAGATGGATAAGTGATATTGAAGATCATTCTCCAATTTAATCGTGTCGCACGGGCCAGAAACAGTGGGATCTCGTCTTACGGATACAAGACTTCATTGATCACGAAAAGTCAAAATAAACTCGGAAAGAAGAAAAAATGAGGAGAGAAAGGAGGTGGTCTCGGATCCAACATTATCCATCAATAATTTGACTAATAACGGCTTACGGAGGTCTCGTCATCGACCTAAAAGACAAAAATGGAACAAAATGCCCAATAACAAATGAGAAATAAAATCTAGTATATAAGTCAAAATTCTAAAAGAAAATGAAATATAAAACTTAGAATAATATAAATAAATATAATTTAAAACTCTAATATAAAATAATTATAAGGAAGTAAATCTAAATAATAATAATAGTAATAGTAATAATAATATATAGTATTTACAACCTATAATTAAAATATAAAGTTATATACAAATAGCATAATATTAACAAATCCTAAAATTAAAATAAAATATAATACAAATTAAAGAAAGAAGAGAAGCAGGGGGGGGGGTTTATGAATTAAAAAGGGAGTATGGTGTAGAAGAGGAACACAGTGGGTTCTGAAATCAAAACGGATACGAGTTGCTTGGCCCAAACTCCACATTCTGAACCAACAAAAAAGCCAAAGCAGCTGAGATAAAATCTAACATTTTCGGCTCACATTGTAAGCTTCAAACTCAACAAACATCATTCATCATAACCTGCCACAGAAAAAGTAAAAGTTCCCAACCTTCTGTCTGTCCAAAATCAATCAACCTCTCTCCGATTCATTGTTGTTTCATTTTTCTCTTTAGAATCTCTATCCGCTCTTGTGTTGTTGTTAGTGATTTGAAGAAAAGGGAGTTTATGAAGGTGATGATTATATGGGTATGGTTTGAAGAAAATAGCGAAGTGGGTTTTGTCCTTTGGAGGTCCGAAAAATGGTGGAAAGAGTGGTTCGATGAGGTTGGATGGAGGGATCTGTTTTGAGGTTGAAGGAAGTGGTTTGATTTAACGGGTTTTGAAATCTGGGTTTGGAAGAATGTTGAAGAGTTTTGGTGTGGGTTTCTGAGAAGAAAGTTGTTAAGGGTTTGTGAATTTTAAGAGGAGTTTGAACGGAGGTTTTGTTTGATTTTCTGGAAATGGGTTTGGGATGGGACAATTTATGGTGGTGATACGATACGATGAAGATGATGATTGTGAATTTGGGAATGAGTTTTGTGGTGGGTTTTAATGGGTTTCAATTTCTGGGTAGGAGAAGGATGAAGATTTGAAGGGTAGCGGCTGGGTTGGAAGGACGAAGGTTGAAGTGATGAAGGATGGAAAGTGATTTTGGAAGTGGGTCGTATGATTTGCGGTGGAGATGATTCGAATGTTTTTGCTGTTGTTTACTGGGTTTGTGTTGGATTCACTAGAAATGGGTTATGGTGGAGACAAGGTTCGAAGGTGGGCTTTCTGGTGTTTCTGGTTGTTCTTGAAATAATGAAGTTGGAAGAGGAAAATGGTGATGTATTCTGGATGGTGAGAGGATGAAGATTGAGCTGAAGATGACGATGGTGATGGTGGGCGGCGGAATTCCTAGGGTTCCGTGAAAAATATGAGGTAGGGGACAATAAACAGTACATATATACCCTTGAAAATGGACACGTGGCCTGCTAAAGACTAAATAAACCT
Source organism: Lathyrus sativus (assembly GCA_963859935.3). Lineage (NCBI taxonomy): Eukaryota > Viridiplantae > Streptophyta > Magnoliopsida > Fabales > Fabaceae > Lathyrus > Lathyrus sativus. Next base: position 7,020,602 of record OZ012741.1, on the reverse strand, counting down.
GATTAGAATGACTGATTAGTGGTAATTGCTGATGATTAATAAAGTTAACGATGCTGTTAATGAAAACTGAATATTAAATTCCTAATAAATCAAACTAATAATTAACAATAGCTAAAACAAAATCTAGTTAACTAATAATAATTAACATCTAACCTTAATTAAATTAAACTAAAACTTAATAAAACTAATATAATAAAAATTCTAATTAAAATAAAATAATTCTTAAAGAAAAATTCTAATAAATACAATTCTATATCTAAAAAATAAAAATCAATATTCTAATAGAAATAATTATGAAAAACTATTTCTATCCATTTTTAAAAACAATATTAAAGACCTATTTAAACTATTTTCTAAATAACTAAATATGAAGCAAAAATATCAATAAAAATGCAAAATGTCATGGAAAAAGAAACGAAAAAAACGGGCGAACATAGAAATGCGCCAACACTATCAGCACGGATTGAATCATAAAAAAGAGAGCGACTTTCGCTCGATTTCGACACAGAATTTTTCGTTTGAATGATTTGAATCGCCTGAAACGCGAGCAAAGCGGCTAAAATCCTGATAAGTTCAATCCGGCTGGTAACACGGGCAAGATGCGACCTAAATGATATGCAGATGAAATACGAAGCAAAAGCCAACCAAAGTTAGAAAACAGGTGGGCAAATTTTAGGGTGCAACAGCTGCCCCTATTCAATCGACTTGGACCTGAAGGGATGAAAAACAGTCGCTTTCAGACATTCATGGTAGAAGATGATTGAATACAAAAGAACCCAAAAATTTACCAACCGCAAAAAGAAACTGTAGAAGCTCTGTTAGGTAGAGATGAACGTATCCATCAAAAATCTAGTCGGGGTCTGGATATCACACAGGCTCAATAAACCAACATCAGCCGGGGTCTGGATACCGCACGGGCTAAAGAAATAAACCGGTGTAAGCCGGGGTCTGGATACCTCACGGGCTAAAGAAATAAACTGGTGTTAGCCGAGGTCTGGATACCGCACGAGCTAAAGAAATAAACTGGTGTTAGCCGGAGTCTGGATACCGCACGAGCTAAAGAAATAAACCGGTGTTAGCCAGGGTTTGGATACCGCACAAGTTAAAGAAATAAACCGGTGTTAGCCGAGGTTTGGATACCGCACGTGCTAAAGAAATGAACCGGTGTTAGCCGGGGTTTGGATACCGCACAAGCTAAAGAAATGAACCGGTGTAAACTGTAACACCCATTTTATTTATTTAGTCATTTTGGTGTTAATTTAATTATTTTATGTTGGTGTGCCCTTTGGTGGGGGTGTATTTGGTGATGTTTGGTGGGTGTCCCTAATGTGGGAGGATTATTGGTGGTGTTTTAATGAATATAATAATATAGTGTATAATAATAATATTGGTGGGAATATTATTATTATTATATTTATTATAGTTACTATTGTTATTAATATTATTATTATTTTGGTGAGCTAATAATATTATTATTACTATTATTATGTTGGTGAGATAATAGTATTATTATTATTACTATTATTATTATTATTATTATTATTATTATTATTATTATTATTATTTTATTAAGTTATTAACATTATTATTATTTTGGTGAGATAATAATAGGATTATTATTACTATTATTATTCTTATTTTATTAAGTTATTAACATTATTATTATTTTGGTGAGATAATAATAGGATTATTATTACTATTATTATTATTATTTATTATTATTATTATTATTATTATTAAGTTATTATTATTATTGGGATTAGAGAATTAAAATAGAAACGTGAGGGATTAGTAGTTTTACGATACATTGTGAGAAGTTAGAGAAAGTGGAAAAAGAACGATAGAAAGGAGAGAACGGAAAAGGAAACGGAAAAGGGAGCAAAGAACGAAGGATACAGGGGAAAATCAGAATTGGCCAAACCTTGGAGGGTTCTTTCATCGATCAACCGATTAACAAGGTAAGGGGGAGAAACTTGATTGGGATGGTATATACATGTATAGGGTAGAGGAGAGTCCTTAACCCCGTAGTAAAATTCCGATCTATGAAGTTTTATATTGGCGTGCTTGTTATTATTGTTGCTAATGATAAATTGATGCTTGACATTGATGAATTGTTGATTGGTATTGGTGAGTTTGGTGTATATATATTATGGTGATGTTAGTGAGATTATATGTTGTTACTGCAGTGTTGATAGTAAATATAAATAGAGTTTTGGTGAGATTCTATGTTGTTACTGTAGTGTTGATAGTAAATATAAATAGGGTTTTGGTGAGATTCTGTGTTGTTACTGTAGTGTTGATAGTAAATATAAATAGAGTTTTGGTGAGATTCTATGTTGTTACTGTAGTGTTGATAGTAAATATAAATAGAGTTTTGGTGAGATTCTATGTTGTTACTGTAGTGTTGATAGTAAATATAAATAGGGTTTTGGTGAGATTTTGTGTTGTTACTGTAGTGTTGATAGTAAATATAAATAGAGTTTTGGTGAGATTCTATGTTGTTACTGTAGTGTTGATAGTAAATATAAATAGGGTTTTGGTGAGATTCTGTGTTGTTACCGTAGTGTTGATAGTAAATATAAATAGAGTTTTGGTGAGATTTGGTGTTGTTACTATAGTGTTGGTAATGACCAGGATTATAGCTTTGGGAAAATTATGTGTTGTTCCCTGTGATGTTGTTAGTGACTATGGTTAGGACCTTGGTGAGATTCAGAGTGACTCTGAAGTGTCGGTAATGTACCGTAATGTTAGTTCTAGAGTAGGAAGTATAGGATAATTGGTAAGTATAATGTTTATTGGTGTGTTTGTGTTTGATGATAACTAGTAATTGATAGTGATGGAGTATAAGTCAATGTTAATGAATTGGTGTTTTGGGATGATTTGGCATATAGGGCATATAGGGTGTTTTACAGTTTTTAGGGAAAATTCTGTATGGCTTTTGAGGTATCGATAGAGTGTGTAGGTGATGATTTTGGGAATAGGAATTAGAAACCTATTGGTTACGGTAATGTGCAAGATTGGTACTAGAATAGACTGAGGATCTGAGTTGAGATGATAGGTACAGTTTGGCCTTGATGCACTGTAAGAATGATGAGTGTGGGAACTAACTTGTGTACTTGGTGATAGTGCATGTTTCCCGTAGTAATGACCGGTGGACAATTAGTTGATGTATATGTATGTAGTGATCAGTAGGATCGTGTATCCCCGAGTAGTGGGATGTGTCTGTATCTTGGTGACAGAATATGAACTTGTTTACTGACTGATTGATTTATACGGTGTTGGTGCATGTTATATCTATGTATATATATGTGATGTATAATGATATGATCAGGTGGATCGTGTGCACTTAGTGTGCCTGAACATAATAGTTATGCATTGGTGTGTGCATATCATGGTGTCTTGGTGGGATGGATCATGTCTCGGATGGAGCGTAAGTGATCTGTCCGTACTCCTTTGTGGAGAATGGTGGGGTTGAATCATGTCTCGGATGGAGCGTAAGTGATTCACCCGTACTCCTTTGTGGAGAATGGTGGGGTTGAATCATGTCTCGGATGGAGCGTTAGTGATTCACCCGTACTCCTTTGTGGAGAATGGTGGGTTCGATTGAATGAACCAATGAGTCGGTACCGCATGCATGGTGTTGAGTTGCATATTTGCATTATAATATGTTATATTGTAATTTGAACAGTAGGTTCGTTATATGGAGTTGTTGGGGTGAATATTGGCGTGGTGGTGTGTTTTACTACCTTGTTTACATGTATTACATTACCATTATATTCTGATCATTATTTCTCACCCCTTTGTTGTTGTTGTGGTCTGTGCTTCTTCGGAAGTACATATAATCCAGGTGCTTAGCTAACTTGGATAGTGGTGTGACCGTCGAGTCGTAGGATGCTCTGATACGTAACACGAGATATGGGTGTGTTAACTGTTTCATGTCAAACTTATTGTAATCCTGTGACGTATCATGAATTTGATGTATTTTATTTCATTAAACAAATTCCGCTGTATTATTTTGAAAAGAATGAATAAAGTATTTTTATAAAATTTGGAGATGTGATATCCCACTTTTTGGTGAAAATTCTGATTATTATTACAATATTTATATTTTATTTAATACGGGAAGTTGGGTGTTACAATTGGTATCAGAGCAGGTCGGTCCGTCCGGCCAGTGTTGTTGAGTTGAGTTGAGTCTGTCCTTTGGGATGGAGACTGTGTGTTGTTTAACCTGGTGTTGTAGTTTAAATCCCTAGTATACGGCATGTGTGTGAAAACACTGTCGATACGTGTTTATTTCCTAACCTTGTCTGCAGAAGCAGGAATGATTCCAGTGGGGGAGAAGTTTGTAATTCTCCAGAATGCTACGGTGTGGTGGCTTAATGTGTTGAGGAATGCTATCATAGTTTGGTAAAGATGGTTTGTACCCCATCATGATTTCGGCTGTCTATTAACAAATTGAGGAACTGATCACCCTTAATCTCTTGTTAATAGTAGACGGGATTGTGTTGGATGGGATAGACGTGTCTTGCAAGCTTGTGTGGCGTGAGCAACGAATTGTCCTGAGTTAAGCTAAGTGCTTAAGGGATTATTTTGAGGAGTTGGCGTAATACGGTGTTGAGACGTTTATTTTGACGGAAACTTTGAATGAGAAGAAAAGTGAGAAAATTGGGATTTGTCAATTAGTTGAAATTGCCAGAGGTTCCCTGAGGAAGTAAGCGATTTACTATCGGAGTGTGAAGTAAAGCTTACACGTTTATTTTGTTTTTGGGACGAGTCTGATATTGATGACTCCATATTGTATGTTTACGTTGGGATTGGAGAAGTTGAAGAGTCAACTTGAAGACCCGCTGGGGGAGAGGTCCTTTTGTTTGAGTGTGTTACCGTAAGGTGCACCAATTTTGTTGGTTAGATAGACAGAAGGTTTTGTGAAGCTTTGGGTGAACTATAGATAAGTGAACAAGGTGACTGTCAAGGATAAGTGTTCGCTTCCAAGAGTTAATGATTTGATGGATCAATTGATTGAAGGACGTGAGTTTCCGTGTTCGTGAGATCGCGAGTAGAATTATTGTGTTGTGGTGTCGAAGGTCGAAGTGGTATCGTAATAGGAGGCTCCACGATCTGCTGTTGAGATTGGAAGTAATCGGGTTTTAAAATATTTAAAGATTGAAAGTGTGTTGGACGGCCTCCTAAGTATGAAATTGTGGTTATACGTTGAATTCCGAGATCGCAGCTTTTTACGGAATCGAAATCGGACACTCGGAAGTCAGGTAACGGTCGAAAATAGAATTTCGGGACTGTCATGTTCGCCGAGATTCGCCTGGCGAAGTGCCCTGAGCAGAAAATGTTGTTGTGGTATTTTTGTCGTAACGGGAGAACCGTAACTCGGAATGACGCCCGGTTCGAAGCGTTGGAAAGCTATTGAAATTATCTATGAGATGGTGAAGTATTGACATGGAATTAAGCTATTTATTGATTAAGTGTGTTTGAATGTTGCAGTAAGGGCTGGCAGTACGGTACGTGTTCCCGCCATAACTCACAACTTGTTTGTCCATTTGGCATGGGATCTTCTTTAATTATTTATATAAGGCAATGGTTGTGTTAATAAATGATATTTTAAGGTATTCGAAGAGTATAGAGGATTATGTTGAGCATAAGGAACTGGAGTTATCAGTGTTAGAAAAAGAGCGGTGATATACTTCCGTAAGGAAAGTTCTGCCGAATCCGATAGAACTAACTGTGGTGTTTGTGATGCTTGTTGATATAATTAGGGGATTTGCTAAAGACAACTTCAGCGAGTTTCAGTTATGCAAAAGGCAACTTGAAGTGTGTAAGAGAAACCATCCGACCAGTGATTTAGAGTTGGTTGCTATTGTGGTTGTACCGGAGTCGGAGGCTTCGAAAGTTCAGACTGAGATCGGAGATGTTTGGTGATCTTAAGAGTTTAAGGTGTTTGTTTTGAAAAAGTTGAAAATGAGGCAGGGGAAATAATTAGGATTTCTGAAGGATTACGACTTTGAGTTGAATTACCCTTTGGGTAAAGTGGAGGTGGTAGATGATGCGACGAGTTGGAAATGTTTGTGCATACCGAAGATGATGGTGAAAAGAGGTAGAACTGATTGAGAAATTTCATAATATGCGCTTTGTGAGTAAGGATACTTCTTATGGAGTTAAGCTTTTATTATTAAGATCTGACTAGTGATATCCTTGAGAAGAATCGAGAAAGTCAGAAATCTGGGTTGAGTAGTGAATTAGTTGAGATTGATAAATTAGAGTCGAAGAGTGGATTGTCGGGTTTGTGGAAATAATACCACGAGGTGTTATGATAGAGTATGTGTACCAGATGTTGTTGAGGGGAGTAGAAGTACTCGTGAAGAAATACATTGGGGTAGATGGAATATCCACCCCAGTGCTATGAAGAAGTAACCGAATTTGAGTAGATTGTTTTGGTGACCATAGATAAGGAGAGAAGTGGTTGAGGTTGAATATGCTGGTTAGAATCGCCGAAATTCGAAGAGTGGACATCAGAGACTGTTGATTCTGATGCAGCCGTGAATATTCCAGAGTGGGAATCGGGTAGTATTTTCGTGGAGTTGGTGTTGAGATTTCCAAAGAATTGGGAAGATATAATTTTAATTTGGATTATTGTTAGTGGATTAACTATTCCGTGTTGAGAATATATGAGATGCATATTGAGAAAGTGGTGAAGTTGGATGAGATACTGACGAATATTGTGTCAGATGGAAATTTGAGGTTTATATTGAGATTTTGGAAGGGCTTACAGGAAGCTTCGGGTACTAAGTTGAAGTTGAGTTCGACTTACCATCCGCAAACTGACGGTCAGTCAGAGAGGACTATTGAGTCTGTAGAGAATTGGTGAGAGCTTGGGTGTTGGATCGAGGTGGATTGTGGGATGATTAATTACCGTTGATTGAGTTACCTATAATAACGGTTACCATCCTAGTGTCGGAATGGCACTATATGTGGCTTGGTGAAATAGGGAGTGTAGGACTCTACTGTGTTGGAATGGGCCGAGTGAGAGTGTTGTGCTCAGACCTGAAAATTATGTGGAGATGGCTGAAAAGATCAAGAGGATCCAAGGAAAGATATGTTTGGAGAGTCACGCCGGTGATTGATGTTGGTCGAGCTTCGAAGTATCAGAAGTTCGCACCGTGTTCTGTGGTTTGTATCAGAGTGGCGCAGCAGAAGCATGGGAGGAGTAACATGTTAGACCATTTTTCCCGTTGTCGCTATGAATTGGCATGATATGTTTCATGTGTCTTAGTTGAGAAAGTACATTGAACCAGGTGGATGATGTACAAGTGAAAATAATTTGATTGTTGAGGCATTGCTATTTCGTTTGGACGAGCGAGAAACAACCCCGAAGGGAGGAGATATCTTTGGTGAAAGTAACTTGGGGAGGTGCTGCAGAAGGCAGTGTGACCTGTTAGTTGGAATGAAGGATGCGGGAAGCGTATCCGGAAGTGTTCCATCAGGTAATTTTCGAGGACGAAAATACTTAAAGTGGGGGAGAGTTGTAACACCCATTTTATTTATTTAGTCATTTTGGTGTTAATTTAATTATTTTATGTTGGTGTGCCCTTTGGTGGGGGTGTATTTGGTGATGTTTGGTGGGTGTCCCTAATGTGGGAGGATTATTGGTGGTGTTTTAATGAATATAATAATATAGTGTATAATAATAATATTGGTGGGAATATTATTATTATTATATTTATTATAGTTACTATTGTTATTAATATTATTATTATTTTGGTGAGATAATAATATTATTATTACTATTATTATGTTGGTGAGATAATAGTAGTATTATTATTACTATTATTATTATTATTATTATTATTTTATTAAGTTATTAACATTATTATTATTTTGGTGAGATAATAATAGGATTATTATTACTATTATTATTATTATTATTTTATTAAGTTATTAACATTATTATTATTTTGGTGAGATAATAATAGGATTATTATTACTATTATTATTACTATTATTTATTATTATTATTATTATTAAGTTATTATTATTATTGAGATTAGAGAATTAAAATAGAAACGTGAGGGATTAGTAGTTTTACGATACATTGTGAGAAGTTAGAGAAAGTGGAAAAAGAACGATAGAAAGGAGAGAACGAAAAAGGGAACGGAAAAGGGAGCAAAGAATGAAGGATACAGGGGAAAATCAGAATTGGCCAAACCTTGGAGGGTTCTTTCATCGATCAACCGATCAACAAGGTAAGGGGGGAGAAACTTGATTGGGATGGTATATACATGTATAGGGTAGAGGGGAGTCCTTAACCCCGTAGTAAAATTCCGATCTATGAAGTTTTATATTGGCGTGCTTGTTATTATTGTTGCTAATGATAAATTGATGCTTGACATTGATGAATTGTTGATTGGTATTGGTGAATTTGGTGTATATATATTATGGTGATGTTAGTGAGATTATATGTTGTTACTGCAGTGTTGATAGTAAATATAAATAGAGTTTTGGTGAGATTCTATGTTGTTACTGTAGTGTTGATAGTAAATATAAATAGGGTTTTGGTGAGATTCTGTGTTGTTACTGTAGTGTTGATAGTAAATATAAATAGAGTTTTGGTGAGATTCTATGTTGTTACTGTAGTGTTGATAGTAAATATAAATAGAGTTTTGGTGAGATTCTATGTTGTTACTGTAGTGTTGATAGTAAATATAAATAGGGTTTTGGTGAGATTTTGTGTTGTTAGTGTAGTGTTGATAGTAAATATAAATAGAGTTTTGGTGAGATTCTATGTTGTTACTGTAGTGTTGATAGTAAATATAAATAGGGTTTTGGTGAGATTCTGTGTTGTTACCGTAGTGTTGATAGTAAATATAAATAGAGTTTTGGTGAGATTTGGTGTTGTTACTATAGTGTTGGTAATGACCAGGATTATAGCTTTGGGAAAATTATGTGTTGTTCCCTGTGATGTTGTTAGTGACTATGGTTAGGACCTTGGTGAGATTCAGAGTGACTCTGAAGTGTCAGTAATGTACCGTAATGTTAGTTCTAGAGTAGGAAGTATAGGATAATTGGTAAGTATAATGTTTATTGGTGTGTTTGTGTTTGATGATAACTAGTAATTGATAGTGATGGAGTATAAGTCAATGTTAATGAATTGGTGTTTTGGGATGATTTGGCATATAGGGCATATAGGGTGTTTTACAGTTTTTAGGGAAAATTCTGTATGGCTTTTGAGGTATCGATAGAGTGTGTAGGTGATGATTTTGGGAATAGGAATTAGAAACCTATTGGTTACGGTAATGTGCAAGATTGGTACTAGAATAGACTGAGGATCTGAGTTGAGATGATAGGTACAGTTTGGCCTTGATGCACTGTAAGAATGATGAGTGTGGGAACTAACTTGTGTACTTGGTGATAGTGCATGTTTCCCGTAGTAATGACCGGTGGACAATTAGTTGATGTATATGTATGTAGTGATCAGTAGGATCGTGTATCCCCGAGTAGTGGGATGTGTTTGTATCTTGGTGACAAAATATGAACTTGTTTACTGACTGATTGATTTATACGGTGTTGGTGCATGTTATATCTATGTATATATATGTGATGTATAATGATACGATCAGGTGGATCGTGTGCACTTAGTGTGCCTGAACATAATAGTTATGCATTGGTGTGTGCATATCATGGTGTCTTGGTGGGATGGATCATGTCTCGGATGGAGTGTAAGTGATCTGTCCGTACTCCTTTGTGGAGAATGGTGGGGTTGAATCATGTCTCGGATGGAGCGTAAGTGATTCACCCGTACTCCTTTGTGGAGAATGGTGGGGTTGAATCATGTCTCGGATGGAGCGTTAGTGATTCACCCGTACTCCTTTGTGGAGAATGGTGGGTTCGATTGAATGAACCAATGAGTCGGTACCGCATGCATGGTGTTGAGTTGCATATTTGCATTATAATATGTTATATTGTAATTTGAACAGTAGGTTCGTTATATGGAGTTGCTGGGGTGAATATTGGCGTGGTGGTGTGTTTTACTACCTTGTTTACATGTATTACATTACCATTATATTCTGATCATTATTTCTCACCCCTTTGTTGTTGTTGTGGTCTGTGCTTCTTCGGAAGTACAGATAATCCAGGTGCTTAGCTAACTTGGATAGTGGTGTGACCGTCGAGTCGTAGGATGCTCTGATACGTAACACGGGATATGGGTGTGTTAACTGTTTCATGTCAAACTTATTGTAATCCTGTGACGTATCATGAATTTGATGTATTTTATTTCATTAAACAAATTCCGCTGTATTATTTTGAAAAGAATGAATAAAGTATTTTTATAAAATTTGGAGATGTGATATCCCACTTTTTGGTGAAAACTCTGATTATTATTATAATATTTATATTTTATTTAATACGGGAAATGGGGTGTTACATAAACCGGGGAAACACATTGTCAATATGAATTGACGGAAAGAAACATTGTATCCAAGAACCACATCATCTAATGGTAGACGGGAAGCAAACCATATCCAAAACTCACATCGTCTAATGGTAGACGGGAAGAAAAACCATATCGAAATCACATCGTCTAATGGTAGACGGGAAGAAATATCCAAATCTCTCATCGTCTAATGGTAGACGGGAAGAAAAACCATATCCAGGACTCACATTGTCTAATGATTGACGGGAAGAAAAACCATATCCAGGACTCACATCGTCTAAGGGTAGAAGGGAAGATACAATATTCGAAGAACCACATCGTCTAATGATAGACGGGAAGAAAACCATATCCAAAACTCACATTGTCTAATGCTAGACGGGAAGAAAAATATCCAAAGTCACATCGTCTAATGGTAGACGGGAAGAAAAATATCCAAAGTCACATCGTCTAATGGTAGACGAGAAGAAAACATCATATCTGAAAGTTCACATCGCCTAATGATAAGCGAGAAGAGAACAATATCTGAAACCACATTGTCTAATGCTAGATGGGAATAAAACCTACTGGGGATGTCATCATCAGAGGGATGATGGACAAAGTACGACCGACGTATGATTTGGAACCTAAAAGAAAGCAAGTAGATGCGTTGATTGAACCATGCTGAAGATATATCACTGTCTTGATTGAAGAATTGATTCAGGTTTCCACGGGAGGCTAACAAAAACTGGCTTACGCTTCGCATGCATATGTTTGAATTTTTTTCTATGGCGTAATGCTCCATATGAAATGGAAATGCTACACGTTTGAGGATGAAATGCAAAGATGATTCAAATATGATAGCTATATGCAAAAATGCAGATGCAGGCTCGGGCTGCCGGGGAAAGTTGGATGTGAAAGAACCACTCCAGCAAAATAAATGCTGAAGAGGTGAAGCCAGCTCCGCTGGGGAAAATTGGATGTGCCAAGTATGATTGGACTTTGCTGGGGAAAACAGGTGAAACCTGACAGTGATTGGTTTTTTTTAAGGTGAAATTTTCCTAGTTACCAATAGGAATTGGATTTTGGAATGATGCACCAATAAGGATTGGGCTTTATGGTGGTTGCCAATAGGAATTGGACTTTAGGTTATCTGTAAGGAGTCAGGTACAATTGACGTTGGAAATGTCCTGTCTGGATACAAGGTTGGGAGTGACTTGTCCGAATACAATGTTTATTGTTGAAGGGTCAAGGGATGGTTTATATGACTTCCTGAAATTCGTCTTGAACCTGAAGACTGATTGAACCTGCTTGAATAGCTCTGAGCAGCTTTGAAGATAAGGAGAGGAACAATTCCTCCTATTTCTAATTTTGCCCCAGCTTATGGGATTTCTGTAGAAATCTTCCTCGAAAGGGAATCTAAAATCTCTGTACCCTGATGGTTTGATATGAATTGCCTCAGAATCATGAACTTCAGAGAGGTGTTTCAGATTAATTGTCTTCTGGATAAGGATAACTTCTGTGCCCTTGGGGTGACCTGCCCCAGACTTGAAGTGATTTTTCCCCTGATTGGCTGACTGTCTTTGACTAACTGACCTCGAGAGAGATTTACCGAATCTCGACCTGATTGCTCCAGATTAACTGCATCTTGGATGGCTGACTCCCCTTATGTGATCATTTGATATGGCTTGCCCCTGCCCAACGGAGTACTCAGGTGCTCTGCATCCTATCTTGATCAAACTTTCCATTGTGGAAACTTTTCTAATGTCAAGTGCTTACTCGCAAGTAAAACAATCAGTTTTGCAAAAGATAATATTAATGCAATGCATATGACAGTTTTGAATCCCAAGTCTGTTCACTGAAAAAAAGTTGTGACATATAGTGAACACATCACTTGTCAGAATGTCAATATCAATACCAACATGGTAATAAGAATCCTTTTAGGAGTCAGTTTCGACGCGATATTTACTGAAGTATGTTTTCGAAACAAACCTGCTTCAGTTAGGTCTTTTGACAGTTGTAACTTGGTCAGGTTCACGGTTAAGAAAGAAAGGATATAAGGCTCAAAGTTCTATTTAACCCACCCACTCTCCTTGATGTTCTCCAATCCTATGTTCAGCTAATTCGACACAAGCGCTCACCTCTCAAAGGTTGAATGATAGGAGAGATGGTCAAGGAAACCACATGTTTTGGGAGTGACAGTCACTCGCTTTTTGTCTTTGGTGTCTGGAATCACACAACTTGTTTTTCATCATTTTTTTGATTATTTCCCTACTTTTTCCTGGACTGGCTCTTTTGAGTATATCTTTTGATTTCAAAGTCCAGCGAGATGCCCTAATTTTTGCCTAAGCCACTCGTTTTCAAGTTATCGACTTAGCAGACTTCTTATTTTTTCCTTCTCTTTTTTTCTTCTTTTGATTCTTTTTTTTTGGAACAAATCGTGTAACACCGACTTGTCTGACTTGTTGAAGGGATTGTGACTGTCTCACTCCTTGTTCGGTGACGGATAACCACTGTGGTTTTTTAGGTACGACCTCTACAGGTGTTATTGATCCTCGAACGGGAACACTCCTTCTGCAATTCGGATGCTCGGTCAAATTAACTGACACCTACCCTACCCCAGGTTAAGATTGAGGTTTTTTTGTTTTCATAAAGAAACTCCTACTTCTAGGCTCAAAGAGGTTGACAAGGGATTATCTTTCTTATATCTCCGGTGTTTAGGGATTTGAAACAAATGCCTGTACATCATCAGCAGAGGTTTTATTCAAAAGCATACAATCAGAAGCTTGCGTCTTTAAACTTCGTCATCCTCCCTCGGATTCCGCTTAAACAAGCGTTTGACATCAATAAAAAGCATTGAGTGAACACGAATGGATTTAATCAAAACATGCATATTCATTTCATTATCATTATCACTTGAAAACATACAAGTTCTACAGATAAGATTTGCACTTAAACAGAAAAGAAACTACAAATGCAAAGAAATAACATGATAAAAAGATTGCCAGCTTCAGGGAACTGGGCTTTCAAGTCTTGATTTGCTGCTGAACCAGCCATCTTCAGAATTGCTCGTCGAAGTCAGTCTGCTACTCTTCTGAGCATCTACTCTCGGTAAATTCCTCCATAACATTGACTGCTGAACCCACATGATTGGATGAAGGAGGATCATTGATCCGGATACCCTGAGGTGTGACTGAGAACATATCGAAGTCAAGCAGAGTCTGAATCTTGCTCTTAAGCACCTTGAAGTCTTCAATTGAATGCCCCTGTGCCCCAGCATGGTACTTGTCGCAACTGCGAAAAACAACCGGCGGAAAAACAGAAGAGTTGCCACTTTCGTTATTTATCCCAAAGAGAGAGGGAAAGGAAACGATTGAAAAAACCTAAAGAAAAAGGGAAAGACAAGGTCATCGCAACCATGTCTGGATTCGGAAGTCGGTTACGCAAGGGGAAGGTATTAGTACCCCTCACGTCCGTCGTACTCGACAGGATCCATGCATTGTTGTCTATCTAAAAAGGTGTGTTGAAACTATCTAGCTAAAGGCCAAGGGACAAAAGGAAAATAAAAGAGAAGTGACTCGGCAGAGCATCGCCGCTCTGTGCCTACGTACTCCCTCGTGCAATGGGAAAGTCAGAGTCAACGTAGTTCGACTAACTACGGGTAAAGAAGGAGGGAAGGTTGCTCGACAAGACATCGCGTCTTGTGCCTAGGTACTTTCATCTAGTATGAAAGATCAGAACAAACGTAGTTCAGGCTAAAAGGACCACAGGTTGGTTCAAAAGTTTTTAGGCCCGAGTAGGGTTAATAAATAGTTCCAGCAGTTGGTGTATGCAGCTCGACCATTGGAGACTTAGGCGTTACCGTTTGCGGTAGAACTAGAAGTTAACGACACTTTTTTTATGAAAATATTTTCCTGATTAAGATCCCGAAGGATGAAAAGGTTTTTGTGTTTTTGTGTTTTTTAGAGAATAAGTGTTTTGAATTTGATTTGTAACTCATATCGCACTAGAGACTATGACTTAAGAGCGAATGCGTCGTATATCACCCAAAAGGTGTACACTAAACACTTTAGGTCCTTGAGAGGAGGCCCCTCAATTACCATTTCTCAAGTAGCTTAAGGCTCGTAGCGTGCTACATTTGTCATTCTTTATTAAGTGTTTTAAGAGTGTTTGAAGATGAGAAGAGAAGAAAGAACACTAATGGTAGACTAATCAATCCTAAAAGTTATCATGCAAAGTGGACTTAGATTTGGGATTCAAAAAGGGACTACCTAATGTTATCATGCATGATTAGACACCTAATGTCTATCATAGCCTCAAAAGGTTAGAGAACTTATGGGGAGCATGGCAAAGAAAAGCAAAAGAAGAAGAAGAATAAGAAGAATGCATATGCAATTGAAAAATGCAAACATAAGATGCACAAATAGAATGAAAGTGGGAGGAAAATAGTGTGGGGCAGTAGCCTCCACAAGCTCATCTCAACCAAGCATGTATATGGAAATGCAAGAAAAGAGAAGAAGAAGAATAACACAATAAGAAATTAAACAAACAAGAGCAAACCACACAAAGATGCATCAACAAGTGGGATGAAATGACCTAAGTCAAGCAACATCAACCACACCACAAAAACTAAACCAAATGAAAGGTAAAACAAAAACCAAAACCAAGTGAGGATGGGAGACCAAATGAGGGCAGCAAGGACCCCATAATAGGTACTCAACCATAAGCATCACTCATCAAAAGCAAAGAAGCACCAAAAGTGTCCTCAAGGATTCATCATTCTAGGTATGCTTCAAATACCTCCAAAGGAGGGACCAAGCCACCTTAAATGACACTCCATGGTCATTGGATAGAAGATAGGTGAAGAGAAGAAAGCTCAAAAGCAACATCAAAACAAATCAAGAAGAAATGCAAGTAAGAACACAAAGGAAGAAAGCACACATCACTTAGGAGTTCAAGTTGAAAGCTCAAAAAGAAATGCATCAATTAACAAGCAATGAACATAATTTTGACCTAAAAATGAACATACAGCAAGCTCAACATGTCTAAAATGTGAAACAAGAAGAGTTGAGAGCTTATTGGATTCACAAAGGTCACTTCCAATTCAAACTAGGTCATGCACTTGTGTGAGCTATCCTATGAAATGACCTAACTTGCAAGTCACCTCAAAAATAGGAAAAAGGCTAAAAAAATACCAAATAAAATACACAAAGAAGCTAAACATGTTGGCAACCAGAGGCCAAAAGATCAAGACAAATATTCCCTCAAAGCACCATCAAAAGAAAATATTCATTTAGATGTACCACTTTGAAATGGGAGAAACAAAGGCAAAAAGAAAAGCCACAAAAGTCAACCCAAAAGTCAACAACCAGGGGCAAAATGGTCCTAAAAAATTGGTCAACTCATCATTGAGATGAGGATCAATTTTCAATCATTGGATCAAAAAGGAAGAAGAGAAATAGATGCAAGATCAAACAATGCCACAATTTAAACCATTTAAAACCACTCCAATATTTAATTCCTTTTTAAATTGAAAATAAAATCAAAAAAATAAAATAAAATATCCTAAAAAAAAAGGACATCTTAAAGTTTATAAAAAATATATTTGGTGAATTTTTAGAGTATTGGAGCTATTTTTAATGATTTAAATTCAAAACAGAATAAAAGAAAATAAAAGAAAGAAAATAAAAGAAAATAAACAAATACTTGGTGTGAATAGCAATCAAATGCAGTGCAAAGCGTGCTTGGGCCCAACAGGGGTGTGTGGATAGCGCGCGTGGTCAAGGCCCAGACAGAAAATCCAAAATAAAATAAAAACCTGGTAACTCGTGTGTGCAAGAGTCAACAGTGGTGTATCATGGAATTCAATCTAACACGCATGATCATGTGGTAATCACATCAGAGGGCTGTGAGAGTGCCAACGCATTAATGAGGATTGCAAAAGGGATCACATGCAACAAGTCAAAGCAAGACTACCATGTTTCTTAATCATGGACGTTGAAAACAAAAGTAATCAAATCGTGCGCTTCACAAGATGACACATCATCATCTTCTTCTTCACAAAACATGGAAGGAAACCAGAGGTGGCCGGAGACCAATTCCGGTCGTCTTCCTCACGCATTCCGGCCACCGTGAGCCAACAACAACACATGGCCAAACCAAAACTCAACCGTTTTGCACAAAATTTATATCAAAATTCATCTAGAGATCATGAGGATCTTAAATCCAGCATCAAAATTCATTTATCATGCATAATAAGAGCAACCCGAAGCGATCAAGTTTGTGCATCAAAACCAAAAGTTCACTAAAACTCACTCAATTTGGTTTAAACATCATCTAGAGATTATGTAGGTTACAGATCCAACAAGAATGAAGTAAAAACACGTAAGAACAAGCCAATCCAAGTCCAAACAGTTTGGAGCTCATAAACTCAATCATCACAAATGCCAGTTCGTTTTAGTTAGTAACGATCTACATATTTCCTAGGTCTCAAATATGCAAAAATGGCAATGAATCATGGCATATTCAGAGTGTAAGGTTGATTTGTAATTACCTAGTGGAGAACTTCCACTGAGCCTTCAATTGATGCTTAAGCTTGCAGAAAAATGTCCGAATCACTAAACAAACTTCAATAGAGCTTTTGCAATTCACAATTTGGCTTGAAACTTGCTAATTCTCCAAATTCAAAATTCAATTTTTCACTACTTTTTCAAAGTTATTCTTGAGCAATTTGCCTCCAATTTCGTATCCTGATGATTTGTTCATGATCAAAATCTTATATGTGATGGATCTTGATAGAAATAAAGCCCAATGGCAGCTTGAAGAGCCCAATTGAAAATCCATGGATTTTGATTTTGGAGCTCTCTCATGTGCACGAGAATGCTTCAAATTTGGCTCCAAATTGGCTCAAAACTCTTGCTGGGAGTGTATGGAGCATGAATGGCTTGGATTAATGCCTTGATTGATCTCAATGATTGGTATTTGTTGTGTAACTTCATGATGAAGTAAACTTGGAAATGGCTCACCAAAACACATCAAACTCAAATTCTAAAATTGCCAATGTGTTTAAAACATGATTTGCACTCAAAATATGTACTTATTTGCACAAAAATGATAAAAAAATGAATTAATTCCAATTTTGCCCTTTTAAGCTTTCTTCCATGAAAATTCACACATCAATTCCTCAAACCAAGCCAAATCCATGACTTCTTGATGTTTGGTGGAACAAATGACACCATTTGGAGCAAGTTTTATGTTGGGAAAAACTTCATTTGAAGTGTGCAAATTGGTGAAATGGACCTATAATTTTATGACCTATAATCTCACTTTCCCAAAATACCCCTGACTTGCAAGCCTCATAACTTGAGTTCTACAAATCAGATGAAAGACTTCTAGTACTTTTTGGAAAGCTAAGACCAAGACCTACAACTTCCTTGTTAGCCAAAAGTTGAGGAGAAAAATACTTCTAGGTAAAAAATGGCTTGGAGTTTGGTTGACTTTTGTTGACCAAAATCACATTCATCTGATGACCTGTAATTTGTCTGGATCATAACTTGAGTTCTATAAATCCAATCAAGGACTTCTAGTACTCAAAAGAAAGCTAAGAACATGCTCTACAAGTTCCATGTTTGTCGAAAGTTGAGATGAAACTTGTATCTTGAGATAGGTGGTCTTTAAGTTAGGCAATAAATAGGGGATTTTACCCTGAGAACCCTAATTTAGTAACTTCTCACACTCTTGATTCTTGATGAATTGATCTTGAAATGATATCCCATATATCTTAACACAACATCCCATGACCATAGAGACTTTGTATTGAGTTTTAATATCCTCCAATTTCACAGTTGACTGAGGATTAGCCAGATGAAAACCCTAGATGCAACCCCTTCAACTGTAACCTTTCACACTTAGCACAAACACTTGGATGAGCTCCACAATGACCCTCAAGGCACTAAGTGAGCTCTCTCAACATCTAATATCTATACTCATGAATTCACAATCCTCTGATGATCTTCAATTGGCCTCCAAGTTAGAAGCTGACCCACATACATCCATCCTTTCTTTCATAAGACCATTGTCCACTTCTAGATGACCTGATGACCATTCAAACTTG
Organism: Lathyrus sativus; assembly: GCA_963859935.3. Taxonomy (NCBI): domain Eukaryota; kingdom Viridiplantae; phylum Streptophyta; class Magnoliopsida; order Fabales; family Fabaceae; genus Lathyrus; species Lathyrus sativus. The sequence goes on along the minus strand of OZ012741.1, from coordinate 7,002,072 downwards.
AGTAACATCCCTTGTTTAGGCTCAAACCTATGAGTAGACTCCTCTTGCTATGCACAACCTCTTGATCCCCTGTTCAATGAAAAATTCTATGCAATGCAAATGCTAGAAAGAAATGAAATGAAACATAAACCAAGTTAAGAAAAGGTTGGGCAAATTTTGGGGTGCAATAGTATTCACGGCGGACGTTGACATTAAAACCTGGCGGATACAGAGGAATCTCAGGATTAATCTTCTTCGGCACTATCAATCTACCCCTGATCAAGTCTGGCAACATCTGATCGTACGACATTGGCAATTGAGTGAAATGCCTTTCTAGCTTCCTTGGTCTTCGTCGGGCGTGCTGACGCGGCTGATGACGGTATGACTGTTGACTCTGGAAGGGAACAAATATCTGATACACAGACCCAATAGGTTGCTGACTCTGAACACTCGAAATGTCTGAAAACTGAATCTGAGGTACCGGAGATTTCGCGATGGCATCACTTTCTTTCTCCCATTCTTCTTGGGAACTGACAATTGATTCGCTTTCATAAACTGAGGTATCTGAGATGTCTCGAATCTTTCCATTCTTGAGTCCACTCTCAATATGTTCCCCCATTATCATCAAGTCAGAAAAGTTTGATGCCCCACTACCAATCGTTTTATCGAAGTAATGGCCTTGCAAAGTATCCATGAACAGGTCAACTAATTCTCTGTCCAGAAGTGGTGGTTGAACACAACCAGCTAATTCTCTCCATTTCTGAACGTACGCTCTGAAGGATTCATTGTCCGCTTGAGATAATTCTTGCAACTGCATACGGCTGGGAGTCATGTCAAGATTATAGTTGTACTGTTTCACAAAGGCATTGGCTAAATCTGACCATGATTGGATGAAACCACTTTCCAACTGCATGTACCAACTCAATGATGCCCCACTCAGACTGTCTTGGAAACAGTGAATCATAAGCTTGTCATTGGCGACATATAAGGTCATTCTTCTACAAAGCATCACCAAATGCTGCTTCAGACAACTATCCCCTTTGTACTTATCAAAATTCGGCGTCTTAAACTTCGGAGGCATCACAAGACCTGGCACCAAACACATGCTTGAAGCATTCAAATTAAGAGTATCCTGATCCATCAGGGCATCAAGCTTTTCATCCAACAGACGATATCATCTCATAAACTCAACAGTCTGTGGGTCCTTAGGATTAATCTTCAGAACAACCCTTTGAGAATCTGGCACAGAGAATGTGAAACTCTGATAGTCTGTGTCATGAAGAGAAGATGAATGTCTATCTCGGACAATGGGATGCTCTTGATCTTCAATAGGAATCTGCACAGGCTGAGTTTCAGCAACATTATTCACTAGAGTCCTCTGAATATTGGCCTCTCCCCTAGTCATAACTGTCATGGCTTCCACAAGCTAATCCAATTGATTCTTCATCAATTTAAACTCTGCCCTGGTAACAACCAGATTCTGCTCTTCTGAGTTCATGATTCTTCTAGAAGCTAATTCAAGTCCAATGCGAATGTTGGAAAATCAATTGCGGGTTGGACAAAAGACGGGTAAGCTCCCTGTTCCGGCTGAGGATGGATATGCAAAAATGAGATGCAAATGCAATGCAATGCAAAATGCTAATGCAACAAACAAGGGATCAAATCCTCCATAATGCTCTGAATAACTGCTGTGCTGCTGACTGGATAAGTTCAAAAGTCCGCTCTGAAGAGAAAATCAAAATACCGGGTTGGTTGAAGGTCAAAGTTTCCTGCATAACCCAATCCCTCTCATAGGTATGGACCTAATCTGATAAGGTCTGACATCCTATGTAGTCATCAGCGTCTCAGACTTTCGAGAAACGATGATACATTCACCATTTTTGGTTTGACATCATAGTCTAACAAAGCGGCCTCACTTAGCTGACTTCCAAATGATCGGTCTCCAGAGTCAACAGCCTTTAGATCCAACACCCTTTCCCGACAAATGTACAAGATAGGATGTCTTCAACAGAAAACCTCGTCTGAACGCAAATTTCGTGGGGACTAATACATGCTGAAACATACAAGTCCATCACTACTTTCCGCTCTAATGCTATAGTTATTCTCAAGCTTGGGTTCTAGATTATCTCTCAAAGGAACAACCACCCAACAACATAACAACAACATATAATAAAGTGCGGAAAATGTAAATACAACAATATACAAAATACAACACACAAATATACACACCCAAAGACAAGAAAACAAACGCTAGGATTGACTCGCATATGGGATGGGAAAAGTCCCCAGCAGAGTCACCAACTGTCGCTACTGCGAAAAAAGGCTGGCTGAAGACAGAAGAGTCGCCACCGTTTATTATTTATCCCAAAGAGAGGGAAAGGAAACGATCAGAGAAAACCTACAAAAAAGGGAAAAGACAGGTCATCACAATCAAATCTCGGGTTCGGGAGTCGGTTACGCAAGGGGAAGGTATGAACATGTTATGGTTCTAATCAATGGAACAGAGAAAAGATGGTGTTACTAATTAATTCAATTGTAACTTCCAGTCTATGAATTATAAGGAATTTAGGGCAACAATTACAAATCAAGATGAATGCATAAGAGTTTTGGGAAAAGTTCCCAGACCTGAGAAAGAAGAGAGAAAATACTCAATACATTCATAAGAAAATAATCTCCAACTCCAATCCGTATATATGAGGCTCAAGTGTAGAAATCACGCAATTTGTGTGATGGACTGCGAGGTCTTGCTCCCTTTCTCGTTCCCTGCTTTTGCGGACCACTAACAGAATTTGTTATTCTTTCACCTTCTATAACCTTTGCCACCTGTCCTTCCTACTGACATGGGTCTTTCATTACAATACCTTTCCCTTTAAAATCAACCTTGTCCTCAAGGTTGAAGTTAGGATATCTTGCACTTACATCATCAGTATCTTTCGATGTAGCATCCTTGTCACTCAAGCCTTCCCATTTCACTTTTACTTGTGGAATGATTTGATCATTTCTCATGATTTCCCTCTTTTGAATTACTGCTGTAGGCTGTAGAATAGGTCCCAATTCATGTGTAGTGAGAGGTAAAGGAAGGTATGGATTCATGGTGTGCCCCTTAAATCTCTTCAGCTGCGATATATGGAAGACCAGATGGATTCACGCTTTAGGAGGTAGTATGAGTTTATAAGCAACCTGTCCTATTTTCTCACAAATGGTAAATGGTCCAAAATAGCGCATACCCAATTTTTTTATTTTTTCTTAGAGCAACTGAATTCTGCCTGTATGGTTGCAGCTTTACCAGCACTTGTTCTCCTACTGCCAATTGAACATCTCTTCTATGTTTATCAACTTGTGCCTTTATCACTTGTTGTGCACGCCTCAAATTATATTTAAGTTGAGCCAATAACATGTCCCGCTCTATTAATTGTTGTTGCACAGCTACTGAATCATTTGGTGAATGACTATATCTGCTCAAATTAGGAGGTGGTCTGCCATATAATGCTTGAAAAGGTGTCATACCCAAGCTGGTGTGCCAAGCTGTGTTATACCAATATTCTGCCCAATCAAGTGCCTTGAACCATGACTTTGGATTTTCAAAAGTGAGACACCTCAAATACATCTCAACACATTTATTAAGAGCCTCAAATTGGCCATCAGTTTGTGGATGGTATGCTGATGACATAGCCAGAGTAGTGCCCTGCAGCTGAAATAAATCTTTCCAAAATTTACTCATAAACTCCTTGTCCCTATCAGAGATGATAGACTTAGGCATACCATGTAACTTAACTATAGCTTTCATGAACGTGTCCGCTACCGTTTTGCTATTATAGTCTACTTTAAGGGGGCTGAAGTGACTATATTTAGTTAACCTATCAATAACAACCATGATAACAGTGTATCCATGAGAGGCCGACAATCCTGTGATGAAATCCATTGCCATGTCTTCCCAAACTTGCTCTGGTATGGGTAATGGCTGTAGTAGTCCGGCAGGAGCTCTAGTGTCATGTTTGGCCTGTTGACAGATTAAGCACTTTTGGACAAATTCTTTAACATCCTGTTGCATATTGGGCCAGAAAAATTGAGCTTATATTCTAGCCATCGTTCTTGATATTCCTGCATGCCCACCAATAGGAGAAGAATGAAACTCCACTAATATCTTTGTTTTCAACTGTGCATCATCTGGCACTACAATTCTGTCTTTGCAGTAAATTAATCCTCCCTTTTTCAGAAACTTTTGCTCTTGTCCAGCAGTATTGTTGACAATGAGGCCTTGTAAGTGACTGTCTTGGTCCGTGCTTTTTCTCAACTCTTCTAAAAGTGCAAATTCAGGTTTAGACCAGGCCATTAAGCATACTCTAGATAACACATCAGCTGCCACATTTTCTTTCCCTGGCTTGTATTCAATTGTAAAATCATACCCAATAAATTTGTGCAACCATGCCTGTTGCTCTAGGGTATGTAACGACTGGTCCATTAGGCTTTTTAAAATTTTTTGATCGGTTCTGATGATAAACTTGTGCCCCAACAAGTAGTGTCTAAACTTAGCAATGGCTTCAGTAATAGCAAACAACTCTCTAGTATAAGCCGACTGCTTCTGCATTCTAGGGACCATTTTCTTAGAGAAAAAAGAAATTGGGTGACCAAGTTGGCTCAACACAGCCCCTACCCCAGTGCCAGATGCATTTGTTTCAATAGTAAAAGGTATTGAAAACTGTGGAAGTGCCAAAATCAGTGTTGTAGTAATAGCTATTTTCAGCTTTTCAAAAGCCGTTGTAGCTGCTGTAGTCCATTTGAATGCTTCCTTCTTTAACAAATCAGTAAGAGGCGCAACTATTGTAGCATACCCTTTAACGAATCTTCTGTAATACCCTGTAAGCCCCAAGAATCCTCAGAGTTGTTTAACATTGTGGGGTTGAGGCCACTCTAAAACTGTCTGCACTTTATTCTTATCCATTGCCACACCGATACCCGAAACTGTATGGCCCAAATAGTCTACTTCCTTCATGCCAAAAGAACACTTAGATACTTTTACAAACAGAACATTGTTTTGTAAAATTTGTAAGACAATTTCTAAGTGATGTAAATGATCAGAAAATGAAGGGTTATAGACAAGAATGTCATCAAAAAAGACCAATACGTACTTTCTGAGGAATGGTTGAAAAATATGTTTCATCAAACATTGAAAGGATGCAGGAGCATTAGTTAGCCCAAAAGGCATAACTAACCATTCATAGTGGCCTTGGTGTGTCCTGAAAGCTGTCTTATATCTATCACTAGGTTCCACCAAGATTTGATGGTAGCCTGACCTCAGATCCAGCTTTGAAAAGTATTTAGCTCCAAATAGCTCATCTAGGAGTTCATCTACAGTAGGCATGGGGAATGAATCTTTCACAGTAATGGCATTCAAGGCTCTATAATCTGTGCAGAATCTCCAAGTTCCATCTTTCTTCTTGACCAACACAATTAGAGAAGAGTAAGGACTACTGCTTGGCTGAATAATTCCCTCAGCAAGCATCTCCTGAATCATGATTTCAATTTGTTCTTTCTGGCTTTGGGGGTATCTATATGGCCTGACTTTAACTGGTCCCTTACCTTCTATCACGGGTATGTTGTGATTTTGTAGCCTAGGTGGTGGTAGCCCTGTAGGCTTATGGAACACTTCCTTGAAATTGTTCAAAAATAACACTAATTCAGGTTCCATATTAGTAGGTAACTCTAGCCAACAGTCCTGTGTTATGATAGGCTCAGCTCTATGTATGGCAAAGCATGCCTCAATAGCCTCAGTTTGATACAAACGTTTCATGTGGTGTAGTTGAGCTTGTTGTGGAACTTGACTTTTTTCTCCTTGGAGTGTTACATATTTCCCATTGTCAAAGAACTTAATGGACAATGACTGGTAGTCTGCTACATGTGGCTCCAATGTAGCTAACCAAGTAGCACCCAAAATCAGATCTGCCCCCACAATGGGTAATAAGTATACAGGAACCTTTATGTCATGGTTTTGGACAGCTACACAAAGTTCAGAGATGGAACCTTCAGGACTTAGTGAATTCCCATTGCCTACTAATACTTTAAAAAGAGGTGCAGGAGCTATATCCAGCTTCAAAAAGTGTGCAATCCTTGGTTGTAGGAAATTGTCTGAACTACCCCCATTAACTAAGATCTGAATTGGCATTTTACCTATAAGCCCTGTAAATTTAATAGTGCCTATACCAGTTGACCCTTTTAAGGCATTTAAAGACAAGTGCAATTCAAGTTGTTGGTCTTCCCTTGTGTTAACTTGGTTTTCCTTATCCTCATACTCACTACTATCCTCTTCTACTTGTAAAATCATCAAGCCACGACTAGGACATTTGTGACTGAATGGCCATTTGTCATCACAGATATAGCATAGCCCTTTTTCTCGTCTGATTTGCATTTCTGCTGAGCTCATTTTTTTTGACATTTTGGTTTTTGAAAAGGTATTTGTGGGTTTTGTATTTGGTGTTGGTAGTAATGGAGGTGTGGTAGATCTGTGTGGGTTAGGATTGTTGAAGCTATTTGGTTTGGTAGTTGTATTTCTGGTTAAAGGTTTACATTTCTCTTCAAAGAGTTTAGCCAAGGCTACTGCTCTTTGAATTGAAGGGGGATCTTGGGCTATGACTTCCCTCTGCAAATCAGGTTGTAATCCACTAACAAAACAGTCTAATAAAGCTTCAGTACTCACACCATAAACTCTGTTTGCTAATGAAGTAAATTCCAGATAATAATCAACAACACTCGCTTTTTGTGTTAATTTGAACAAGGTTGCACAAGGACAATCATAACAAGAAGGGTCAAAATCTACCTCAATCGCGCGCGCAAACACTTGCCAGGACTGAAACGGGTTTGTGCGTTGTATCATCTGGTACCACGACACCACCTTCTAATCCAAGTGAACCGCCGCAATCGTCAATCGATCCTCATCCGGAGTGTTGTAGTACTCGAAAAATTGTTCAGCTTTGAAAATCCATTCGATTGCGTGTGTACCATCGAATATGGGAAATTCGAGCTTCACGCTTCTGGTGTGAAACGGGGCTTGGCATCGCCGTGAGTTCTCTTCATCACGTTGGATTTCGGCAGCACGCGTTAGTAACGATTCGACCGCCGTTTCGATTCTCTTGAGGCGGTCTTCATTACCCATTTCTATGTCGTCGATGCGGCTAGCATGCTCTCGATCACTAATCTCCATGGTGTCCATGAACTTCTAGAGTTGAAGTTGGACATTGTTCGTAATCTCCTCCTGTATCTCTTTCAAGCGTGCATTATCGGACATGATGAGATGAAAGCACCAATGTTATGGTTCTAATCAATGGAATAGAGAAAAGATGGTGTTACTAATCAATTCAGTTGTAACTTTCAGTCTATGAATTATAAGGAATTTAGGGCAACAATTACAAATCAAGATGAATGTTGTTGCGGTGAAAATCAGATATCAAGCTATTAAATTAACTTGAATCTTAATTCTTTTACAACCGAACTTTATTTTATCCAAAGGAAAGGTCTAAAGAAAGAAAAACCTTTTTCGCGATGTAAAACAACGCTAAAGAGATTCGGGGATCGGGGGTTGGTTATACCTAGGGAAGGTGTTAGCACCCTAAATATCTGTAGTACTCTACAGGAACCTTTTGTTTGATTGCTTGCTAAGTGTGAAATATGTACTATGGATTTAGGATTGGGAGTTGAGTGTAAAGATAAGTAAAGACCTAGTTGGTTTTCTAAGTTTGCTTGCAAATACGTCGCATCTTCTGCCTACGTATCCTAACTAGGATAGAATCAGAGCAATCGTAGTTCACCTCACTAGGGAAGAAGAACACTTGATTATGATCAAGGTTCAAGGGGGAACAAACATGACAATGTTTGTGTGGAGTTTGACGAAACTCCCTAATCTAAGTTGTGATATTCAAAAGGGGAAGTAAGAGATCATGACGATGATTCTTACATAGAGTTGACAAAACTCTATCCTAGGGTTCTAGTTGAAGAACACTCCTAGTACAGGTGGGTTTCTTAGACTTGAAGCAAAGTCTAATGGCTTATAATCTAGGGTTAAAGTGACTTAACAAATTCAAGAGAGGGATGTATCCATGACATGAGGGTCAAATGGACGGACTTTTCCTTTGGAAGTAGACAAGAGAGGCAACTGGATGAGAGCTAACAAGCTTCATCACTTGGGGAAAGATAACAACAAGAAAATCAACAACATGATAAAGGAATATTCATGGTGACAACCATTAAATAAACATGTGGAATGATAGAGATGAAGGTGCATTAATGACAATCAAAGCAGATGAATTAACAGGAACTGTGACGACAGATCGAGTTCAATTAAATTTAACAGAGGGGACAAAATAAACATGGTAACAACCAAAAATAAAATCCTAGCATGTTAACTAACATGTAAGGATATGAATGCAAGCAAGTATCACAAACAAATTCAAGTGTAACCAAAGAAAAATTCATCTGTACATGCGAAAACGAATGTAAAATGCACTTAACTTGCACGAAGTCAAAAGAGATGAAAATTTAGGTAAACATGAAAATAAAAAATATGGCATGAAAGTATAAATCAAGATGAACATAATGAAAAAAGAACGGGTGAAAAACGATTAAAATTGAAGGAGATACGAATTTTTGAAAATGGAGTGAAAAATGACAAAAAATAATAAAAGAGTTGCCCTCCTCAGGGGTCGAACTCAGGTTCAAGGCGTGCAAGGCGTGTTTTGGCATATGGTCTTACCACTGGGGTGGCTATACATCCATTTGTAAATTCCACCCCATAAATATATATGGGATGCTCACTTTGAATTTCTGGGCAAGAATAACACTCAAAATATGATTTACGTTTTCACTCGTAACTTTCTCGATTCTTAACCAAACGCGATGAAATTTATACCAATCCTTCCTAGAATTCCATGAGGAGCATGATAGTGCAATTGGTTTTCTCAGAATATGCTCACATTTAAAAACTCGACTGAAGATGCATGTGGTGTTTTTGAAATGCAATTCTAGATCAACAAGCCATAACAGTTACAATTGGTGGTAGGAATTGGTTTGATCAAACCTTAAACATGCTAATGAAGGTGTCTCAGTAACCATTTTGTCTAAAAACCAATAGGACAAGAATTTGGTATGAAATGCAAATGGTGATGGATGCCTCCAAACATACTGTCAACAGAATTTGATGTTTTCCAATGATGAATTGCCAACAGTCTAAATTCAACAATAAGTTAAAATGAGGCAAAAAGCAAATCACGCAAGAGCAATGTAAATATATGCAATAATCACTAAGTAAAAACCTTCCCCAAACCTCAACTAAAACAACATCATGATCAACAAAAACCTCTAAGCTTGTCAAGGATCAAGTATGCCAAGCTGTCAACACCAGGCCCCAAAGACAGTTGTGGTCATTATAAAAGAATCCTATCATGATAGTGCCTACTACTAAACAAAAGTTCAAAAATGAGTCAAATGCAACTCACAAGTTTAGGACACAACCATTATGCACAAGAATCTCCAAAATAGTCAACAAGCTGATCAAGAATGTCCTCACAGCAGAACAATGCTTCAAAAACAACAATCTCATGAATGCAATAGGCTGAGAGTTCTTACATTCAAATCAACAACCTTTTTTTAAAACAGGAAATGTAGTAGGGCCACTATCCTATATATGCAACAACAGACTATGGATTAATCTCATGGACTTGTCAACTGGTTTTGATGTGTTTTCAACAAAAGATGTTATTCAAAAACCAAGTGAGCAAAACAGTGTATGTGAGTTAGCAAGGTTTGACTATGGTTCTGTGATGACCAAGACATCAAGTCTAGGAAATTCTAAGCATGTCCCACAGACTCACACACAAATCCAACAGTTAGCAGTGTGGTATTTGTTACCTCAACCAACATCTAATAATTACCTCCATGCCTACAATTCTCAAATATCCTACTGCAAAAAAGTGGAAAACTCCACTTGTCAAAACATGCTCATGATGGCATGCTTCAACTTGGCCACAAACTGACTATGCATTTCAGCAGCCATGATTCTCATTACAAACTGGTATGGATTTGAAACAACCTAACAACATCATCATAAGACCACACTAACCCCTGCTTCCCATCTTCAACAGCATGACCAAAATTTAATCATTAAACCTGACAACAATCAGGTATGCTAAGCTGACAAAATCAGGCCTCAAAGATAGCCATCAATGTAGACACAAAAGTTGGTTAGATTTACATCTGAAAACCCCTCAAATAATGATGAAACTCTAATTATCACCAACCTGAATATTAACACTAAATCCTATGACAGTTTCCAAACTTCAAACCTGACAAATTTCAAAACAAGAACAGCCTAAACCTCCTCAAGTGACAGTCACTGCTATCACAAAGCAAGCTTTAGTTTAAAAAATCCAACTGTTATTAAGAATCACAAACTGTCCTAAAGCTAACACTAATGTCTAGGATTTTGGGAAATGGTATAGTAGGGTGATTTCCAAAACAACCTGATTCATACCATAACAGAGATACACACCTACCATACTTATGCTGAGGGATGTTTCTTAGGTCAAACTGCAGTCCTAATGCTTTCAAATGAAAAATGTCATAAATGAAGGCATCTTGATGCCAGTAGTGCACATCACACATGGAAAAAACCACAACAGGCCCAAACTACTTAAACCAAACATTCAAACACTTTACAAGCATGAATTTGAGCATGCTCATATTCAGAAGTTAAGCACAAGCATATTGAGGCAAAGTTTGGCATATCAACACAAAAGAGTAAACCAAGCTTTATGTCAAAACTTCAAAAATTGTCCTCATGGTATAATGATGAATGAGATGAATTCAATGCACATACCTCTTGTAGACAACTTCAAGCAATTAAAAGGAACAAGAAAACCAGAGAATCTTTAATCACCTCCTTGTTTTGAACCTTTCTTCCTTTTGAAGCAAAATACCAACCTTGTGACAGTTTGAGAAATAGGTCTCACCAATGATTCTCAATGCTTTGGACAGTTGAAAAACAATATATAAGAGGTGTTTGAGTGATTAAAACACTAAGCAAATGCTTAGAACAAGATTTAGTAGAATTTGTGGCTTTTGGTCAAAGTAACTTGATGTAGAAGTTGACTTTTTGCAAAATGAGGTTTTTGAGAGGTTTAAGGTTTGGACACCTTCTATATCATATTTGGAGATTGTGTGGATGATTGTTGGGGTGTTTGAATGTAGAGAAATGAATTTGGCAGCCTTAGTAGCAAGACAATTTTTTGGGGTTTTTGTGAAAAAGTGACTTTGTGGTTTTGAAGCAAGGAGTGGAAATAATGCAAGCTTTCAATTTCTCTGGTTTTTAGAATTGATATTGTGTAGAGAATGAAGTGGTGAGGGCTCTATTTATAGGCAAGGAAGTGGCTTGGGGAAAATTTAGAGGTTTCTTCATTTTGAAGGAAGGTTTTGGATTTTTTGATTAAACCTCCACAAGAGGGTTTTCTTGGCTGATAGGTGATAACGCGAAATCGTATATATATATTGACGCATAATTCAACTAATGTTTGACTGGTTTCAATCCGATTTCGGGTTCTTTCCATGTTATCTGTCTGATATTTTGCAGGTATTTGATGATCATGTCTAAACAAAGCAATATGAAGAAAAGAAGCAATTACAGATGAAATATGGACGAAAACCAGACGAAAACAACATGAAAAACGCAGAATGCACATTTTGCTGCTGTGACGACCGTCACACCTCCATGACGACCGTCACACACCATGACGACCGTCATGCAGGCAAAAACGCACAGCTTCAATTGAACGTGCAAAATACAGTTCCAAGTCCCAAATAATGGACCACTACTCCCTGATTTTTCTGCCTCCAAGTCCACCTTCTTCAAATTACAACCGTTAGAATTCTACCTCTATAAAAGGAGAAGGAGGGGAGCTGAGAAAGGGAGCCGCATTCAGACAACGAAGTGCTGCCCAAATTTATTTCCAGAGCAAAAATTTAGTTTCATTCTTTCTGTTTTTGTTTCCTTTCCTTATTCCTGTATTCCATTTCTACAATATTTATTTGTGCGCTCTATTGGTTTGAAGACATAATCCTGCCGACATCGTTGGGATTTGGCCAAAAGCCAATTGGATACGTTACAGGTTTTTTTCTCATTATTTCATTAATTGTAACTTTAATTCTCAGTAATATGAATGTTCTAAGTTTCTGTTTTTATTTATGTTTTACCTTTCCCAAATCCATGTCTAGCTAAATCAGAGTAATCGATATGTAATAATAATTCAGACGGGATTTGATAATAACCGGTTGAAATCTCTCCTTTTCAAAAGTTGTTTATGGTCTGAGTGTTTAAACGTATTTACTGAATAAACTTTCGTCGCGAAAGCGAGAACTTATTTAAAAGTAGTTTTGCCACGACAGTGGGAAATTAATTAAGGTACGAACCAACAAGCGACAGCTGCGGTAAGACCAGATAGTAAACACTAGGCATTTGTTTTAATAACAGCGAAAGCACTTTAAAATGGATTAGAACTTAGAGATTTCCAAAAAGTAGTTTTAACCCCGAATGGGACAGCGAAAGCGTATATTCGGCCCTTAGAATTGTGACTAGCGTCAACAACCATCGTGAGACGAAAGTCTTCAGATCACTATTTTCTGCTTAAATAAATTCTGAAAAATATTTTATATACTGGTAACTTGTCAAATCCCCGAAGAACATAATTATTGCATATCGATTCACGTAATTATAATTCAAGTAACGTTTTAGTTCCCTTTAGTGATAGAAATTATTCCCTTAAACATTATCTACCTAGATAAACATAGTAACTCCCGAGAACACTAGTTTGATTACGAGTCCTTGTGGGATCGATATCTTTTATTACTACGCGATAGACTGTGCACTTGCAGTTAAGTTGTATTAGACATAGAAAGTCGCGATCAAGTTTTTAGCGCCGTTGCCGGGGACCCGTTTAGTCAATAGTGTAACCTTCTGTTACGCCGTATAGACTAGGTTAACAATTTCATTTTTCCTTTACTAGTTCTGTCGATTGTATGCCAAGTAATCGCCCACAAGGCGATATCTTAAAACCTTCAGTCGCAGAACTAGAGCGCTTCTTAAATTTAAGAAGCCGTATCATTGAGTACCAACAAAAACATAACATTCTCGATCCTCTCACTCACATTCCCAAATCCAAAGAAGAACCAAAGATGGCTGAAGGACCTCAAAACAAACCGCTGAAGGCATACGCTACACCCTCTCAGATGGAGCCTAGAAGTAGCATTGCTGCCCCAGCTATTACTCGAAACGATTTTGAGCTGAAACCATCATTGCTGTCAGCTGTACAACAAAACCAATTCTCAGGAAATGCAACTGAAGATCCAAACGAACATTTAACAAAGTTTGTACAATACGCAGACACAGTGAAAGCAAATGGAGTAACTCCAGACGCAATAAGACTTCGTCTTTTCCCTTTCTCTCTTAGAGACAGAGCTTGGACATGGTTACAATCCTTACCATCCAACTCTGTTACGACGTGGGAACTGTTGAAGAACGTCTTCTTAGCGAGATATTTTCCGCCAAGCAAAACTGCTATGCTTAGAGCTCAAATCAACGGATTTCGACAAAAAGATACTGAATCTCTTTACGAAGCATGGGAACGATTCAAAGATATGATGAGAACATGTCCTCACCACGGTCTAGAAGACTAGGTGACGATCCATACTTTCTATAATGGGCTTTTATACAACACCATATTAACGGTAGACGCCGCCGTTGGCGGTGCACTTATGGATAAGCCATACGACGAAGCCTATCAACTAATCGAAAACATGTCTCAGAACCACTGCCAATGGGGAGGTGAACACATTCCAACGGAGAAATCCACAGCGAAAGGTGGGATGTACGAGATCAGCAGCCTTGAAAAGTTCAACGCTAAAGTAGATGCTCTAGCACAGAAAATTGACAGCCTGACCGTTAACTCCACTGCAATCGTTGCCGCAGTAACTCCAAACTGCGAGTTATGCAGAATCGCTACTCATAATACGCCCGAATGCCCATTGCTGGCTGGAATCCCACCAGACCAAGTAAATTATGCTCAAGGAAATCCTTACGCAAATATTTACAACCCAGGTTGCGAAACCATTCAAACTTTTCTTACAAAAGCGATAATGCATTGCAGATGCCTGCTGCTCCGCCAGGATATCAGAAACCAGCTGCTGCTCAGACTGCACCTAGGAAATCAAACCTCGAGTTGATGATGGAAAAATTCATAGCTACTCAAGCTCAAACAAACAAAGAATTCCTGAATCAAAATATACACACTAGCGAGCAAATTAAACAGCTCACAGGAAAAGTAGACGCTTTAGCCACCCACAACAAAATGTTAGAAACACAGATATCACAAGTGGCTCAACAACAAGCCTCTGCTGCTGCACCCGCTGGCACATTTCCTGGACAACCCGAACAAAATCCAAAAGGACAAGCAAATGCTGTCATATTAAGAAGCGGAAAAGAATTGGACGAACCGATCGATCCGAGAACCGAAAACTCAGCCATGCAACAAAAACCAACTGAACAAGCAGAAAAGGAATCCGAGTTAGAGAAGAAGGAAGACAACGAGAAGGAGGACACCGCAAGTGAAAAAATGCAAGCACCTCCAGCGCCATATAAACCACCTATCCCTTATCCTCAAAGATTAATAAACTCCAAAACTTCAGGACAATTTAAGAAATTTGTAGAGCTCCTTAAACAGTTGAATATCACTATTCCTTTTACAGAAGCGATAACTCAAATGCCGTCATACGCTAAATTTCTCAAAGAAATCCTGTCAAATAAGAGAAAGATCGAGGATAATGAAACAGTTACACTTACTGCAGAGTGTAGCGCTATTATTCAAAACCGCATGCCTCCTAAATTAAAAGACCCAGGTAGCTTCTCCATACCCTGCGTCATAGGAAAGTTCGTAATAGACAAAGCTCTATGCGATTTAGGAGCCAGTATCAGTGTTATGCCTTTATCTATATGCAAAAAGCTGAATATGGGAGACCTAAGACCAACCAAAATGTCCGTACAATTGGCTGACCGATCAGTAAAATATCCCGTCGGAATACTGGAAAACGTTCTAGTACGCATAGGACAATTCTACATCCCAACCGACTTCATAATCATGGACATTAAAGAGGACTCTGTTACCCCAATTATCCTAGGAAGACCGTTCCTAGCTACAGCCGGAGCTATTATAGACGTAAAGAAAGGAAGGCTAACATTCGAAGTAGGAGAAGAAAAGATAGAGTTCATTCTCACCAAGTTCTTACAAGCACCAGCCATAGACGATACCTGCTATTTAGTAGATGTAATTGACGAATGTATAAGAGAACTTGAAAATGAAGAGACTGCATATTCAGAAATAATAAAGATTCAAATACCCGATATTTCTGAAGACGATGATTGGCGTAAACCATATAAAGACGACAACCTAAGCGAAAGCTTAGCACTAACCCCAAACCATATGCCAGGTCCGAAGAACCCATCTTTAGAACATAAAACACTACCCAAAAACCTTAGATATGAATTCCTAGACGATGAACTAAAGAGACTAGTGATAGTCAACGCCGACTTAGGACAACTAGAAACCGTAAAGCTATTAGAAGTCCTAAAGAAGTACCCTACCGCGTTAGGCCATAACATAAGCGATCTAAAAGGTATAAGCCCTTCGATCTGTATGCATCGAATTACAATAGAGGAAGACTGTAAAACCTCTAGAGAGCATCAGAGGAGACTGAACCCCATCCTAAGCACTGTAGTCAGAGATGAAGTAAAGAAATTGCTAGATGCAGGAATCATCTATCCAATCTCCGATAGTGAATGGGTTAGCCCAGTTCATGTCGTACCTAAGAAAGGAGGAGTCACAGCAGTTGAGAACGAAAAAGGCGAATCAATAACAAAAAGAGTCGTGACTGGAAGCAGGATGTGCATTGATTATAGAAAGCTTAACAAAGCCACACGAAAAGATCACTTCCCTTTGCCCTTCATAGACCAAATGTTGGAAAGATTAGCCAAACATTCATATTTCTGCTATCTAGATGGCTATTCAGGATTTTTCCAAATTCCCATTCATCCTGATGACCAAGAAAAGACTACATTCACATGTCCTTATGGTACTTTTGCTTACCGCCGAATACCGTTCGGACTCTGTAATGCTCCAGCAACCTTCCAAAGATGCATGATGGCAATCTTCGCAGATTTCATAGACGACATCATGGAAGTATTTATGGACGATTTCTCAGTATGTGGACAAAGTTTCGAGGGATGCCTACAAAACTTAGAAATGGTATTAGAACGTTGTGTAAAAGTGAACCTCGTCCTAAATTGGGAAGAATGCCATTTTATGGTCCGACAAGGAATAGTTCTAGGACATGTCATATCAAATAAAGGAATTGAGGTCGACAAAGCTAAAATAGAAATTATAAAAGACCTCCAACCTCCAAAATCTGTACGAGAAATACAAAGTTTTCTAGGACATGCCGGTTTCTACCGCAGATTTATAAAAGATTTTTCAAAAATCACAAAACCTTTGACCGGCCTGTTGATGAAAGATGCTGAGTTCGTCTTTGACGACGACTGTCTAAAAGCATTCGAAACATTAAAATCAGCCCTTATCACCACACCGATTATGCAACCACCCGATTGGCGACTACCGTTCGAAATTATGTGCGATGCAAGTGATTATGCTGTAGGCGCAGTTCTAGGACAAAGGAAGGACAAGAAGCTCCATGCCATCTACTATGCCAGTAGAACCTTAGATCCTGCCCAAATGAACTATGCTACAATAGAAAAGGAACTTCTAGCAGTTATATTTGCGCTTGACAAATTCCGTTCTTACTTAGTAGGAGCAAAAATTATCATATATACAGACCACGCTGCCATCAGGTACCTAATAAGCAAAAAGGATGCCAAACCAAGATTATTAAGATGGATCCTGTTATTACAAGAGTTTGATTTAGAAATCAAAGATAAGAAAGGAACCGAGAACGTTGTTACAGATCACTTATCCCGAATAGAAGGCATTAAACATGAACCAGTACCGATAAATGACGATTTTCCGTACGAACATATGATAGCCAAATTAGAAAGTGACATGCCTAACTTAATCTCGGAAGATCCAGAACTCGAAAAATCCGTAGAAGCCGTCTACGCCCAAGTCACATTACCTTGGTATGCTGACATCGTTAATTACCTAGCTGCAGGCGTGCTTCCACCGGATCTCACTTATCAGCAAAAGAAGAAATTCTTCCACGATCTAAAACATTACTATTGGGACGAACCTCTACTCTTCAAGAGAGGGACTGACAACATATACCGTCGCTGTGTCCCAGAGGAAGAAATAGAAAATATCATTTCCCAATGCCACTCAGCACCGTATGGTGGTCATGCCAGTACATCTAAGACGTGCGCTAAGATTCTCCAAGCCGGCCTATTCTGGCCTAACCTCTGGAAAGACGTTCACATCGCTGTGCTAAAATGCGATCGATGCCAACGAACTGGAAACATCTCACGACGCGATGAAATGCCTCAGAAAGGAATCTTAGAGGTAGAAATCTTTGACGTATGGGGAATAGATTTCATGGGACCATTCCCGCCTTCCTTTGGTAATAACTACATACTCGTCGCTGTAGACTATGTGTCTAAATGGATAGAAGCCATAGCTGCTCCAACAAATGACGCACGAGTAGTAATCAAACTCTTCAAAAACACAATCTTTCCTAGATTCGGTGTACCCAGACTCGTCATTAGTGACGGCGGATCACACTTCATATCGCGAATCTTTGATAAACTTCTTTCTAAATATGGAGTCCGACACCGAGTAGCTACACCTTATCATCCGCAAACTAGCGGACAAGTAGAGGTCTCGAACAGGGAAATAAAACAGATTTTGGAAAAGACTGT
>OZ012741.1:6559458-6983643 GCA_963859935.3 Lathyrus sativus | reverse complement strand
AATCACATTTTATTATGGTATAATAGATGTAAAAAATTTCTATGTCTTTCTTCTTCTCCATCACCAAAACTTTGGTTTCTTCACCTCTAAGAAACTAAGTTAAGAGACTACAAACGAATGACCCATAATTTATACGTATGCAAAACAATTAAAATTAAATAATCAAGCTCAATATTGTTTATATTCATCATGTTCACATTGACTTATGGAATATTACATCTAAAAAAATTCTATATTTTTCCTCACCATCCTAAAGTTTTAGGTTTTTTTTATCACTTAGAAAAAAAATAATAGACTATATCAGGTGTAAAAAATTAATTATATTTTGTTTTTCTACTCCATCACAAAACTTAAATTTTCCCCACTAAAAAAGAAAGCTAAAAGACTATAATCCATGACATATATTTTATATAATATAGGTAAAAATTAAAATTAAATATCCAAGCTCAAAGTTATATATAATTACCATTTCACATTGAATTATGGTAAATTAGATGTAAATATATTCAATATGTTTCTTCTCGATCACCAAATTTGATTTTTCTTCGTCAGTAAGCCACAGAGTTAAAATACTATAAATGAATGACAAAAAATTATATCTACATGGGTAATAACTAAAATTAAATATTCAATCTCAATTTTATTTGTGTTCACCATAATCACATTTTATTATGGTATAATAGATGTAATAAATTTCTATGTTTTTCTTCTCGTCCATCACCAAAACATTGGTTTCTTTGCCTCTAAGAAACTAAGTTAAGAGACTACAAACGAATGACCCATAACTTATACTTATGCAAATCAATTAAAATAAAATAATCAAGCTCAATATTGTTTATATTCATCGTATTCACATTGACTTATGGTATATTACATCTACAAATATTCTATATTTTTCCTCACCGTCCCAAAGTTTTATGTTTTTTTTATCACTAAGAAAAAAAATAATAGACTATATCAGATGTGAAAAATTAATTATATTTTTATTTTCTACTCCATCACAAAATTTAAATTTTCCCCACTAAAAAACAAAGCTAAAAGACTATAATCCATGACATATAATTTATATAATATAGGTAAAAATTAAAATTAAATAATCAAGCTCAAATTTATTTATATTTTCCATTTCGCATTGAATTATGGTAAATAAGATGTAAATATATTCAATATGTTTCTTCTCCATCACCAAATTTCATGTTTCTTCGTCAGTAAGCCACAGAGTTAAAAGACTATTAATGAATGACAAACAAATTATATCTACATGGGAAATAACTAAAATTAAATATTCCATCTCAATTTTATTTGCGTTCACCATAATCACATTTTATTATGGTATAATAGATGTAAAAAATTTCTATGTCTTTCTTCTTCTCCATCACCAAAACTTTGGTTTCTTCACCTCTAAGAAACTAAGTTAAGAGACTACAAACGAATGACCCATAATTTATACGTATGCAAAACAATTAAAATTAAATAATCAAGCTCAATATTGTTTATATTCATCATGTTCACATTGACTTATGGAATATTACATCTAAAAAAATTCTATATTTTTCCTCACCATCCCAAAGTTTTAGGTTTTTTTTATCACTTAGAAAAAAAATAATAGACTATATCAGGTGTAAAAAATTAATTATATTTTGTTTTTCTACTCCATCACAAAATTTAAATTTTCCCCACTAAAAAAGAAAGCTAAAAGACTATAATCCATGACATATATTTTATATAATATAGGTAAAAATTAAAATTAAATATCCAAGCTCAAAGTTATATATAATTACCATTTCACATTGAATTATGGTAAATTAGATGTAAATATATTCAATATGTTTCTTCTCGATCACCAAATTTGATTTTTCTTCGTCAGTAAGCCACAGAGTTAAAATACTATAAATGAATGACAAAAAATTATATCTACATGGGTAATAACTAAAATTAAATATTCAATCTCAATTTTATTTGTGTTCACCATAATCACATTTTATTATGGTATAATAGATGTAATAAATTTCTATGTTTTTCTTCTCGTCCATCACCAAAACATTGGTTTCTTTGCCTCTAAGAAACTAAGTTAAGAGACTACAAACGAATGACCCATAACTTATACTTATGCAAATCAATTAAAATAAAATAATCAAGCTCAATATTGTTTATATTCATCGTATTCACATTGACTTTTGGTATATTACATCTACAAATTTTCTATATTTTTCCTCACCGTCCCAAAGTTTTATGTTTTTTTTATCACTAAGAAAAAAAATAATAGACTATATCAAATGTGAAAAATTAATTATATTTTGTTTTTCTACTCCATCACAAAATTTAAATTTTCCCCACTAAAAAACAAAGCTAAAAGACTATAATCCATGACATATATTTTATATAATATAGGTAAAAATTAAAATTAAATAATCAAGCTCAAATTTATTTATAATTACCATTTCACATTGAATTATGGTAAATTAGATGTAAATATATTCAATATGTTTCTTCTCCATCACCAAATTTCATGTTTCTTCGTCAGTAAGCCACAGAGTTAAAAGACTATTAATGAATGACAAACAAATTATATCTACATGGGTAATAACTAAAATTAAATATTCCATCTCAATTTTATTTGCGTTCACCATAATCACATTTTATTATGGTATAATAGATGTAAAAAATATCTATGTCTTTCTTCTTCTCCATCACCAAAACTTTGGTTTCTTCACCTCTAAGAAACTAAGTTAAGAGACTACAAACGAATGACCCATAATTTATACGTATGCAAAACAATTAAAATTAAATAATCAAGCTCAATATTGTTTATATTCATCGTGTTCACATTGACTTATGGAATATTACATCTAAAAAAATTCTATATTTTTCCTCACCATCCCAAAGTTTTAGGTTTTTTTTATCACTTAGAAAAAAAATAATAGACTATATCAGATGTAAAAAATTAATTATATTTTGTTTTTCTACTCCATCACAAAATTTAAATTTTCCCCACTAAAAAAGAAAGCTAAAAGACTATAATCCATGACATATATTTTATATAATATAGGTAAAAATTAAAATTAAATATCCAAGCTCAAAGTTATATATAATTACCATTTCACATTGAATTATGGTAAATGAGATGTAAATATATTCAATATGTTTCTTCTCCATCACCAAATTTGATTTTTCTTCGTCAGTAAGCCATAGAGTTAAAATACTATTAATGAATGACAAAAAATTATATCTAACTGGGTAATAACTAAAATTAAATATTCAATCTCAATTTTATTTGTGTTCACCATAATCACATTTTATTATGGTATAATAGATGTAATAAATTTCTATGTTTTTCTTCTCCTCCATCACCAAAACTTTGGTTTCTTTGCCTCTAAGAAACTAAGTTAAGAGACTACAAACGAATGACCCATAACTTATACTTATGCAAATCAATTAAAATAAAATAATCAAGCTCAATATTGTTTATATTCATCGTATTCACATTGACTTATGGTATATTACATCTACAAATATTCTATATTTTTCCTCACCGTCCCAAAGTTTTATGTTTTTTTTATCACTAAGAAAAAAAATAATAGACTATATCAGATGTGAAAAATTAATTATATTTTTATTTTCTACTCCATCACAAAATTTAAATTTTCCCCACTAAAAAACAAAGCTAAAAGACTATAATCCATGACATATAATTTATATAATATAGGTAAAAATTAAAATTAAATAATCAAGCTCAAATTTATTTATATTTTCCATTTCGCATTGAATTATGGTAAATAAGATGTAAATATATTCAATATGTTTCTTCTCCATCACCAAATTTCATGTTTCTTCGTCAGTAAGCCACAGAGTTAAAAGACTATTAATGAATGACAAACAAATTATATCTACATGGGAAATAACTAAAATTAAATATTCCATCTCAATTTTATTTGCGTTCACCATAATCACATTTTATTATGGTATAATAGATGTAAAAAATTTCTATGTCTTTCTTCTTCTCCATCACCAAAACTTTGGTTTCTTCACCTCTAAGAAACTAAGTTAAGAGACTACAAACGAATGACCCATAATTTATACGTATGCAAAACAATTAAAATTAAATAATCAAGCTCAATATTGTTTATATTCATCATGTTCACATTGACTTATGGAATATTACATCTAAAAAAATTCTATATTTTTCCTCACCATCCCAAAGTTTTAGGTTTTTTTTATCACTTAGAAAAAAAATAATAGACTATATCAGGTGTAAAAAATTAATTATATTTTGTTTTTCTACTCCATCACAAAATTTAAATTTTCCCCACTAAAAAAGAAAGCTAAAAGACTATAATCCATGACATATATTTTATATAATATAGGTAAAAATTAAAATTAAATATCCAAGCTCAAAGTTATATATAATTACCATTTCACATTGAATTATGGTAAATTAGATGTAAATATATTCAATATGTTTCTTCTCGATCACCAAATTTGATTTTTCTTCGTCAGTAAGCCACAGAGTTAAAATACTATAAATGAATGACAAAAAATTATATCTACATGGGTAATAACTAAAATTAAATATTCAATCTCAATTTTATTTGTGTTCACCATAATCACATTTTATTATGGTATAATAGATGTAATAAATTTCTATGTTTTTCTTCTCGTCCATCACCAAAACATTGGTTTCTTTGCCTCTAAGAAACTAAGTTAAGAGACTACAAACGAATGACCCATAACTTATACTTATGCAAATCAATTAAAATAAAATAATCAAGCTCAATATTGTTTATATTCATCGTATTCACATTGACTTTTGGTATATTACATCTACAAATTTTCTATATTTTTCCTCACCGTCCCAAAGTTTTATGTTTTTTTTATCACTAAGAAAAAAAATAATAGACTATATCAAATGTGAAAAATTAATTATATTTTGTTTTTCTACTCCATCACAAAATTTAAATTTTCCCCACTAAAAAACAAAGCTAAAAGACTATAATCCATGACATATATTTTATATAATATAGGTAAAAATTAAAATTAAATAATCAAGCTCAAATTTATTTATAATTACCATTTCACATTGAATTATGGTAAATTAGATGTAAATATATTCAATATGTTTCTTCTCCATCACCAAATTTCATGTTTCTTCGTCAGTAAGCCACAGAGTTAAAAGACTATTAATGAATGACAAACAAATTATATCTACATGGGTAATAACTAAAATTAAATATTCCATCTCAATTTTATTTGCGTTCACCATAATCACATTTTATTATGGTATAATAGATGTAAAAAATATCTATGTCTTTCTTCTTCTCCATCACCAAAACTTTGGTTTCTTCACCTCTAAGAAACTAAGTTAAGAGACTACAAACGAATGACCCATAATTTATACGTATGCAAAACAATTAAAATTAAATAATCAAGCTCAATATTGTTTATATTCATCGTGTTCACATTGACTTATGGAATATTACATCTAAAAAAATTCTATATTTTTCCTCACCATCCCAAAGTTTTAGGTTTTTTTTATCACTTAGAAAAAAAATAATAGACTATATCAGATGTAAAAAATTAATTATATTTTGTTTTTCTACTCCATCACAAAATTTAAATTTTCCCCACTAAAAAAGAAAGCTAAAAGACTATAATCCATGACATATATTTTATATAATATAGGTAAAAATTAAAATTAAATATCCAAGCTCAAAGTTATATATAATTACCATTTCACATTGAATTATGGTAAATGAGATGTAAATATATTCAATATGTTTCTTCTCCATCACCAAATTTGATTTTTCTTCGTCAGTAAGCCATAGAGTTAAAATACTATTAATGAATGACAAAAAGTTATATCTACATGGGTAATAACTAAAATTAAATATTCAATCTCAATTTTATTTGTGTTCACCATAATCACATTTTATTATGGTATAATAGATGTAATAAATTTCTATGTTTTTCTTCTTCTCCATCACCAAAACTTTGGTTTCTTTGCCTCTAAGAAACTAAGTTAAGAGACTACAAACGAATGACCCATAACTTATACTTATGCAAATCAATTAAAATAAAATAATCAAGCTCAATATTGTTTATATTCATCGTATTCACATTGACTTATGGTATATTACATCTACAAATATTCTATATTTTTCCTCACCGTCCCAAAGTTTTATGTTTTTTTTATCACTAAGAAAAAAAATAATAGACTATATCAGATGTGAAAAATTAATTATATTTTGTTTTTCTACTCCATCACAAAATTTAAATTTTCCCCACTAAAAAACAAAACTAAAAGACTATAATCCATGACATATAATTTATATAATATAGGTAAAAATTAAAATTAAATAATCAAGCTCAAATTTATTTATAATTACCATTTCGCATTGAATTATGGTAAATTAGATGTAAATATATTCAATATGTTTCTTCTCCATCACTAAATTTCATGTTTCTTTGTCAGTAAGCCACAGAGTTAAAAGACTATTAATGAATGACAAACAAATTATATCTACATGGGAAATAACTAAAATTAAATATTCCATCTCAATTTTATTTGCGTTCACCATAATCACATTTTATTATGGTATAATAGATGTAAAAAATTTCTATGTCTTTCTTCTTCTCCATCACCAAAACTTTGGTTTCTTCACCTCTAAGAAACTAAGTTAAGAGACTACAAACGAATGACCCATAATTTATACGTATGCAAAACAATTAAAATTAAATAATCAAGCTCAATACTGGTTATATTCATCATGTTCACATTGACTTATGGAATATTACTTCTAAAAAAATTCTATATTTTTCCTCACCATCCCAAAGTTTTAGGTTTTTTTTATCACTTAGAAAAAAAATAATAGACTATATCAGGTGTAAAAAATTAATTATATTTTGTGTTTCTACTCAATCACAAAATTTAAATTTTCCCCACTAAAAAAGAAAGCTAAAAGACTATAATCCATGACATATATTTTATATAATATAGGTAAAAATTAAAATTAAATATCCAAGCTCAAAGTTATATATAATTACCATTTCACATTGAATTATGGTAAATTAGATGTAAATATATTCAATATGTTTCTTCTCCATCACCAAATTTGATTTTTCTTCGTCAGTAAGCCACAAAGTTAAAATACTATTAATGAATGACAAAAAATTATATCTACATGGGTAATAACTAAAATTAAATATTCAATCTCAATTTTATTTGTGTTCACCATAATCACATTTTATTATGGTATAATAGATGTAATAAATTTCTATGTTTTTCTTCTTCTCCATCACCAAAACTTTGGTTTCTTTGCCTCTAAGAAACTAAGTTAAGAGACTACAAACGAATGACCCATAACTTATACTTATGCAAATCAATTAAAATAAAATAATCAAGCTCAATATTGTTCATATTCATCGTATTCACATTGACTTATGGTATATTACATCTACAAATATTCTATATTTTTCCTCACCGTCCCAAAGTTTTATGTTTTTTGTATCACTAAGAAAAAAAATAATAGACTATATCAGATGTGAAAAATTAATTATATTTTGTTTTTCTACTCCATCACAAAATTTAAATTTTCCCCACTAAAAAACAAAGCTAAAAGACTATAATCCATGACATATAATTTATATAATATAGGTAAAAATTAAAATTAAATAATCAAGCTCAAATTTATTTATAATTACCATTTCGCATTGAATTATGGTAAATTAGATGTAAATATATTCAATATGTTTCTTCTCCATCACCAAATTTCATGTTTCTTCGTCAGTAAGCCACAGAGTTAAAAGACTATTAATGAATGACAAACAAATTATATCTACATGGGAAATAACTAAAATTAAATATTCCATCTCAATTTTATTTGCGTTCACCATAATCACATTTTATTATGGTATAATAGATGTAAAAAATTTCTATGTCTTTCTTCTTCTCCATCACCAAAACTTTGGTTTCGTCACCTCTAAGAAACTAAGTTAAGAGACTACAAACGAATGACCCATAATTTATACGTATGCAAAACAATTAAAATTAAATAATCAAGCTCAATATTGTTTATATTCATCATGTTCACATTGACTTATGGAATATTACATCTAAAAAAATTCTATATTTTTCCTCACCATCCCAAAGTTTTAGGTTTTTTTTATCACTTAGAAAAAAAATAATAGACTATATCAGGTGTAAAAAATTAATTATATTTTGTTTTTCTACTCCATCACAAAATTTAAATTTTCCCCACTAAAAAAGAAAGCTAAAAGACTATAATCCATGACATATATTTTATATAATATAGGTAAAGATTAAAATTAAATATCCAAGCTCAAAGTTATATATAATTACCATTTCACATTGAATTATGGTAAATTAGATGTAAATATATTCAATATGTTTCTTCTCCATCACCAAATTTGATTTTTCTTCGTCAGTAAGCCACAGAGTTAAAATACTATTAATGAATGACAAAAAATTATATCTACATGGGTAATAACTAAAATTAAATATTCAATCTCAATTTTATTTGTGTTCACCATAATCACATTTTATTATGGTATAATAGATGTAATAAATTTCTATGTTTTTCTTCTCGTCCATCACCAAAACTTTGGATTCTTTGCCTCTAAGAAACTAAGTTAAGAGACTACAAACGAATGACCCATAACATATACTTATGCAAATCAATTAAAATAAAATAATCAAGCTCAATATTGTTTATATTCATCGTATTCACATTGACTTATGGTATATTACTTCTACAAATTTTCTATATTTTTCCTCACCGTCCCAAAGTTTTATGTTTTTTTTATCACTAAGAAAAAAAATAGTAGACTATATCAAATGTGAAAAATTAATTATATTTTGTTTTTCTACTCCATCACAAAATTTAAATTTTCCCCACTAAAAAACAAAGCTAAAAGACTATAATCCATGACATATATTTTATATAATATAGGTAAAAATTAAAATTAAATAATCAAGCTCAAATTTATTTATAATTACCATTTCACATTGAATTATGGTAAATTAGATGTAAATATATTCAATATGTTTCTTCTCCATCACCAAATTTCATGTTTCTTCGTCAGTAAGCCACAGAGTTAAAAGACTATTAATGAATGACAAACAAATTATATCTACATGGGTAATAACTAAAATTAAATATTCCATCTCAATTTTATTTGCGTTCACCATAATCACATTTTATTATGGTATAATAGATGTAAAAAATTTCTATGTCTTTCTTCTTCTCCATCACCAAAACTTTGGTTTCTTCACCTCTAAGAAACTAAGTTAAGAGACTACAAACGAATGACCCATAATTTATACGTATGCAAAACAATTAAAATTAAATAATCAAGCTCAATATTGTTTATATTCATCGTGTTCACATTGACTTATGGAATATTACATCTAAAAAAATTCTATATTTTTCCTCACCATCCCAAAGTTTTAGGTTTTTTTTATCACTTAGAAAAAAAATAATAGACTATATCAGATGTAAAAAATTAATTATATTTTGTTTTTCTACTTCATCACAAAATTTAAATTTTCCCCACTAAAAAAGAAAGCTAAAAGACTATAATCCATGACATATATTTTATATAATATAGGTAAAAATTAAAATTAAATATCCAAGCTCAAAGTTATATATAATTACCATTTCACATTGAATTATGGTAAATGAGATGTAAATATATTCAATATGTTTCTTCTCCATCACCAAATTTGATTTTTCTTCGTCAGTAAGCCATAGAGTTAAAATACTATTAATGAATGACAAAAAATTATATCTACATGGGTAATAACTAAAATTAAATATTCAATCTCAATTTTATTTGTGTTCACCATAATCACATTTTATTATGGTATAATAGATGTAATAAATTTCTATGTTTTTCTTCTTCTCCATCACCAAAACTTTGGTTTCTTTGCCTCTAAGAAACTAAGTTAAGAGACTACAAACGAATGACCCATAACTTATACTTATGCAAATCAATTAAAATAAAATAATCAAGCTCAATATTGTTTATATTCATCGTATTCACATTGACTTATGGTATATTACATCTACAAATATTCTATATTTTTCCTCACCGTCCCAAAGTTTTATGTTTTTTTTATCACTAAGAAAAAAAATAATAGACTATATCAGATGTGAAAAATTAATTATATTTTGTTTTTCTACTCCATCACAAAATTTAAATTTTCCCCACTAAAAAACAAAACTAAAAGACTATAATCCATGACATATAATTTATATAATATAGGTAAAAATTAAAATTAAATAATCAAGCTCAAATTTATTTATAATTACCATTTCGCATTGAATTATGGTAAATTAGATGTAAATATATTCAATATGTTTCTTCTCCATCACCAAATTTCATGTTTCTTTGTCAGTAAGCCACAGAGTTAAAAGACTATTAATGAATGACAAACAAATTATATCTACATGGGAAATAACTAAAATTAAATATTCCATCTCAATTTTATTTGCATTCACCATAATCACATTTTATTATGGTATAATAGATGTAAAAAATTTCTCTGTCTTTCTTCTTCTCCATCACCAAAACTTTGGTTTCTTCACCTCTAAGAAACTAAGTTAAGAGACTACAAACGAATGACCCATAATTTATACGTATGCAAAACAATTAAAATTAAATAATCAAGCTCAATATTGTTTATATTCGTCGTGTTCACATTGGCTTATGGAATATTACATCTAAAAAAATTCTATATTTTTCCTCACCATCCCAAAGTTTTAGGTTTTTTTTATCACTTAGAAAAGAAATAATAGACTATATCAGATGTAAAAAATTAATTATATTTTGTTTTTCTACTCCATCACAAAATTTAAATTTTCCCCACTAAAAAAGAAAGCTAAAAGACTATAATCCATGACATATATTTTATATAATATAGGTAAAAATTAAAATTAAATATCCAAGCTCAAAGTTATATATAATTACCATTTCACATTGAATTATGGTAAATGAGATGTAAATATATTCAATATGTTTCTTCTCCATCACCAAATTTGATTTTTCTTCGTCAGTAAGCCATAGAGTTAAAATACTATTAATGAATGACAAAAAATTATATCTACATGGGTAATAACTAAAATTAAATATTCAATCTCAATTTTATTTGTGTTCACCATAATCACATTTTATTATGGTATAATAGATGTAATAAATTTCTATGTTTTTCTTCTTCTCCATCACCAAAACTTTGGTTTCTTTGCCTCTAAGAAACTAAGTTAAGAGACTACAAACGAATGACCCATAACTTATACTTATGCAAATCAATTAAAATAAAATAATCAAGCTCAATATTGTTTATATTCATCGTATTCACATTGACTTATGGTATATTACATCTACAAATATTCTATATTTTTCCTCACCGTCCCAAAGTTTTATGTTTTTTTTATCACTAAGAAAAAAAATAATAGACTATATCAGATGTGAAAAATTAATTATATTTTGTTTTTCTACTCCATCACAAAATTTAAATTTTCCCCACTAAAAAACAAAACTAAAAGACTATAATCCATGACATATAATTTATATAATATAGGTAAAAATTAAAATTAAATAATCAAGCTCAAATTTATTTATAATTACCATTTCGCATTGAATTATGGTAAATTAGATGTAAATATATTCAATATGTTTCTTCTCCATCACCAAATTTCATGTTTCTTTGTCAGTAAGCCACAGAGTTAAAAGACTATTAATGAATGACAAACAAATTATATCTACATGGGAAATAACTAAAATTAAATATTCCATCTCAATTTTATTTGCGTTCACCATAATCACATTTTATTATGGTATAATAGATGTAAAAAATTTCTATGTCTTTCTTCTTCTCCATCACCAAAACTTTGGTTTCTTCACCTCTAAGAAACTAAGTTAAGAGACTACAAACGAATGACCCATAATTTATACGTATGCAAAACAATTAAAATTAAATAATCAAGCTCAATACTGGTTATATTCATCATGTTCACATTGACTTATGGAATATTACTTCTAAAAAAATTCTATATTTTTCCTCACCATCCCAAAGTTTTAGGTTTTTTTTATCACTTAGAAAAAAAATAATAGACTATATCAGGTGTAAAAAATTAATTATATTTTGTGTTTCTACTCCATCACAAAATTTAAATTTTCCCCACTAAAAAAGAAAGCTAAAAGACTATAATCCATGACATATATTTTATATAATATAGGTAAAAATTAAAATTAAATATCCAAGCTCAAAGTTATATATAATTACCATTTCACATTGAATTATGGTAAATTAGATGTAAATATATTCAATATGTTTCTTCTCCATCACCAAATTTGATTTTTCTTCGTCAGTAAGCCACAAAGTTAAAATACTATTAATGAATGACAAAAAATTATATCTACATGGGTAATAACTAAAATTAAATATTCAATCTCAATTTTATTTGTGTTCACCATAATCACATTTTATTATGGTATAATAGATGTAATAAATTTCTATGTTTTTCTTCTTCTCCATCACCAAAACTTTGGTTTCTTTGCCTCTAAGAAACTAAGTTAAGAGACTACAAACGAATGACCCATAACTTATACTTATGCAAATCAATTAAAATAAAATAATCAAGCTCAATATTGTTCATATTCATCGTATTCACATTGACTTATGGTATATTACATCTACAAATATTCTATATTTTTCCTCACCGTCCCAAAGTTTTATGTTTTTTGTATCACTAAGAAAAAAAATAATAGACTATATCAGATGTGAAAAATTAATTATATTTTGTTTTTCTACTCCATCACAAAATTTAAATTTTCCCCACTAAAAAACAAAGCTAAAAGACTATAATCCATGACATATAATTTATATAATATAGGTAAAAATTAAAATTAAATAATCAAGCTCAAATTTATTTATAATTACCATTTCGCATTGAATTATGGTAAATTAGATGTAAATATATTCAATATGTTTCTTCTCCATCACCAAATTTCATGTTTCTTCGTCAGTAAGCCACAGAGTTAAAAGACTATTAATGAATGACAAACAAATTATATCTACATGGGAAATAACTAAAATTAAATATTCCATCTCAATTTTATTTGCGTTCACCATAATCACATTTTATTATGGTATAATAGATGTAAAAAATTTCTATGTCTTTCTTCTTCTCCATCACCAAAACTTTGGTTTCGTCACCTCTAAGAAACTAAGTTAAGAGACTACAAACGAATGACCCATAATTTATACGTATGCAAAACAATTAAAATTAAATAATCAAGCTCAATATTGTTTATATTCATCATGTTCACATTGACTTATGGAATATTACATCTAAAAAAATTCTATATTTTTCCTCACCATCCCAAAGTTTTAGGTTTTTTTTATCACTTAGAAAAAAAATAATAGACTATATCAGGTGTAAAAAATTAATTATATTTTGTTTTTCTACTCCATCACAAAATTTAAATTTTCCCCACTAAAAAAGAAAGCTAAAAGACTATAATCCATGACATATATTTTATATAATATAGGTAAAGATTAAAATTAAATATCCAAGCTCAAAGTTATATATAATTACCATTTCACATTGAATTATGGTAAATTAGATGTAAATATATTCAATATGTTTCTTCTCCATCACCAAATTTGATTTTTCTTCTTCAGTAAGCCACAGAGTTAAAATACTATTAATGAATGACAAAAAATTATATCTACATGGGTAATAACTAAAATTAAATATTCAATCTCAATTTTATTTGTGTTCACCATAATCACATTTTATTATGGTATAATAGATGTAATAAATTTCTATGTTTTTCTTCTCGTCCATCACCAAAACTTTGGATTCTTTGCCTCTAAGAAACTAAGTTAAGAGACTACAAACGAATGACCCATAACATATACTTATGCAAATCAATTAAAATAAAATAATCAAGCTCAATATTGTTTATATTCATCGTATTCACATTGACTTATGGTATATTACTTCTACAAATTTTCTATATTTTTCCTCACCGTCCCAAAGTTTTATGTTTTTTTTATCACTAAGAAAAAAAATAGTAGACTATATCAAATGTGAAAAATTAATTATATTTTGTTTTTCTACTCCATCACAAAATTTAAATTTTCCCCACTAAAAAACAAAGCTAAAAGACTATAATCCATGACATATATTTTATATAATATAGGTAAAAATTAAAATTAAATAATCAAGCTCAAATTTATTTATAATTACCATTTCACATTGAATTATGGTAAATTAGATGTAAATATATTCAATATGTTTCTTCTCCATCACCAAATTTCATGTTTCTTCGTCAGTAAGCCACAGAGTTAAAAGACTATTAATGAATGACAAACAAATTATATCTACATGGGTAATAACTAAAATTAAATATTCCATCTCAATTTTATTTGCGTTCACCATAATCACATTTTATTATGGTATAATAGATGTAAAAAATTTCTATGTCTTTCTTCTTCTCCATCACCAAAACTTTGGTTTCTTCACCTCTAAGAAACTAAGTTAAGAGACTACAAACGAATGACCCATAATTTATACGTATGCAAAACAATTAAAATTAAATAATCAAGCTCAATATTGTTTATATTCATCGTGTTCACATTGACTTATGGAATATTACATCTAAAAAATTCTATATTTTTCCTCACCATCCCAAAGTTTTAGGTTTTTTTTATCACTTAGAAAAAAAATAATAGACTCTATCAGATGTAAAAAATTAATTATATTTTGTTTTTCTACTTCATCACAAAATTTAAATTTTCCCCACTAAAAAAGAAAGCTAAAAGACTATAATCCATGACATATATTTTATATAATATAGGTAAAAATTAAAATTAAATATCCAAGCTCAAAGTTATATATAATTACCATTTCACATTGAATTATGGTAAATGAGATGTAAATATATTCAATATGTTTCTTCTCCATCACCAAATTTGATTTTTCTTCGTCAGTAAGCCATAGAGTTAAAATACTATTAATGAATGACAAAAAATTATATCTACATGGGTAATAACTAAAATTAAATATTCAATCTCAATTTTATTTGTGTTCACCATAATCACATTTTATTATGGTATAATAGATGTAATAAATTTCTATGTTTTTCTTCTTCTCCATCACCAAAACTTTGGTTTCTTTGCCTCTAAGAAACTAAGTTAAGAGACTACAAACGAATGACCCATAACTTATACTTATGCAAATCAATTAAAATAAAATAATCAAGCTCAATATTGTTTATATTCATCGTATTCACATTGACTTATGGTATATTACATCTACAAATATTCTATATTTTTCCTCACCGTCCCAAAGTTTTATGTTTTTTTTATCACTAAGAAAAAAAATAATAGACTATATCAGATGTGAAAAATTAATTATATTTTGTTTTTCTACTCCATCACAAAATTTAAATTTTCCCCACTAAAAAACAAAACTAAAAGACTATAATCCATGACATATAATTTATATAATATAGGTAAAAATTAAAATTAAATAATCAAGCTCAAATTTATTTATAATTACCATTTCGCATTGAATTATGGTAAATTAGATGTAAATATATTCAATATGTTTCTTCTCCATCACCAAATTTCATGTTTCTTTGTCAGTAAGCCACAGAGTTAAAAGACTATTAATGAATGACAAACAAATTATATCTACATGGGAAATAACTAAAATTAAATATTCCATCTCAATTTTATTTGCATTCACCATAATCACATTTTATTATGGTATAATAGATGTAAAAAATTTCTCTGTCTTTCTTCTTCTCCATCACCAAAACTTTGGTTTCTTCACCTCTAAGAAACTAAGTTAAGAGACTACAAACGAATGACCCATAATTTATACGTATGCAAAACAATTAAAATTAAATAATCAAGCTCAATATTGTTTATATTCGTCGTGTTCACATTGGCTTATGGAA
Organism: Lathyrus sativus; assembly: GCA_963859935.3. NCBI lineage: Eukaryota > Viridiplantae > Streptophyta > Magnoliopsida > Fabales > Fabaceae > Lathyrus > Lathyrus sativus. Next base: position 6,967,653 of record OZ012741.1, on the reverse strand, counting down.
TATTACATCTAAAAAAATTCTATATTTTTCCTCACCATCCCAAAGTTTTAGGTTTTTTTTATCACTTAGAAAAAAAATAATAGACTATATCAGATGTAAAAAATTAATTATATTTTGTTTTTCTACTCCATCACAAAATTTAAATTTTCCCCACTAAAAAAGAAAGCTAAAAGACTATAATCCATGACATATATTTTATATAATATAGGTAAAAATTAAAATTAAATATCCAAGCTCAAAGTTATATATAATTACCATTTCACATTGAATTATGGTAAATGAGATGTAAATATATTCAATATGTTTCTTCTCCATCACCAAATTTGATTTTTCTTCGTCAGTAAGCCATAGAGTTAAAATACTATTAATGAATGACAAAAAATTATATCTACATGGGTAATAACTAAAATTAAATATTCAATCTCAATTTTATTTGTGTTCACCATAATCACATTTTATTATGGTATAATAGATGTAATAAATTTCTATGTTTTTCTTCTTCTCCATCACCAAAACTTTGGTTTCTTTGCCTCTAAGAAACTAAGTTAAGAGACTACAAACGAATGACCCATAACTTATACTTATGCAAATCAATTAAAATAAAATAATCAAGCTCAATATTGTTTATATTCATCGTATTCACATTGACTTATGGTATATTACATCTACAAATATTCTATATTTTTCCTCACCGTCCCAAAGTTTTATGTTTTTTTTATCACTAAGAAAAAAAATAATAGACTATATCAGATGTGAAAAATTAATTATATTTTGTTTTTCTACTCCATCACAAAATTTAAATTTTCCCCACTAAAAAACAAAACTAAAAGACTATAATCCATGACATATAATTTATATAATATAGGTAAAAATTAAAATTAAATAATCAAGCTCAAATTTATTTATAATTACCATTTCGCATTGAATTATGGTAAATTAGATGTAAATATATTCAATATGTTTCTTCTCCATCACCAAATTTCATGTTTCTTTGTCAGTAAGCCACAGAGTTAAAAGACTATTAATGAATGACAAACAAATTATATCTACATGGGAAATAACTAAAATTAAATATTCCATCTCAATTTTATTTGCGTTCACCATAATCACATTTTATTATGGTATAATAGATGTAAAAAATTTCTATGTCTTTCTTCTTCTCCATCACCAAAACTTTGGTTTCTTCACCTCTAAGAAACTAAGTTAAGAGACTACAAACGAATGACCCATAATTTATACGTATGCAAAACAATTAAAATTAAATAATCAAGCTCAATACTGGTTATATTCATCATGTTCACATTGACTTATGGAATATTACTTCTAAAAAAATTCTATATTTTTCCTCACCATCCCAAAGTTTTAGGTTTTTTTTATCACTTAGAAAAAAAATAATAGACTATATCAGGTGTAAAAAATTAATTATATTTTGTGTTTCTACTCCATCACAAAATTTAAATTTTCCCCACTAAAAAAGAAAGCTAAAAGACTATAATCCATGACATATATTTTATATAATATAGGTAAAAATTAAAATTAAATATCCAAGCTCAAAGTTATATATAATTACCATTTCACATTGAATTATGGTAAATTAGATGTAAATATATTCAATATGTTTCTTCTCCATCACCAAATTTGATTTTTCTTCGTCAGTAAGCCACAAAGTTAAAATACTATTAATGAATGACAAAAAATTATATCTACATGGGTAATAACTAAAATTAAATATTCAATCTCAATTTTATTTGTGTTCACCATAATCACATTTTATTATGGTATAATAGATGTAATAAATTTCTATGTTTTTCTTCTTCTCCATCACCAAAACTTTGGTTTCTTTGCCTCTAAGAAACTAAGTTAAGAGACTACAAACGAATGACCCATAACTTATACTTATGCAAATCAATTAAAATAAAATAATCAAGCTCAATATTGTTCATATTCATCGTATTCACATTGACTTATGGTATATTACATCTACAAATATTCTATATTTTTCCTCACCGTCCCAAAGTTTTATGTTTTTTGTATCACTAAGAAAAAAAATAATAGACTATATCAGATGTGAAAAATTAATTATATTTTGTTTTTCTACTCCATCACAAAATTTAAATTTTCCCCACTAAAAAACAAAGCTAAAAGACTATAATCCATGACATATAATTTATATAATATAGGTAAAAATTAAAATTAAATAATCAAGCTCAAATTTATTTATAATTACCATTTCGCATTGAATTATGGTAAATTAGATGTAAATATATTCAATATGTTTCTTCTCCATCACCAAATTTCATGTTTCTTCGTCAGTAAGCCACAGAGTTAAAAGACTATTAATGAATGACAAACAAATTATATCTACATGGGAAATAACTAAAATTAAATATTCCATCTCAATTTTATTTGCGTTCACCATAATCACATTTTATTATGGTATAATAGATGTAAAAAATTTCTATGTCTTTCTTCTTCTCCATCACCAAAACTTTGGTTTCGTCACCTCTAAGAAACTAAGTTAAGAGACTACAAACGAATGACCCATAATTTATACGTATGCAAAACAATTAAAATTAAATAATCAAGCTCAATATTGTTTATATTCATCATGTTCACATTGACTTATGGAATATTACATCTAAAAAAATTCTATATTTTTCCTCACCATCCCAAAGTTTTAGGTTTTTTTTATCACTTAGAAAAAAAATAATAGACTATATCAGGTGTAAAAAATTAATTATATTTTGTTTTTCTACTCCATCACAAAATTTAAATTTTCCCCACTAAAAAAGAAAGCTAAAAGACTATAATCCATGACATATATTTTATATAATATAGGTAAAGATTAAAATTAAATATCCAAGCTCAAAGTTATATATAATTACCATTTCACATTGAATTATGGTAAATTAGATGTAAATATATTCAATATGTTTCTTCTCCATCACCAAATTTGATTTTTCTTCGTCAGTAAGCCACAGAGTTAAAATACTATTAATGAATGACAAAAAATTATATCTACATGGGTAATAACTAAAATTAAATATTCAATCTCAATTTTATTTGTGTTCACCATAATCACATTTTATTATGGTATAATAGATGTAATAAATTTCTATGTTTTTCTTCTTCTCCATCACCAAAACTTTGGTTTCTTTGCCTCTAAGAAACTAAGTTAAGAGACTACAAACGAATGACCCATAACTTATACTTATGCAAATCAATTAAAATAAAATGATCAAGCTCAATATTGTTTATATTCATCGTATTCACATTGACTTATGGTATATTACATCTACAAATATTCTATATTTTTCCTCACCGTCCCAAAGTTTTATGTTTTTTTTATCACTAAGAAAAAAAATAATAGACTATATCAGATGTGAAAAATTAATTATATTTTGTTTTTCTACTCCATCACAAAATTTAAATTTTCCCCACTAAAAAACAAAGCTAAAAGACTATAATCCATGACATATAATTTATATAATATAGGTAAAAATTAAAATTAAATAATCAAGCTCAAATTTATTTATAATTACTATTTCGCATTGAATTATGGTAAATTAGATGTAAATATATTCAATATGTTTCTTCTCCATCACCAAATTTCATGTTTCTTCGTCAGTAAGCCACAGAGTTAAAAGACTATTAATGAATGACAAACAAATTATATCTACATGGGAAATAACTAAAATTAAATATTCCATCTCAATTTTATTTGCGTTCACCATAATCACATTTTATTATGGTATAATAGATGTAAAAAATTTCTATGTCTTTCTTCTTCTCCATCACCAAAACATTGGTTTCTTCACCTCTAAGAAACTAAGTTAAATGACTACTAACGAATGACCCATAATTTATACGTATGCAAAACAAATAAAATTAAATAATCAAGCTCAATATTGTTTATATTCATCGTGTTCACATTGACTTATGGAATATTACATCTAAAAAAATTCTATATTTTTCCTCACCATCCCAAAGTTTTAAGTTTTTTTTATCACATAGAAAAAAAATAATAGACTATATCAGATGTAAAAAATTAATTATATTTTGTTTTTCTACTCCATCACAAAATTTAAATTTTCCCCTATAAAAAAGAAAGCTAAAAGACTATAATCCATGACATATATTTTATATAATATAGGTAAAAATTAAAATTAAATATCCAAGCTCAAAGTTATATATAATTACCATTTCACATTGAATTATGGTAAATTATATATAAATATATTCAATATGTTTCTTCTCCATCACCAAATTTGATTTTTCTTCGTCAGTAAGCCACAGAGTTAAAATACTATTAATGAATGACAAAAAATTATATCTACATGGGTAATAACTAAAATTAAATATTCAATCTCTATTTTATTTGTGTTCACCATAATCGCATTTTATTATGGTATAATAGATGTAATAAATTTCTATGTTTTTCTTCTTCTCCATCACCAAAACTTTGGTTTCTTTGCCTCTAAGAAACTAAGTTAAGAGACTACAAACGAATGACCCATAACTTATACTTATGCAAATCAATTAAAATAAAATGATCAAGCTCAATATTGTTTATATTCATCGTATTCACATTGACTTATGGTATATTACATCGACAAATATTCTATATTTTTCCTCACCGTCCCAAAGTTTTATGTTTTTTTTATCACTAAGAAAAAAAATAATAGACTATATCAGATGTGAAAAATTAATTATATTTTGTTTTTCTACTCCATCACAAAATTTAAATTTTCCCCACTAAAAAACAAAGCTAAAAGACTATAATCCATGACATATAATTTATATAATATAGGTAAAAATTAAAATTAAATAATCAAGCTCAAATTTATTTATAATTACCATTTCGCATTGAATTATGGTAAATTAGATGTAAATATATTCAATATGTTTCTTCTCCATCACCAAATTTCATGTTTCTTCGTCAGTATACCACAGAGTTAAAAGACTATTAATGAATGACAAACAAATTATATCTACATGGGAAATAACTAAAATTAAATATTCCATCTCAATTTTATTTGCGTTCACCATAATCACTTTTTATTATGGTATAATAGATGTAAAAAATTTCTCTGTCTTTCTTCTTCTCCATCACCAAAACTTTGGTTTCTTCACCTCTAAGAAACTAAGTTAAGAGACTACAAACGAATGACCCATAATTTATACGTATGCAAAACAATTAAAATTAAATAATCAAGCTCAATATTGTTTATATTCGTCGTGTTCACATTGGCTTATGGAATATTACATCTAAAAAAATTCTATATTTTTCCTCACCATCCCAAAGTTTTAGGTTTTTTTTATCACTTAGAAAAAAAATAATAGACTATATCAGATGTAAAAAATTAATTATATTTTGTTTTTCTACTCCATCACAAAATTTAAATTTTCCCCACTAAAAAAGAAAGCTAAAAGACTATAATCCATGACATATATTTTATATAATATAGGTAAAAATTAAAATTAAATATCCAAGCTCAAAGTTATATATAATTACCATTTCACATTGAATTATGGTAAATTAGATGTAAATATATTCAATATGTTTCTTCTCCATCACCAAATTTGATTTTTCTTCGTCAGTAAGCCACAGAGTTAAAATACTATTAATTAATGACAAAAAATTATATCTACATGGGTAATAACTAAAATTAAATATTCAATCTCAATTTTATTTGTGTTCACCATAATCATCTTTTATTATGGTATAATAGATGTAGCAAATTTCTATGTTTTTCTTCTTCTCCATCACCAAAACTTTGGTTTCTTTGCCTCTAAGAAACTAAGTTAAGAGACTACAAACGAATGACCCATAACTTATAATTATGCAAATCAATTAAAATAAAATAATCAAGCTCAATATTGTTTATATTCATCGTATTCACATTGACTTATGGTATATTACATCTACAAATATTCTATATTTTTCCTCACCGTCCCAAAGTTTTATGTTTTTTTTATCACTAAGAAAAAAAATAATAGACTATATCAGATGTGAAAAATTAATTATATTTTGTTTTTCTACTCCATCACAAAATTTAAATTTTCCCCACTAAAAAACAAAGCTAAAATACTATAATCCATGACATATATTTTATATAATATAGGTAAAAATTAAAATTCAATATCCAAGCTCAAAGTTATTTATAATTACCATTTCACATTGAATTATGGTAAATTAGATGTAAATATATTCAATATGTTTCTTCTCCATCACCAAATTTGATGTTTATTCGTCAGTAAGCCACAGAGTTAAAATACTATTAATGAATGACAAAAACTTATATCTACATGGGTAATAACTAAAATTAAATATTCAATCTCAATTTTATTTGTGTTCACCATAATCACATTTTATTATGGTATAATAGATGTAATAAATTTCTATGTTTTTCTTCTTCTCCATCACCAAAACTTTGGTTTCTTTGCCTCTAAGAAACTAAGTTAAGAGACTACAAACGAATGACCCATAACTTATACTTATGCAAATCAATTAAAATAAAATAATCAAGCTCAATATTGTTTATATTCATCGTAGTCACATTGACTTATGGTATATTACATCTACAAATATTCTATATTTTTCCTCTGCGTCCCAAAGTTTTATGTTTATTTTATCACTAAGAAAAAAAATAATAGACTATATCAGATGTGAAAAATTAATTATATTTTGTTTTTCTACTCCATCACAAAATTTAAATTTTCCCCACTAAAAAACAAAGCTAAAAGACTATAATCCATGACATATATTTTATATAATATAGGTAAAAATTAAAATTAAATAATCAAGCTCAAATTTATTTATAATTACTATTTCGCATTGAATTATGGTAAATTAGATGTAAATATATTCAATATGTTTCTTCTCCATCACCAAATTTCATGTTTCTTCGTCAGTAAGCCACAGAGTTAAAAGACTATTAATGAATGACAAACAAATTATATCTACATGGGAAATAACTAAAATTAAATATTCCATCTCAATTTTATTTGCGTTCACCATAATCACATTTTATTATGGTATAATAGATGTAAAAAATTTCTATGTCTTTCTTCTTCTCCATCACCAAAACATTGGTTTCTTCACCTCTAAGAAACTAAGTTAAATGACTACTAACGAATGACCCATAATTTATACGTATGCAAAACAAATAAAATTAAATAATCAAGCTCAATATTGTTTATATTCATCGTGTTCACATTGACTTATGGAATATTACATCTAAAAAAATTCTATATTTTTCCTCACCATCCCAAAGTTTTAAGTTTTTTTTATCACATAGAAAAAAAATAACAGACTATATCAGATGTAAAAAATTAATTATATTTTGTTTTTCTACTCCATCACAAAATTTAAATTTTCCCCTATAAAAAAGAAAGCTAAAAGACTATAATCCATGACATATATTTTATATAATATAGGTAAAAATTAAAATTAAATATCCAAGCTCAAAGTTATATATAATTACCATTTCACATTGAATTATGGTAAATTATATATAAATATATTCAATATGTTTCTTCTCCATCACCAAATTTGATTTTTCTTCGTCAGTAAGCCACAGAGTTAAAATACTATTAATGAATGACAAAAAATTATATCTACATGGGTAATAACTAAAATTAAATATTCAATCTCTATTTTATTTGTGTTCACCATAATCGCATTTTATTATGGTATAATAGATGTAATAAATTTCTATGTTTTTCTTCTTCTCCATCACCAAAACTTTGGTTTCTTTGCCTCTAAGAAACTAAGTTAAGAGACTACAAACGAATGACCCATAACTTATACTTATGCAAATCAATTAAAATAAAATGATCAAGCTCAATATTGTTTATATTCATCGTATTCACATTGACTTATGGTATATTACATCGACAAATATTCTATATTTTTCCTCACCGTCCCAAAGTTTTATGTTTTTTTTATCACTAAGAAAAAAAATAATAGACTATATCAGATGTGAAAAATTAATTATATTTTGTTTTTCTACTCCATCACAAAATTTAAATTTTCCCCACTAAAAAACAAAGCTAAAAGACTATAATCCATGACATATAATTTATATAATATAGGTAAAAATTAAAATTAAATAATCAAGCTCAAATTTATTTATAATTACCATTTCGCATTGAATTATGGTAAATTAGATGTAAATATATTCAATATGTTTCTTCTCCATCACCAAATTTCATGTTTCTTCGTCAGTATACCACAGAGTTAAAAGACTATTAATGAATGACAAACAAATTATATCTACATGGGAAATAACTAAAATTAAATATTCCATCTCAATTTTATTTGCGTTCACCATAATCACTTTTTATTATGGTATAATAGATGTAAAAAATTTCTCTGTCTTTCTTCTTCTCCATCACCAAAACTTTGGTTTCTTCACCTCTAAGAAACTAAGTTAAGAGACTACAAACGAATGACCCATAATTTATACGTATGCAAAACAATTAAAATTAAATAATCAAGCTCAATATTGTTTATATTCGTCGTGTTCACATTGGCTTATGGAATATTACATCTAAAAAAATTCTATATTTTTCCTCACCATCCCAAAGTTTTAGGTTTTTTTTATCACTTAGAAAAAAAATAATAGACTATATCAGATGTAAAAAATTAATTATATTTTGTTTTTCTACTCCATCACAAAATTTAAATTTTCCCCACTAAAAAAGAAAGCTAAAAGACTATAATCCATGACATATATTTTATATAATATAGGTAAAAATTAAAATTAAATATCCAAGCTCAAAGTTATATATAATTACCATTTCACATTGAATTATGGTAAATTAGATGTAAATATATTCAATATGTTTCTTCTCCATCACCAAATTTGATTTTTCTTCGTCAGTAAGCCACAGAGTTAAAATACTATTAATTAATGACAAAAAATTATATCTACATGGGTAATAACTAAAATTAAATATTCAATCTCAATTTTATTTGTGTTCACCATAATCATCTTTTATTATGGTATAATAGATGTAGCAAATTTCTATGTTTTTCTTCTTCTCCATCACCAAAACTTTGGTTTCTTTGCCTCTAAGAAACTAAGTTAAGAGACTACAAACGAATGACCCATAACTTATAATTATGCAAATCAATTAAAATAAAATAATCAAGCTCAATATTGTTTATATTCATCGTATTCACATTGACTTATGGTATATTACATCTACAAATATTCTATATTTTTCCTCACCGTCCCAAAGTTTTATGTTTTTTTTATCACTAAGAAAAAAAATAATAGACTATATCAGATGTGAAAAATTAATTATATTTTGTTTTTCTACTCCATCACAAAATTTAAATTTTCCCCACTAAAAAACAAAGCTAAAATACTATAATCCATGACATATATTTTATATAATATAGGTAAAAATTAAAATTCAATATCCAAGCTCAAAGTTATTTATAATTACCATTTCACATTGAATTATGGTAAATTAGATGTAAATATATTCAATATGTTTCTTCTCCATCACCAAATTTGATGTTTATTCGTCAGTAAGCCACAGAGTTAAAATACTATTAATGAATGACAAAAACTTATATCTACATGGGTAATAACTAAAATTAAATATTCAATCTCAATTTTATTTGTGTTCACCATAATCACATTTTATTATGGTATAATAGATGTAATAAATTTCTATGTTTTTCTTCTTCTCCATCACCAAAACTTTGGTTTCTTTGCCTCTAAGAAACTAAGTTAAGAGACTACAAACGAATGACCCATAACTTATACTTATGCAAATCAATTAAAATAAAATAATCAAGCTCAATATTGTTTATATTCATCGTAGTCACATTGACTTATGGTATATTACATCTACAAATATTCTATATTTTTCCTCTGCGTCCCAAAGTTTTATGTTTATTTTATCACTAAGAAAAAAAATAATAGACTATATCAGATGTGAAAAATTAATTATATTTTGTTTTTCTACTCCATCACAAAATTTAAATTTTCCCCACTAAAAAACAAAGCTAAAAGACTATAATCCATGACATATATTTTATATAATATAGGTAAAAATTAAAATTAAATAATCAAGCTCAAATTTATTTATAATTACCATTTCACATTGAATTATGGTAAATTAGATGTAAATATATTCAATATGTTTCTTCTCCATCACCAAATTTCATGTTTCTTCGTCAGTAAGCCACGGAGTTAAAAGACTATTAATGAATGACAAACAAATTATATCTACATGGGTAATAACTAAAATTAAATATTCCATCTCAATTTTATTTGCGTTCACCATAATCACATTTTATTATGGTATAATAGATGTAAAAAATTTCTATGTCTTTCTTCTTCTCCATCACCAAAACTTTGGTTTCTTCACCTCTAAGAAACTAAGTTAAGAGACTACAAACGAATGACCCATAATTTATACGTATGCAAAACAATTAAAATTAAATAATCAAGCTCAATATTGTTTATATTCATCGTGTTCACATTGACTTATGGAATATTACATCTAAAAAAATTCTATATTTTTCCTCACCATCCCAAAGTTTTAGGTTTTTTTTATCACTTAGAAAAAATATAACAGACTATATCAGATGTAAAAAATTAATTATATTTTATTTTTCTACTCCATCACAAAATTTAATTTTTCCCCACTAAAAAAGAAAGCTAAAAGACTATAATCCATGACATATATTTTATATAATATAGGTAAAAATTAAAATTAAATATCCAAGCTCAAAGTTATATATAATTACCATTTCACATTGAATTATGGTAAATGAGATGTAAATATATTTAATATGTTTCTTCTCCATCACCAAATTTGATTTTTCTTCGTCAGTAAGCCACAGAGTTAAAATACTATTAATGAATGACAAAAAATTATATCTACATGGGTAATAACTAAAATTAAATATTCAATCTCAATTTTATTTGTGTTCACCATAATCACATTTTATTATGGTATAATAGATGTAATAAATTTCTATGTTTTTCTTCTTCTCCATCACCAAAACTTTGGTTTCTTTGCCTCTAAGAAACTAAGTTAAGAGACTACAAACGAATGACCCATAACTTATACTTATGCAAATCAATTAAAATAAAATAATCAAGCTCAATATTGTTTATATTCATCGTATTCACATTGACTTATGGTATATTACATCTACAAATATTCTATATTTTTCCTCACCGTCCCAAAGTTTTATGTTTTTTTATCACTAAGAAAAAAAATAATAGACTATATCAGATGTGAAAAATTAATTATATTTTGTTTTTCTACTCCATCACAAAATTTAAATTTTCCCCACTAAAAAACAAAGCTAAAAGACTATAATCCATGACATATAATTTATATAATATAGGTAAAAATTAAAATTAAATAATCAAGCTCAAATTTATTTATAATTACCATTTTGCATTGAATTATGGTAAATTAGATGTAAATATATTCAATATGTTTCTTCTCCATCACCAAATTTCATGTTTCTTCGTCAGTAAGCCACAGAGTTAAAAGACTATTAATGAATGACAAACAAATTATATCTACATGGGAAATAACTAAAATTAAATATTCCATCTCAATTTTATTTGCGTTCACCATAATCACATTTTATTATGGTATAATAGATGTAAAAAATTTCTATGTCTTTCTTCTTCTCCATCACCAAAACTTTGGTTTCTTCACCTCTAAGAAACTAAGTTAAGAGACTACAAACGAATGACCCATAATTTATACGTATGCAAAACAATTAAAATTAAATAATCAAGCTCAATATTGTTTATATTCACCGTGTTCACATTGACTTATGGAATATTACATCTAAAAAAATTCTACATTTTTCCTCACCATCCCAAAGTTTTAGGTTTTTTTTATCACTTAGAAAAAAAATAATAGACTATATCAGATGTAAAAAATTAATTATATTTTGTTTTTCTACTCCATCACAAAATTTAAATTTTCCCCACTAAAAAAGAAAGCTAAAAGACTATAATCCATGACATATATTTTATATAATATAGGTAAAATTAAAATTAAATATCCAAGCTCAAAGTTATATAAAATTACCATTTCACATTGAATTATGGTAAATTAGATGTAAATATATTCAATATGTTTCTTCTCCATCACCAAATTTGATTTTTCTTCGTCAGTAAGCCACAGAGTTAAAATACTATTAATGAATGACAAAAAATTATATCTACATGGGTAATAACTAAAATTAAATATTCAATCTCAATTTTATTTGTGTTCACCATAATCACATTTTATTATGGTATAATAGATGTAATAAATTTCTATGTTTTTCTTCTTCTCCATCACCAAAACTTTGGTTTCTTCACCTCTAAGAAACTAAGTTAAGAGACTACAAACGAATGACCCATAACTTATACTTATGCAAATCAATTAAAATAAAATAATCAAGCTCAATATTGTTTATATTCATCGTATTCACATTGACTTATGGTATATTACATCTACAAATATTCTATATTTTTCCTCACCGTCCCAAAGTTTTATGTTTTTTTTATCACTAAGAAAAAAAATAATAGACTATATCAGATGTGAAAAATTAATTATATTTTGTTTTTCTACTCCATCACAAAATTTAAATTTTCCCCACTAAAAAACAAAGCTAAAATACTATAATCCATGACATATATTTTATATAATATAGGTAAAAATTAAAATTAAATATCCAAGCTCAAAGTTATATATAATTACCATTTCACATTGAATTATGGTAAATTATATATAAATATATTCAATATGTTTCTTCTCCATCACCAAATTTGATTTTTCTTCGTCAGTAAGCCACAGAGTTAAAATACTATTAATGAATGACAAAAAATTATATCTACATGGGTAATAACTAAAATTAAATATTCAATCTCTATTTTATTTGTGTTCACCATAATCGCATTTTATTATGGTATAATAGATGTAATAAATTTCTATGTTTTTCTTCTTCTCCATCACCAAAACTTTGGTTTCTTTGCCTCTAAGAAACTAAGTTAAGAGACTACAAACGAATGACCCATAACTTATACTTATGCAAATCAATTAAAATAAAATGATCAAGCTCAATATTGTTTATATTCATCGTATTCACATTGACTTATGGTATATTACATCGACAAATATTCTATATTTTTCCTCACCGTCCCAAAGTTTTATGTTTTTTTTATCACTAAGAAAAAAAATAATAGACTATATCAGATGTGAAAAATTAATTATATTTTGTTTTTCTACTCCATCACAAAATTTAAATTTTCCCCACTAAAAAACAAAGCTAAAAGACTATAATCCATGACATATAATTTATATAATATAGGTAAAAATTAAAATTAAATAATCAAGCTCAAATTTATTTATAATTACCATTTCGCATTGAATTATGGTAAATTAGATGTAAATATATTCAATATGTTTCTTCTCCATCACCAAATTTCATGTTTCTTCGTCAGTATACCACAGAGTTAAAAGACTATTAATGAATGACAAACAAATTATATCTACATGGGAAATAACTAAAATTAAATATTTCATCTCAATTTTATTTGCGTTCACCATAATCACTTTTTATTATGGTATAATAGATGTAAAAAATTTCTCTGTCTTTCTTCTTCTCCATCACCAAAACTTTGGTTTCTTCACCTCTAAGAAACTAAGTTAAGAGACTACAAACGAATGACCCATAATTTATACGTATGCAAAACAATTAAAATTAAATAATCAAGCTCAATATTGTTTATATTCGTCGTGTTCACATTGGCTTATGGAATATTACATCTAAAAAAATTCTATATTTTTCCTCACCATCCCAAAGTTTTAGGTTTTTTTTATCACTTAGAAAAAAAATAATAGACTATATCAGATGTAAAAAATTAATTATATTTTGTTTTTCTACTCCATCACAAAATTTAAATTTTCCCCACTAAAAAAGAAAGCTAAAAGACTATAATCCATGACATATATTTTATATAATATAGGTAAAAATTAAAATTAAATATCCAAGCTCAAAGTTATATATAATTACCATTTCACATTGAATTATGGTAAATTAGATGTAAATATATTCAATATGTTTCTTCTCCATCACCAAATTTGATTTTTCTTCGTCAGTAAGCCACAGAGTTAAAATACTATTAATTAATGACAAAAAATTATATCTACATGGGTAATAACTAAAATTAAATATTCAATCTCAATTTTATTTGTGTTCACCATAATCATCTTTTATTATGGTATAATAGATGTAGCAAATTTCTATGTTTTTCTTCTTCTCCATCACCAAAACTTTGGTTTCTTTGCCTCTAAGAAACTAAGTTAAGAGACTACAAACGAATGACCCATAACTTATAATTATGCAAATCAATTAAAATAAAATAATCAAGCTCAATATTGTTTATATTCATCGTATTCACATTGACTTATGGTATATTACATCTACAAATATTCTATATTTTTCCTCACCGTCCCAAAGTTTTATGTTTTTTTTATCACTAAGAAAAAAAATAATAGACTATATCAGATGTGAAAAATTAATTATATTTTGTTTTTCTACTCCATCACAAAATTTAAATTTTCCCCACTAAAAAACAAAGCTAAAATACTATAATCCATGACATATATTTTATATAATATAGGTAAAAATTAAAATTCAATATCCAAGCTCAAAGTTATTTATAATTACCATTTCACATTGAATTATGGTAAATTAGATGTAAATATATTCAATATGTTTCTTCTCCATCACCAAATTTGATGTTTATTCGTCAGTAAGCCACAGAGTTAAAATACTATTAATGAATGACAAAAACTTATATCTACATGGGTAATAACTAAAATTAAATATTCAATCTCAATTTTATTTGTGTTCACCATAATCACATTTTATTATGGTATAATAGATGTAATAAATTTCTATGTTTTTCTTCTTCTCCATCACCAAAACTTTGGTTTCTTTGCCTCTAAGAAACTAAGTTAAGAGACTACAAACGAATGACCCATAACTTATACTTATGCAAATCAATTAAAATAAAATAATCAAGCTCAATATTGTTTATATTCATCGTAGTCACATTGACTTATGGTATATTACATCTACAAATATTCTATATTTTTCCTCTGCGTCCCAAAGTTTTATGTTTATTTTATCACTAAGAAAAAAAATAATAGACTATATCAGATGTGAAAAATTAATTATATTTTGTTTTTCTACTCCATCACAAAATTTAAATTTTCCCCACTAAAAAACAAAGCTAAAAGACTATAATCCATGACATATATTTTATATAATATAGGTAAAAATTAAAATTAAATAATCAAGCTCAAATTTATTTATAATTACCATTTCACATTGAATTATGGTAAATTAGATGTAAATATATTCAATATGTTTCTTCTCCATCACCAAATTTCATGTTTCTTCGTCAGTAAGCCACGGAGTTAAAAGACTATTAATGAATGACAAACAAATTATATCTACATGGGTAATAACTAAAATTAAATATTCCATCTCAATTTTATTTGCGTTCACCATAATCACATTTTATTATGGTATAATAGATGTAAAAAATTTCTATGTCTTTCTTCTTCTCCATCACCAAAACTTTGGTTTCTTCACCTCTAAGAAACTAAGTTAAGAGACTACAAACGAATGACCCATAATTTATACGTATGCAAAACAATTAAAATTAAATAATCAAGCTCAATATTGTTTATATTCATCGTGTTCACATTGACTTATGGAATATTACATCTAAAAAAATTCTATATTTTTCCTCACCATCCCAAAGTTTTAGGTTTTTTTTATCACTTAGAAAAAATATAACAGACTATATCAGATGTAAAAAATTAATTATATTTTATTTTTCTACTCCATCACAAAATTTAATTTTTCCCCACTAAAAAAGAAAGCTAAAAGACTATAATCCATGACATATATTTTATATAATATAGGTAAAAATTAAAATTAAATATCCAAGCTCAAAGTTATATATAATTACCATTTCACATTGAATTATGGTAAATGAGATGTAAATATATTTAATATGTTTCTTCTCCATCACCAAATTTGATTTTTCTTCGTCAGTAAGCCACAGAGTTAAAATACTATTAATGAATGACAAAAAATTATATCTACATGGGTAATAACTAAAATTAAATATTCAATCTCAATTTTATTTGTGTTCACCATAATCACATTTTATTATGGTATAATAGATGTAATAAATTTCTATGTTTTTCTTCTTCTCCATCACCAAAACTTTGGTTTCTTTGCCTCTAAGAAACTAAGTTAAGAGACTACAAACGAATGACCCATAACTTATACTTATGCAAATCAATTAAAATAAAATAATCAAGCTCAATATTGTTTATATTCATCGTATTCACATTGACTTATGGTATATTACATCTACAAATATTCTATATTTTTCCTCACCGTCCCAAAGTTTTATGTATTTTTATCACTAAGAAAAAAAATAATAGACTATATCAGATGTGAAAAATTAATTATATTTTGTTTTTCTACTCCATCACAAAATTTAAATTTTCCCCACTAAAAAACAAAGCTAAAAGACTATAATCCATGACATATAATTTATATAATATAGGTAAAAATTAAAATTAAATAATCAAGCTCAAATTTATTTATAATTACCATTTTGCATTGAATTATGGTAAATTAGATGTAAATATATTCAATATGTTTCTTCTCCATCACCAAATTTCATGTTTCTTCGTCAGTAAGCCACAGAGTTAAAAGACTATTAATGAATGACAAACAAATTATATCTACATGGGAAATAACTAAAATTAAATATTCCATCTCAATTTTATTTGCGTTCACCATAATCACATTTTATTATGGTATAATAGATGTAAAAAATTTCTATGTCTTTCTTCTTCTCCATCACCAAAACTTTGGTTTCTTCACCTCTAAGAAACTAAGTTAAGAGACTACAAACGAATGACCCATAATTTATACGTATGCAAAACAATTAAAATTAAATAATCAAGCTCAATATTGTTTATATTCACCGTGTTCACATTGACTTATGGAATATTACATCTAAAAAAATTCTACATTTTTCCTCACCATCCCAAAGTTTTAGGTTTTTTTTATCACTTAGAAAAAAAATAATAGACTATATCAGATGTAAAAAATTAATTATATTTTGTTTTTCTACTCCATCACAAAATTTAAATTTTCCCCACTAAAAAAGAAAGCTAAAAGACTATAATCCATGACATATATTTTATATAATATAGGTAAAATTAAAATTAAATATCCAAGCTCAAAGTTATATAAAATTACCATTTCACATTGAATTATGGTAAATTAGATGTAAATATATTCAATATGTTTCTTCTCCATCACCAAATTTGATTTTTCTTCGTCAGTAAGCCACAGAGTTAAAATACTATTAATGAATGACAAAAAATTATATCTACATGGGTAATAACTAAAATTAAATATTCAATCTCAATTTTATTTGTGTTCACCATAATCACATTTTATTATGGTATAATAGATGTAATAAATTTCTATGTTTTTCTTCTTCTCCATCACCAAAACTTTGGTTTCTTCACCTCTAAGAAACTAAGTTAAGAGACTACAAACGAATGACCCATAACTTATACTTATGCAAATCAATTAAAATAAAATAATCAAGCTCAATATTGTTTATATTCATCGTATTCACATTGACTTATGGTATATTACATCTACAAATATTCTATATTTTTCCTCACCGTCCCAAAGTTTTATGTTTTTTTTATCACTAAGAAAAAAAATAATAGACTATATCAGATGTGAAAAATTAATTATATTTTGTTTTTCTACTCCATCACAAAATTTAAATTTTCCCCACTAAAAAACAAAGCTAAAATACTATAATCCATGACATATATTTTATATAATATAGGTAAAAATTAAAATTAAATATCCAAGCTCAAAGTTATTTATAATTACCATTTCACATTGAATTATGGTAAATTAGATGTAAATATATTCAATATGTTTCTTCTCCATCACCAAATTTGATGTTTCTTCGTCAGTAAGCCACAGAGTTAAAATACTATTATTGAATGACAAAAAATTATATCTACATGGGTAATAACTAAAATTAAATATTCAATCTCAATTTTATTTGTGTTCACCATAATCACATTTTATTATGTTATAATAGATGTAATAAATTTCTATGTTTTTCTTCTTCTCCATCACCAAAACTTTGGTTTCTTTGCCTCTAAGAAACTAAGTTAAGAGACTACAAATGAATGACCCATAACTTATACTTATGCAAATCAATTAAAATAAAATAATCAAGCTCAATATTGTTTATATTCATCGTATTCACATTGACTTATGGTATATTACATCTACAAATATTCTATATTTTTCCTCACCGTCCCAAAGTTTTATGTTTTTTTATCACTAAGAAAAAAATAATAGACTATATCAGATGTGAAAAATTAATTATATTTTGTTTTTCTACTCCATCACAAAATTTAAATTTTCCCCACTAAAAAACAAAGCTAAAAGACTATAATCCATGACATATAATTTATATAATATAGGTAAAAATTAAAATTAAATAATCAAGCTCAAATTTATTTATAATTACCATTTTGCATTGAATTATGGTAAATTAGATGTAAATATATTCAATATGTTTCTTCTCCATCACCAAATTTCATGTTTCTTCGTCAGTAAGCCACAGAGTTAAAAGACTATTAATGAATGACAAACAAATTATATCTACATAGGAAATAACTAAAATTAAATATTCCATCTCAATTTTATTTGCGTTCACCATAATCACATTTTATTATGGTATAATAGATGTAAAAAATTTCTATGTCTTTCTTCTTCTCCATCACCAAAACTTTGGTTTCTTCACCTCTAAGAAACTAAGTTAAGAGACTACAAACGAATGACCCATAATTTATACGTACGCAAAACAATTAAAATTAAATAATCAAGCTCAATATTGTTTATATTCATCGTGTTCACATTGACTTATGGAATATTACATCTAAAAAAATTCTATATTTTTCCTCACCATCCCAAAGTTTTAGGTTTTTTTTATCACTTAGAAAAAATATAACAGACTATATCAGATGTAAAAAATTAATTATATTTTATTTTTCTACTCCATCACAAAATTTAATTTTTCCCCACTAAAAAAGAAAGCTAAAAGACTATAATCCATGACATATATTTTATATAAGATAGGTAAAAATTAAAATTAAATATCCAAGCTCAAAGTTATAAATAATTACCATTTCACATTGAATTATGGTAAATGAGATGTAAATATATTTAATATGTTTCTTCTCCATCACCAAATTTGATTTTTCTTCGTCAGTAAGCCACAGAGTTAAAATACTATTAATGAATGACAAAAAATTATATCTACATGGGTAATAACTAAAATTAAATATTCAATCTCAATTTTATTTGTGTTCACCATAATCACATTTTATTATGGTATAATAGATGTAATACATTTCTATGTTTTTCTTCTTCTCCATCACCAAAACTTTGGTTTCTTTGCCTCTAAGAAACTAAGTTAAGAGACTACAAACGAATGACCCATAACTTATACTTATGCAAATCAATTAAAATAAAATAATCAAGCTCAATATTGTTTATATTCATCGTATTCACATTGACTTATGGTATATTACATCTACAAATATTCTATATTTTTCCTCACCGTCCCAAAGTTTTATGTTTTTTTATCACTAAGAAAAAAAATAATAGACTATATCAGATGTGAAAAATTAATTATATTCTGTTTTTCTACTCCATCACAAAATTTAAATTTTCCCCACTAAAAAACAAAGCTAAAAGACTATAATCCATGACATATAATTTATATAATATAGGTAAAAATTAAAATTAAATAATCAAGCTCAAATTTATTTATAATTACCATTTTGCATTGAATTATGGTAAATTAGATGTAAATATATTCAATATGTTTCTTCTCCATCACCAAATTTCATGTTTCTTCGTCAGTAAGCCACAGAGTTAAAAGACTATTAATGAATGACAAACAAATTATATCTACATGGGAAATAACTAAAATTAAATATTCCATCTCAATTTTATTTGCGTTCACCATAATCACATTTTATTATGGTATAATAGATGTAAAAAATTTCGATGTCTTTCTTCTTCTCCATCACCAAAACTTTGGTTTCTTCACCTCTAAGAAACTAAGTTAAGAGACTACAAACGAATGACCCATAATTTATACGTATGCAAAACAATTAAAATTAAATAATCAAGCTCAATATTGTTTATATTCACCGTGTTCACATTGACTTATGGAATATTACATCTAAAAAAATTCTACATTTTTCCTCACCATCCCAAAGTTTTAGGTTTTTTTTATCACTTAGAAAAAAAATAATAGACTATATCAGATGTAAAAAATTAATTATATTTTGTTTTTCTACTCCATCACAAAATTTAAATTTTCCCCACTAAAAAAGAAAGCTAAAAGACTATAATCCATGACATATATTTTATATGATATAGGTAAAATTAAAATTAAATATCCAAGCTCAAAGTTATATAAAATTACCATTTCACATTGAATTATGGTAAATTAGATGTAAATATATTCAATATGTTTCTTCTCCATCACCAAATTTGATTTTTCTTCGTCAGTAAGCCACAGAGTTAAAATACTATTAATGAATGACAAAAAATTATATCTACATGGGTAATAACTAAAATTAAATATTCAATCTCAATTTTATTTGTGTTCACCATAATCACATTTTATTATGGTATAATAGATGTAATAAATTTCTATGTTTTTCTTCTTCTCCATCACCAAAACTTTGGTTTCTTCACCTCTAAGAAACTAAGTTAAGAGACTACAAACGAATGACCCATAACTTATACTTATGCAAATCAATTAAAATAAAATAATCAAGCTCAATATTGTTTATATTCATCGTATTCACATTGACTTATGGTATATTACATCTACAAATATTCTATATTTTTCCTCACCGTCCCAAAGTTTTATGTTTTTTTTATCACTAAGAAAAAAAATAATAGACTATATCAGATGTGAAAAATTAATTATATTTTGTTTTTCTACTCCATCACAAAATTTAAATTTTCCCCACTAAAAAACAAAGCTAAAATACTATAATCCATGACATATATTTTATATAATATAGGTAAAAATTAAAATTAAATATCCAAGCTCAAAGTTATTTATAATTACCATTTCACATTGAATTATGGTAAATTAGATGTAAATATATTCAATATGTTTCTTCTCCATCACCAAATTTGATGTTTCTTCGTCAGTAAGCCACAGAGTTAAAATACTATTATTGAATGACAAAAAATTATATCTACATGGGTAATAACTAAAATTAAATATTCAATCTCAATTTTATTTGTGTTCACCATAATCACATTTTATTATGGTATAATAGATGTAATAAATTTCTATGTTTTTCTTCTTCTCCATCACCAAAACTTTGGTTTCTTTGCCTCTAAGAAACTAAGTTAAGAGACTACAAATGAATGACCCATAACTTATACTTATGCAAATCAATTAAAATAAAATAATCAAGCTCAATATTGTTTATATTCATCGTATTCACATTGACTTATGGTATATTACATCTACAAATATTCTATATTTTTCCTCACCGTCCCAAAGTTTTATGTTTTTTTATCACTAAGAAAAAAAATAATAGACTATATCAGATGTGAAAAATTAATTATATTTTGTTTTTCTACTCCATCACAAAATTTAAATTTTCCCCACTAAAAAACAAAGCTAAAAGACTATAATCCATGACATATAATTTATATAATATAGGTAAAAATTAAAATTAAATAATCAAGCTCAAATTTATTTATAATTACCATTTTGCATTGAATTATGGTAAATTAGATGTAAATATATTCAATATGTTTCTTCTCCATCACCAAATTTCATGTTTCTTCGTCAGTAAGCCACAGAGTTAAAAGACTATTAATGAATGACAAACAAATTATATCTACATGGGAAATAACTAAAATTAAATATTCTATCTCAATTTTATTTGCGTTCACCATAATCACATTTTATTATGGTATAATAGATGTAAAAAATTTCTATGTCTTTCTTCTTCTCCATCACCAAAACTTTGGTTTCTTCACCTCTAAGAAACTAAGTTAAGAGACTACAAACGAATGACCCATAATTTATACGTACGCAAAACAATTAAAATTAAATAATCAAGCTCAATATTGTTTATATTCATCGTGTTCACATTGACTTATGGAATATTACATCTAAAAAAATTCTATATTTTTCCTCACCATCCCAAAGTTTTAGGTTTTTTTTATCACTTAGAAAAAATATAACAGACTATATCAGATGTAAAAAATTAATTATATTTTATTTTTCTACTCCATCACAAAATTTAATTTTTCCCCACTAAAAAAGAAAGCTAAAAGACTATAATCCATGACATATATTTTATATAAGATAGGTAAAAATTAAAATTAAATATCCAAGCTCAAAGTTATATATAATTACCATTTCACATTGAATTATGGTAAATGAGATGTAAATATATTTAATATGTTTCTTCTCCATCACCAAATTTGATTTTTCTTCGTCAGTAAGCCACAGAGTTAAAATACTATTAATGAATGACAAAAAATTATATCTACATGGGTAATAACTAAAATTAAATATTCAATCTCAATTTTATTTGTGTTCACCATAATCACATTTTATTATGGTATAATAGATGTAATACATTTCTATGTTTTTCTTCTTCTCCATCACCAAAACTTTGGTTTCTTTGCCTCTAAGAAACTAAGTTAAGAGACTACAAACGAATGACCCATAACTTATACTTATGCAAATCAATTAAAATAAATATATCAAGCTCAATATTGTTTATATTCATCGTATTCACATTGACTTATGGTATATTACATCTACAAATATTCTATATTTTTCCTCACCGTCCCAAAGTTTTATGTTTTTTTATCACTAAGAAAAAAAATAATAGACTATATCAGATGTGAAAAATTAATTATATTTTGTTTTTCTACTCCATCACAAAATTTAAATTTTCCCCACTAAAAAACAAAGCTAAAAGACTATAATCCATGACATATAATTTATATAATATAGGTAAAAATTAAAATTAAATAATCAAGCTCAAATTTATTTATAATTACCATTTTGCATTGAATTATGGTAAATTAGATGTAAATATATTCAATATGTTTCTTCTCCATCACCAAATTTCATGTTTCTTCGTCAGTAAGCCACAGAGTTAAAAGACTATTAATGAATGACAAACAAATTATATCTACATGGGAAATAACTAAAATTAAATATTCCATCTCAATTTTATTTGCGTTCACCATAATCACATTTTATTATGGTATAATAGATGTAAAAAATTTCTATGTCTTTCTTCTTCTCCATCACCAAAACTTTGGTTTCTTCACCTCTAAGAAACTAAGTTAAGAGACTACAAACGAATGACCCATAATTTATACGTACGCAAAACAATTAAAATTAAATAATCAAGCTCAATATTGTTTATATTCATCGTTTTCACATTGACTTATGGAATATTACAACTAAAAAAATTCTATATTTTTCCTCACCATCCCAAAGTTTTAGGTTTTTTTTATCACTTAGAAAAAATATAACAGACTATATCAGATGTAAAAAATTAATTATATTTTATTTTTCTACTCCATCACAAAATTTAATTTTTCCCCACTAAAAAAGAAAGCTAAAAGACTATAATCCATGACATATATTTTATATAAGATAGGTAAAAATTAAAATTAAATATCCAAGCTCAAAGTTATATATAATTACCATTTCACATTGAATTATGGTAAATGAGATGTAAATATATTTAATATGTTTCTTCTCCATCACCAAATTTGATTTTTCTTCGTCAGTAAGCCACAGAGTTAAAATACTATTAATGAATGACAAAAAATTATATCTACATGGGTAATAACTAAAATTAAATATTCAATCTCAATTTTATTTGTGTTCACCATAATCACATTTTATTATGGTATAATAGATGTAATACATTTCTATGTTTTTCTTCTTCTCCATCACCAAAACTTTGGTTTCTTTGCCTCTAAGAAACTAAGTTAAGAGACTACAAACGAATGACCCATAACTTATACTTATGCAAATCAATTAAAATAAAATAATCAAGCTCAATATTGTTTATATTCATCGTATTCACATTGACTTATGGTATATTACATCTACAAATATTCTATATTTTTCCTCACCGTCCCAAAGTTTTATGTTTTTTTATCACTAAGAAAAAAAATAATAGACTATATCAGATGTGAAAAATTAATTATATTTTGTTTTTCTACTCCATCACAAAATTTAAATTTTCCCCACTAAAAAACAAAGCTAAAAGACTATAATCCATGACATATAATTTATATAATATAGGTAAAAATTAAAATTAAATAATCAAGCTCAAATTTATTTATAATTACCATTTTGCATTGAATTATGGTAAATTAGATGTAAATATATTCAATATGTTTCTTCTCCATCACCAAATTTCATGTTTCTTCGTCAGTAAGCCACAAAGTTAAAAGACTATTAATGAATGACAAACAAATTATATCTACATGGGAAATAACTAAAATTAAATATTCCATCTCAATTTTATTTGCGTTCACCATAATCACATTTTATTATGGTATAATAGATGTAAAAAATTTCTATGTCTTTCTTCTTCTCCATCACCAAAACTTTGGTTTCTTCACCTCTAAGAAACTAAGTTAAGAGACTACAAACGAATGACCCATAATTTATACGTATGCAAAACAATTAAAATTAAATAATCAAGCTCAATATTGTTTATATTCATCGTGTTCACATTGACTTATGGAATATTACATCTAAAAAAATTCTATATTTTTCCTCACCATCCCAAAGTTTTAGGTTTTTTTTATCACTTAGAAAAAATATAACAGACTATATCAGATGTAAAAAATTAATTATATTTTATTTTTCTACTCCATCACAAAATTTAATTTTTCCCCACTAAAAAAGAAAGCTAAAAGACTATAATCCATGACATATATTTTATATAAGATAGGTAAAAATTAAAATTAAATATCCAAGCTCAAAGTTATATATAATTACCATTTCACATTGAATTATGGTAAATGAGATGTAAATATATTTAATATGTTTCTTCTCCATCACCAAATTTGATTTTTCTTCGTCAGTAAGCCACAGAGTTAAAATACTATTAATGAATGACAAAAAATTATATCTACATGGGTAATAACTAAAATTAAATATTCAATCTCAATTTTATTTGTGTTCACCATAATCACATTTTATTATGGTATAATAGATGTAATACATTTCTATGTTTTTCTTCTTCTCCATCACCAAAACTTTGGTTTCTTTGCCTCTAAGAAACTAAGTTAAGAGACTACAAACGAATGACCCATAACTTATACTTATGCAAATCAATTAAAATAAAATAATCAAGCTCAATATTGTTTATATTCATCGTATTCACATTGACTTATGGTATATTACATCTACAAATATTCTATATTTTTCCTCACCGTCCCAAAGTTTTATGTTTTTTTATCACTAAGAAAAAAAATAATAGACTATATCAGATGTGAAAAATTAATTATATTTTGTTTTTCTACTCCATCACAAAATTTAAATTTTCCCCACTAAAAAACAAAGCTAAAAGACTATAATCCATGACATATAATTTATATAATATAGGTAAAAATTAAAATTAAATAATCAAGCTCAAATTTATTTATAATTACCATTTTGCATTGAATTATGGTAAATTAGATGTAAATATATTCAATATGTTTCTTCTCCATCACCAAATTTCATGTTTCTTCGTCAGTAAGCCACAAAGTTAAAAGACTATTAATGAATGACAAACAAATTATATCTACATGGGAAATAACTAAAATTAAATATTCCATCTCAATTTTATTTGCGTTCACCATAATCACATTTTATTATGGTATAATAGATGTAAAAAATTTCTATGTCTTTCTTCTTCTCCATCACCAAAACTTTGGTTTCTTCACCTCTAAGAAACTAAGTTAAGAGACTACAAACGAATGACCCATAATTTATACGTACGCAAAACAATTAAAATTAAATAATCAAGCTCAATATTGTTTATATTCATCGTGTTCACATTGACTTATGGAATATTACATCTAAAAAAATTCTATATTTTTCCTCACCATCCCAAAGTTTTAGGTTTTTTTTATCACTTAGAAAAAAAATAACAGACTATATCAGATGTAAAAAATTAATTATATTTTGTTTTTCTACTCCATCACAAAATTTAATTTTTCCCCACTAAAAAAGAAAGCTAAAAGACTATAATCCATGACATATATTTTATATAAGATAGGTAAAAATTAAAATTAAATATCCAAGCTCAAAGTTATATATAATTACCATTTCACATTGAATTATGGTAAATGAGATGTAAATATATTTAATATGTTTCTTCTCCATCACCAAATTTGATTTTTCTTCGTCAGTAAGCCACAGAGTTAAAATACTATTAATGAATGACAAAAAATTATATCTACATGGGTAATAACTAAAATTAAATATTCAATCTCAATTTTATTTGTGTTCACCATAATCACATTTTATTATGGTATAATAGATGTAATACATTTCTATGTTTTTCTTCTTCTCCATCACCAAAACTTTGGTTTCTTTGCCTCTAAGAAACTAAGTTAAGAGACTACAAACGAATGACCCATAACTTATACTTATGCAAATCAATTAAAATAAAATAATCAAGCTCAATATTGTTTATATTCATCGTATTCACATTGACTTATGGTATATTACATCTACAAATATTCTATATTTTTCCTCACCGTCCCAAAGTTTTATGTTTTTTTATCACTAAGAAAAAAAATAATAGACTATATCAGATGTGAAAAATTAATTATATTTTGTTTTTCTACTCCATCACAAAATTTAAATTTTCCCCACTAAAAAACAAAGCTAAAAGACTATAATCCATGACATATA
The DNA here is from genome assembly GCA_963859935.3 of Lathyrus sativus. Taxonomy (NCBI): domain Eukaryota; kingdom Viridiplantae; phylum Streptophyta; class Magnoliopsida; order Fabales; family Fabaceae; genus Lathyrus; species Lathyrus sativus. The sequence goes on along the minus strand of OZ012741.1, from coordinate 6,940,519 downwards.
ATTTTTATAATATAGGTAAAAATTAAAATTAAATAATCAAGCTCAAATTTATTTATAATTACCATTTCGCATTGAATTATGGTAAATTAGATGTAAATATATTCAATATGTTTCTTCTCCATCACCAAATTTCATGTTTCTTCGTCAGTAAGCCACAGAGTTAAAAGACTATTAATGAATGACAAACAAATTATATCTACATGGGAAATAACTAAAATTAAATATTCCATCTCAATTTTATTTGCGTTCACCATAATCACATTTTATTATGGTATAATAGATGTAAAAAATTTCTATGTCTTTCTTCTTCTCCATCACCAAAACTTTGGTTTCTTCGCCTCTAAGAAACTAAGTTAAGAGACTACAAACGAATGACCCATAATTTATACGTATGCAAAACAATTAAAGTTAAATAATCAAGCTCAATATTGTTTATATTCACCGTGTTCACATTGACTTATGGAATATTACATATAAAAATATTCTATATTTTTCCTCACCATCCCAAAGTTTTAGGTTTTTTTTATCACTTAGAAAAAAAATAATAGACTATATCAGATGGCAAAAATTAATTATATTTTGTTTTTCTACTCCATCACAAAATTTAAATTTTCCCCACTAAAAAAGAAAGCTAAAAGACTATAATCCATGACATATATTTTATATAAGATAGGTAAAAATTAAAATTAAATATCCAAGCTCAAAGTTGTATAAAATTACCATTTCACATTGAATTATGGTAAATTAGATGTAAATATATTCAATATGTTTCTTCTCCATCACCAAATTTGATTTTTCTTCGTCAGTAAGCCACAGAGTTAAAATACTATTAATGAATGACAAAAAATTATATCTACATGGGTAATAACTAAAATTAAATATTCAATCTCAATTTTATTTGTGTTCACCGTAATCACATTTTATTATGGTATAATAGATGTAATAAATTTCTATGTTTTTCTTCTTCTCCATCACCAAAACTTTGGTTTCTTTGCCTCTAAGAAACTAAGTTAAGAGACTACAAACGAATGACCCATAACTTATACTTATGCAAATCAATTAAAATAAAATAACCAAGCTCAATATTGTTTATATTCATCGTATTCACATTGACTTATGATATATTACATCTACAAATATTCTATATTTTTCCTCACCGTCCCAAAGTTTTATGTTTTTTTTATCACTAACAAAAAAAATAATAGACTATATCAGATGTGAAAAATTAATTATATTTTGTTTTTCTACTCCATCACAAAATTTAAATTTTCCCCACTAAAAAACAAAGCTAAAATACTATAATCCATGACATATAATTTATATAATATAGGTAAAAATTAAAATTAAATAATCAAGCTCAAATTTATTTATAATTACCATTTCGCATTGAATCATGGTAAATTAGATGTAAATATATTCAATATGTTTCTTCTCCATCACCAAATTTCATGTTTCTTCGTCAGTAAGCCACAGAGTTAAAAGACTATTAATGAATGACAAACAAATTATATCTACATGGGAAATAACTAAAATTAAATATTCCATCTCAATTTTATTTGCGTTCACCATAATCACATTTTATTATGGTATAATAGATGTAAAAAATTTCTATGTCTTTCTTCTTCTCCATCACCAAAACTTTGGTTTCTTTGCCTCTAAGAAACTAAGTTAAGACACTACAAACGAATGACCCATAATTTATACGTATGCAAAACAATTAAAATAAAATAATCAAGCTCAATATTGTTTATATTCCTCGTATTCACATTGACTTAAGGTATATTACATATAAAAATATTCTATATTTTTCCTCACCATCACAAAGTTTTAGGCTTTTTTTACCACTAAGAAAAAAAATAATAGACTATAGCAGATGTGAAAAATTAATTATATTTGGTTTTTCTACTCCATCAAAAAACTTTAGGCTTTCCCCACTAAAAGACAAAGTTAAAATACTATAATCCATGACATATATTTTATATAATATAGGTAAAATTAAAATTAAATAATCAAGCTCAAATTTATTTATAATTATCAATTCACATTGAATTATGGTAAATTAGATGTAAATATATTCAATATGTTTCTTCTCCATCACCAAATTTCATGTTTCTTCGTCAGTAAGCCACAGAGTTGAAAGTCTATTAATGAATGACAAATAAATTATGTCTACATGGGTAATAACTAAAATTAAATATTCAATCTCAATTTTATTTGCGTTCACCATATTCACATTTTATTATAGTATAATAGATGTAAAAAATTTCTATGTCTTTCTTCTTCTCCATCAACAAAACTTTGGTTTCTTCACCTCTAAGAAACTAAGTTAAGAGACTACAAATGAATGACCCATAATTTATACGTGTACAAAAAAATTAAAATTAAATAATCAAGCTCAATATTATTTATATTCATCGTATTCACATTGACTTATGGTACATTACATCTAAAAAAATTCTATATTTTTCCTCACCGTCCCAAAGTTTTATGTTTTTTTTATCACTAAGAAGAAAAATAATAGACTATATCAGATGTGAAAAATTAATTATATTTTGTTTTTCTACTCCATCACAAAATTTAAATTTTCCCCACTAAAAAACAAAGCTAAAAGACTATAATCCATGACATATATTTTATATAATATAGGTAAAAATTAAAATTAAATAATCAAGCTCAAATTTATTTATAATTACCATTTCGCATTGAATTATGGTAAATTAGATGTAAATATATTCAATATGTTTCTTCTCCATCACCAAATTTGATGTTTCTTCGTCAGTAAGCCACAGAGTTAAAATACTATTAATGAATGACAAAAAATTATATCTACATGGGTAATAACTAAAATTAAATATTCAATCTCAATTTTATTTGTGTTCACCATAATCACATTTTATTATGGTATAATAGATGTAATAAATCTCCATGTTTTTCTTCTTCTCCATCACCAAAACTTTGGTTTCTTTGCCTCTAAGAAACTAAGTTAAGAGACTACAAACGAATGACCCATAACTTATACGTATGCAAATCAATTAAAATAAAATAATCAAGCTCAATATTGTTTATATTCATCGTATTCACATTGACTTATGGTATATTACATCTACAAATATTCTATATTTTTCCTCACCGTCCCAAAGTTTTATGTTTTTTTTATCACTAAGAAAAAAAATAATAGACTATATCAGATGTGAAAAATTAATTATATTTTGTTTTTCTACTCCATCACAAAATTTAAATTTTCCCCACTAAAAAACAAAGCTAAAAGACTATAATGCATGACATATATTTTATATAATATAGGTAAAAATTAAAATTAAATAATCAAGCTCAAATTTATTTATAATTACCATTTCACATTGAATTATGGTAAATTAGATGTAAATATATTCAATATGTTTCTTCTCCATCACCAAATTTCATGTTTCTTCGTCAGTAAGCCACAGAGTTAAAAGACTATTAATGAATGACAAACAAATTATATCTACATGGGTAATAAATAAAATTAAATATTCCATCTCAATTTTATTTGCGTTCACCATAATCACATTTTGTTATGGTATAATAGATGTAAAAAATTTCTATGTCTTTCTTCTTCTCCATCACCAAACCTTTGTTTCTTTGCCTCTAAGAAACTAAGTTAAGAGACTACAAACGAATGATCCATAACTTATACTTATGCAAATCAATTAAAATAAAATAATCAAGCTCAATATTGTTTATATTCATCGTATTCACATTGACTTATGGTATATTACATCTACAAATATTCTATATTTTTCCTCACCGTCCCAAAGTTTTATGTTTTTTTTATCACTAAGAAAAAAAATAATAGACTATATCAGATGTGAAAAATTAATTATATTTTGATTTTCTACTCCATCAGAAAATTTAAATTTTCCCCACTAAAAAACAAAGCTAAAAGACTATAATCCATGACATATATTTTATATAATATAGGTAAAAATTAAAATTAAATAATCAACCTCAAATTTATTTATAATTACCATTTCACATTGAATTATGGTAAATTAGATGTAAATAATTCAATATGTTTCTTCTCCATCCCCAAATTTCATGTTTCTTCGTCAGTAAACCACAGAGTTAAAAGACTATTAATGAATGACAAACAAATTATATCTACATGGGTAATAACTAAAATTAAATATTCCATCTCAATTTTATTTGCGTTCACCATAATCACATTTTGTTATGGTATAATAGATGTAAAAAATTTCTATGTCTTTCTTCTTCTCCATCACCAAACCTTTGTTTCTTCACCTCTAAGAAACTAAGTTAAGAGACTACAAACGAATGACCCATAATTTATACGTATGCAAAACAATTAAAATAAAATAATCAAGCTCAATATTGTTTATATTCATCGTAGTCACATTGACTTAAGGTATATTACATATAAAAATATTCTATATTTTTCCTCACCATCACAAAGTTTTATGTTTTTTTTTATCACTAAGAAAAAAATAATAGACTATAGCAGATGTGAAAAATTAATTATATTTGGTTTTTCTACTCCATCAAAAAACTTTAGGCTTTCCCCACTAAAAGACAAAGTTAAAATACTATAATCCATGACATATATTTTATATAATATAGTTAAAAATTAAAATTAAATAATCAAGCTCAAATTTATTTATAATTATCAATTCACATTGAATTATGGTAAATTAGATGTAAATATATTCAATATGTTTCTTCTCCATCACCAAATTTCATGTTTCTTCGTCAGTAAGCCACAAAGTTGAAAGTCTATTAATGAATGACAAATAAATTATGTCTACATGGGTAATAACTAAAATTAAATATTCAATCTCAATTTTATTTGCGTTCACCATATTCACATTTTATTATAGTATAATAGATGTAAAAAATTTCTATGTCTTTCTTCTTCTCCATCAACAAAACTTTGGTTTCTTCACCTCTAAGAAACTAAGTTAAGAGACTACAAATGAATGACCCATAATTTATACGTGTACAAAACAATTAAAATTAAATAATCAAGCTCAATATTATTTATATTCATCGTATTCACATTGACTTATGGTATATTAAATCTAAAAAAATTCTATATTTTTCCTTACCATCCCAAAGTTTTAGGTTTTTTTTATCACTAAGAAAAAAAATAATAGATTATAGCAGATGTGAAAAATTAATTATATTTGGTTTTTCTACTCCATCAAAAAACTTTAGGCTTTCCCCACTAAAAGACAAAGTTAAAAGACTATAATCCATGACATATATTTTATATAATATAGGTAAAAATTAAAATTAAATAAGCAAGCTCAAATTTATTTATAATTATCAATTCACATTGAATTATGGTAAATTAGATGTAAATATATTCAATATGCTTCTTCTCCATCACCAAATTTCATGTTTCTTCGTCAGTAAGCCACAGAGTTGAAAGTCTATTAATGAATGACAAATAAATTATGTCTACATGGGTAATAACTAAAATTAAATATTCAATCTCAATTTTATTTGCGTTCACCATATTCACATTTTATTATAGTATAATAGATGTAAAAAATTTCTATGTCTTTCTTCTTCTCCATCAACAAAACTTTGGTTTCTTCACCTCTAAGAAACTAAGTTAAGAGACTACAAATGAATGACCCATAATTTATACGTGTACAAAAAAATTAAAATTAAATAATCAAGCTCAATATTATTTATATTCATCGTATTCACATTGACTTATGGTATATTAAATCTAAAAAAATTCTATATTTTTCCTCACCATCCCAAAGTTTTAGGTTTTTTTTATCACTAAGAAAAAAAATAATAGATTATATCAGATGTGAAAAATTAATTATATTTTGTTTTTCTACTCCATCACAAAATTTAAATTTTCCCCACTAAAAAACAAAGCTAAAAGACTATAATCCATGACATATATTTTATATAATATAGGTAAAAATTAAAATTAAATAATCAAGCTCAATTTTATTTATAATTACCATTTCACATTGAATTATGGTAAATTAGATGTAAATATATTCAATATGTTTCTTCTCCGTCACCAAATTTCATGTTTCTTCGTCAGTAAGCCACAGAATTAAAAGACTATTAATGAATGACAAAAAATTATATCTACATGGGTAATAACTAAAATTAAATATTCAATCTCAATTTTATTTGTGTTCACCATAATCACATTTTATTATGGTATAATAGATGTAATAAATCTCCATGTTTTTCTTCTTCTCCATCACCAAAACTTTGGTTTCTTCACCTCTAAGAAACTAAGTTAAGAGACTACAAACGAATGACCCAAAACTTATACGTATGCAAATCAATTAAAATAAAATAATCAAGTTATACGTATGCAAATCAATTAAAATAAAATAATCAAGCTCAATATTGTTTATATTCATCGTATTCACATTGACTTATGGTATATTACATCTACAAATATTCTATGTTTTTCCTCACCATCCCAAAGTTTTATGTTTTTTTATCACTAAGAAAAAAATAATAGACTATATCAGATGTGAAAAATTAATTATATTTTGTTTTTCAACTCCATCACAAAATTTAAATTTTCCCCACTAAAAAACAAAGCTAAAAGACTATAATCCATGACATATATTTTATATAATATAGGTAAAAATTAAAATTAAATAATCAAGCTCAAATTTATTTATAATTACCATTTCATATTGAATTATGGTAAATTAGATGTAAATATATTCAATATGTTTCTTCTCCATCACCAAATTTCATGTTTTTTCGTCAGTAAGCCACAGAGTTAAAAGACTATCAATGAATGACAAACAAATTATATCTACATGGGTAATACCTAAAATTAAATATTCCATCTCAATTTTATTTGCGTTCACCATAATCACATTTTATTATGGTATAATAGATGTAAAAAATTTCTATGTCTTTCTTCTTCTCCATCACCAAAACTTTGGTTTCTTCACCTCTTAGAAACTAAGTTAAGAGACTACAAACGAATGACCCATAATTTATACGTATGCAAAACAATTAAAATTAAATAATCAAGCTCAATATTGTTTATATTCATCGTGTTCACATTGACTTATGGAATATTACATCTAAAAAATTTCTATATTTTTCCTCACCATCCCAAAGTTTTAGGTTTTTTTTATCACTTAGAAAAAAAATAATAGACTATATCAGATGTAAAAAATTAATTATATTTTGTTTTTCTATTCCATCACAAAATTTAAATTTTCCCCACTAAAAAAGAAAGCTAAAAGACTATAATCCATCACATATATTTTATATAATATAGGTAAAAATTAAAATTAAATATCCAAGCTCAAAGTTATTTATAATTACCATTTCACATTGAATTATGGTAAATTAGATATAAATATATTCAATATGTTTCTTCTCCATCACCAAATTTGATGTTTCTTCGTCAGTAAGCCACAGAGTTAAAATACTATTAATGAATGACAAAAAATTATATCTACATGGGTAATAACTAAAATTAAATATTCAATCTCAATTTTATTTGTGTTCACCATAATCGCATTTTATTATGGTATAATAGATGTAATAAATTTCTATGTTTTTCTTCTTCTCCATCACCAAAACTTTGGTTTCTTTGCCTCTAAGAAACTAAGTTAAGAGACTACAAATGAATGACCCATAACTTATACTTATGCAAATCAATTAAAATAAAATAATCAAGCTCAATATTGTTTATATTCATCGTATTCACATTGACTTATGGTATATTACATCTACAAATATTCTATATTTTTCCTCACCGTCCCAAAGTTTTATGTTTTTTTTATCACTAAGAAAAAAAATAATAGACTATATCAGATGTGAAAAATTAATTATATTTTGTTTTTCTACTCCATCACAAAATTTAAATTTTCCCCACTAAAAAACAAAGCTAAAAGACTATAATCCATGACATATATTTTATATAATATAGGTAAATATTAAAATTAAATAATCAAGCTCAAATTTATTTATAATTACCATTTCGCATTGAATTATGGTAAATTAGATGTAAATATATTCAATATGTTTATTCTCCATCACCAAATTTCATGTTTCTTCGTCAGTAAGCCACAGAGTTAAAAGACTATTAATGAATGACAAATAAATTATATCTACATGGGTAATTGATGTAAAAAAAATTTATGTTTTTCTTCTTCTCCATCACCAAAAATTTGGTTTCTTCGCCTCTAAAAAACTAAGTTAAGAGACTACAAATGAATGACCCATAACCTATACGTATACAAAACAATTAAAATAAAATAATCAATCTCAATATTATTTATATTCATCGTATTCACATTGACTTATGGTATATTACATCTAAAAATATCTTATATGTTTCCTCACTATTCCAAAGTTTTAGGTTTTTTTTATCACTAAGAAAAAAAATAATAGACTATAGCATAAGGGAAAAATTAATTATATTTTGTTTTTCTACTCCATCACAAAATTTAAATTTTCTCCACTAAAACACAAAGCTAAAACACTATAATCCACGACATATATTTTATATAATATAGATAAAAATTAAAATTAAATAATCAAGCTCAAATTTATTTATAATTACCATTTCACATCGAATTATGGTAAATTAGATGTAAATATATTCAATATGTTTCTTCTCCATCACCAAATTTCATGTTTCTTCGTCAGTAAGCCACAGAGTTAAAAGACTATTAATGAATGACAAAAAATTATATCTACATGGGTAATAACTAAAATTAAATATTCAATCTCAATTTTATTTGTGTTCACCATAATCACATTTTATTATGGTATAATAGATGTAATAAATTTCCATGTTTTTCTTCTTCTCCATCACCAAAACTTTGGTTTCTTCGCCTCTAAAAAACTAAGTTAAAAGACTACAAACGAATGACCCTTAACTTATACGTATGCAAATCAATTAAAATAAAATAATTAAGCTCAATATTGTTTATATTCATCGTATTCACATTGACTTATGGTATATTACATCTACAAATATTCTATATTTTTTCTCACCATCCCAAAGTTTTATGTTTTTTTTTATCACTAAGAAAAAAATAATAGACTATATCAGATGTAAATGATTAATTATGTTTTATTTTTCTACTCTATCACAAAATTTTAGGTTTTCCCCACTAAAAAACAGTTAAAATAATATAATCCATGACATATATTTTATATAATACAGGTAAAAATTAAAATTAAATAATCATGCTCAAATTTATTGATAATTACCATTTTCACATTGAATTATGGTAAATTAGATGTAAATATGTTCAATATGTTTGTTCTCTTTCACAAAATTTATAAAAAAATGCGTTTGAATAAATTTCACAAATTACACTAAAATAGAGATGCCGACGCTAAATAATCAAATACATAATTAACGAAATTGAATTTACATAAAGGTATGAATCAGAACATTATTAATTGAATAAAAAAATATAATATTACAAATTTTACATCGATAATTGAAAGAAAGATTGTTAAGATTGTTTGGCTTTTACATCTATAATATTATAAGTTTAAAAGGTGTGTTCTTCAAAATTAAACTTTTACAAAAAGTAGGGCAACATAATTTTACAAAAGATGTGTTTGCATAGATTTTACGAATTGTACTAAAATAAGAAAATATAAGACGAGAGATGAAGATGATAAATAATTAATGCAATAATTAACAGAATTTAATTTACATGAGATGAACAAATTGAGCTTTATTAATTGAATAAGAAATATAATATTTTAAGTTTTACATCTATAATCAATAGAAATTAATGGAGTATAATGAAAATAACTTAAAATATGAAAATGTGGTTCATGGAACAATAGCCACCCCGTGCGACTCTATGTGGGAAGGAACATATGCATTCTAATCAACAAGGTTTGATGAATATAGGTAAGCTCCCAACATTTTGGTTTATAACATATATATGTTCTAATGTTCACCTGACAAATTCCATGGATACCTGCTCCTGCTATAAATCTTGTACATGACTTGTCTTATTCAATGCTTGTAGAATTAATGTCTAGGTGATTGATGGTAGATATTAGATATAGATGTTAACTAGAATTTGTTCAATTTTTAATTGTTAGTTAATTATTAGTTATATCCTAATGCCTTCATATGAAGTTCATCATACATTTATTGCATCAACTTCTTTCATCTATTAATTTTCATAATCAACATGACTATGATTTTTCTTCTTCTTGAGCTCTTTAATACTTGGTATCAAGATTGTGTGGCATACACTATGATTGTGTGGCATTACACTTACTTAGTTATTTACTCATAAATTAATTGTTAGTACAAAACATGTGGTATGTTGTTTGTTATAACCACCTCTACTTTTGTCTATTTGTTATGACTATCCATATAAATAAGGGTTTATATTTGATTAAATATATTTTTCTCATCTTCAATTCTTTTTTTTTTGTTTTGAGCCAGTTAGATGGGCCAACCACCACATTAAAGAAGACAGTAATTCGTCAAATCGCTTGTAATATAAGAGTGTTATCTTAAGGAAAACTGCAGGATATCTAGGTTCAAGATACATCCAACGACTCCTCACATCCTACATTTGAAGAATAACAGATTATTACAACCGCCTGTTATATAAAAGGAAAGCATACCATATCCAATGACACAATTTCAAATTCAAACTTCATTAACTCATATTATTCACATACTGATTTGAGGTTTGAAGTGTTAACCTTGCAGGTCCGCCCCTCCCTCAATGTATCATAATTTCAAGTCTACTATTGCATGTCACAACTTCCGTTCTAGGATTAATTATGGTTTTTCAACGGAACAATGACGCAGTTTTTGGAAATCGACTTATGATTACTGCATTTTGCACGATTGAATACTCCTATTTCGATCAGGCGATTCAAAGCTTTCTCAACCTAGCAAATTGGAGGTCCTGAGATCAAACCACATATCCACTATTTTTAATCTACTTCGGTAATAAATCAACTATGATTATCAGAATTTCCATATCTATATTCTCCACATCTTTCGATAATAATTAGATCTAAAGCCACATCAATTCAATAAAGAAAAGAATGAGGCAGAACTCAGGTGTGTAGCTAACTTATTGACGAGACCCGAGATGTCACCCATATCAGAGATTTTTCTGCCAAGTAAAGGGAGACCAAAAGATACAACTCAAAGGTTGTCCAGAGAGAAACGCAGGAGGATGACCTTGTGCTCTGATAGTTTGATGTGCTAGCCAAACACGAGAAGCCACAACCTAACTAGGAGGGTTAGAAACTACCTTGTGAAGCCTATAACTCGAATATCTGAGCGGAAGACACATCCCAAGAATATGAAACTTAGTTAATTTGAAATATTATTACAACTAGCTATTTTCATGGAATTTGTTGTTAATAAGGCAAAAGGATCTTATCAAACCTATGTATAAACTCTCTTTAAAAAAACTAGTACCGTATTCACAAAAAATTAATATGTTGCTTATTTCATATAAATGATGAACTTCCATTAAAAGGTCATTACTGTCTTCATAGGCAATATAAACGATGAATTTCTATGGAAAGATCCTTTCTGTCCTCAATGGTAATATAAATGTTGGACTTCTATTGAAAGATATTTTCCGCCCTTAAAAGTATTATAAACGATGGACTTCTATTGAAAGATTCTTGTCACCCTCAGAGACAATATAACTGATGGAATTATTTTGGAAGGTCCTTGCTGCCCTTAGAGGCAATATAAATGTTATACTTCTATTGAAAGATCATTACCACCGTTAAAGGTAATATACATGTTAGATTTGCATTGGAAAATCATTTCCACCCTTAGAGACAATATAGATAAGGGACTTTTATTAGAAAATACTTGTTGCTCAAGGATCCATACTCAATGACAATTTTGTTCTTCAGGGGACAGATGTTTGATCAGATGTTGAGATAAATTGTCCAAATTTTAAAACCAGTTTAAGAACACTTCACCACCAATAATAAACAAAGAAGAAAACTATAAAATAACACAAGAGATTGGTAACTTAGTTCAGTGAAACTACACTTACGTCTGGGGAGCACTCTACCTATGAAAGAAAATTCATTACTTTGAATTAGAACAATTAGTCTTATAAGAACCTTCAAACCCTATGAAGTTCTATGTCTCTCCCTAATCCTAGTGAATTTATATTTATATATCCTCCTAAACATGATAACCCTTATCACTTTCTATTAATCACTAATCTCAAGTGACAAACTCAATAAACACAATACAAAATGTTGAATACAACTTAACTAAACAATATCAACATTATGCCATGTGACTGAAGTAATAACATGGTGTGCAATCAACATAGCCACTTTGTTTTCAAGCTTATAGAATTAGCGCCTTGAAACAAAGCTTTACAACTCAGTAACAAACCAAACTCTATGCCTTAACATGTAAATTGAGATTTGAGTCTCCTTAATATCAATGTAATTTTGGGGTTTTCTCCTTTGGGTTTCTGAGTTAATTTCATCCAGAATAATAGCTGAATTTGTTGGATTTGATGTACCCTATAAATATCTCCAATAAAAGATATGATTTGTTTTGTAATTCAAATTCAAATTTAAATATCCATTTAAATTGATTTGATCTTCAATAATAACTAAACAAATCACGCAAACATTGCTAAGAAATCTGAAATAAATCTGATTGAATCTTAATCAGAATTTTCATATCTAACAACATCTATCAAGGTTGCTGACAAGGCCACATCTTGTATTGCACACATGTTACACTAGATTATTCAAATTAACTCTTCATAGATATTATTTGTAGAGAGAATCTTGGATTAAATAAGCCTGAGCCAAAACTGCAATAACATATGTCTATTGTCAGAGTCCAGATCTTGCAGTACACATGTTGGAACATCATGTTCCACATGTGTTCCTTATGAACCAAAAAAAACTTGAACATACTCCACGTTGTTTTGCATAGTGCAACCAATAAAAAAGGAACAACAATCTCCCTTTGGAAAATTTTGGCAAGGCAACTCTTCAAGCAGAATTAAAGCTGAGTATCAAGGGTATTCCATACTCAGAACAAACATCAGCAGTAAAAGAATATCCATTACAGCATACATCAGCATCATCAAAAGTTTGTAGCTTAGATAGAAAATCATGAGATAGTTACACACACATGAGTTTGTAGATTGGAGTTAGATACACACACAACAAAATGCTATACACAAAGCTCCATAAATAATCAACATGCAATCATTCAATATAGGTTAGTCATGCACGTAAACACAGTTAGTAGTAAGTAGTTTGAAGATCAAAAGCTACTACTAACACACAGAGAAATCAACACATACAGTCACAATGTTGAAGGCCAGATGTCAGGCTAGTTGCTTTAGCATGTCTGCACACAAAAATCAGACTATGTTTATATCATACACCTGCTAGTCCCAATCACACCAGTTAGTAATAGATAGTACTAAGAACATTCATTAGCATATCATTTGAAAATCATACATTACACAACCACTAGTAGTCAGTAGTCACATCATCATTCCACTATACACTATTTCTCCCCTTTTTGCCATAATTTGGCAGAGTTCCATTAGCACAGTTAGCAGCAGCTTAGTCAGTATTAGCCATGAGCACAGTTAATGAACTTTCCAATCAAGAACACACATAATCAGGAGTAGAAACTATCAACAACAACCATAAGCACAGATTTTGAACAGAAAGCAAGAACACCATGACCGAAGCTAGAATAACTCCTGATGAAACAAAATTGACCCAGTCTTCATCATCATCTGAGTAGGTTTCATATTCAATGCAAATCCAATCTTAGAAATATCCTTTAAAAACAATTACAACATAAATTTGGACTTGAAAAAACTTGAAACAAATCTAAAGTGCATGAGAATCCAACAAGTATGCACGCCAAGTTGTCACACAACATGTTCCAGACATCGTACTATGCATTTTTCCCATACAATAAAAAGAAACAACATTCCCCTTCAGATGTTTTTTGGAAAATCATAAATTAAACACTTCTTCAATATTGCACTGGCTAGTTCATAAGAGAAAATATTATCAGAGAAATGTGCCATTTTCAAGTATGCCCTTTTCTTTTTCCCCATTCTTTGCCTAAAAAGAGACATATGACATATGACCACCATCAATCAAACAAACTAGCAATAGATCTTGCAGACATACATGATATTACACATATTCCCCATAGTCATTCTTCAGATGACAACAACACACAACTACTTACGAACACCAGATCGAAGTAACATCCTTTGAGAATCCTCATAATATCATTTCTCGTAATTTTCTCAAACTGAGCAAGGGGTAAAAAATTATCCCATTATGGGAACAAGTATTAGATAACAAGAACCCAAGAGCACATGCCACAAATTTGCAGTAACAGCATAAAGATAAGGTGAAAAATCTCCAACATTTATCCATAAAAAACAGACCAGGTTCATCAATAGGTGCACAAATGTGTAACAGAATGTCTAGAACATCTTTCCCATGAAACAACTTGTAATTGAAATTCAGCAACCCATGAGGAACATCATCATTCTTAATCATAAATTCCTTCTTCAACTTAGGATAACCAGATCCATCATTCAACATTGTCTTTAATAACTGAGCATCACTAAGAGGTTCCATAATTTCAACATATTTCAGTGCTTCAACACATTGTTCTTTTTCAAGAGCCATTATTCATTGATGAGTAACATTCCTTTACTTACTAGATAACTTCTTACTAACAACCACATATTTCTTCTTCTTCTTCTTAGGTGTATTCTTTGCCTTGGTAGGAGTAGGGATCTTCCTGGAAGGAGTCTTTATGACCTTCAACATAACCTTTCTGTTTGTCGCCCTTTTCGCTAACTTCTTGTTAGACCTTTTACTAAGACCAACATCTTTAGTAACACATTCAATGACAGGAGCAAATCCAATATGAACTTCATTGTTCTTATAGTTAGAACCCTCACTAGTACCGACACAATCATTAAAAACATCATCAATGTTATCATTCACATTATTCACCACATCATTCACCTCAAAAATAACAAGAGCAACTTGCCCAACATTCCTCTGAGTTATAAACTCAGTCAGCAACATGTCATACAGGTTTTCTGGCATATCCTGATTGACATCTACATTCAAGTACCTATTGAGGAAGGAACTTTTCACATCCATATGATAAAGAGTTAACATAAGGCTACAAGACAAACCTAGCAATATTATAATGGCTTTAAGATGAACAATAGGATTAGAGTCTTCAGCACAACCTTGTTCTACAAGTTGAGCATTCTTTCTTATTAACAATCCCATGAATTTTCTTATTATTGTTATTAATAAACTCAATGTGGAATACAACAATATCAACCACAAAATCTTCATGGACATGATAGTTATCACTCATAGAATTAATCTCCGGTGTCACAACATTAAGATGTGGAATATTTTGGGGAACAATGTCTATGACATGTTTCATATCATACAACTTAAACATGAGATTCACCACACCAAGAGGAACATCAATTTCTACTTCACCCAACACAATACCTTGATTTTGAATAGAGAAAATTCCAGAATTATGAGAAGGAACCCCAATAGGAAGAATTATGCCATAATCCCTAATATTTTGTAGCTTCTTCTTCTGAATCACTATTGGTTATTCAATGTTGGGAGAACCTCCAACCTGACCAACAACTTTCCATTAAATGAAAACTCTTTGCATGAGTCTCACAAAATCCATAAGTGGTAATTAAGAAGCATGAATAGGATGTTGAAACATCTTGTATGACATCTTGGTTTGCTTCCTAATTTGAAACTCTCCACATATTTTCCCTTCTTCAATCATGAGTATTGGAAATCCCTTGACAACATCTTCATATATGATCTCCTCCATGCTCATAATCTTGAACAAGGGCAGAGAGATCCACATATAACAATTGTACTTGGATCTTGAACCATTCATTATCACCTTTTGATCTATGATAGAGACAGTACATTCAGACTTTTTGATACTCACATTCAGACCTTGATCACATAGTTGACTTATGTTGATCAAGTTAGCATTTAATCCTTTAACCAACAGTATATTATCAATACAAAGGAAACCCGTACTAACCAATTTACCTATGCCCTTGATTATTCCTCTAGCTCCATCACCAAACGTGACATAATCAATAAAGTAGGGTTTAACTCTTTAAGATAACTTTATTCTCTAGTCAAGTGCCTTGAGCATCCACTTTCAAAATACTAGACTTCTATTGAGGAAGATCTAAGAGAGGTATGTGTTATAAGACAAGTGACATTTTCCTTGGGTTTCTATACTTTCTTAGCTTGATTTTTCTTCCTTTTCCTTCTATTGAACTTTGGCTGACTATAAGAATGAGGATAACCATACAATGTATAGCAAAATGGTATTATATGTCCATATCTACCACAATGGTGATACTTCCGAGATGATTTCTCGTTGCCTTTGTTGTGGGGGTACACATGTTAAGCATGATGCTAAGACATGTTGTCCTTCATCAGAAACTCAATATTCTTTTCAGCAGTAACACACTTCTTAATAGGAACTTCACCCTTGTTGTTCATGGAACCGTAGTAAAAACCGATAGCCTTCTTCTATCTAATCCCCAAGATCTCATCTAACATATCAGAACCATTGTTCAACAAACATACAAATTTTGTCATATTATCAAGTTTATAATTTACCAATGTGACTTCCTCTTCCAGACCTGCAGTGGTTAAGCCAAGCTTCTCCTTTTCCACGAGTAGAGCACTTATGGTCTTTTTTTTGTTTCTCTTCTCTCATGCAATATTTCTTTCATTAAGTGAGAAACTCTCTATAAGTTTTAGCAAGTTCTTATGATGGAATCACTTCATCAATAGACTCACTGCAAGACTCATATTTCCAAGAAAAGCCATCACTTTATTATCTATTTCTTCTTCACTTTCATCATCATACTCAGACCAAGTGATTGGAAATCCCTTTTTATGATTCTTTAGAAAAGTGGGCATTAAACTTTAATGTGGCCAAACCCTTCACATTTATAACATTGAGCTAATTTGCCTTTTCTATTTTTGAAGTCATCATCGCTCTTGTTCATGGGATTGATGTCTGACCTCTTGTATAGGACATTTTCCCTCCATCTTCTATCTAGCCTTCTTACAGATTTGTTGAACTTTCTTCCAACAAATTCCATATCATCAGAAAAGTTTTATTCAATATCATCTACACTTTGATCTTCATTCTCTTGAGTGTTGGATACAAAGGACACACATTTGTTTTTCTTTTCTGATATTCCATTTTTAGAAACTTCAAAGGTTTGTATAGAGCCAATGAGTTCACCCACCTTCAAGGTGCTTAATTTTGAGCTTCTTAAATGGTTTATAACTTCATTTCAAACTTTTGAGGCAAAGATCTAAGGATCTTTCTGACCAGCTTTTCTTCTGACGTCTTTTCTCCCAAGACAAATGAATTGCTAGCAATATCATGAAGTCTGATGTTGAAATAAGATATGGATTCATCTTCCAATATTCTTAGCTTCTCAAACTCAATCGTGAAAAGTTGCATCCTAAACATATGCATTTTAGATATGCCTTCATGAACATTATTGATGGTCTTCCAACCTTCATTAGCTTCAATACAAGTGTTGATGAGTCTGAACATATTTTTGCCAACAACATTGAATATAGAATTGAATGCTTTATCATTTGTAAGTGATTCATCATTATCATTTTAACACCCTAAACCCGACACACAATTTATAAAATAAATCAAAGTATTTTTCATCAAAGGGTGTCACACATCCTCAGAATAAAATATCTTTCCTCAATTTAAGCATATAAAAATGGAAATTATAAAACATTTAACAAGACCTCTTCATGGTCTCATAAAATAGAATTACTCAAATAAATCATCAATTTGATAACAACTTAACAACCCTTAAAGTAAAAGAAAAACAACGATCACATCCCATGTGTTACACTATCAGAGCGACACAAGATACTAAACAAATGCATAAAACAACAAAGTAAATGAGAAGGTTGTCGCTACTGCGAAAAGGGACAGAAAAGACAGAAGAGTCGCCACCATTTGTTATTTAGATCAGAGAAAACCTACGAAAGAGGGAAAAGACAAGGTTATCGCAACTAAATATTGGGTTCGGGAGTCGGTTACGCAAGGGGAAGGTATGAGCACCCCTCATGTTCGTTGTACTCAACGGGATCCATGCTTATTGTCTATCTAAAAGGGTGTTAATCTATCTAAGCTACAGGCTCACAGAGACAAAAGAAAAGAAAAGAGACTCGATAGAGTATCACCGCTCTATGCCTACGTATTATCTCGTGCAATGGGAAAGTTAGAGTCAACGTAATTCGGAAAACTACGGGTGAAAAGGGGGAAGGTTGCTCGCCAAGACATCGTCGTCTTGTGCCTATGTATCCTCGTCCGGTACGAGAAATCAGAGCAAACGTAGTTCGAGCTGACACGACCACAAATTGGTTCAAGCATTTTAACTGAGTAGGGTTAAACCTTTGTTCTAGCAGTTAGGTGTATTGTTGCTCGACCATTAGAGACTTAGGCGTTACCCGTTTGTGGTAGAACCAAGAGTTAACACACTCTTTCTAAAAATGGTTTTCAATTAATCCCGAAGGATAAAAAGTTTTGGTGTTTCGTTTTGTGTTTTTTATGAAGAAGTGAATTGAATTAAGTTTGTAATTCATGTTGCACTAAAGACTATGACTTGAGAGCGAATGCATCGCATATCGTCCAAAGGGCATACGCTAAACACTCTAGAAAATTGAGAGGAAGCCCCTCAACTATCATTCCTCAAGTACTTAAGGCTCGTAGCGTACAACACTTATTATCCTTTATTAGGTGTCTTAAGATGTTAGGAGATGAGAAGAGAAGACACAAACTCTAAGGGGAAACTAAACAACCCTAATGTAATCATGCAATGTGCTCCTAAGATTAAGATTAAGAGGGAAGAAACTATCCTAATGTTAGCATGCTAGGATTGAACACTTAATGTCTCTCCTACTCCCATCCTAAATGGAGGGACTAGGAATCCTAAAGGATCATGGCAAAAGACCAAGAAAACACAAGATAAATCAATCACAAATGAAATGCAAGAAAGAGATGAGGTTGACTTAAACAAGTCAAGAGGAAATGCAAACATTATGCAATTCTCAAAGATTAAACACAAACAAATGATCAAGATAAAATGACTTAAACAAGTCGAAGAAAAAGTGAGATGAAATGGGAGAAGTTACAACTCCTACAACCATTCAAACATCAATCACTTACAATAAAAGGTAAACAATAATGCACAAGCAAAAATCATGATAAAAGTGTAGATGGGAGAAAGAAGCTTAGGAAGCAAGCACATGAGAAATGTCTCAACCAAACACAACATATTGGTCATGCAAAAGAGAGGGACAAACAAGTGCTCAAAATGATCCATCATTCAAGACAAACTCAAAGTATGCTCATGGATACCAAATTATCTTCAATGAGGTTCAAAACCCAAGGGAAAGAAGTGGAAACACAAGAATAAGGTCCACAACAAGAAAGGAAACAAGGCACAATCAAGAAACAAGTCAAGGCAAGAGAAAAGAACCAAAGTCTAATCCATGATCAACACTTAAGAATCAAGTGGAATGCTCTAACTTCAAAGTAACTTGTAACACAATTTACACAAGTGTATGACCTAAAAATGCAAGACCAGCACCTTAATCATGTCATGAATGAGTACCAAGACTCATAGGGTGCATATGGGATCCATCAAAGTCATTTCCCAAAGGAACTAAGTCAAACTAGTTTGTATGAACTTCCTCTAAGATGACTTGACTTGCAAGCTTCATCAAAAATAGAAGAAATGTTCAATAAATCTCAAATAAAATGTACAAAGCAACCAAGTCCATTGGTAAACAGAGGCCAAAGTTTCAAATCCAAACTCAATATTAGGCATCACCAAATGATATGATCAACTAGGGTGCTCCACCTTATTGAGTTATTATCGACGGTCAAGAAAAGTCAAAGCAAAGTCAACAAAAAATGATCAAACATTGACCAAAATCAACCTCAAAGGTACCTCAATCCATCCTCTAAATGGATAAGAAACCTCATTCATAGGTGATATAAAATGGTAGCTCAACTGTTGATGATCAAACAAGAACAATATTAAAAACACCTCACTTTGCAAAATTAAAACAAAATTGCAAAATATAATAAAATCAGAAATAAAAATTATGAAAAATTAATTAAGGTTTTTAAATGTTTGAAAACAATTTTTATTTAACTTTTTGACAATTGGAGGTATTTTTAATAATTGGAAATCAAAACAGAAAATAAAATAAAAATAAAAATAAGAAGAAATCAAACAGGGGTGCATTAGGAAAAACACAAACAATTGAATCCTTTGGAAATGCGCTTGGGCTGCAAAACAGATGGGGTGGGGATAGCATAAAAGGCCTAATTGATCCAAGGATTCAGACTTAAGTGAAACGATGCGTTTCACTTAAGTGACGTGGGGTCAGCGTGCCACACAAGCCCAGTCAAGCCAATCAAACACCAACATGCAAGCAAGTCAAAAGGTTAGGCAAGCCAGGTCAGATTCAAACTGAAAATGAACCAGACGCCGGAGCTAGGGCTCCGGTCGTCTTCTCCAACGAGCTCACTGGAGCTCAGGGGAAAAAAACTCAACAGAAATTTCCCAGACTGGTACCATTCGAAATCTTACACAACAAGGATTCCAAATCCATAAATCAAACACCAAAACAGTTCCAAATCAAAGAGAATCGGAGGATTGAAGTTTGAACATGTCAATCTGAAATGTGATCAAACAAGAACAACAATGATGCAAACATTGCCTACTCAACGTAGGGCTTCAGATGCAACCAACATGAGCTTAAATAAATGCCTAAAATGAGAGAATTAAGGAGGAGAAGCTTACTAAATGGAGCAACTCTGTTGGTTCTTCCGATGTGAGCAAGCTCTACTTTCTTGCTTCAATTTCACTCCAATTGCTCCCAGGAAGAAGATGCAAGTATCAATTTCAGTTGATTTGAGGTAAAATCTCAGATTCGAAGTTGAAGAAAGTTTGGAAATTTTGAATTTCACTCTGCTCTCTCCAGCTCTAATTCTCACTTCTGAGCATTATGGCAACCCTAAATGCTTATATATGATGGATTCCTGATCACCATGCAGGCCCATGTTGGCTGTTTGGTGAGATTTGAAAAAATGCCCAAAAAAGAACCCCTTACTCATGCACACGCGTTTTGGCTCTTTCACACCACATGAGATCATCAATTGAAAGTATGTGAGGCGTATTTCTGATTTGAATTAACTTGGGCCTTGCATTTGATCCATATTTCAAGTTTGAAGTGGAAACTTTTTAATGAAGAAACATGAAAAAGTGGTATCTCAATATACTTGGCGTTAGTCTAATTTGTGGTAAACTCTTCATGATCATATTTTGGTGTGAAATGCTTCAAAAGTGAGACAAAATGAGACCTATAATGTACCAAACTCATCTCATGACCAAAAGTCCAAGTTTCACTTAAAAATCCTCCTACATGGCCATATAATTCCACAATTCAAATGAATCTTGAGCTCAATGATGTAAATAAGGCACTTAGGAACAATTTTCATGTTGGTTGGAAGTGCATTTGAGGTACATAAGTTCATGAAAATGACCATTGAAACAAATGACCTATAATGAAACTTTCCCAAAATACCATTGCCTTGTGAGGTCCATAACTTGAGATGTACAAATGATATCAAGGATTTCTAGGACGTTTTGGAAATATAAGACCATGAGGAACAAATTTCATGTTCACTTGAAGTTGATTAGAAACTTTATTCTAGGTCAAAAGTGCCTTGGGAGTGAGTTGACTTTTAGTTGACCAAAAATAACTTCATTTGAGACCCCTAACTTGTTGGCATCATAACTTGAGATGTAAAAACTCAATGGATGAATTCTAGTACTCAAAAGAAAACTTGGAACATGCCCTACAAGTTTCATGTTTGCATGAAAGTGAGGTTGGACTTGTATCATGGGATAAATTGTCCTTGAAGTCAGGCATTAAAGAAGGGGATTTTACATTGAGATCCTCTAAAACCCTAATTTAGTAACTTCTTGAACTCTTGATTCTTCTTGATTTGATCTTATCATGGCATCCTAGATGCTTTAAAGTAACTTCCCATGGCCTCAATGACTTAGAACCAAATTATAGACTCCCTCAAGTCCATAGTTGACCTTGAGTAGACCAGATGAAACCCTAATTCCATTTCCTTTGACCATGCCTCTTTGCAGGTGAATTGAATGACCATACAAACTTCAGAAAGACCTCTAAGGTACTCAATGAACTTTTCAACCATGTCTCAACCAAAGATAAGGCCCCAAGAACCTCTCTTGACCCTCTGATGGTCCTCAGAATGAGAGATAGAACCCACACATTAAACTTTCCTTTCAAAGAGCTATGAAGCTCTCCAAGATGATGAAACCCTGATGGCTTGCACAAATGCCTTTTGCTTGAGCTTGAAACCAAAGAGACTCTTCTCTTGAATTGCACATTACTCTTGATCCCCTGTTAAGAACAATGCTATGCAAATGCAAATGCTAAAAATGAAATGAAACATAAGCCAAGTACAAGAAAAGGGTTGGTCAAATTTAGGGTACAACAAAGGCCTCAATGCCATCCTCCCGCTTAAAATAAGTACTCTTCCACCAAATTATCTGTACTTTAGGAGAGTACATAACACCAAAAATAAACAAACAGGAGGTGAGAATAACTTTACAGATGTTAACAGTGAAATTAAACAGCAGAGATATCATTCATGGTGATAACACAACAATACGCACACAACAACAAATCACAATGCAAGATGTATTAATGTAATGTACTCCTCCTCCATTAATGCATGTGGTACAAAAAGTTTGGATGTTCGAGTTATTTTATGGAATTATCCATGTCTTAAACTTCTATCTGGAAAATGATCTCTATGAACAAGGAAACCATCATTGGCTCTTACTGAGCACTAGACCTCGTCACTGGATTTCTCTGAGCATTAGGCCTCGTCACTGGTTCTGTCTGAGCAATGGACCTCAGTGGATTGAATTCCTACCTAACTCCAATATACATGAATTCATAAACATCACAACAATAATAACAATCCTTACAAATAATGCTCATAATCACATACTAAAAAATGTTCCTCTCTGAACCACAAAATTTGCCAATGTAAGGAAAACACAGTAATTCCGCTCAGAATTACTCAACAAAAAAAACCATACAATTACATCTCAAATGATTATATTAATATTCACAAAAATCAATAGAGTAAAAATATATTATTACTCAACAACTCAAAAGTGCTCATTATATCAAAGTTACTTATCAACTCGGAGAAATTGCTCAAACGCATCAACAGAGTAATAATCATATATATTTTACTTACAACTTATCAAAAAGGGGACAATTTTTGTCTTTAACTCAACAGAGTCCTCAAGGCAAACTCTAAAACAAATTTCATATCTTTAAAAAAAAATTCTAAACAACTCTAAAGTGCTCAGTTGAAAATCTTGTATGATTGATATAAACACAAAAATAACTCTATTGGCTGGCGGTCTCACTCAAGTAATAACTTAACTCAAACAAATCTAATGTAACAAATTTGTCTCTTAAACTTATCAAAAGGGTAACGAAAATCCACAAAGCTCAAAGATTGCTCAAAACTCACCGAACTAGACAACAAACCTGGACCCGCCGACCACCCAACCAATCGCCCAGCCGTCGTTCAACCGTCGTCGAGCCAGTCGCCCAACCGTCACCCAACCGTGATCCACACATGATCCATCTGTGATCTAGTCGATTTTAATATTTTATTTTTTCGATTCTCTAGCTTTTTCCATTATATTCGATTTTTGAGAATAAAAAAATAACATTTGGGATGTTTCATGGTTTTTTCATTCAACGCTCAAAACATATATCTACAATAATTACATATATGTCATGATCTCATTATTGAAAATTTCCCAAAGGGCACAAACACATATCAACAAGGCATCAATGAGTTAAATTCATTGCAATCGTATATTTTCATATCATATTTAGAAAAAAAAATTGAGAAATACAACAATAGATCGCCTCAAAGGGTTTTTCCCAAACCCTTTTTGGCCAAAACACATAAATCACATACATTGAAAGAAATGCATGAAATAGGAGGGTGATGACCCCTCACTATCCACCTACCTAAATCACCCACGAGTAAAGAATTCTTCCTTACCTCGAAGTTTGAAGATCGATGAACTTTCCTCTGCTGATCACTCAAAACTCCTGCTCTAATCCCAAGACTTTAGCTCTGCCTCTTTTGCCAACTTTTGCACATATGTACAAAAGTCTCTCAGTTTAACTATTTATTTAACCTAAGAGTTCCATTTACTCCTCTCACCCCTCAACTTCACTCACACCCTCCCCAAAACTCTATTTTATTTAAAAAATATGATTTATATATTAATTAATTAAATAAATAATATCTCTAAAATAACTATTTCATTTTAATCCAATAATTTTATAATTAAATAAAAAATAGCATAATTGTCTAATTATTCCAATTAAACTCAATTAAATTAATAATTCTAATTTCCTTCCCAACTATAAAATACCTCAAATTTCTGATTTTAATTAAATATATAAAATTTTATTAAATCAAGTAAAACACACACATCACCCAAATAAATTAATATAAAATTAATTAAAAATAATTAACTAAAGTCCGGGTGTTACAACTTTCCCTTAAATAATTTTCGCCCTAAAATATTACACGACGAAAATATCTCTAGATAAGAATCTCTCATCTGGCTCTTCAGCTCCCACGTCACCCTCTGTCAAGCAGTTCCTCCCCACACTACCTTCACCAAAGAATTCACGTTACCTCTTAGATGTTTTACTTCTCGATCCTCGATTTGTAAAGGTGATGCCTCGACAGTCAAGTTATCTCTCACTTGCATATCATCCCTTTAGATTACATGAGACGGGTCGAGAATATATTATCGAAGCTGAGACACATGAAAAACATCATGACAGTTCGAAAGAGATGCCGGTAAGGCTACTCGGTAGGTAATAACTCCAACCCTCTGAATAATCTGATAAATACCAATGGAACAAAGAGTAAACTTCTTAAACTTTAGCGCACATCCGACACCACTCACCGAAGTGACTCTCAAAAACATATGGTCACCTTCTTAAAATTTAAGAGTCTTTCTCCGCTTGTCATGGTAAATATTTTGTATGCTCTAAGATGTCTTCATATTCTCTTGAATCATCTTGACTTTTCTGGTAGTCTACTGAACAATCTCAGTTCCAAGCACTACACTCTCACCAAATTCATATCAACACAAAGGTTTCATACACTTCCTACCATACAAAGCCTCGATGAGTGCCATTCCAATACTAGAATGGTAACTGTTATTAGAAGTGAACTTAATCAACGACAAGAAATCGTACCAATCACCTCCTTACTCTAGGACACACACCCTCAACAAATCCTCCAAAGACTAAATGGCCCTCTCAGTCTAACCGTCCATCTGCAGATGGTAGGTAGAACTCAACCGCAACTTTGTCCCCAAGGTTGCCTGTAATCTCTCACAAAACCTCGACGTGAACCTTGAGTCTCTATCTGAAATGATACTCTTTAGAATACCATGTCGTTTCACGGTCACATTGATATAGATATCAACTAACTTCTCTAAAAGGAAACTGATCCAAATCAAAATAAAATGGGTCGACTTAGTTAGTCTATCCACAAAAACTCAAATCGCATTATTCCTCATTGGGGTATTCGATAAACTTGTCACAAAATCCATAAAAGTTCAATCCCATTTCCATCTAGGAATACTCAACACTTGCATCATACGGATTATGATGCTCAACCTTAGACTTCTGACAAGTAAAACAAGCATAAAAAAATCTACGACCTCCTTATTCATACGGGAAATTAACATATTTTCTTCAGATCCTAGTACATCATAGTGGCTTCTGGATGAATACTCAGACTGCATTTGTTGCTTTCTTCCAAAATCATCTTCTTAAGTTCAGGTATATCAGGTACACAAAATTTATCCTGAAACTTCAAGAACCCATTTTAATCAACCCTAAAGTCCACCTCTTTACCTTGGTTAACTATCACTTGAAGATGAACCAATTCTACGTCCATCTTTTGACCATCTCAAATTTCAACAAGGAAATTGCTGGGCAACTTCAACATCCCCAACTTCACACTATAAGGAGTCATCTCACATACCAAGATAAGATCTCGAACTTCCTAATTAAATCAAACTTTCTAATAATCAATGCAGAAATGTGCAAACACTTCCGACTTAAAGAATCTGCTACTGCATTGGCTTTACTAGGATGGTAATTCAAACCAAAGTCATAGTCTTTCAAGAATTTCAACCACCTCCTCTGCCTTATATTTAATTCTTTATGGTAAAAAAATACTTCAAACTCTTGTGGTCACTGAACACCTTAAACCTTGAACTAAACATATAGTACCTTCACACCTTCAGCATAAACATTACAGATGCCAACGCAAAATCGTGGGTAGGATAATTCCTCTCATGAATCTCCAGCTGACGCAAAGCATAAGCAACCACTTAGTCATTCTGCATATGCACACCATATAAAACCATCTTGGAAGCATCACAATATACCATAAAAGATTATTTTGTATCTGATAAGATTAAAATTGGTGTCACTGTTAACCTCTCCTTAACTCTTGAAAACTCTCCTCGCAATGGACATCCCACACGTAAGCTTGACCCTTTCAAGTCAACTGAGTCAAAGTCAATGTTAACTTTGAAAAGCCTTCAGTAAGTCTTTTGTAGTAACCAGCCAAACCCTTAAAACTTATGATCTCTGTAACAGATTTAAGAGCCTCCCACTGCAACACCGTGTCTACTTTAGACGGATCGATTGCTATACCACCACTGCAAATCACATGGCCAAGAAAACTCGCTTCTCTCAACTAGAACTCACATTTGGATAACTTAGTGTACAACTGTTTCTCCCGCAATACCTGTAACATAACTCACTAATGTCCCACATGCGTTGCATTTGATTTAGAATACATCAGGATGTCGTCTATGAACACCATGACAAACAGGTCAAAGTAAGGATGAAAGATCCTATTCATATATTCCATAAACATACCTGGGGTATTAGACACACTGAACGACATCACTAAGTACTCATAATGAGTGTATTGAGTCCTTAATGCTCTCTTAGAAATATTCTCAACCTTCACTCGAAACTGATGATAGTCCGATCTCAAATCAATCTTGCTGAACACACAAGCACCAACCAACTGATCCATGAGGTCATCAATTTCGGGAAGAGGGTACTTGTTCTTGATAGTCACCTTATTCAACTGTCGATAATCGACACATAACCTCATGCTACCATCTTTTTTCTTCACCAACGACACTGGTGATCCTCAAGGCGATACACTTGGTCTAACAAATTTATTTTCCAGGAGCTATTCTAGCTGACTCTTCAGCTCACCTAACTCTGATGCTAACATTCTGTAAGGTACCATTTACATAGGCCTAGTAGCAGGAACTAAATTTATGGTGAACTCAACTTCTCCTTGACGACAAATCATTAATGTCATTTGGAAACACATTGGAAAAACTTGCACACCACTGGAAGATCAACAATCCCAACTTCAGTCTCAACTTTCAAATAGCGAACATAGCAAACACTTGGGCCTCATCTTTCAAGGATTCCTCCACTTGACCGATGGACATGAATATCAAATTCGTACTCTCTTTGGGGTTGGGAAACAACACAGTCTTGTCCAAAAACATGCACTCTTGCAATCAATGACACATTGAACCAACCCTTCACACGTGAAACATCTCAGGGAAGTATAAGCTTATCCCTTACTTGTTTCAATCTCGTTCCTTCCGGCAAGCAGTTAGGAAAGAAAAATGAGCATTGGAAGTGTTCTTACACATGTCGTATGCTAGGAAAATAAACAAATTCACACAACCTAGTCCGAATGGACCGACTTGTTCTGATACCAACTATGTAAGACCCTAAACTGACGCATAATTTATGAAATAAATCAGAGTATTTTTTACCAAAGGGTGTCACACATTCTTAGAATAAAACATCTTTCCTCAATTTAAACATATAACATTGAAAATTATAAAAAATTTAACAACACCTCTTCATGGTCTCATAAAATAGAATTTATCAAATAAAACATCAATTTGATAACAACTCAACAATCCTCAAAGTAAAAGAAAAACAATGATCCCATCTTATATGTTACACAGTTAGAGCGACACAAGGTACTAAGCAAATGCAGAAAATAGAAAAGTAAATGAGAAGGTCTCATCGTCATCCTACCACTCAAAATATCTACTCTTCCATCTGATTATCCATATTATAGAAGAGTACATAACACCACAAATAAACAAACAGGTGTGAGAATAACTTTATAAATGTTAACGATGAAATTAAACAACAGAGATATCATTCATGGTGATAACACAATAATACGCACACAACAACAACAAATCACAATGCAAGATGTATTAATGCAATGTACTCCTCCCCCAATAATTCAAATGGTAGCAAAAGTTTGGATGTCAGAGTTATTTTACGAAATTATCCACGTCTCCAACTCCTTTTTGGAAAATGTTCTCTCTGAACAAGGATATCGTCATTGGCTCTCTCTAAACACTAGACCTCATCACTGAATCTCTTTGAGCACTTGACCTCATTGGACCAAAGTACTACCTAAATCCAATATACATGAATGAATGAACATGAAAACAATAATCAGAACTCAAAATTCAGCATAAATAATGCTCATAATCTCATACTAAAAAAGGTTCCTCTCTGAACCACAAATTTTGCCAATGTAAGGCAAGCACAATAATTCCTCTTTGAATTAATCAACAAAAAAATTCATATAATTACATCTCAAATGATTATATTAATATTCACAAAAATCAGCATAGTAAAAATACATTATTACTCAACAACTCAAAAGTGCTCATTAGCTCAAAATTACTTATCAACTCAAAACAATTGCTAAAACACATCAACAAAGTAATAATCATTTATATTTTACTCACAACCCATCAAAAGGGTGACAATTTTTGTATTTAATTCAACAGAGTCCTGAAGGTGAACTCTAAAACAATTTCCACAACTCTAAAGTACTCAATTGACAACTCTTGCATGATTGATATAAACACAAAAATAACTCAATTGACTGGCGATCTCAATCAAGTAATAATTTGACTAAAACAACTCTAATGTAACAAATATGTCTCTTAAACTTATCAAAAGGTAACAAAAAGTCACCAAGCCCAAATATTGCTCAAAACTCGTCGAACTGGATAGTGAAACCGGATCCGCCCACCACCCAGCTCGTCACCCTGTCGTCATTCAGCCGTCGTCCAGCCATAGCCCAACTGTCACTCATGCGTCACCCAACTATGATCTATTCGTGATCCAACCGTGATCTAGCCGATTCTTATTTATAATTTTTTTATTCTCTAACTTTTTCCATTACTTCCGATTTTTCAGAAAAAATAACATTTTGGATTTTTCACGGCTTTTCCATTCAACGCTCAAAATACAGATCAACAAAAATTACATATATATCATGATCTAATTATTAAAAATGGCCCAAAGGGCACAAAAACATATCAACAAGGCACCAAAGAGTTTAATTCATAGCAATCATATATTTTCATATCATATTCATAGAAAAATTGAGTAATACAATAATCGATCGCCTCAAAGGGTTTTGTCTAAACCTTTTTTTGTCAAAAACATAGAAATCACATACATTGAAAGAGATGTAGGATATATGAGGGTGATGACCCCCTATTATCCTATTGCCTAAATCACCCACGAGTAAATAATTTCTTCGTTACCTTGAAGTTTGGAGATCGATGAACTTTCTCTCTTCCTTCCACGATCGCTCAAAACTCCTGCTCTAATCCCAAGACTTCATATATGCCTCTTTTGCTAACTTTTGCACGTTTGTACAAAAGTCCCTCACATTAATTATTTATTTGACCTAAAAGTCCCATTTACTTCTCTCACCCCTTAACTCTACTCGCGCCCTCCCCAAAACTCTATCATATTTAAAATTCTAATTTATCTATTAACTAATTAAATAAATAACATCTCTAAAATAACTATTTCATTTTAATCTAATAATTCTCTAATTAAATTAACAATAACATAGTCATCTAAGTTCCAATTAAACTCAATTAAAATAATAATTCTAATTTCCCCCCAACTCTAAAATTCCTCCAATTTCTGATATTAATCAAATTAATAAAATAAAATTTAATAAAGTAAAACACACACACACACACACACACACACACACATTACCCAAATAAATTAATATAAAATTAATTAACTAAAGTCGGAGGTATTACAATCATCATCCTTGGACTAATCAACTTCAGTATTCAAACTTGTTGTACCATCTTGAGCATTAACCAGAGGATGTTTTCAACCTTTAATCAAAACCTTCCATGTTTTGTTGTCTATGGATTTGATAAAAGCCACCATCTTGCCTTTCCAATAATAATAATTTATGCCATCAAAAATGTGTGATCTATTGATAAACCATGCATCCTTAGTGTTGTCCATTTGAATAAGAAATATCTTTTCTAGAGCTCACCCAAACAAAACAAGGTACATGCTTTGATGCCAATTGACAATTTTGTTCCTTAGGGGACAAATGTTGGACCAGATGTTAAGAAAACTTGTCCAACTTTTAAAACTAGTTTAAGAACAGTTTGATACCAATAAAAAATAAAGACGGAAGTTGTAAAATAACACAAGAGATTGGTAACCCAATTTGGTAAAACCACACATACGTCTGGGGGACACTCTACCCAAGAAAGGAAATTCACTACTTTGAATTAGAACAATTTGTCTTATAAGAACCTTTAAATCCTATGAAGTTATATGCTTTTCCCTAATCTTAGTGATTTCTATTTAGGTCTCCCATAAATATGAGAATCCCTCTCACTTTCTTTTAATCACTAATCCTAAGTGAGAAACTCAATAAACATAATACATATTGTTGAATATAACTCAACAAAACAATATGAATACTATGCCATGTGACTTAAGCAATAACTTGATGTACAATTAACACATCCATTTTGTTCTCAAGCTTATAGAGTTAGTGTCATGGAACAAAACTTTACAACTCAACTAACAAACCAAACTCTATGCCTTAAGATGTGAATGGAAACGCTAAAGTGGTGCACAAAAATAACACAAACAAAGACTTAAAAGATAAACCCTAACACAAGGAATTTTCGAATCATGCACACTTAAAACTTGAGGTTTGAGTCTCCTTGAATAGCAATGCAATTCTAGGGTTTTCTCCTTTGGGTTTCTGTGTTAATTTAGTCCAGATAATAGTTGAATTTGTTGGGTTTGATTTACTCCATAAAGATCTCCAACAAAAGATATGATTTATTTTAATTCAAATTCAAATTTAAATCTCCATTTTAATTGATTTGGTCTTCAATAACAATTAAACAAATCACACAAATATTGCTAAACAATGTGCAATAAATTTGATTGAATCTCAATAAAAAATTTCGCATCTAACAACATCCATCAAGGCCTGATGACAAGGCCATATGTCGTACTACACAAATGATGGAACATCGTATTCCACATGTTGCACCAGACCATCCAAATTAAATATTCATAAATATTCTTTGTATAAAGAATCTTAGATTAAATAAGCCTGAGCCAAAACTGCAAGAACATATGTCTTTTGTTAGAGACCAGATGTTTCACCACAACATTGTGTTCCACTCGTGTCCCTTGTGCACCAGAAACAACTTTAACATACTCCATATATTTTGGCATAATGTAGTAAATCGAAAAGGAACAACACTTAAGTTCAACTCTACCTTTAGGGACTCAACTTATTGTCTACCTTGAGGGACTCAACTTATCGTCTCTCTTGAGGGACTCAACATAAGGTCTCTCCCGAAAGACTCTACTTAAAGTCTCCCTTGAGGGACTCTACTTAAAGTATCAAATGAGAGACCTAACTTAAGGTGTCGCCTTAGGGACTCTATTTAAAGTCTCACCTGAGGGACTCAACATAAAGTCTCACATGAGGAGTTCTACTTTGAATTTCGTATAAGGGTATAAAACTAAATTACTATTCCCTTTACAAGTTATCGTGTTTGAGAGATTGCGCACTGGTATATTTGAAAAGGATACACAAAAGGCAACACAAGGCCACTATAAGCAGACAAAAAACACCTATCCCCTCAAAGCATGGCCGATAGCCGATCATTTGTTGTAATGAGCGCATGTTTATCGCAACGTTCTTCCACTATTTGTAACGGCCTCCCACGAATTGGAGTACTCCCCACTTATGAAGACGTGAGGAATGATGTGTCCCCCCACCTATAGTAACGATATAGAAAGGGAAGTCAAAGAAGAGGACCACGTTCTCTAGTATAATAGGGGATATAACTACCCGTTAAGAGAGAAAGATTTGGTTACTACTTTCTTGGGCTTTAAGATCCAGGCATAAGAGATTCTTATAAATACCTTAATTCTTGAGTTTAAAGGAACATTCAATTAACTCATAAAAATCTAGTGTACATAACTTTTCACCATCCTTACGTGAGGTTACTCTAACACCACAATAACCTTCCAAACCCTATAACGACCCTTCATAATAAGGAGTTGTCACTCATTGTATTTTTAACAAGTACATGCTACCTGTCCACTTACAAGGTGTTCTTTGACAGATTGGCTGATATTACTTGGTTCTTCCACGGTGTCTAAGAAAACTAAAAAAACCAACAGTGTTACGTTCTTCTGTGGCCGTTAAGTTTCACTCTATGACAACGACTGCATGCAATCTACTATACATATAGTTCAAAATTCAGTATTTCACAAAAGAACAAGATATATTATAGCAAGTTATCATTTTGTTCAACTGGTATTATTAATCCCTCGTATGTTACTACGAGGGTATAACTAAGCAACATCTTTACCAAGACCTTTAAAACATTATGAAATAATATTAAATATGAACATATCTTTTAATTCATTTCCACTCTTAATAAGATATAATCTTTAAAAATTTCTCAAATATGAACATATCTTGTAATCGCATTCTAAATTTGAATTTGTAGTGGGCAAGTAGTCTTTTCTGTTGGTTCAGAATTCTTAATTTTTTGCAGCTATAATAATTTATGGATGGTTGTTACATGATTGATGTTTCACATATTATCATAGACAATCAAATTTCAATACTCCCACATGACATAATATCTCAATGAGTGTAAGTTGATACAGATCTTATATTAATTATATTTTCTTACTAGTATATAACAAATCCCTAACTAAACATTAGCACAATAAAATACACATGTGGGGGAATTAAAGCCAAAATATATTTTCAGATTTCCTCATTTTTTAATTCTGTCTACTCCTTCTACTACATGGTATCCCAACTGACGTATAGTGTACTCTTTAATGGTCGGCATGAATATTATAAGTTATACGAAGAAATTATTTGAAAAGCATTTGCTTGAAAACTTTATAGAACGATTATGATGAAGATTAAAAAAAGCTAATAAAAAAGAATGCAATATAACATAACTTAAATTATGCCTTG
Source organism: Lathyrus sativus (assembly GCA_963859935.3). Classification (NCBI taxonomy): domain Eukaryota; kingdom Viridiplantae; phylum Streptophyta; class Magnoliopsida; order Fabales; family Fabaceae; genus Lathyrus; species Lathyrus sativus. Next base: position 6,906,804 of record OZ012741.1, on the reverse strand, counting down.
AGAGTAATTTTGATTTTGATTTGTGCTTTATAGTAGTGATGCATTGTTTTTCTTTTTAATTGCAAGATAATATAATAAAAAATTGATAATCACTAAATAATTCTTAAACACAAAAAAAAAAAATTAAAGAACTAGAAAACATACAAATAAAAATCCAATAAAAAAACAACAATCAACGAATTAATAAAACAAACAAAAATAGACTAGAAAAAACGCTGAAAAGGCGAAAAATCAATTCTAAATGATTCAAGTTAGAGTTCATACCACTAGAAGAACCATCAACAAATCAGAATCCACCAAGAGAATAACAAAATCATAAACTAATACCTACCTCAGAGTTAAGGCAAACACTCTATCCACTAGAGAAAGTACATGAGTTCACCTATGATCTACCTAAAAACCATTTTCAAACCAAAAAAATACTCTTCTCATCCACCACTTTCACAGATTTTGAAGCTCTATTAAAGATGACATTATTACGGGCTCTCTAAATGGTCTAGACTATCGTGTGCCATATCATAACAAACTTTCTTCTAGTCTTGACCTTACCACTTACATAAAAGGAATACTCATAAAAGACGTCTATGGTTTTTAGGAAGAACCACATGTCAACTCAACCACTAAAAGATCTTATACCATTGACACGGTGCATGACGCCTGCAGTAGAAAGTGACCCAGTCCTCCCCCATTCCATCATATTTTTCTCCCACGACTTCCACACATTTTGACCTTATATTCTACACTTGTAACACTATAAATAGATAGTTTTATCAGAATTTTTGGGATCCAAGTCTTGTGCAAGTTCAGAGTATTTAGCTTTAACCAGAAATCACCATTGTAAAGTAGTATCTTTCTCACATCGAGGAACTACTACACCTTAGTGTTTTAGGCTTGTGTTATGTGCTTGGATCAAACAATCTTGACGTCATTTGAAGTTTTAATTCCAGTTTATTTCTTGTTTTACTTTGCAGGTTCATTTTAATTCAATTACTTTACTTTTCCGCTTTTATTTGAAGTCTTTTACAATTTTTTTTCTTATTATTGTATTTCTATTGTTCTTACTCTAGATTCCTGATTTATTCCTTTAATTCATCTGCAAACCCATGTTATCAATTGTTTTAAATTGTTTATCATGTCTCTATTTGATTTGAACATCTATAACTGCATGTTTATTTTCGCAACCATGTCCGACTAAATTTCTAGAGTCTGGATGTGAAGACCGTCGTTCCGATAGGACTCAGTAAATCAATTGACATATATTTTAAACATTAATCTATTTTTCCGGTTTCTATTTTTAAGTTTTAAACTCAAAAAGGTTTTGCGCGAAAGCGAAAACAATCAGGTACTGGTCAACAACATGACAGTGTGAGACCCATACCAGATCGTAAGAATTGGATTTAACTTCTAAAAACAGCGACAACACTTTAGGGATTAACTAGGATTTATTGACTTTTAAAGAGTGTTTTAAAATTATGATTGAGATAGCCACAACCAAGCAATTACAATTTTGAAACATAACACGAGCTGCGTGAAATTGAGCAGTGTTTTAAAATTGATACTTTCTTTCGAAAAATATTTTAAAAACCAAAACAAACGCCAAGAATTTATTAAGTGCTACAGGTGCAATTGAAAATTACATTTTGGTATCGCTTTTATTAATTTTCTCTCAAACCGACTTTATTTTCTTGTTTATTTTCCTTCTAAAAATTCGAAAGTATACCCTATTAGCCTTAGATTTACATAGCGATAGTTGATAATGATAGGGTTAACTGTTGGTCTTTGGGGGTTCAGAATCTTTTATATTACTCTGATAATATCTGTGCATTTTCGGATAGGCTACCACACGTAGACACACATCAACAAACTCAACCGAATCCCCACATAAGGGACAATAGATCCCACTAGAAAAAGCAACCACCCTTTTTAAGACATGTTATCTATAGAAGAAAATTTATCTTACAAAAGCTGACGGGAGTATACTAACACCTTAGAAGGAGCCAAACTAACCCAAATAAAAGTATGTGTTGGGTTTTCAACCTTAAGGGTCATCAAGGAACCAACCAACTGGACATGGTAAGTACAGGTAATAGAGAAAAAAATAATTTCTCGAATATTTCCAAATCCACTTATCTCTATTCTGAGAGAAAGTAACACCTTAGAGCAGAGAGAGCAAACTTTCAATATATGAGTATCCTTTTAATTTAAGTTGAGAGTCTCTTGGTAAGAATAACCCCTTTTCTTGGACATGAATTCGAGTACCTTATAACACGAATGGTTGTATTGAAATGGTTCACTATTGGAGCAGATAAGAATTGGCTTAATTGTTTAGTACAAAATTTTATGTCAAGCCTTGTAGCTTTTAGATAAAGCAGTCCGCCAACTAGCCTTCTATATACAGGAATGTCATGATATGGTGTGCTAGCATCTTTGTGAAGTTCTGTTGATGGATCTGATGGTATGGAAGATGGTTTGGCACATAACATTTCAGAATCTTGCAAAAGATCTAAACAATACTTTCTTTGACACAATAAGATGCCAAGTTTGAAATGAGCAACTTCTATTCCAAGGTAATACTTAAAATATCCTACATTTTTTATCTTGAACTCTTTGTGTAACTTCTCTTTGAATTGTTTCATCTCTTGTAAGGAATTTCCTTCTAGAATAAAATCATCTATATATAATGGCATTATAGTAAATGATGTTTGAGTTTGCTTTATAAACAAAGGCACATCTGCAGTAGCTTGTTTGTACTGGTGTTTAATGAGAAATGGAACCAACCTTTCATGCCATTTTCTACTGGCTTGTTTTAGTCCATACAAGGACTTAAAAATTTTGCACACTTTATTAGGTTTAACATGTTTGACACTTGGTGTAATTGTCATATACACACCCTCTTGAAGTTCTTTAGGTAAGAAAGCATTGTTCACATCTAATTGGTGAAGATGCCAACTATTCATGGAGGCAAGAACTACAATTGTTATGACGGTTATTAACTTGGCAACAAGAGAGTATGTTTTAAAATAATCAAGTCCTTTAATATGGTTATAGCCTTTGGCAACTAACCTAACTTTGAATCTCTCAATTGTGTCATCAGCATGGTGCTTGGTCTTAGATACCCACCTGCATCCAATATGCGTAGCATTTGGAGGCAAATCCACCTTTTTCCCAAATACATGTCTTCTCAAGTGAAGTGAGTTCAACTTGCATATCTTGATTCCAAAAATCAAACTTGCGAGCCTCATCATAAGACTAAGGCTCAATGTATGATGAGATAAAGAAAGAATAATGACAGTGTGGTGTAGAGATATTTGAATAAGACATAGAAAGAGAAATAGGATAGAGCATACATTTAAATGATAGTTTAGAATTTTGAGATACGGAGAATACATGGTGCTGCAAATAAGATGGTGTGTGTGTGACTCTTGAAGATGCATGAATGGGTGCATTAGGTTAGTCAGCAGTGTTAAGTATGTTTTGAATAGGTTGGTGAGTAGTGTCAGGTATGTTTGGAACAGGTTCATGTAATGGTTGATTGAAATTAGGAATATCAAAGATGGAAGGATGTGGTTGAGAATATGTTAAATTTTATGGTGTAGAGTTCTTTTGTTGGTCAGGGTTATTGTGAGAGGATGTAGTAGTAATGGATTAATCAAGTGATAAACTAGGATAATATGTTTATAATTAAGATGAATGAGGTGTTTGTATGGTGTATGGTAGGATGTGTTCATGAAATGACACATTTCTTGAGACAAAAGTTTCTTTGGTGTTAAGATCTAGTAATGTGTATCCTTTCATTCCATTAGTATAACCTAAGAAAAGTAAACTTTCTTGCTTTAGGGCCAAGCTTAGTTCTATGAACACTAAGGCTCGAGGCATAACATATTGATCCAAAGAATTTGAATGAGTCAATATCTGGAATTTTGTCATGAAAGACATGATATAGAGATTTGTTGTTTAGGGTAGTAGTAGTACCCTATTTATGATGAAGGTGGCATAAAGAAGGGAATATGACCAATATTGTTTTGGTAGTTTGGCTTGTTGAGTAATGTTCTTCCAACATTGAGCAAATGTTGATGTTTTCTCTCTAGCCTCCCATTTTGCTGAGGGGTTTCAACACATGATTTGTGGTGATTGATACCTTTGGAATCATCAAAGGATGTCAATAAAAACTCAGGGCCATTATCAACTTTTATGGTTTTAGGGGTGATATTATATTGGCTTTGAATCATAGTTATAAACTGTTGGACTTTGGTAGCAACTCCTCCTTTAGTTTTCAAAAGAACAATGTGAAATCAAGATTCTCAAGGATCAACTTATGTTTTGATAAAGACAAATCACTTGACAAGAAGGCAAAGATGTTCAACCATTTTTCAAGACATCAGTATCAGGACAAAGACTTGACATGAAGAATGTTTTCATCAGAAGGTATAATGAAATTCTTCATCAAGTATTTAAGACCTAGTTGCTCAAACCATGAAAAACTATTTGCATTATCTTTTCGCACTAACACAAGCTTTTTAAAACAGAATTTTTCTAAGTTTTTGTAAGTGCAATCGATTGCACTCTTAGAGACATTGATTACATGATCAAAATTTTAATTTTGTTTTGCTTCTGTTTCTTAGTGCAATCGATTGATCTGTTGAAAAATTCAAATTTCAAGTGTTTTTGTGAAGGTGCAATCGATTGGTCTATATGTGCAATATATTGCTCCCTAAACGTTTTTGAAAAATCATTCTGAAAAATTGCATCTCTTCATCCAATCTCATGTGAAATGTTTTCATTGAAACATGGCAATGGTTCATCAATTTTTCTGAGGATTTGCATATTATTTCAAGAGGTGCTTGTTGCACCCCAAAATTTGACCAACCAGGTCCTGTATCTGGCTCGATGTTTCGACGCATGACCGCATTCGCATCTACATATCGCATACAGTGCATATTTCATTTGTTTTGATTTTATCGGGATCACAGCCCTCGTCTCGCGTTTCAGGTGTTTTTAATCAATTCAGATAAGTAGAATCGTTTTTTTGGGCAGTCGTGCTCTTCCCGGGGTTTTCAGCTCGCGCTGTTGTTTTTAGGGGTATTTCGGTGCCCGTTTATTTTTACCGGCTATTTTGTTGCGCTCTCGTGGTGTTTTTTGTCGTTCGGTGCTATTTCTGTTCCTTCGGGAATTATTGTGTTTTTTCTAGATTTTATTAGCTATTAATAGATATTTTAATAGATTTTAATCATTTTTAGAGTATTAATAGTTTGTTTTTTAATAGTTTTAAATAGCTTTAAATCATTCTTTTATCTTTTTAGAATAATAGGTTCATATAGAATATTATTAGGATTTTAATATTTTTAATCATTTTTAGAGTATAATAGATTTTAATAGAATATTAATAGGAAAATATATTTTTAATAGTTTTCTTTTATTAGATATTAAATAGCTTTTTAGAAGAATATAGATTTTTTTTCTTTTTATTGTAAGATTTGCTTTTACTAAATAATCTTGTAGAAGATTTAATATAGGAGATTTATTAGAGATTTATTAGAATTTTTAGATTAGAGAATTATTAGAGTTTTTTTAATTAGAGTTTAATTGGATATTAATCAGTTTTTAGGATATTAGATTGATTAGGTTTAAGTGTTAGATTTTAATTGAGTCTATTAATCTTTTTAATTTGTATTAGTGGTCCATTTAATTTTCATTCAGATTAGTTAATTAGTTTTACTAGTTAATTAGGTCTTTAATCAATTTAGATCAGTATTAGGTCTTAATCCCATTTTTGGTCATTTTAATGCAGTTTTTTGGAGTTTGTTGGCAGATTTTCGTGGGTCTCATTATTCATCAAAAAGCCCAAATTCGCAGGTCTATTTCCAGATCAGTCCAGAAAGATCCAGAAGCCAAGTCCTTCTATAAAGAGTCTGAGCCACGTGTTATCACCGGAGAGACCCCACATATCATAATTCCACGCAGACACCTCATCACATCCACCTTCCCTCTCTCTGCCACACCACCCTCCACGTGGCGCGCATGCGCCCACTCCCTCCACCCACCAAGACACGCGGCCACTCCTCCGTCTCCCTTCTCCACGCCCCTTACACGTGGCCCTCCACTGCTGCCTCACGCCTTGCATGCGTGCCACGCGTGTACACCACCTGTCCCCGACCGGAAACCCTCACCGACCGGCATGCAATGGCCGCCGGCCGCCTTAACTCACCGGAAACACCAAAAATTCCAGAAATCATCATCTTCCTCCTTCTCCTCCGATCCGTCTTCATCATCAACTCTCGTTTTTTCCAGATTTTTTACCTGAAGTTCATCAGGTTCTTCATCCAATAGTCTCCGATTACCTCCAGATTCAACAAACTTCCTTCATCGTTCATCTTCCATCATCATCAAGAATCATCGTCATCTCCATCAACGTTCATAGAACATCAAGAACCTGCATCCACCATTTTTCCAGATCCTCCAACTCTCATCAGTCTTTTTCCAGAATTTGCTCATCATACCATCCAGAACCACACGCATCGGTATCTTCAAGAACACCCAGAAACGATCATCAGTCATCAATAATCATCAATCTCCGATGATCTTCTATCTGTGTTCATCACTACCGAATTCATACATTTTTCTCCTAGATTCATCAGATCATTGTTCCAATTCCCATCGAAGTTCTTCAGTTTTCCAGAACAATCATCCACAACTCTCAGCGATCTTCCAGTTCAACCAGACCACAAAGATCCAGAAACTTCAAGAATGTTCATCTTCAAACTTCATCAGATTTCCAGAAAAAAAGAACTCCAAGAATGTCCATGTCAAACTTCAATCGCTTGCTTATTCTTCAGCTCCAAGAACTTCAAAGGACATCCATCACGAACATCCTCATGAACGCAACAACTTCAGGGATTCCTTTCTTCATCATGTTTTATCAAGAACTTGGATCTTCGTTTTCCTCTTAGGGTCTTCTGTGAGATCTTCCAAGCTGCGAGCAAAACTGCGAAGATTGAAGGTTGGGTTTAATGTTATGAGGCTGAGAATGATTGAAAGATCGAAGGGTAATGGGGATTGAGGGAGACGAAAGAGCTGAGGGAAGGGAATGACGGCCATGAACAGTGTGAACGAAGAATTAGGGTTTTTTTGTCTGAGAAAGGAGAATGAGGGTGGACCGTGAGAGTTTGGGCCTCAAGCCCAACGGATTTTGGGTCGTACACCCCTTCTGGTTCGTAATGCACCCCCCTGCGTGCGGGTTTGGGAATGGTTGATGGGCTGGGCCTTAGAGTATTTGGCAGTGCACCCTGCGTTTTGGCTAGTACCCCCCTCCCCAGTTTGTTTTCTGATTGTTTTTTTTCTGGGCTGGGCCCAATTGTACCAACTGTATTTTTGCAGCTTGTAAACCCCCCTGTAACAGATTACACCCCTCCCCTTTGTTTTTTTTCTTTCATTTGTTTAGAAAAAAATAATGAAAAAAGAATACAATATTGGAAGAAAAAAAAAAGTATTATGAAAAAAGAGAAAAGAAAATATATTAAAAAAGAAATGAAAAATATGCATGAAAAATAGTGAAACATATGGAGAAAAATAGTGAAAAATATAGAGAAAAATATAAAAGAGATATAGAAAAAATATGAAAAAATATATGGAAAAGAAATATAGAGAAAAAAGAAGAATATGAAAAATAGTGAAAAATATAGAGAAAAATATAAAAGAGATATAGAAAAAATATGAAAAAATATATGGAAAAGAATTATAGAGAAAAAAGAAGAATATGAAAAATAGTGAGGAAAAAAGAATAGAAAAAAATAGTAAAAAATATTAAGGTAGATTTAATATTTTTTAGAGTGTATTTTCTTCATAGGAGTATATTTCACCTTTTTAGGGATAGTTTAGAAGTCCACTTGTTAGGGGACTATTTTTCATTTGATTTTTTCCACTATAGATGGATAGGATAGGATAGTATTTCTTAGGAGATTTATTTTCAGTATGCAAACATTGTAATCATTTTTCAGAATGTTAATAAAACGAGATTTGAGTTGTGGTCCCGAAGTAGCCGAACTACAGCTGCTCTGATTCCTCGTACCAGACGAGGATATGTAGGCATAGGATGCGATATCCTAGCGAGCACACTAACGACTAACCTGTTCGTTCTCTCGCTGCTGTGCGATCGAGACTCTCCCGCTGACGATTAATTGTAACCCTTTTTTCTCTCTTGCCCGAGTGCATTTGAGACCAAGCCGTAGTATTGCCCATAGGTTCCCGACCTTTGAAGCCAGTTGATTTTCTCACTGCTGTGTGAGAATGTTTTGTTTAGCTGTAGTTAGCCCGAACTACGTTTGCTCTGATCTTCCATGCAGTGTGGAAGTACGTAGGCATAGGATGCGATATCCTAGCGAGCAACCTTCACCCATCTTCCCCGTAGTTAGGCGAACTACGTTGACTCTGATTTCTCGTTCCAGACGGGAATACGTAGGCATAAAGTGCGATGCTTTGCCGAGTCAAATTTTCTTTTCTTTTCAGACCTCATTCTTTAGTTTAGATAGAAGTGTAATCCGTACAAACCAAGCAAGCGTGGATCCCATCGAGTACGATGGACGTGAGGGGTGCTAATACCTTCCCCTTGCGTAACCGACTCCCGAACCCAGGTTTTGGTTGCGATGACCATACCTTTTCCCGTTTTTCACGAGGTTTACTTCGAGCGTTTCCTTTCCCTCCGTTGGGATAAATAACGCACGGTGGCGACTCTCCTGTCATCCGGCGCCGATTTTCGCAGTAGCGACAGCGCTTGTATAATATAAATACCTAATCTTTCAAATTTTCAAAAAACACATCTCTTTCAATCCTCTTTCAAAAAATCTGTAACATATTTTTCATCTTTCCACGTCTAAGTCCAAACCACTTTTCATAAAGAATTTTCTGCATATTTTCATATCATTTGAAAGAAAATTCTTGAGAAACAAGTCTTAGATATTTGTGGAAATTCTCATTGAAAGAGAAGATCAATCACAACATTGTATACATTGTTACAAAATCATTGTAAAAATCATATTGAATTTATTTCTCCTTACTATTTAGGATAGTTGAAAGCAAGTGTGTGCATTGAAGAGGATTGTTCTTCTTGCACTTAGTACTTAGATCTTAAAGGAGTTTAAGAGCATTTGATCTATCTATAGGTTAGAAAGTATTGTGCACTGATCCTAGCTATAGTGAAATCTCTTTTGTGTGAAAGGGGACTGGAGTACCTTCGGAGTGTAAAGGGAACCAGGATACTTCTCTGTGTTATTTACTTTATGCACTTTACTGCTTTCATAACCTCATCATATCTCAAGAAAGTAATAACTCAGTCGATAAAACCAGAAAATTTCAAAGAACCTAATTCACCCCCCCCCCCCCCCTTAGGTGCAAGTCAGACTATCAATTGGCATCAACAACAAAGGTGTGTTTAAAGACGGTGGTAGTAGCAACAAGCCTCTACTGTTTTGTAGTGAATACTTTGACTTTTGGAAGATTCGCATGAAGGCTCACTTAGAAGCACAAGGAGATGAAATATGGGATGTTGTCCAAAATGGTCCCTTCGTTCCTACAACGATCGTTAATGATGTTGGATCAACAAAACCTAAAGGCTCATGGGATGACAATGATAAGAAAAAGGTTCTCTATGAAAAAAAGGAAATTAATCTTCTGCAAAGTGCACTAAGCATGGACGAATTCTTTCACGTCTCAACATGTACATCAGCAAAAGAATTTTGGGATACTTTAGTGGAAACCCATGAAGGAACCACTGAAGTTAAAAGATCGAGATTGAACACGTTGAGTCAAGAATACGATCTATTCAGAATGCAACCAGGAGAATCATTCTTGATCTACAGAAAAGATTTGTGCACTTGATAAATCATCTCAGAGCACTCGGTAAGACATTAACTAACGATGAATTAAATCTTAAAGTGCTTAGATCCTTGTCCAGAGAATGGCAGCCCAAGGTGACAGCAATTTCTGAAAAGAAAAGTCTATCCACGATGACATCCGCTACACTGTTTGGAAAACTTCAAGAATATGAGACGGAACTTGGGCGATTGGAAAAACATGAGAACCAAAAGAAGAAATCTAAAAGCATCGCATTAAATGTTGATTCTAAAGAAGTAGAAAAGGCAGACGATCCGATTGAAGATGAAAACTTCATGCTTCTCGTAAAAAGGTTAGGAAAATATTTTGGTTCTAAACGTAATATTGGAAATTCTGACTATATGAAAAGGAAAAAGTTTTCAAAGAATAAAGAGAAGGAGGCATCAACATCCACACAAGATGTCAAATGCTATGAATATGGAAAACAAGGACACATCAAACCAAACTGTCCTAAACTCTCTAAGAATGATGCCTATAAAAGCAAAAAGGGTTTCAAGAAAAATAAAGCTTACGTAGCATGGGAGGATAATGAGATAAGTTCCTCATCAGATTTAGATAATGATCAAAGCGCAAATCTAGAACTAATGTCCTCACATCATTATGATGATAAAGATGACAAGGTTAGTAATAATTTTTCAATTTATGATAATGATGCTCAAGGGGCAATTGATGAACTTCTGGGTGAATGCAAAATTTTATACAAAACAATTTCATCACAAAAGAATCAAATCTCAACTTTAGAAAAACAGATTGAGATCATGGAAAATAATTTCAAAGATGAAAAACAGAAATTAATTAGTGATCAAAACAGAATTTTGTATGCACAAAGTGTGAGTCACTTTCGTTTCAAATTGTCCAATTAAAAAGAGTCATTGAAAGGTATGAAAAAGGACAGATTGGATTAGAGGTTGTTCTTAGTCAACAAAGATTCTTAAATGATAAAAGTGGACTTGGTTACTTAAAATTTTATAAACCAAGTTCCAACAAAACCATCTTTGTTAAGGCTAGTGAACAAACTCTTAAAGAGAAAGTGGTCAAGCCTAAAAAGGTTCATCAATACCTGGAAAGTATTTAGTAAGAAAAAGTCTTATCCTCCTAGATACAAAAGTAATTTTGCGCACACCTGTTTTTATTGTGGTATCAAAGGTCATACACCTAATGCCTGTTATGTAAGAAACTTCAGTGTTGCAAAGGGGCATTATGTGTGGGTCAAGAAAGGCACTAACTATGAAGGACCCAAGGCAATTTGGGTACCTAATGAAACTTAAATCTTGTTTTGTAGGTATGCTTGAAGACCTCTTCATATCAGTGGTATCTTGATAGTGGGTGTTCAAGGCATATGAAGGGTGACCTTACCAAATTTTCACATCTAACGCTTAAGGCCAAAGGATTTGTAACCTATGGTGATAACAACAAAAGGAAGATCCTTGGCGTAGGCAACATTGGTGCACCATCTTTCGCAACCATAGAAGATGTCCTCTATGTAGAAGGCCTAAAGCATAACCTAGCCAACTTTGTGATAGAGGTTTCAGAATCAACTTCACTAAAGATGAATGTTTGATAGAAAACAAAGTCACTCATGAGGTAATGTTAAAAGGTAATATAATTAACAACATTTTTATGATTTCCCTTGATAACATGTCTGTGAAGGTTAAGTGTCTTATGGCGAACAACAACGAATCTTGGTTATGGCACAAAAGGTTTGCTCATATTCATATGGAGCATTTGAATAAATTGGTCAAACATGACTTGGTTGTTGGTCTCCCAAAGATGAAATTCATCAAAGATATATTGTGTGGCGCTTGCCAAAAAGAGAAGCAAACCAAATCAACTTTCATATCCAAGAATGTGGTGTCCATAACAAGGCCACTACAATTGTTATACATGGATCTCTTTAGACCATCAAGAACAAAAAGTTTTTGAGGTAATGTTTATGCATTAGTAATTGTTGATGACTTCTCTAGATATACATGGATTTTCTTCTTAGTGCAGAAAAGGGAAGCTTTCAAGGCATTCAAGAAGTATGCAAAACAAATTCAGAATGATAAGTCACTCTCAATTATCTCCATTAGAAGTGACCATGGTGGAGAATTCCAGAACGCCTTATTTGAAGAATTTTGCGAAGAAAATGGAATCTCACACAACTTCTCTGCACCAAGAACTCCACAACAAAATGGTGTCGTAGAAAGAAAGAATCGGTCGTTGGTAGAACTTGCAAGAACTATGCTGAGTGATTCAAACCTCCCTAAATATTTTTGGGCAGATGCGGTAAGCACGACGTGTTTTGTAAGTAATTGTGTCAACATCAGACCCATTCTCAAGAAAACCCCCTATGAACTCTTCAAAGGGAGAAAACCAAACATATCATTCTTTCACATCTTTGGGTGTAAATGCTTTGTCTTGAACAATGACAAAGATAACCTCGGTAAGTTTGACGAGAAATCCGATGAAGGTATTTTTCTCGGCTACTCTCTCTCTCTAGTAAGGCATTTAGAATTTTTAACAAAAGAACTTTAACTATTGAAGAATCTATCCATGTCTCTTTTGATGAATCTAACCCCTCCAAAGAGGATGATATTATTGTTGATAATGATAATGATGTAGTATAAACCTCTCAAGATGATGCTCTCAATGATATTCCAAGTGATCAACCAAAACAACAACAAGATGATTCATAACACAATGAAGAACATAATGATCTACCTAAAGAATGGAGAACTCATAGAGATCACCCGATCGACAAAGTCATTGGTGATATTAGTCAAGGTGTTGCAAAAAGATTAAATCTCAAGGATGCTTGTCTGAACATGGCATTTGTTTCACAAACTGAACCAGCCAAAATCGATGAAGCCTTAGGCGATGATCAATGGATAATAGCTATGCAAGAAGAACTAAACCAGTTTGACAGAAATCAAGTTTGGAGTCTTGTCCCCAGACCAAACAACAAGCACATCATAGGAACAAGATGGGTCTTCAAAAACAAACTTGATGAAAATGGAATAATAGTTCGAAATAAAGCAAGATTAGTCGCACAAGGATACAACCAAGAAGAAGGAATCGATTTTGACGAAACATTTGCTCCAGTTGCAAGGTTAGAAGCAATTAGACTTTTATTGGCTTATGAGTGTTTAATGAATTTTCAGCTTTTCCAGATGGACGTCAAAAGTGCATTTTTGAATGGATTCATAAATAAAGAAGTTTATGTCAAGCAACTGCCTGGATTTGAAGACTACAAATATCCCTCTCGTGTCTTCAAACTAAAGAAAGCTCTCTATGGATTGAAACAAGAACGAAGAGCATGGTATGATCGTCTCAGAAATTTCTTATGTGATAAAGGTTTTGAAAAAGGAAAGGTTGATAAGACTATGGTCATCAAGAAAATTAAATAAGATACTCTCTTGGTACAAGTATATGTTGATGACATAATCTTCGGTTCAACAAATACAAAGTTATGTGAGAAATTCTCATCCATGATGCAAGGAGAATTTGAAATGTCTATGATGGGAAAAATGAACTACTTTCTAGGACTTCAGATCAAGCAACTCAAGAATGGGATTTTTATCAATCAATCCAAATAGTGCAAAGAATTATTGAAGAAGTTTGATATGGATAGTTGCAAAACATTATCTACACCTATGGGATCTGGTACATATGTAGATCAAGATGAATCCGGTGTGTCGGTTGATATCACGAAATATAGAGGTATGATTGGCTCCTTACTATACTTGACAACAAGTCGCCCTGACATCATGTTCATCGTTTGTCTCTGTGCTCACTTTCAAGCAAACCCAAAGGAATCTCATTTCATGGCAGTCAAGTGGATCATGAAGTATCTCAAAGGAACCACAAATGTCGGCTTATGGTACCCTAAAGGTAGTATTTCCAATTTAATTGGATATTCTGACGCGAATTATTCAGGTTGTAAAACAGATAGAAAAAGCACAAGTGGAACATGTCACATCTTGGGAAATGCACTAGTCTCGTGGGCATGCAAGAAGCAAGCATGCGTAGCACTTAGTACGGCTGAAGCAGAATACATAGTAGCGGGTAGTTGTTGTGCACAGATACTTTAGCTTAAGCAATAACTTCGTGACTACGGACTCGATCTAGGAAGAATTCCTCTTCGCTGTGACAACACAAGTGCGATCAACATTACAAAGAATCTGGTCATGCACTTAAGAATCATGCATATCGACATACGACATCATTTTCTACGAGATAATGTACTTCAAGGAGATGTCGAGATAACCTTTGTGGATACTCATAATCAACTTACCGATATATTCACAAATCCTTTGGCAAAGGAAACATTCTTCAAAATTCGAAGAGAACTTGGAATATTGGATGAAACTGACGTTGAATCATGAAAGAACTTCAAAAATGGTATTTTTCTCAAATTTCAATGCCTGCAATCGATTGCACCCTTGTGTCAATCGATTGTTCACTGTAAGTCTTCTAAAAATATTTAAATTTTTAAGCATGCAATCGATTGCATCCTTATGACAATCGATATCACCCTATAGATTTTGATTTATTTCGTTTCTGTTTTGTAGTGCAATCGATTGCACTACTGTGCCAATCGATTGCACCTACTGTGATATCTGTTTTTTACTATTTTTAATAGGTTCATGGATTTTTAAACCTTCCATCTACCCTATCATTATAATTTTTACCTACCTATGCTATCTTTAACCCTTAGCCTTATTTTCAAGACTTTGACCATCATTTCACATATTCCCAAAGTCCTTAATCATTCAATAACCATCAACCACTCAACTCCCACATTAACTATCTGCATATTCTCTCTTCCTTCAATCATTATAAAAACCCTACCTCTAAACAACCTTCATCATCTCTCCCAAAACCTAAACCCTACAAAACTCACTCTCCCTCAAAAACCCTAAAATAACAACCCTTCATCATCTCTCATGGCTTCTCGTTCAAAAAGAAAGATTTCAGCTCAAAGCAAAGGCAAAGTTCCAGCCTCTTCATCCTCAGAGACTCCACTTGTTCATCAACATTTGATCGATGAATAGCAAGAAAGATTCACTAAATTCTTTCAGAAAAATGTTGTGCAAACACCAAAGTATGGTATTCTCTCATCCTTTCCTGAGGAATGTTTTTCTTTTCAAAACTCATTGATTGCATGCGGCTTGGAATCCTTGATTTCTTCATACGGGCCATACTATCTGGACTTAGTAAGATTGTTCTACAGCAACTTACACATGGAAGAAGGCAGAATGGTCACATATGTTAGAGGAAAAAGAATCCTCCTCACCTCAAAGAAAATTGGTAGAATTTTGGATATTCCAACCTCCGGTGGGAGACTCTATGAAGAAAACGAAGATGTTTGGGAAGCATATAACAAAAGATAATTTTATTGGAGCCTTGGCCGAATGTCTGAAGCAGAATTTCATGCAAAACGTGTCAGGTCCTTAGGCGGCATGGAACCTTCCTGGACCTCTTGGTCAGCAGGTATTTTTAACATTGATGATCGGCTGTTTCACTACTTTATGGTATACATAATGTTTCCAAGGGCTGGAAACCACTACATTGTGACTGATTTAGAAATGCAAATTTTGTACACTCTCAAGAATGGAATTAATATAAGTTGGGCTTACTTAATTCTGGTCCATATGAAGTCAGTCAACGAAAAATCCAAGTTTTTGCCCTATGCATGCTTCATCACTAAGATTCTGGAACATTTTGAAGTAGATTTTGAAGGCTTTGATATGTGTCTTATGGACTCCAACATCAACAAAATCTCCATCAAGAATGTGGACTCTAGGATGGGTGTCAAATATAACCCGGAAACAAAGACAATTATTTACCTTGGTGAAGGTATGGCTGAAAATGACGAGCAAGAGAATGAAGAAGATGATGATGTTCCTCCTCCTCCAACTCAACATGGCCCTGGTAACCAACAACTGATGGACAACATTACTCAAAAGTTTGAAAATCTAAACACTTCCATAAACAATCAATACAATGCAATTCAAGAGTCAACAACCTCTAGAATTAACAATTTCCAAGAGGCCGTCAATCAAAAAATTTCATATCTCTACTTTCACCTATGCATTCCTCCATACGACCCTTCCAACCCGACTGTTCCCCCGACTCGTCCATCACTTCTCCAACAAACATTTCCGAACCAACAAACTTTTGATCCCAACATGGACCTGTCATAAATTGTTTACATGTTTTTTATGTTTCTCTCAGTTTTTATGTAGTTTTTAAATGTTGCACTCTCAATTTCTCTATGTACTCTTGGCATTTGTCCTTCCAATTTATCGCTAGTTATTATGTTACTTTCAATTTATTTTATATATCTCTCGTCCATCTTTCCCTTCTTTTTGATAATGTCAAAAGGAGGAGAAGGATGTTACTCTTTCGTTGCTTTTTCTCTCTCCTTGATTCTTAAGGAACAAATATAAGGTTACTCCAACCTCAATACAAATTCGGATCTTCTCAGCACTTCATATATTGAGGGGGAGAAAACTTGTCGGAATGAAGTTCGCAACAAAAGAGAAGGCTTTGTCATCATCAAAAAGGGGGAGAATGTGAAACCAAGATTCTCAAGGATCAACTTATGTTTTGATAAAGACAAATCACTTGACAAGAAGGAAAAGATGTTCAACCATTTTTCAAGACATCAGTATCAGGACAAATTCTTGACATGAAGAATGTTTTCATCAGAAGGTATAATGAAAATCTTCATCAAGTATTTAAGACCTAGTTGCTCAAACCATGAAAAACTATTTGCATTATCTTTTCGCACTAACACAAGCTTTTTAAAACAGAATTTTTCTAAGTTTTTGTAAGTGCAATCGATTGCACTCTTAGAGCAATCGATTGCATGATCAAAATTTTACTTCTGTTTTGCTTCTGTTTCTTAGTGTAATCGATTGATGCTTTGGTGCAATCGATTGCTCTGTTGAAAAATTCAAATTTCAAGAGTTTTTGTGAAGGTGCAATCGATTGGTCTATATGTGCAATCGATTGCTCCCTGAATGTTTTTGAAAAATCATTATGAAAAATTGCATCTTTTCATCCAATCTCCTGTGAAATGTTTCCATTTTCATCAATTTTTTTAGGATTTGCATATTATTTCAAGAGGTGTTTGTGTAATATAAATACCTAATCTTTCAAATTTTCAAAAACCATGTCTCTTTCAATCCTCTTTCAAAAAATCTGTAACATATTTTTCATCTTTCCACATATAAGTTCAAACCACTTTTCATAAAGAATTTTCTGCATATTTTCATATCCTTTGAAAGAAAATCATTGAGCAACAAGTCTTAGATATTTTTGGAAATTCTCATTGAAAGAGAAGATCAATCACAACATTGTATACATTGTTACAAACTCATTGTAAAAATCAGATTGAATTTATTTCTCCTTGCTGTTCAGGATTGTTGAAAGCAAGTGTGTGCATTGAAGAGAATTGTTCTTCTTGCACTTAGTATTTAGATCTTAAAGGTATTTAAGAGCCTTTGATCTACCTATAGGTTAGAAAGTATTGTACACTGATCCTAACTATAGTGAAATCTCTTTCGTGTGAAAGGGGATTGGAGTACCTTCGGAGTATGAAGGGAACCAGGATACTTCTCTGCGTTATTTACTTTCTGCACTTTACTGCTTTCATAACCTCATCATATCTCAAGAAAGTAATAACTCAGTCGATAAAGCCAGAAAATTTCAAAGAACTTAATTCACCCCCCCCCCCCCCCTCCTCTTAGGTGCAACTCAGACTATCAAACAATCCACACATATCTTGTATAATCATCAAGGATTGTTAAGAAGTATTTATAGTGATGAAGTGAGGATATAGATAAAGGTCCCCATATATCTTGATGGAGCATTTCAAATTTATAAGTAGTAATGCTAGAATATTGAGAATATGGAAGTTTCTTTTGTCTAGCTATGGGAAAAATATCACATGTGGATTTATTATCAAATGAGATAGAGGGATACAACAAAGTCATATGGATAATATTTTTATTGGAAACATGACCTAGTCTAAAATTCCCTAGTGCATTACTCGGTAATATGGTGTTAATATTGGTAGAAGGAGAGTGAAGTAGTCTTATGTCATCAACAAAAGGACAAACACCCATTTGCAGTATGTATAATCCTCTAATATGTTTACGCAAATAGATCATCTTCATCGTGCCTAAATCATGTATAGTACATTCATTGGTAGAGAAGTTAAATTTACATTTCAAATACTGGCACAGTTCAGAAATGGAGATCAGATTGAGATGAAACTCATCAGAATATAAAACATTGTGTAAGTAAAAGGTGGATGAAAAATGAATATGTTCAACTTGTTTGACACAAATTGAATTACCATTTGGTGATGTGATTCTAAGAGGTTTGATATTATGAATGGGAGTGAAGAATTCAATATTGAGCATGAGACAATGAGTTAGAAGTGGTACATGGAATACCTGAAGATGTTGCACCAGATGGATGATTAAGAATCATGGAGGATACTTAAACATTATTACATGGATTAGCTGAAGGAAGTAAATTGACTTGTTGAAGTAATTCAATCAGTTGATCATATTTTTCTTGAGAAATGCTAGAAGTGTTGCTTGCATGAGAAACTTTTGCAAGAGCGCCAAATGACTAAGTTTCGCAACTGCGAAAAACACCTAGAAGAAAAGAATAGAAAAGTCACCACCAAACGTTATTTATCCCAACAGAGGAAAGGAAACGATCGAAGAAAACCTCAAAAAAGGAGAAGACACGGTCTCACAACCAAATCTGGGGTTCGAGAGCCGATTACACGAGAGGAAGGTATTATCACCCTCGCGTCCGTTGTACTTAATGGGATTCACGCTTGTTGTCTAATCAAAGGGTGTGTTTATCTAAATCTTACTACTAACCAGGAATGAAAAGGCAAAAATAAAAAAGGAGATTCAATAGGACTTCTCCGTCCTAGGCCTACGTATTCCTCCGTGCAATGGGAAAGTCAGAGTCAACGTAATTTGGAAAACTACGGGTGAAAGGGGAGGTTGCTTGCCAAAACTTCGCCGTCTTGTGCCTACGTATCCTCATCTGGTATGAGAAATCAGAGCATTCGTAGTTTGGTGTACGAATTTTTAAGTGTTTTTTATAAGCGATGTTAAGTCATCATTCCAGCAGTTAGGGTCGATGTCTGTTTGCGGTAGAACGAAAAAAAATAACATACTCTTTCTGAAAATGGTCTGACAAACGATCTCGAAGGATGAAAATAATTTGAATTTGTTTTGAGAGTTTTAAATAAGTGGATTGACTTTATTTGAAATATGCATCGCACTAGAGTCTATGACATAGGATCGAATACTTTGCACTAATAATCCAAACGTCTCGCGCACAAAGTACCCTAAGATGAGGTTAGAAATTCATCCGCTCATCTTTTCCATGTACTTAAGGCTCGTGCCGAACCATGCACATTATGTTTATTAAGTGTTTTGATGTTGTTTTGAGAAAGAGGAGAGAAATACGCACGGAAGGTCTAAGAGGAAACTCGGTCCTAACATTGTCATGCAAAATGGCCCTAAAGTCGGGATACGAAAGGAATTTCTATCCTAATATTAGCATGCAAATGTGGACCTAAGGTTGAGGTTAAAAAGGTACTAACCTAATGTTATCATGCATGGATTAACTCCTAATGTCTATCCTACTCCAAGCTTAATAAAAAATTAAGTTGGACTAGGAGGCCTTAAGGGAGCATGCAAGAACAAACAGAAACAAGGACAACAAACCAAAAACAACAACTACAACATCGCTTCATCTTCAGAATAGCAGTAAAAAATCCAGCAAGTAAGCACAACAACATTTAACATCTCATGTTTCAGCACACAACAGGTGTAAAAAGCAGTAGGCAGAATAGATGCACAATTAACAGCATGCTAACATCCAGAACAACAGGTATAAAAAGCTCAGGCAGCATATGTGCCAACACTTCAACAAATGCATATGACATGGTGAAGATTAAACATGAACGTGTATTGACAATTAAGCATAAACAAGTTCAACAAGATTGCACAACTAAATATTCATCAAGAACATCATGCATATTAAACATCAATTAATCATTTCAAACAAACACTCATTTGCGGAATCAGAAACAAACATAAGCATGAGACATATATCCAGCAAGATAAATATCAATAACCAACAATTGATATGGTACAAATGAATTATGCAACATGATCATCACACCAAGAATGCAACACAACAATCATAGACATGTATCATTGATAGTCACAAGTCGCGTGTCGAAGAATCACAAGCATGTTATCAAGTATGATGAAACAACTCAAAAATTGTCCATAAATATGTATCACATAAATCCATGAGGTTTAAAGATGGAAAGGAATCCAAACAAGCTTGAAAATGCAAGAAAAAATCATTCTGCAATAGTGTTAATCGGTTAACCTTCTGGTGTTAACCGGTTAACACTGTGAAAACAAACCAAAAAACACGCAGCAAGCAGTGTTAATCGGTTAACACCTGGAGGTTAACCGATTAACACTGGGACATAATAAAAAATTCTGCAATTAAAAGCACTTTTCAGCAGCAACTCACTTATCCAACCATCCAAATGAATAAGCAATCAATTATGCATGAAAATTATTTCAAATCACAGCAATCAAACCTCACTTGGATCCAACAAACACAAAAATAGATAATCAAAACAAGCAATGGATCAAATATCACCAAGAAGTAAATGATCTACATTGTGAAATGCAAGATTAAGCAAAATCAGAGCTAGATCTAG
This sequence comes from Lathyrus sativus, assembly GCA_963859935.3. Lineage (NCBI taxonomy): Eukaryota > Viridiplantae > Streptophyta > Magnoliopsida > Fabales > Fabaceae > Lathyrus > Lathyrus sativus. Next base: position 6,886,148 of record OZ012741.1, on the reverse strand, counting down.
AATTTACCAACCTACAAAGCTGAGATTTATTTTGGTGAGTGTTATTAAGCTTTAATTAACAGATCCAAGCAATAAATCCAAGAATTTATGAATCTCTAGCAAGAAAGCTTGAAGACCCAAGCAAATAATCCACAAATAAGCAAAAGCTCTTCAAGAAGTGATTCCACCAACTTAATTCAAGATCCAAATGAGTTACAAAACCATAATTGAACCAAGGATGATGATGCAATGGAGGTTTAGCTCAAGAATTCACAAATTACAATGTACAATTTATGAAGCTTTTGGCTATGGAGGTTTTGTGAAGGTTTTGAAACGAGAGAAAAGTTGAAAGAATTGGAGTGAGATGTGTAGAAAATCAGAAAATGAGTGAAAGTTATGAGAGGTTTGGAGCAAAATGATTTAAGTATGGTTTAGGTTTGGAATTAAGTATGGTTTAGAGTATGGGTTAGTGTGAGGAATGGAAATTAGGAGTGGAGTTAGGAATGGAAAATGTTGAAATTTGGCGGGAATTTGAATTAATTGGAAAATAAACCAAATTTGGAACCACTTCTAGATCCTTATACTAGTGTGAAAATTTAAATTAAGTGGTTGAAATTGGAATCCAAGCTGCAGCGTTGAAAAATGAACAATCTGGGAAAATTCTGCACTAGTTAACCGGTTAACGCCTTCCAAATTTGAATTTTGGCGCCTTAAAGAGGAAAATATGGAGAATTGCCTGTTGCCACCTATCCTGATCATAGTTTGGCCTCTGAAATTTGTCTTTTGATATTGCAGATGCATAATGCCTAAAATACACTGTGAATTGTCTCCTGCGCTCAAAATAACCTGCTAAAAAATATAATCTGGTACCCGATTGCTGAGCAAAATAAATGCTGAAACATATGATGCTTGCTACTTATAAACTTGAAATAAAAGAAGGTATTGATCCATAGAAACCACTTGATCCCATGTCTTAAGAAACAATGTCATGATATGCACAATTATAATGCAGAATGAACAAAACATAAACTAGTTACGGTTAAAAATGAAAAGGCAAGTTTTAGGGTGCTACAACTGCCCCTATTCAATCTACTTAAATATGAAGGTATGATAGCATTGGCTTTCAGACATTTGATGTGTAAGGTGATTGAATACAAAAAGAACCCGAAAATTTGCAAATTGTGGAGGGTAACAAAGGTAATGATATAAGATGCCAACCAAAAGTTGGAACGGAGGATACTAACCAAAAGTTAGGATTCAACAAAAGAAGAAACTCCGACTGAAGGTGAACTCACATCACAGGATACCAACCAAGAGTTAGAATTCAAACAGAGGGTACTAACCAAGAGTTAGGATAACAAGATACTAACCAAGAGTTAGGATACAACAAAGGATACCAACCAAAAGTTGGGATAACAAAGGATACCAACCAAAAGTTGGGATACAACCAAAGATACCAACCAAGAGTTGAGATACAACCAAGATACTAACCAAGAGTTGGGATAAACAACCAAAGGATACCAACCAAGAGTTGGGATATAACCAAAGATAACAACCAAAGATACCAACCAAAAGTTGGGATATAACCAAAGATACCAACCGAGAGTTGGGATACAACCAAAGATACCAACTAAGAGTTGGGATATAACCAAAGATACCAACCAAAATTTGGGATAACAACTAAAGGATACCAACCAAAATTTGGAATACAACAAAAATACCAACCAAAAGTTGGAATGCAAGAAAAGATACCAACCAAAATTTGGGATAACAACTAAAGGATACCAACCAAGAGTTGGGTTACAACCAAAGATAACAACCAAAGAACCAACCAAGAGTTGGGATATAACCAAAGATACCAACCAAGAGTTGGGATATAACCAAAGATACCAACCAAAAGTTGGGATAACAACTAAACGATATCAACCAAAAGTTGGAATACAACAAAGGATACCAACTAAAAGTTAGAATACAACAAAAGATACCAACCAAAAGTTGAGATACATTAAAGGATATACAGGAAGAAGAATCAACGGACTTATGACCTGAGAAGAGTTAAAGATGACTCCGTTGGAGAGAAGAGAAGCCTAAACGGACGACTCTGCAAGGGAAGCACAACATAATTCCTCGAGAAGGAAACACAAATAGGATGAAAAAAATCATTTTTTGGGGAATAACGTTAAACGATATCTCCTGAGTTATGCTCCTTTCTGTTGGGGAAAGATTAGGCGAGAGGAAATCGATCCTGGCTTATGCTTCAAATGCATATGTTTGAATTTTTCTATGGGGTAATGCTCCATACAAAATAGAAATGCTACACATTTAGAGGATGCAATAAAAAAGGCTTATGTATGCAAAAGACACTCCACTGGAAGAAGTGCTGAAAAGAACCAGAAATAAATCTGCTGGGGAAAGCAAACTGAACTGCCTTCAAAATATAACCTCTGTTGGAGAAACTTACAAAGTGAACTTCCATCACACTAGGAAGACAGAAACAAAAAACACCTGCTGAGGAGACGACCCAAGAATCCGATGAAGAAGGGTGCTAATGGCAATTGGGCTTTGAACCTGCGGGGAATATGTTAACCACTGCCAATTTATCTGCCGAGGAAATCAAAAACGAATTCTATTTAAGGAAAAGGAGTAATGATTCCAACTCTGCTAGGGGATAATACTAAGCTCACTCCTCTATTGGGGATCCTCCCTCTACCCTTACTCTGATGGGAATAAGGGAACGACAACTGGAGATGCAAACATGCTCGGGAAGCACAAGAAAATCACTACTATTCTGTCAGAGGTAGCCAGCTTATGAACATTAGCTGGGGATCAACAAGCCACCCACGAAGCTGGATGGGGAACAACAAGCCACCCATGACACTGGCTGGTGGAGAGTAAAATCCTAAACTCTTGCTGGGGACTTCATTAGAGAAGATAACAAACAAAATCACAATGTTCTGCTGAAGAAAACAACACTTCTGTAGCCTCTGTCGGGGAGAGAAACTCTTGAACTCTTGCTGGGGACTTCACTAGGGAAGACAACAGAAAAAATCACAATGCTCTGTTGAGGAAAACAACACTTCAGTAATCTCCGTCGGGGAGAGCAACTCTACTAGGGAAGAGTAATCACACCATCCTGCAAACACATACAAAACAAGAAAACGTTCCAATATGGCAAGGCAACCTCAGTTACCACCCAAGACACTCACAATTTAAGAAATTTCCATTATTTTTAACCTACTCTACAAGGCTTCAATGTTTTCACATGCAATGTTTATCAAAATATCAGACGTTTTGCAAACAAAACAGTAAAAGTAAAAAACAACAACTGATAGCTGAATGAAGTGAAATTTTATTGATCGAATAGCCTGTAAATAGGCAATAACATGAGGAGGAAATTCCTGAAAAGAGGTAATTACGTAAAAAAAAATACACAAGTTGGCAACGTGGAAACAGATTCCCATCAAGTTCTGACTCAACTATGACCTGTATATCTTTAACGCTCTTGAATACTTCCGCCTTCAGACAAGACTAACTAGACTAATTCATATCCTTAAGGATTTCCATGTATCAAGATAAACTCACAGATCGAGCACAGATTGCAACCTCTCGCTTTCAAATCCCTAACTTTTGCTTGGATTGCTCTTTCGGGTTTTCAATCCACCGGGATACCCATTTTTGCCAAAGTTGCCTTTGCAGGTTTTCAACTTTACGAGTTCATTCAATTCTTTTCTTTTATCCCTAATTTTTGACCAAATATTTTCTTTCTGTGATTCGCCGGGATCCCCTTTTTTGCTTGGACATTTTATTTTTGTGGTCCAGCGGGCCTCTTTTATGCAAAGTATTTTTTGACTGCATTTACGTTCACAGGGGATGTAAAATATTCGTCATCCATTGTTGAAAGCAGCAAGGCTCTAGCAGAGAAAATATTTCTCACAACATATGGCCCTTTGTAGTTTGGAGTCCATTTACCCCTGTGATCTGTCTGAGGAGGGATGATCCTTTTCAAAACCAATTCACCTGTCTAGAAACACCGAGGACACACTTTCTGATCAAAGACCCTCTTCATCCTACTCTGATATAATCGACCATGTGCAATGGCTGCAAATATCTTCTCTTCAATGAGGTTCAGTTGATCCAACCTGGTTTGTATCCATTCAGCTTCATTAAGCTTCACATCCGCCAAAATCCTTAAAGAAGGAATCTCATCTTCTAATGGTAGGATAGCTTCCATACCATACACTAGTGAGAAAGGAGTTGCCCCTGTCGATGTGTGCACTGAAGTAGTAGGCTTAATCTTCCCGATCATGTCAATGCCCCACATAAATAAGGACCAAGGAGATATTAACACATTTAGAGGGATCGGTGGCACGTGCACCTTATCAGCATAAATATGGCATTTATGGAACTTTTTGGCATATTTAAAACAATCAGACTCCATAGTCATTCAGCAATAACCTGCTCTCAATAACTTTATTTCCATAGCATGCCCACTAGCATGAGTACCGAAAGAACCGTCATGAGCTTCCTCCATCAATAGGCCTACCTCGTGTTCATCAACACAACAGGGCAGGACCATGTCAAAATTCCTCTTATACAACACATCGTCCTTGTTCAGAAAGAAATTACAAGCTAGCCTCTTCAGAGTCTTCTTGTCTTTGCTGGATGTCCCTGACAGGTATTCTTGACTTTTAAGAAAGCACTTAATGTCATGAAACCACAGTTTACCGTCTGACACGTCTTCACAAGCAAACACAAAAATAGGTCTACTAAGACGCATAATGCTGATTGCTAGAACCTCATTCCAATAATTCACCTTGTACATCGACGCTAACATTACCAATGCATTTGCCATCTGATTCTCAGCCTGGGAAACATGATGAAAATCAACCCTATCAAAGAATGGAAACAACCTTTTGGCATAATTCTTATAAGGTACCAAGTTTTCCTAACGAGTCTCGCATTCACCCTTAATTTGATTAACCATTAGCACTGAATCTCTATTCACATCAAAATTTTTGATCCTCAGGTCAATAGCCTCTTCTAACCCTATAATGCACACTTCATATTATGCTTCATTATTAGTGCAAGTGAACATCAATCGAGCAGTGAACGGTATGTGAGAACCGTGAGGGGTAGTAATGATTTCCCCGATTTCGTTACCATATGCATTGACAGCACCGTCGAAAGTCAAACTCCACTGAGATCCAATCTCAGGACCCTTTTCAGGCAAAGGCTCGTCACAGTCTTTCATTTTCAAAAACATGATATTCTCATCCGAAAATTCAAACTTCATCGATTGATAGTCCTCAATAGGTTGTTAATCAAGATGTTCTGACATAACACTTCCCTTGATGGCTTTCTGGGAAACGTATTGAATATCATATTCTATCAAAACCATCAACCAACGGGAAATCCTTCTACTGAGTTCTTGCTTCTCAAACACATACTTAATCGGATCCATCTTCGATATTAACAGGGTTGTGTGATTTAACATATATTGCCTCAAACACTTGGCTGCCCAAGCGAGTGCACAACATCTTTTCTCCAGCATTGAGTACGTCAACTCACAAACAATGAATTTCTTACTCAGGTAGTAGATGACATGTTATTTTTTACCTATCTCGTCTTGTTGACTGAGCACACACCCCATTTAATTCTCAAGAACCGTTAGATAATCAAAGGTCTTCCTGTTACTAGAGGCATGAGGACCGGAGGCTCCGCAAATACTCTTTTATTTTTTCAAAAGTTGTTTGTCAATTTTCATTCCACCTGACCACTTGATCTTTTCTCTTTGAATATTGGTTTGCACGTGACTGTAAGATAAGAGATGAATCTAGCTATGTAGTTCAACCTCCCCAAGAAATCACGAACCTCTTTTTCTGTTCTCAACTCAGGCATCTCTTGTATTGCTCTTATTTTGGCAAGATCAACCTCGATACCTCTTTTACTAACAATGAAACCCAATAATTTACTTGACCTCACCCCGAAGGTGCACTTGTTTGGATTCAACCTCAGCTTGAATTTCCTTAACCTTTCAAACAACTTCAACAAATTAACCATATGTTCTTCCTCCATTTATGACTTTGCAATCATGTCATCAACATAGACCTCAATTTCTTTGTGAATCATATCATGAAAGAGAGTCACCATAGCCCGCTGATAATTTGCCCCAACATTTTTCAATCAAAATGGTATTACTTTATAATAAAATGTCCCCCACGGTGTTATGAACTTTGTTTTCTCCATGTCCTCTGGGGCCATCTTGATTTGGTTGTACCCAGAGAAGTCATCCGTGAAGGAAAATAGAGAATATTGAGCAGTATTATCCACTAACATGTCAATGTAAGGGAGCAGGAATTTTCTTTCGGGATTTCTCTATTCAAGTCCCTGTAGTCAACACATATTCTGACATTTCCGTCTTTCTTAGGTACATGCACACTGTTAATAACCCACAGAGGATAATTAGTCACAACAAGAAACCCGGTGTCCAACTGTTTCTGAACCTCTTCTTTGATTTTGACAACCATATCTAGTCTTGTTCTTCTCAACTTCTGCTTGACAAGAGAACAATCCTCTTTGAGAGGCAAGCGATGTACAATGTTATTCGTATCAAGCCCAGGCATGTCTTGGCAAGACCAAGCGAAGATATCTACATACTCTCGGAGCATTTCAACCAATCTTCTCTTGACACTATATTCCAATGCGGCCCCAATTCTGACTTCCTTCTTAGCATCTCAGCACCCAGGTTAATAATCTCGATATCCTCCTGATGAGGCTGAATGATTCTTTCCTCCTGTTTCAAAAGTATGGCTAACTCCTCGGGAAGTTCACAATCTTCATCAGTCTCCTCTTCAGCATTGTAAATAGGATCTTTGAAGTCATACCGAGCCATAGATGAATCATTATTGATGGGATCTGAGGGAATGGATCTGCATGAGTGATTTTTTATGTCTTATTAAGAATGCAAAAATGAACAAAACAAAACAAAAACACATCACCATTTTTAAAAGATGCAAAAGCAAAAATGAAAAACAGGGAGCGAAACATTTGAATGCAAAACATCTTTTATTCATGATAACTTTGAAATCAAAACATGTGGCCCTACAAATGAGTCACTACGCCTTGGGCAGAACGTAGGACTTGACAGATGAAAAATAAGAAAATTACTCTTCGCGAGTGACCAGAATGACTTCCTCAGAAGACCAATTGCACAGTCCTTGGTTTGAGATGCAGGGGTGGATCTAGCTATCCATGTCGTAGTTGCTATCGACCTTGTCTTCCCATATGGCATGAATTTAATCAAAAATGAGCCCAACACTTGTAAACTTGACAGGACCTCTGAACGTCGACGGAGCTTGCGAAAACTTGTATCCTAATCTGAATTTGTCATTCTTCATCAGCACCTCGAGAACATGTCCCCGTCCTTAAGAACTACCAGCCTCAACCACAACACAAGCTTCTTTCAAAGAAGACATTGAAACCTCAAGATTTTTATCCTCCATAGGAGGATCCTTCTGAATTTGAACTATTTTGAAAGCCTGGCAGAGGGTTTCATGTGTTTCCCCATCAACCTTGAAATACTTAAACAATGACAAATAGCTAACCATAATGTCGTCCTCTCTGCAAATGGTAATAACCCTTCCTTTAACCATGTACTTGATCTTCTGATGTAGAGTTAAAGTAACTGCCCCAGCTGAATGAATCCAGGGATGACCCAACAGACAGCTATAGGCCGGCTGGATATTCATGATGTAGAAGGTTATTTCAAAAACTTTAGGTCCAACCTAAATAAGCAAAACCACTTCACCGAATATAGACCTTTTGGATCTGTCGAAAAGGCCCGTACTACCAAATCATTAGGTCTACAAATCACACCCTGCGTATCCAACTTCATGAGGGCCTTTTTTGGCAACACGTTTAATGACAACCCAGTATCCACCAACACATGGGAAAAAAGAAATCCTCTGTACTCGATGGAGATATTCAAGGCTTTATTATGATTCCTTCTCGTCGGCATCAAATCCAGATTGGTAAATCCCAGACCATTTCCTGCGTTGACATGGACTACCACCCCTTCAAGCTGATTCACTGAAATCTCCTAAGGAACATAGACGACATTCAACAATTTTAGTAGTGCATTTCTGTGTGCCTCGGAACACAACAACAAAGATAGAATGGAAATCTTGGACGGTGTCTGATTCAACTGGTCTACGATCTTATAATCACTCTTCTGAATCAATCTCATAAATTCCTCGACATCTTTTGAGAAAAAAGCATCACCAGATTGTTGTTACACGAGATCATCCACAACTAAATTTCCTTTACCCTTATCGGATCTGTCAACATTAACATTTGACGGAGAGAAGACCCTGCTGTTGCGGTGGAAATAGGATATCAAACTATTAATTAGTTTGAATCACAATTCTTAATTCACAACCGCTCTTTGATTTATCCGAAGGAAAAGGTCAAAAGAGGGAAAACCTATTTTTGCATCATAAACAGAATGCGGGGAGAGACCTAGGTAAGGGGTTGGTTAAGCTTAGGGAAGGTACTAGCACCCTAAATTTCTGTAGTACTCTACAGGAACCTTTTGTTTATTGTATTCCTTTTTTATTTTATTATCTGCTTGATGTATATATAATGAGCTAAGGGATAGAGTGACCTAAAGAGACCTAAGGGTTATTCCTAAGTTTACTCGGTAAGACATCGCATCTTATGCCTACATATCCTGACGGGAATGGAATCAGAGTAATTGTAGTTCCCCTCGAAAGGGAGGTTAGAAACTTCTTGACTGTGGTCAAGGTTTCAAGGGGAGTAAGCGCTTCTTAAGGACACGCTTACGTGGAGTTTCGAAACTCCTATTTCTACGTTGAAATGTTGAATTGAAATTCGGGTTAAAATTAGGGATTCCACGGCGGGAAACCCTAAAACAGAGTACGGCGACTCTTTGACCTAAAAGTTAGGGTAAAGGGTATTTTCGTCCACGGCGGAACGCCTAAGCTATTAGGGTTTTGGAAACGGTCAAGGGTTAGGATTATTGACTCAGCGGTCAAACGGCTAGACCTAGTTCCTTCAGAGGGTGATTAACGGTAAAAAAAAAAACATGCAAGATATAGCAAATTATCATACGGCAGAAATAAAGTGCGGGAAAATAACGAAAGCGGTAAAGAAAGCATCGCGACGATCACTCGCGTAAATTACAAATCCCAAAAACAAATGCGAAAATAAAAAAACTGCGATCATGGTCTCGTATAAATTACATCCATGAAACCGAAACAGTGAAAATATATGAGAAGACAATAAGGTGAAACAAACACTAATGAGTGTCAGACGAAAAGGAAACGGCTAACTCAAGAACTTTATTTTTTGAATTTGTATTGAAAAGAGGAGGATTAATTTTATGTTTTAATGGAGAAGCTATTCCAATTGTTTATTAAAATTTTGTTTTAATTTTATTAAAGAAATTTGTTTTAATTTTATTGTAAAAATGTTTTAATCTTATTGAAAAAAAATGTTTTAATTTTATCAAAAATAAATGTTTTAAATTTTAATGAAAAAAATGTTTTAAATTTTAATGAAAAAAACTTGATTTAAATTCAACGAAAAATATTTTAATTTTTGTTTTAGTGAAAGAAAAGTCATTTTTTAATTTTTGTTTTAACTTAATGAAAAATGGTTTTAATTGAAAAAAAGCTTTAATTAAGAAAAATTGTTTTATTTAGAAATATGTTTTTAAATAAAAAATGGTTTAATTTTGAAAAAAACTTTTTAGAAAGATCTTAATTTTTAAAAAACTAATTACGTTATGTTTTTTTGTTGAAATAGCTTACCTAAACTTAATTTCATTATTAATTAGAAACTACATAGTTAATATAAATGAAAAAATAAAGAATGGAATAATAAAATAACAAAACAAATGAAACGTAAATAAAAAGGCTTCTGCCGTTTTCTCCATGGATGGCTATCGAAGCTTTTCCTCTCCTTTAACCCTTGCGTGTCAATGATTTCTTCTTCTATTTATTCTTCCCATTAATCTGCAATCAATGAACAAAACAACACACAAAAATCGTAAAATACCGTAAATTAAAGGAAAGAGAAAGGTTACGGTAACAGCGATGATGTTGAACGAACTAAGCCTCCGCCGTTGGGACTTTTTGCTCGCCGGTAGCGCTTGACCGATGATGAATTCAAACCTTTTAGGGTTCTTCCGAAAGAATCCCCTCTTCCTCTGATGACCTGTTCTTGATTTTTCGATGTTCATGAAGTTTTCTCCCATCACTTATGTTTATATAGGTAACAAATTAGGGTTAACTCTAACCTAATCCCCACTTTAAAGTCCAACTTAAATTAATATTAGTTATAATTATAGAATTTTAAATAATTAAAATAAAATTGAAATTAATAATTCTATTTATTTATTTATTATTATTTTTTGTAAAGAATTCTTATTATTTCTAATAAAAATCCTTTATTTTTTCCTTAAAACATTATTATTATTATTATTATTTTGATATGCAAATAATAATAAAAACTAAAACTTAGCATAAAAATGTATATAATGAAAATAATATTAAAGAAAAATGAAATTAATTTAAAATAAAAAATAGAAATGAAATGAAATTATTTAAAAATAAAATGAGACTAAAATTAAAAATGAAATAGAAATGAAATTGATTTTTCTTTAAACAATGAAACAATGATTGATTTTAAAATGAGATTAATTTTAAAAAAATGATATATGATTGATTTTAAAAATGCAATGAAATTAATTTAAAAAATGAAATATGATGAATGAAAAAAATGACACATGATTGATGAAATTAATTTAAAATAGGAAATGAAAATTGAAATAAAAAACCATTTTTTCTCTTAATTCCTAGTTATTCCAATTTAACCGATTAATCTCATTCCCGACATAACTTTCAATGAAATCTTCCAGCCATTCAAATGAGCAACTTTATCCGGATAAATCCAATTGTCTGATTAAATTCAAATGGTCGTATTCTCCGGCTAACTTCAATCCACTAACTTGAATCGATTTATTTTCGAACAGATCAAATATTTCTCAATCGAACAGTTCCAACTACACCTCGGTCCCGACTCACATCAACAATCCAACGACTCAGATTTCTTGAATACAGCTCAAATTTCATAAATTGACAGCCGGCTGCAAACAAATGACCGTTTTACCCTTCATGAACCAAAAAACGTGTCACATGATATTTTCCTACAAAAATCAACCAACTATACGAACTTGTTAGTGACTGGTTAAATGAAAAAATGTAACAGAATGCGAGATTATTCGACTAATCTTACGGCAAAATTTGGGGTGTTACACCTGCCAATGTGCGTGATACCTCCTGCACCAACAATATTGTCCACGGTAGACCCAACATCTGAAGAACCCAACAACTCTTGTTTCTTCCCATTGCAAAATACCTCAGATCTGTAGTTCCACAGAATCGCTTTGGTACTCTCATACAGTATCAGCCTCGGAGTAGTGATAATGACAGGTGCTTGTCGCACTAGTGATGAAATATAGACAGTCTTGTACGAAATCAATATCATTGCAATGTCCTCATCATCATTAACCTCATCCACCAGATTAGTTCTATCAAAATGTAACTGTCCATTATCCATCAATTTTGGTATACCATCTATCAACATGTCACAACCCTCTGGCTATGATACACATCCTTGACAATCGAAACTACAACCTGGGAAAACATCCCTCTTCAACAAACGTTCTTTAACCAATAACAACAGAGTCTTCAACTTATTCATATTGGACACCAAATTTAACCTCTCCCTATCTTCAAAGTATCCTCCCTTGCCGCACCATGATGTGGCATAGGGTTTTGGATTATATTAGGCCCATCATTGTTGAAATTAATAGCCTTGGAATCAAGCAGGTCTTGCACTTTATGCTTGAATGCCTTGCAATTATCAATGTTGTGTCTTGGCGCCCCAGAATGGAACTCACATTGAGCGTTGGCGTCATAACTGGTGGACGAGTGCCAGTAAGCGGTGCCAATGTTCTCTTCTAAACCAACTTCAATTGGAGTAAATGATGTAGCAATTGAGAGTATGGCGTAGGTGGAGTCTCAAAATTCCTATTTGTTGTCCTTGGTCGATTCGAATATCAGCGAGGAGCATTATATTGTTGCTGAGGTGCAGCCAAGATGGCTAGAGTAGCAACCTGCTATGTATAATTGGTTCTACCTTTACTCTGATAAGAAGAAATAGAATTGGTTTCCCCCTCCATCTTCTTGGGACCTCCAGCATACGGCTTCTTACCTCCTCCAGATGAGGAAGCATTACTATTCTGAATCTTTCCAACCCTGATCCCACTCTCTACTCTCTCCCCAGCCATCACAAGATCTAAAAACCCCGCTGATGCACACCCAACCAACTTATCAAAATAAGGCCCCTAAAGTGTACCCATGAACATATCGATGAGTTCTCGCTCCATCATCGAAGGTTGAACTCTGGTTGCTAACTCGCGCCATCTCTGAGCATATTCCTTGAAACTTTCATTCCCCTTCTGAACCATATTCTGTAACTACGTTCTACTGGGTGCCATTTCACTATTGTATTGATAATGCTTGACAAAAGCCTCATCAAGATCTTTCCAAGTTCTAATGTAGGTTCTCTCTAATCCCATATACCACTTCAAAGATGCCTCAAGGATCAGACTGGGGCAAGTTACTCAAGAAAATTCATTTTCGTCAGCAACTGTTGAGTTCAAGATGAGTGTTAGGGCATCATGCCATCACCCTATAAAATAACCTTAGCCTTCTGAATAATCCTTGATGTAAAGGACCTCCCTTCCATTGCTGCGAATCTTCATATCCTTGCATTCTGTCATTGGGGTTCGTCCCATAGCCTGAACTTGTTACCTTCATAACTTTGTAACCTAAATCACTTATAAAGTCCAGTTCTTGTCTGGAAAACCAGAAAACCAATTCCCATATGGTCAATCCTTCACTAAATACCAGTTCCCGCCTGGTACATGTCAGCTTTTAAACCAGTTCCCGTATGGTCACCCATTCTTTAGCCTACCATTCAAACTCCAGTTCCTGTCTGGTAAACATAATTTCAAAGTCCAGTTCTCGTCTGACAAATCACAAAGTCAGTTCCCATATGACACCAAACCACAAAATCAGTTCCCGTCTGATACCAAAGCAAGAAGTCAGTTCTCGTCTGACAACCTAACCTTTTGCCATCAGTTCTTGTCTGGTAGTCTATCCCTTTAAATACCAGTTCTCGTATGGTAGCTCCCTTTCAAAGTCCAATTACATTGGCAACCAAAAATAAATCCCTAAAAATCCAATCACCATAAACCTGGTCCTATGCTTAAACCAAAAGCCTAACTGTATTTGGCACAATCATTCTTAGTGACTCAGATGTTATCATATTCCTCGACATGACGCTTGTTTGTTTAAACTTCTCTTTCTCTCTGGCGAGTATTTAGAGATTTACTACTCCAGTAGGATGGTATAGATATGCAATCAAACCTTTATTCAACAGAAGACTCGTTGCCGTCTCACAACAAATATTTTTGTCTCCCCACAGAGTTCTGTCGTCAGATCAGAAGTATTTTCACCAGCAACAGTGTACACTTAACCTCAACAGGTTAAGATTGAAGGTTATTCCCCAACAGCAGAGTAAGCTCATTATAATTCCCCGACAGGATTTATATCATTGACTTCTCTCCCCAAGCAGAGTTCAGTGTTGATTACCTCGACGGATAAATCATTGGTGGTTGCTATCCCCAACAAATTCCTATGGTTATTGAAACTAAATGCTAAATCTGGCCGCGTATTACACAAATAACGCAATGATCCAATCAATCTCCGGTATTGAGTCGGATCCACATCTTGCTCTTCTTCGCTTTTGGATAGTTGTGATCGTGCCTCAGCTGGAGTTATGGCAGCATTACAATGCTTCATATCACACCTCTTTAAGATCTCTAAAGCATACCTACTTTGATGCATTAGCAGCCCCAACTTTGTCTTTTGGAACTCTATACCTAGGAAGTACTTCACATACCCAAGGTCACTCATTTCAAACTCCTTCATAAGCTCTTCTTTGAAGCTTGAAATGTAATTTTCACAACTTCCAGTAATCAACAAATCGTCCATATATAGACAAAGTATGATTACTCCTCCGCTTGCACCCGATTTCACATAAACACCATGCTCAGACAAACACTTTTTGAAACCAATGTCGTTAAGAAAACCATCTATGTGTTTGTTCTAAGCTCTTGGAGCTTGTTTCAAACCATAGAGTGCCTTCCTTAACTTGTAGACCCTTGCCTCTTGATTTTGAACAACAAAATCAGGGGGTTGTCCAACATACACCTCCTCATCCGATGGACCATTCAAAAATGCTGATTTGACGTCCATTTGATATAAGGGCCAACTATTGTTATTTTCTATCGCAACAACTAACCGGATGGTTTCATGTCGAGCAACCGGAGCAAATACCTCATCAAAGTATATGCCTTCCTTTTGTAAAAATCCTTTTGCAACTAATCGAGCCTTATGCTTGATTATCTCGCCTTTCGGATTCGCTTTCACTTTGAAGACCCACTTTACACCAATTGCCTTTTTACCTCTCGGTAAGTCAACCAACATCCAAGTATTGTTTTTCTCAATCGATTCAAGCTCTTTCTTCATTGCATTCATCCACTTTGGATCGCTTAATGCCTCTTCTGTATCTACTAGTTCAGATTCGGCCATTAAAACAAAATGAATGAGATCACCATCGTTATTGATATCACTATCACAGAATACCTCACAACCTCGGAGTCTTTGAGGCATACCTCTCTGCCTCGTTGGTCGTCTACTTGATTCACCATTCTTTGTTGCGAACGGTTGCTATCCAGCATCATTAACAGGCTAAAAATTCAAATTTTCTCTCAGGAAATCGATTTCCTCATGTGGTAAATCAATTTCTGGGCCTGCATTTCGAATCTCAGTAGTTTCAAGAAGTGAAATTTCAGGCTGAAAATCGATTTCCCCTTTCTGGGAATCAATTTCCTGAACTGGTATAGCAGAAATTCTGTTGTCAAAAGTCCGAATTTCATCCACGATCACGTCTCGACTAATAGCTATCTTCTTGCTATTCATATCGAACAACTTGTAGCCTCCGGTAGGATGATAACTAACAAGAAACATTTTTTCACCCTTGTCATCTAACTTCTTTCGAAGTTGACCCGGAATATGTCAAAGCGCTACCGAACCGAAAACACGCAAATGACTCAAACTTGGTTTGAATTCGGACCATACCTCTTCTGGAGTAATCTTTTCAAGCTTCTTTGTAGGACACCTATTTAGCAAATAAGCGGAATTAGAAACGACTTCACCCCAAAGCTCTTTTGGTAAATTCTTCGCCTTTTGTTACGCGCCATGTTCATAATCGTCCGATTTTTTCTCTCGGCAACACCATTTTGCTGAGGCATATAAAGTAGTACAACCTCGCGTATTATACCCTCGTCATCACAATAACTCCTAAATTCACCCGAAGTAAATTCGCCTCCACCGTCGGTTTTGAGAATTTTGAGTTTGTGACCTCTTTGTCGCTCAACCATGGATTTGAACCGTTTGAACACTTCAAACACCTCATCCTTCCTCCTAATGAGATGAATCCATAGCTTCCTACTAAAATCATCAATAAACGTGACGAAGTATCGGTTGCCTCCATACAAATTGACTTGCATTGGTCCACATACATCGAAATACACCACCTCAAGGTGATGCTTGGTCCTATGACCCGCATCCTTACTGAAATTACTCTTGTGTTGCTTCCCTTGCACACACTCATCACATATTTCAGCTGGAATATTAATCAGTGGCAGCCTGGACACCATATCGTGCCTATGTAACGCGTCGAGGTCTCGAAAGTTGAGATGTCGGAGACGGTAGTGCCATAACCATTCTTCACGACTTGCAGCAGTAGCTAAGCACCTATGCTCCATAACTTTCAACTCAATCTTGAAAGTTCTATTGGCAGTCATGGGAGCCTTAAGGATCAAAACACCATTTTGGTCCAAAACGCGTAAAACCTTATTTTCCATGCGAACTGTGTAATTCCTTTCAAGCAATTGGCCAATACTTAAAAGATTACATTTGATTCTAGGAATATACAATACATATTTGATCAAGGAATGACCACCATCCCTTCTCATGATCAAAACATCACCGACACCATCGGCTACTAAAGTCGTGTTATCCGTGAATATCACTCTACTTCACGTGGCTTGATTGATCTTCACGAACCAATCCTTTCTACCCGTCATATGAGTCGAACAACTAAAATCCAAGTACCACTCATCACTACCTTGAACTCCATCTCGAACCGTTACCAATGCGTTTTTCTCCGATTGCGTTTTCTGCACTTTTTTGGTACTGCAGTAGTTGCTGTCCAGCAACTTTCTACTGCTGTCCATGCCATTATTCTCCTCCGTAATCACCACAAGAAGCATATTTTCATCATCCGTGTCTTTCCTAGCTATCTTAGCCTCATCCGCATCATTTTCCTTGCGTTTTGAGCGACATTCTCTCGAAAAATGCCCAAACCTTTGACAATTATAACACTTCATGGAACTTTTGTCGAGTGGTTTGTAGGCGCTTTGATTACCCTCTTTAGAGCTTCCTTCCATAAACTATGATGAGAATTCATCACAAAATTTTCTCCAAGAGCTAACGGAGTTGTCTTCAAAGTATAATGCCCCAAAACTCAAAGATTCGACAGTCAATGATGTGTTTGATGAATGAATTCATTCTATATCGAGTAGAGGCATGATCTGCGGTACCATGCTTGTTTCCCTTTTGAGAACAGTGAGAGAAAGATCTCTTAGGACAATGGTCTCCAAATGGTTTATGGATAATGTCTCCTTCCCTAGATTCATGGAAATGATAATTGTTACCATGGTGATGACGTCGATATCTCATTTGCAACTTTTTCACTCTTGTCGGTTGCTTCCTGATGTCGATAGGAGTTCCCTTGAAGTGCATGTTGAGAATGGCAAAACGGGCCCGACCCGCCATGCATTCCTATTTTTCCAGCATATCTTTTTTCCTTTTGAACTAACATTTTATGACTGCACCCTCTAGTATGCATGCCCTGACCACTTTTTCAAATTTAGACTTTAGGGGTGCAAGAGCCGTCGAACTGCCCCGCCCTCACTTCTTCGCGGGTTGAGAAGAAGTTTAAGGCTCTTAACCTGTACTATGCATTACCTGCCCCACCTTGGTTTTTTTCTCGAGGAGGGCCTAAACAAGGCGAACATGCCCGTTTTTCATCCTTAGTTCTCGTGTTGCAACGCTTCTAGTTGAGTTCTGATCCGAGTAGGATTCTTTTTCTTAATTCTCTTCATGCCAAAGGACTTTTACATTTTGTTTTTGTACAAAATTGAAGATTGTCAAAATGAGTTCACTTACACCATGTATTCTTAAGGAGACATGATGTTGTTGACTGTCACGTGAAAGTTCTGGTCCTAAGGATTGGAAAGGTGGAAAAGGAAGGTTGTTATTTTTGAACAATCAGTTGGGATATTGCGATCGAAGCTTTGATATCGATGACGCAAAGGATCTTCCGTTGGAAAGGTGAGATCTAGTGTTACGTTGTCTTGGAGGATCTGAATCGTCAATCTGATGCCAGGAAATGATTGTGGGGGTCAAGTTACTCTAGGACCATCTATTTGAGGAGATAATGAGGACATGAACAATATTTAATAAACATTTATAGTTATTAGAACAGTTAATATAAATAGATGTATATGAGCATTAAAGAAGATCATATGTATTTGATGGAAAGTTCGTTAGAATCTTAAGACGATTGGTGCCATATTATGTAGTGGAACAGGGAATGGATGACATGTTAAAGATGACGACCGTGGAAAGGCTTTTAGTACAGTGGTTGCGGTCTCCGCTAATCAAAGACATGTGGATACTTGCAATGTTAACACTTTAACGATCAAGTCAGTATTTGAGAAAGGTGAAATTGATGCAAGTATGAATGAATGAATACTCGGACATGACCCAGAGTGACACTTATATAAGGGTGACGATTAAAACCGCTTTAGTTGATCCAACTTTAATTAATAAGAACTATTGAGTGCATATAAATGAATGCGACGGGAACATGAGTCATGCTCCTATGCAATGCTCTAGAATGGAGGTCTACCTGTACCTCATTCCACTAAAATCCTTTAGCTAGATTCGGCCATTGGATTAAGTCGATTTCATTGGAGAGAAAAAATGAAAAGAAAAACGAGTCCTTAATATGACACTCAGTTATTTGATTATGATCTCATTAACAAGTCTATTTTCTCAAATAACTAAATTAGATGGTCTTAGTATCGTAGAAAAAATCAAGATCAAGAATTGGCCGTGAATCTTTTGTAGGTGTAAGAATCATTTTGCTTAATTTACTAACATGGTATGTCAACCCTCTAGTTTGTTTACTTAAGGGAAACCCTCCACTTTATATCTTTGTTATACCCTTTTACCAATCCTTATTTACTGATTTTATAATATAATATTTCTTAATTTATTTGATTCAATTGAACAAGATTCTATTGTAGGATCTTCTATGGTGTTGCTAGCATTAAGTGGTAGTTGTGTGATTTATGACATAGGAGAGGATACGCGTTTGATAAGTCTCATTGTCTCAATGTGTTTCCTGGTCCTAAGGATTGTCTAGTTTGACTGAATTGCTTTGATGTGATCATTCACAGCTCACACAAGGAATTTCCTTTAGGTCCTACCTACTTAATTCTTCATTTCATTTCAGTTCCTTGCAGCAGCATCAACATCATATGCATGCCCAATATATATCTATAAATCATATGTTGATATGTCACATCCTTTGTGGCATGCCATTAGTACCATTAATTGATTATAAACATGTAATTAATATATACAGCAATAACTTTCTTCATCTAACCTTCTTCCTTGGTATAATTAATTGCAAAGAGAGGCTTCAATGAAGCAAAGCACATGGCATGTTTCCAAGTCATATAATAAAATAAAAAATATTCACAATGTAACACAAATCGTTCAATATGTCCCATATCCAACTTATTAAGGTGCTGGCTTTTGTTGGAGGGTTTTGAAAGGAGACAACTTTTGTCCCCACAATTGTTTCTCATGTGACCGACAATCTCCTCTTACTTGACCTGTCTTTGCTCCCACTAAGTCCTTTTCTATTCACTTATAATCTTTATGTATATATAACATAACTAAACCCTTATTTTCTTACATGTTCAAAAAATATTCTAACCCTAAAGAGAGTTAGATATGGCAAGAGAAGGTTTAGGACTTGAGATAACTGAGCTGAGGTTAGGTTTATCATGTGGTGAGCCAAACAAGAATGAGAACAAGAGGAAGTTCTCGGAGATCGACGGTGATCGGAGAAGTGTCGATAAGAAGAACCAAGTTGTCGGGTGGCCTCCGGTGTGCTCGTACCGGAAGAAGAACATGAATGAAGGTTCGAAAATGTATATGAAGGTTAGCATGGATGGAGCTCCTTACTTGCGTAAGATTGATCTTTGTTTGCATAAGGGATATTTGGAGTTAGCTATGGCTTTGGAGAAGCTCTTTGATTGTTGTGGAATTGGTGAGTTATATATTTTTCATTTCTTTTTATTTCATCTTAAGTCTTTTCCTATTATTTGTGACACATGCAAAATATACAACATCTATACTTATAAAGTAGTTGGTAAAATAGTAAGGTAGATTGAAATACAGAATTCTATTAGATAAAGAATCTTGCTATTTTTAGTAAAAATATCATAAAATATTATCTTTATTCTCCTTTTATATTTACTATAAAAATTACTAAAAATGGTAAGAATTTTTCATCCTAAATTTTTTTTAAAAGTTCATATTAAATTGATCCAATAAAATATGTTATTGAAAAAATATTACTAATATATAGATCATTGATATTATAAACTAATAAACATAGTAAATATTTTTAATACGATCTATTTCACATGAAACAAACATAGTAATTTCTTAGGAGTAATTTTTGTTACTGTCAATATAAATTGTTTATTGTAAGTATTTCATCCGTTTTTTTTATTATAAGTTATTTTAAAAAATTGTACCAAAATATATGTTGATTTATAATACTAATAAATTATTAATAATATTTTTTTATATATTTTATAATTTTTTTTTTCAATTCCTTAAATTTAACTTTTCAAGATTATTAATGAAGGAAATTCTATAAAATTATGAAAAAAATATTTAATATTAATTACTCTTCTTAATACACACACACACACACACACATATATATATATATATATATATATATATATATATATATATATATATATATATATATATATATATATATATATATATATATATATATATATATATATATATATATATATATATATATATATATATATATATATATATATATATATATATATATATATATATATATATATATATATATATATATATATATATATATATATATATATATATATATATAAAAACCGGGATATGATGCTTTATGTTTTTTATAAAATAAATAAATGATGGTTTTATGTAAGTTAGGGTATTGATCCCAGGTAGATATTATTGTACAAGATATAGGATCATGAAGAATCTTTAATTTTTATAAAGTTGATAGAAAAATGGTAAAGTGGGAGACAAAGTAAAATGTATAATGATAATTAGACATTCTCCTTCTAATCTCATGCTGGCGTGCTGCTAGTGTACGTATAAAGTTCATTACTACCTCTTAATGACAAATAATTAACCACAACATTTATGCTACATTAACATTAATTAATCATAACACTTGAATGAAAACAAGGAACTAAAATAATAAGAGTATTGAAAATTAATTAAAATTTTATTTGTTGGCAGAAGAGGCATTAAAAGATGCAGAAAATTGTGAACACGTTCCAATTTATGAAGACAAAGATGGTGATTGGATGCTGGTTGGAGATGTCCCTTGGGAGTAAGTATTTTTATTTTTTTTCCTATAGTATTTTATTTAATTTGATATAATGCTTTATATTATACTATACAAAACAAATAAAATAAAATATTATAAATAATAGTATATATATGTTGGACCCCATATAGGAGACATGCGTGAACCTCTCATTATAATATGTTGAGAACATTAATTTAGAAGGAGAAACAATCAAAATCATGGCCTACCATGGAAAAGGAAAAGCCATTATTGTGTTATGGAAACATCAAATAAAGAGAGAGAGGAAAAAGCTTGCAATTCCTATAATGATCAAACATGAATATTTTCTAAAATAAATATTTAAAGCTATATAGTATAGTAATTAATTAATATTCACTTTTATGATGTGAAAAAAAAAAAACAGGATGTTTATTGAGTCATGCAAGAGGCTGAGGATTATGAAGAGGTCAGATGCAAAGGGCTTTGATTTGCAACCAAAAGGATCTTTGAAGAGATTCATATAGAAAGTGAAAGATATGTTAGGTTTCTAAACAATGAAAAAGAATGTTAATTTGGATTTTATGTTGTCTTTTTATTATATTTGAGATGCATTCCTTTATACTATAGTTTGATATGAATGAACTAGGGTTTATCATCATGTTTATTTTAATGTTTTATATATCAAAGATATATAGGATCAATTTTTATTATGGATTTAAAGGTTATGTATTGTGAGTGTTATTGAGTGAGTTTCTTCGGTTGAAGGGAAGAAATACCTTTTTGTTAGAAATTATTTGTATAAATTTGTTATGGTGAGTGCACATATGGAATATGGAATAGCCTATAGCCATTCTCAACTAATAATTAGGATCTACACCCCTTTTAAAATTATGGACTTGCTAATGAGCATACATTATTATAAATAATATATTTTATAATAATTTTTTATTATGGCTATTTAACAAATCATAACATATGTTTATTGGATATTTTTTATTTTTTAACTTATAAGTCATATATAACTACGATTCATTTAAAAAAACTATTGTGATATGTGAATCAGTGACACGCTTTAAATTGTCACACCTGCAATTTTATGTTTTTTCGTTAAAAAAATGTATTTTCTTAATTTTTATTTTTAAATAAAAATTAAATATTTTTTAGCACGGTCCATATTAACAACCGTGGTTAAATATTATGACATTTTACCATGGTTTTATTTATCAACTCTGGTGAAATATATTATCTATAAAAGCTAACTTATATCAATTTAGAACATACTATACTCAAAGGAAATTCTAATTCTCTCGCCTTATCCTAATCTCTCAAAACTCCAACATAACTTTTTCAACTATTATGAATCAAAGAAAAGGTTTCATGAATCTTTGCAAGATGAAACAAGTTGCTCATTTCTTTGTCTTCATTCTCCATGAATGCTTTCTATGAAAGATACGTTTGTGAATTAATTTATGAGTTGATGTTTTTGTTGTTCAAATTTCTTTCTTTTTTTAATCAAAATGTACGTGAAACATGGGATTTAGTGTTTTCTTGTCTTGTATATATTAGGTTTATTGATGTTTTTGTTGAGGTATGTTGTTGTTTTGTTAAGGAAATTTGTTGTTTATGTTAAAGTAAGTTATTTTTTTTATTGATAAATATAGTTGTTTGTGTTATTGTAGATGTTTTTCATTAGGTTTGTTGATGTTTTGTGGAGGTATGTTGTTTTTTTGTTAAGGTAATTTGTTGTTTATGCTAAGGTAAGTTGTTGTTTTTGTTGATAAGTATTGTTGTTTGTGTTATTGTAAATGTTTTTTATTAGGTTTGTTGATGTTTTTGTGGAGGTATGTTGTTGTTTTGTAAAGGTAATTTGTTGTTTATGCTAAGGTGAGTTAGTTTTTTGTGTTGATAAGTATTGTTGTTTGTGTTATTGTAGATGTTTTTTATTTGGTATGTTGATGATTTTGTGGAGGTATTTTGTTGTTTTGTTAAGGTAATTTGTTGTTTATATTAAGGTAAGTTGTTGTTTTTATTGATAAATGTTGTTGTTTGTGTTATTTTAGATATTTTTTTATTAGATATGTTAAAGTTTTGTGGAGATATGTTGTTGTTTTGTTAAGGTAAATTTTTGTTTATGTTAAGGTAAGTTGTTATTTTTGTTAATAAATGTTGATACTCGTGTTATTGCAGATATTTTTTTATTATGTATGTTGATTTTATGGTGGAGGTATGTTGTTGTTTTGTTAAGGTAAGTTATTTTTTTATTTTATAAATGTTTTTGTTTGTGTTATTTAAATGTTTTTGTTGAAGTGTGTTGATGTTTTGTTGATAAATACCGTTGTTTGTGTTATTGTAAATGTTATTCCTTGTACATTACAACTTTTCATTTTGTTCAGCCAACATGTCCTAGAAGGCGTGTTTATTATATCGTATGTGGTTTCAGTATTTTATCAACCCTTCACTAACTATATGACATTTCAAATTAAATTAGAAAATAATAATATGAGATATTAAGTTATGTTAGAAAACAACTTATTGTTATCAATGTTTTACGAGATTTTTGCAGCCCATTATTCGTATCTTTCTCTTTAACTATTAGAACTTGAGTTAATGTTTTTTGTTCTTCTGCTATCACTTCCTTCACATACTAGTTTTATCAGCATAGTAATTAATACTTTGTAGAATGAACTAGTAGAGAAGTAAATGTTAATTGAAGAATTAGAAACATTGAAATAAATTTTAACCGTTAAAGAGTAAAATATGGATAATGAGTAGTATAAAGCTCGTACAACATTGATTAGTGTAACTTGTTCTTATAATATAACATAATATCTCATATTAGTGATTTCTATGTCAGATTGAAAAGTTATATGTTTAGTGAGCAGTTGGTGAAATAAACATTCCACGTAAGTTATAATGAACCTATCACCAAGTTTAGATTCTATAATCGTGGTGAAATGTTGTGCGCTACGTATTTCACTACGGTTCGAAGGAACAACCGTGGTAAAATGTCTTACAAATATTCCAAAATGATGGCCATGGGTATTGAATCTCTGACCTCAACTTGTTATTATAGTTGTTTTCTACAATCTTAGTGATATGTTACTGTGCTTTTACCATGGGTACCAGCTCATGTTGGTAAAAAGGACACATACTACCACACTCTTCTTTACCACATACCACCATTTGTGGTAGAATCCTTCTCCTAATTGTGGTGATATATACTTTTTATAGTAGTGCTAAAAAGTTATGTAAGTATACACAATTTAATAAGTATTAAGTGGATTTTTAACTAGTGAGGGAGCAAAACACCGGTACTGCGTATAGAGAATGTTATAGAGAATGAAACTCATCTATCTATCTATCTATCTATCTATCTATTTATTTATCTATCTATCCATCTATCTATATATTTATCTATCTCTATATCTCTCTATCTATCTATTTATACATCTCCCTCTCTCTCTCTCTCTCTCTCTAAATTTTAGACATTTCTATTCCATCAACCTATAAGAGATAGAAGAGGTGAAGAAGTGTGGCGAAAAATAAGGAGGCATTGGAGGAAACTAAATCCAAGCAAGACTTGTTGAGACAACAATGAAAGGGAAAGTTACAAAGAAGAGAAATAGAAAATAAGTATAATTTTCTTATTCTTTAACTTATTTCTAGAGGACTATGGTGTAAAATAAATGTATGAAGAGTTACGGCTATAGGGGTATTGATGAAGTGGTCATTCCATAAAATAAAATAAAAAGACATAAGAGGAAGGCAATATGGCTTTATGAGATTTTTTGATGTTACAAACAAAAAATTTCTAGTTGTGAAGTTGGATAATATCTTCATTGGTCAGAGGAATATCTTTGTTAACTTGCCTAGCTTCCAAAGGAAGCAGACTCAGAAGTCACTACTATAAAAAGCATATACAACAACGCTCATCTTACCACGGTCCTTTTAAGGACCGTGGTGACATCTCTAAATTCGGACGCCAACATTTTCTTTTATTGTTTAATTAAAAATTATTAATATATTACCATGATTAGTTAGTCCAACTGTGGTGATATAATCAATCTTTCATAAGTTCGAATCTCAGCGTCTGAAAATAATTTATTTCTTTAACATTTTAGTTGCGTCTTTCTTTTTTATTTATTTTTAAATAAAAAATAAATGTGATATCATTACAGTTGTTTAAATCAATCGTTGTTGTAGATTTTCATTTTGTTTTAAAATTATTAAAAGGTTAAAAACTGGTGCTCCTTTATAAAATTTTATTAAGTAAATTATATATCACCACGGTAGTAGTAAGTGATCGTAGTGGTATCCCTTATTCATTTTCAAGTAACACAACTAACTAGCTTGTCTCTTCAGTTGCCATTTTTTCCACTGAGAAACGAAATAAGATGGTTTCAACCCTAACATTCATAGTTCATCGATCATTAACGAAACAAAACATGATTTCAACCCTAACATTCATCGTTCATTTTGATTTCAACTATTTTCATCGTTCGTCGTTGCCGTTTTTGCTCAAGAACTGTCATCACATTTACTTATTAATCACAACATAATCTCCTTTATTTGTTCATCACATTTTTGGTACATATTGTGTTCCTCATACATCTACAGTAACTTCAGTTGCCATTGTTTTTTATGTTTATATTTATGTTGCTGATGTTGAATGTTTAAGGTTATTGTTGTTGTTTTTTTAATGTGTTTGATCACATTTGATTAATATTTTGTTGTTGTTGTTGTTGTTGTTATTGTTATTGTTGTTTTTGTTGAATGTGTATGATCACATTTGATTAATATTTTGTTGTTGTTTTTATTTGTTGAGTGTGTGTATATGAGACATTTGTTTAATCTTTTGTTGTAGTTATTGTTGTTGTTTTTGTTGTTATTTGTTGAATGTGTGTATATGAGACATATGTTTAATCTTTTATTGTAGTAGTAGTTGTTGTTGTTATTGTTGTTATTGTTGTTGTTGTTATTGTTGTTAAATGTGTATGATCATATTTATTTGGTTAAGATTGGTTTAATATTTTATTGTTGATTTTGAACATATAAATGTTGTCTTCTTCATCTAGTAGCGACGGAACTTATACAGACGAAACTCATACAAATGATTCTCAAGACGGAAAGAAAAGAAAACAAAGAGGTGTCATAACAATGGTTCGACTAACAAAAGTCCACAACTCTGATGTGTTTCCTAGAGTAGTTGATGGTGATTGTTCTTTGCTTTTTAAGTTATATTGCGTTCTTTGGACCAATCCACAACAAGTTGAGATGCTACACAGACTTTTCTTGACATTCTTAAATTATAACATTATTTGTTTGAATAGGCCATGAAGTAATATGAAGCATTACATTCATCTTCAATACATTACAACTTTCACCATTGTGATGCATTCACTTAGCACCTTCACCAATGGAAGAAAAACATGCTCTTAATATATAAAGTGGAAGTCGCAAAAAGGAAAAAGAGTTGTAGCTATATAAGTTATTACTCGAAAGCCAAATATTTTTGTTGATGATAGTTGTAAAATCACCAATTGAGTTTGTAACATTGATTTGATTGGGCCAGTTTACATTTAATCAAATAAAAGTGAATGTAAAGATCATTCGTTGAAGGGTGATCTTGTGGAATTGAATAGGATGCAACTCTTAGAAAAATGTGAACTTTGTCATGAGTGTCGAGAGATCAAAAGTAAAAAAATTATTGAAACAAATCAATGAATGGAAATAACTGAGTTTTGGTGTACTATGAAATTCAAATATTTATAGAGTGAATGAAGGCTTGGAATCGATTTTTTTATTTAAAAATAAACAAATATTTTAAACTTGATATGCATACAAATATATATAATTTAGAAGAAAAAAATAAAGGAAATATATTTTAACCTAATCTATAACTTATTAAAATAAAAAGAGTGGTGAGTATTGATGATAGCGATAAAGTAGGAGCAACAGATCTAATATTAGTATCTCACACAGATTATTGAGAAAAAAGTGCAGTTATTATACTAAGATAATATGTTCATCACATAATTTTTTATTTTGCTAATTAAAACATATAAACTTTATAAAATATTTAAAAAGTCTAACACCAAATCTTGATAAAATATAATAAGAGTAGACGCTTTCTTATGTCGTAGGCGTCTGCATTTGTACTCAAAATTCTACAAACTCAAAGTATTTGTGTGATTGAGAAACGAGTGAAGAAATGTGCGTATGTGATTCATATTTACAAAATTCAAGTCTTTTACATTAGTCATTTTATGAATTTAATTTACTTTCAGTCACTTTATTCTCAAATCCTTCATATTTCGATTTTAGTCAATTTAATTTATTATCACTCAAGCATTGCATTTTGATTTTTATACCAACATATTGTTCGAAAGTCATGATTCACACAAATATGTTTCGGGATCTTTTCGAGTTTAATCCCTTAAGTATTAATTGAAACTCATTTTGTTTACCAAATATACAAGTAAACACTGATGTAAGATATGAAAGAAAAATGTCTAGAGATACATATCCGGACCATCCACGAATGTTTGAATAAATAGTATTTACGAAGATGCATATTCGGAAGGACTTTTTACACATACAGATTTGTATCTCCAAATTATATTTTAATGAAAAATGGATGTCTCTTCAATCTGGTATGAGAAATAGCTAAAAATAGATGTGTTCGAGGATATTCTGAACTTTTCATAATGGTATGAGATAACACATAAGGGTGAAAAGTGTTAAATATGTAATTCATTGTTTTAGTTAGATTAGATTTGATTTAGAAATATCATATTTGATTTATTAAGATTAAATTAGATATTTTTGGGCTTTTATAGTTTGTACTTTAGCTTGAGATGCAAGTTAACCTAAACCTATAAATACGGAGGAACCATTTTCATTGTAATAATCACAGTTGTGGGCAGAGAGTTACTCTGGAATTCATACTCATCTTCTTTAAACGTGTTCCTGTTTTTGTTCATTGTCATTGCATAACAATATTGATATCAAGATTGGATAGGAATTTCCATAGGTTGTGGTTGTATTCCAACATCTGGTATCTAGAGCTCCGATTTTTATTCAAGGGAAGAAAAAATGTGATGGAGATGAATTACCCGAACGGTCACTTTCTATCAAATCTTCCAATTCTCAAGAAAGATAATTATGAGAATTGATGCAAGCAGATTAAGGTGGTTTTTTGTTACCAAGATGGTTGGGATCTTGTGACGGAGGGATTATCATCGCTTGCAGAAACTGCGACAGATCGGGAGAAAGCACCATATAAAGAATTAAAGAAGAAAGATTATAAAGATCTCTTTATAATCCATCAATGTGTTGATCCAAATAACTTTGAAAAGGTTAGTGATGTAGAATCAACAAAAGAAGCTTGGGAGATTCTTGAAAAATCGTTTGGAGGCGCAGAGAAAGTGAAACATGTGAGGTTACAAACTCACAAAAGAACTTATGAATTGCTTCAGATGAAAGACAATGAAAGTATAACAAATTTCTTCACCAGAGTTACAAAGTTGGTGAGTCAAATCAAGGTATGTAAAGAAGTGTTGACATCAAGAACAGTTGTGTCAAAGATCTTGAGGTCATTGGCTCAAAATTTGACCACGTGGTAGTAGCCATAGAAAAGTCAAAAGACTTGTCAGTATTGACGAAGGAAGAGCTTCAATGGACGCTTGAGTCTCATAAACAACGGATGGATGAAAGAGCTCCAGGAAAGTCGAAGAGTGATATGGCTTTGCAGGCGCAATCAGAAAAAGAAAGAAAAGGAAAAGGAAGCTGGAATGGAAACAAAGGTAGAGGAGGCTACACCAATTCGACTGGTCAAAATTAACATGAAGGAAACTGGTCGAATCAAAGAAAACCCTGGAACCAAAGCAACTAAAGAGGTGGTGATGCAGGTAGAGGAAGAGGTGGTGGTCAAAAGCCTGCCAAAAGTTACATTCAGTGTTTCAATTTTCAGAAGTACGGCCACTATTTTAATGATTGTCCAGAAAAGAAGAAGAATCAAGAAACTGATGCAAAGATGGCAAAACATGAAGAAGAATATATGTTGTTGATGGTCACAACAAGAGACGAAGAGAGATTCCAAGACCAGTGGTACTTGGACTCAGGATGCTCATCACACATGTCTGGAAAGAATGATTAGTTTGTTAACATGAAGCCCTCGTCGAAGAACACGATGAAGTTTGAAAATGACAACATTCTAGCAACTGAAGGTGTTGGTGATGTTCAGATCATGAGGAAGGATGGCAAAAAATCAATAATTTAAAATGTGTTATACATACCAGGCATGAAAAGTAACCTGTTCAGAATAGGACAACTTGTTGAAAAGAACTACAAGGTAGTTTATCAAAGACAAGATGAGGAGCATTCTCGATGCAAGTGGTAGGTTGATATTGAAGGCTCCAATGTCTTAGAATAGGACCTTCAAGATTGAAATCAATGTGATGGAGCACAAGTTCCAAGCAACTGCAGTCAACCGAGATGAGTGGTTATGGCATTTTTGACTAAGCCATCTCAACTTCAATGACATCAGAGAGCTAAAGAGAAGAAATATGGCTTCAGGATTACCTGAAATTGTCATTCCAAGTGAAGTCTGTGAAGAGTGTGTACACTCGAAACAACACAAGAATAGCTTCAGCAAGGATGCAGGAAGGAAGTCAAAGGTAATTCTAGAAGTCATATACTCTGATGTATGTAGTCCAATTCAGGTGGATTCGATTGCAGGCAACATATACTTTGTCAAGTTCATAGATGATTATAGTTGAAAGTTGTGGACTTACCTCATCAAGAAGAAAAGTGATGTGATCGAGGTATTTGTCAGATTCAAATCTATGGTCGAAAGACAGAGTGGTCGAAAGCTAAAAATTCTTAGGACTGATGGTGGTGGAGAGTATGTGTTGAAAGAGTTCGATGCATTATGTGAAAAAGAAGGGGTTGTGCGTGAGGTGGTGCCACCTTACACTCTACAGCAAAATGGAATTATAGAAAGAAAGAACATAGCCATCATGAACATTGTGAGAAGTATGTTGAATGGAAAGAATTTATCCAAAGAATTATGGAGAAAAGCGATTTCGACAACAACACACATATTAAACAGATGTGCGACGAAGAAGCTTGAAGGAATCACACCAGAAGAATATTGGTTTGGTGTCAAGCCTAGCCTCAATCACTTGAAGGTGTTTGAATCTATAGCACATAGACATATGTCAGATCAGTTGAGAAGGGAGCTTGATGACAAGTCGAATTAGATGATTTTGATAGGATATCATTCGATTGGAGGTTACAAGTTGTTCGACCTAGTGAATAAGTAGGTATTGATCGGAAGGGACGTTATCATAGATGAGCTTAAAGAATGGGATTGGACTGAGAATGTTAATAAGGATTCAGTGAGAATATCTTGTGAAGAACCAGCCACTGAAGTTGAAAGAGAAGTTCGACAGGAATAAGTCAGAGATGAAGCAGGCCTAAGCAGACCTCGACGAACAAGACACATTCCTACAAGGTTTCAAGAATGTGTGATTACATCAGATGATGTGGTCAATGAATAGGGTGGGCTAGTACACTATGCTTTCTATGCATATTTTGAACCAGTCAATGCAGCTGAGACATTGAAGGATTCGAAGTGGGTGAAACCAATGAATGAGGAGTTAGACTTCATCGAAGTCAACAACACCTGGTCATTTTTTGAATTGTCTCAAGGCAAGAAAGTAATTGATGTTAAGTGGATTTACAAGGTAAATGTGAATCCTAAAGGAGAAGTAACTTGACACAAGGCGAGACTTCTGGCGAAAGAATTTCTTCAAAAGGAAGGAATCGACTTCGACGAAGTGTTTGCACCTGTTGCTAGAAACGAAACAATCAGGTTGGTTGTTGGTCTAACAAATATGAACAATTGGCACACATGTCAGATGGATGTGAAATGTGCATTCCTTAATGGCCCCTTAGATGAAGAAGTTTATGTTGCACTACTAGTTGGATTTATGAAACAAAGCGAAGAAAGAAAGGTGTACAGGTTGCATAAATCCCTGTATGGACTTAAGCAAGCTCCAAGAGCTTGAAATAAGAAGATTGACAACTTTCTAAGGGAGAAAAAATTTGTGAAGTGCACAACAGAGCATGGAGTATATGTAATGATAAGAAATAATGAATTGTTTATACCATGTCTCTATGTCAATGACATGTTGATAACATAAAGTTGCAAGAAGGAGATCAAAGACTTCAAACATGACCTAAGTGATGAGTTTGAAATGTCAGACTTGGGAAATTTCTCATATTTCCTTGGCATCGAATTCTACATGACTGGTAGAGATTTGATGATGCATCAAAGAAGATATGTAAGTCAAATACTCAAGAGATTTAAGATGCAAGATTGCAACCCAACTTCGATTCCAGGCTGAGACTAGATTGTAACTGTCGAGGGATTCAAATGAAGATGATGTTTATCCTATCTAATATAGAAGACTTATTGGGTCACTTCGATACCTTTGTCACACAAGGTCTGACTTAACATACAGTGTGGGTATGGTAAGTAAGTTCACGCAGAGGCTAAAGGTGTCACACCTTGCAGCGACAAAGAGGATACTGAGGTATTTGAAAGGAACTCTCGACTACGACATTTTGTTTTCTACTGCTGATGAAGGAAAATAATGCAAGTTAGTGAGATACACCGACTCTAGTTAGTGTAGTGATGTTGAGGATAGAAAATCCACAACAGGCTATGTGTTTATGTTAGGTGGTGCACCAGTTACTTGGAGATCGTGAAAGGAGCCATTAGTGGTATTGTCGTCATGCGAAGCAGAATACATAACTACTTCTCTTTGTGCATGTCAAGCAACATGGATGGTGAACATGGTCGAAGAGGTTACATGGAAGAGTCGTGGAGCAATTACCTTTAAGATCGAAAACATGTCAGCTATCAACTTGACGAAGAATCCAATAGCACATGGTCGAAGCAAGCACATCGAAATCAGGTTCCATCATCTTCGAGAACAAGTAGCAGAAGGGAAGATGAACTTGGAACACTACAGAACTGAGAATCAGAATGCAGACATCATGACGAAGAGAGTGTAAGTCGAAGTGTTCAAAAAGTTAAGGTCTATGATGAATGTAGATAGTTTAGACATAATGAATTAGGTGGTGTGTTAAATATGTAATTTATTGTTTTAGAAAGATTAGATTTGATTTATAAAGATCATATTTGATTTAGAAAAATTAGATTAGATATTTTTGGACTTTTATAGTTTGAACTTTAGCTTGAGATGCAAGTTAACCTAAATCTATAAATAGGGAGGAACTTTTTTCATTGTAATAATCAAGTTTGATAATCACTGTTTTGCAGTTGCAAAGTAATAATAAAATTTCACAATTGTGGGCAGAGAGTTACTCTGCAGTTCATACTTATCTTCTTTAAACATGTTTTTTGTTTTTGTTCATTGTCATTACATAACAATCTTGAGATCAAGATTGAATAAGAATTTTGCATAGATTATGATTGAATTCCAACAAAAATAGTATTTCCTTTTTTTATTTTCTTCAACCAATCCACAACAAGTTAGATGCTACACAGACTTTTGTTGATATTCTTAAATTATAACATTGTTTATTTAAATAGGCCATGAAGTAATACGAAGTTTTACATCCATCTCCAATACATTATGACTTTCACCGTTGTGACGCGTTCGCTTAACACCTTCACCAATGGAAGAAAAACATGCTCTTAATATATAAAATGGAAGTCCCAAAAAGGAAAAAGAGACATAGCTATATAAGTTGTTACTCGAATGCCAAATATTTGCGTTGATGATAGTTGTAAAATCATCAATTGAGTTTGTAACATTGATTTGATTGGGCCAATTTATATTAAATCAAATGAAAATGAATGTAAAGATCATTCGTTGAAGGATGATCTTATGGAATTGATTAGGATGCAACTCTAAGAAAAATGTGACCTTTGTCATGAGTGTTGAGAGATAAAAAAAAATTATTGAAATAAATCAATGATTGGAAATAATTAAGTTTTTGTGTACTATGAAATTGAAATATTTATAGAGTGAATGAAGGCTCTAAAATCAATTTTTTTATTTAAAAATAAAAAAAATATTTTAAATTTGATATGCGTACAAGTATATATAATTTTAAAAAATAATAATAATAAAAAATAAAGAAAAAATAGTTTAACCTAATCTGTAACTTATTAAAATAAAAGGAGCAATATATATTGATGATAGCGGTAAAGTAGGAGCGACAAATCTAATATTGATATTCTCACAAATTATTAATAAAAAGTGCAGTAATTATACTAAGATTATATGTTCATCACCCAGTTTTTTATTTTGTTAATTCAATCGTAAAAAATTTATAAAATATTAAAAAAAATGTTAACACCAAATAGGCACTTAATTATATCGTAGGGGTCCACAATTGTACTCAAAATATTACAAATTAATTTAAAGTATCTTCATGATTGAGAAACAAGTGAGAAATGTACGTATATGTTCTATATTTATAAATTCAAGTCTTTTACATTAGTCATTTTCTGCATTTAAGTTATTTTCAGTTATTTTATTCTCAAATTTTTTTATATTTCGATTTTAGTCAATTTAAGTTATTGTCACTCAAACTTTGCATTTCGAGTTATGTAACAACATGTTGTTCGAAAGTCATGATTCACACATATGTTTCGGAATCTTTTCGAGTTTAATCCCCTAAGTATTAATTGAAACTCGTCTTGTTTACCAAATTTCCAAGTAAACATTGACATAGGATATAAAAGAAAAACGTCTGGAGATGCATCTTTGGGCCATCTACAAATATTTGAATAAATAGTATTTATGAAGATGCATATTCTGACGCACTTTTTACACATACGAATATGCATTTTCAAATTAAATTTTAACTTAAAAGAGATGTCTCTTTAATCTGGTATGAGAAATAGTTCAAAATAAATACGTTCGAGGAAATTCTAAACTTTTTATAATAGTATGAGATAACATGTAAGAGCAACTTTAACGCAGAGTTGTTAAACCAAAATTCTTTATAGCTTACGTTAGTAATAAGAAATTTGCATTACAGGAGAGCTGACATGGCATCCAAGTGAACTAAAATTTAGTTCCCATCATCTATATAGTTAACGTTAACTATGTGAAATCTATTATAATATTATTTAATATTAATAAAATATTCCAAATATTCCAACAATATTAAAGTAAGAGTATGCTATTTGAAAATAGTAACGGTCATATTATCATTTTTTACCTTTTATTAATTCTATAGAAATTTTAATTTTTTTTACACACAGTTTTACTTTTAAATTTTTTCCTTTCAATTTCCAATCTTATTTATTTATTAAATTGATCCCAACCAATCAAATCCTTATTATAATTATATTCCTATGAAAATGTAATTTTTTTATGTATTATTGTTGTGAATTTTGTATCATTTTTAATTTTATAATAAAATATATTTAATATTATTTTTAAGTTTTTAAGGTAAATTTTATTTAAAAAATTATATGTATTTTAATTAAAATAATTAAGTTAATGGTAACTTGAATAAAAAATATAAAATGTGGGGTCAAGTTTTGGTTTCTTATAGACAACCACCATTAAAGTAAAAACTACTCAAATCAACTATAAATTTTTTAAATCCTACAAATCACTTTGGGCCCACAAAAAGTATCTTAGTTTACCCATTTAATTTACTCCCACTAAAGATGCTCTAAGGGTGAAAAGCAAGGATGAATGTCTAAACTATTCATGCATAAATATATAAATTTATGACATTAAAAAATGTAACACCATTTTTAAATTATGAATATTTTTAATGACATAAAATTTTCTTCATTTTTATGAAATTAAGATTTTATTGACATATGTTTTTTTTCCAATATATAAGCAACTTATAAATTATTTAGCTCTCATCTAACTATATATTTGGTTGTTATAAATATTCATGGCAAAAATATCTTTCAAATTATTAATTATTATAGAAGAGTGTAAATTGGGTGTATAACTGTATATTTGTAACTAATTAAATATCTTTGCATATCAAATTAGTTTATAACGAGGAATAAATTGTAGAGGAGTATAGATTTATGAACTAATTTTTTATATAATATCTTAGGTGTAATATATATATATATATATATATATATATATATATATATATATATATATATATATATATATATATATATATATATATATATATATATATATATATATATATATATATATATATATATATATATATATATATATATATATATATATATATATATATATATATATATATATATATATATATATATATATATATATATATATTACACAGAGTTTTATTGACATTCTTAAATTATAACATTATTTATTTGAATATGCCATGAAGTAATACAAAGTGTTACATTATGACTTTCATCATTGTGATGCATTTGCTTAGCACCTTCACCAATGGAAGAAAAGCATACTCTTAATATATAAAGTGGAAGTCGCAAGAAGGAAAAAGATTCATAGTTATATAAGTTGTTAATCGACAGTCAAATATTTTTGTTTGATGATAGTTGTAAAATCATCAATTGAGTTTGTAACATTGATTTGATTGGGCCAATTTATATTAAATCAAATGAAAATGAATGTAAAGATCATTCATTGAAGAATGATCTTGTGGAATTGAATAGGATACAACTCTAAGAAAAAGGTGAACTTTGTCATGAGGGTTGAGAGTGTTGGTGCAAAGGTGAATAAATGATGAACAAAGGAAATATTCTATTAAGAATGACGGCTACAAAACATGATAAAAATTACAATGATTGTCACCCTATTTATAAGCTAAAACTAGGGTTACTAGAATAAGATAAAATACTAAAATACCCTCTAACAAACTTAGGGGCTAAGAAAATAGTACAACTAAATAAATATGAATTACTATTAATATTCTAATATCATCCCTTAATTCATATTCCATCAAAACTTGTAACACCAATTCTATCCCTTAGTCTAAGAAATTGATCAGTCTTGATAGCTTTCGTCAGAACATCTGCCAACTGCTTCTAAGTGCTGCAGTGTACAACTTCTAACACTCCACTCTGAACTTGATGTCTCAGAAAATGATACTTGGTCTCAATATGCTTGCTTCTCCCATGCAACACTGGGTTTCTGGCAAGATTGATTGCAGACTTGTTGTCAATCATCAACTTCAGAGGTTTGTCTACTTTAATCTTCAGATCCTGCAACAGATTCAGAATCCACACAGCTTGGCATGCAGTAACAGCACCTGCAATGTATTCAGCTTCACAGGTTGACAACGCCACAACAGGTTGCTTCTTGGAACACCAAGAAATGGAACCTCCCAGAAATTTGAACAAGTACCCAGATGTACTTCTTCTGTCAACGCTGTCTCCACACCAATCAGAGTCTGAATAACTCAGAAGTTCTGACTCATTATTTCCTCCAGAGGGAAATAACACTCCATACTTCAGAGTTCCTTTGATATACCTCAGAATCCTGACAGCAGTTTGGTAATGAGACCACTTAGGTTTACTCATGAACCTACTAACCATCCCAACTGAGTAGCAAATATCAGGTCTGGTATTGCACAGATACCTCAGAGAACCAACCAACTGTTTGAAGGTTGTAGCGTCCACATCCTTTCCTTCAGAGTCTGAATCCAGTTTCTGATTTGTATCAGAAGGTGTGACAGCCATCTTACAATTCTTCAGATCAAATCTCTTCAGAAGTTCTAATTCATACTTGAGCTGATGCAAAATGATACCTTTCTCAGAATATCTGAACTCCATCCCTAGAAAGTATGTCATTTTGCCTAGATCAGTCATTTCAAATTCATTCATTAGAACCTTCTTGAACTTGGCTACCTCCTGTTCAGAACTTCCAGTCAGCAGTATATCATCAACATATAAACATACTAGAGTCATATTGCCTTCAGAAGTATGCTGAACATAGACACCGTACTCCATCTCACATTTCTGAAAGCCTTGCTTCTTGAAAAATGAATCAATCTTCTGATTCCAAGCTCTGGGCGCTTGTTTCAATCCATATAGAGCTTTGTATAATCTGTACACCATCCCTTCCTGATTTTTTTCCACAAATCCAGGAGGTTGTGACACGTAAACTTCTTCTTCTAATGGACCGTTCAGAAATGCATATTTTACATCTAAATGCATCAGAGGCCAATTCCTGTTAGCAGCTATTGCAATCACCATTCTGATTGTTTCATGTATTGCTACAGGTGCAAACACTTCAGAGTAATCCAACCCAGGTTTTTGTAGAAATCCTCTGGCTACCAACCTTGCTTTATGTTTGCCAATTGAGCCATCTGGCTTTAACTTCTGCTTGAAAACTCATCTGACGCTGATGGCTTTCTTGTCTTTTGGAAGTTCTGTCAGCTTTCAAGTCTTGTTTCTCTCTATAGCATCAAGTTCTTCTTTCATGGCCTTCAGCCAGAGCTTCTGCTTAAGAGCCTCCTCTGTACTTATAGGTTCAGAGTCTACTAACATGGCACACTGAATAACTTCTCCTTCAGAGTCTACTTCAGTGTCTTGCAGCATGTCAAATTCTGCAAATCTTCTGGGAACGCTTCTGATTCTTTGTGGTCTCTGAACTTGTTCAGAGTCTTGAGCTTCAGAGTTTCCAGCTTCAGATGGTTGACTTCCTCTAGAGCTTTGACCATCTTCAAGATCTGGCATATTTTCAGAGTTTTGGCCATCTTCAGAGTCTGAATTTCCACCAGAATCTGGATTACCATCAGAGTCTGGATCATCAGAGTCACCTTCATCTTCTGAGTCTTCTCCAGAGTCAGAATCACTATCAGAGTCAGAATCAACGTCAGAGTTTACTTCAACTTCAGAAATTCTTAACTCTGACCTTTCTTCAGAAGTTCTAACATCAGAATCAGATTGAGACTTATCCCAATTCCAAACTTCTGATTCCTTCACAATCACATCTCTGCTGAATTCAATTTTATTGGTTTCTGTACAATAGAGCTTGTATGCACCTGTACTGTGGTACCCCATCAGAATCATCACTTTGCTTCTATCATCCAGCTTCTGTCTTCTAGCTTCTGGAACATGTTTATAGCAAACAGAACCAAACACCTTCAGATGACTAACACTTTGCTTGTCTCCAGTCCACTTCTTCATAGGAACTATTTCCTTCAACTTCTTCGTAGGACATCTGTTGAGTACATACGTTGCAGTGGCAACAGCTTCTCCTCCAGAGCTTCTGAGGAAGCTTCTTCTCCTTTAGCATGCTTCTCACCATATCAAGCAAAGTGCGATTTCTTCTTTCAGCAAGACCATTGTGTTGAGGGGTATAAGGAGCAGTAACCTCATGCTTAATTCCATTCTCCTCACAGAACTTCTAGAACTCTTTGGAGTTATACTCACCTCCACCGTCAGTTCTAAGAATCTTCAACTTCTGACCACTATGATTCTCAGCCTTCATTCTGAATTTCTTGAATTCATCAAACACCTCGTGTTTGAACTTAATAAGGGATACCCATGTCATTCTTGTGAATTCATCAACAAATAACACAAAGTATTTATTCCCTCCAATTGATGCTACTGGAAATGGACCACACACATCAGAATGTACAACTCCCAAGGCATGTTTTGCTCTTGGAGCAACTTCTGACGCAAATGGCAAACATGGTTGTTTTCCTTTCATGCAAACTTTGCATGACTTTTCAGGCTTCTTAATTGCAGGAATTCCATGTACCAGCTTCTTTGAATTCAGATGTTTTAGGCTTCTGAAATTCAAATGACCAAATCTTCTGTGCCACAGCTCACTCTCCTTCTCAGCACATGTTGCACTGAGACATTCTGAGTCTGCAGTTCTGACATTCACCTTGAATGTTCTATTCCTTCCCTGTTCTGACTCCATAATCAACTTCTGATTGTAGTCATACAGCTTCAGAAGATTGTCCTTCATGGTAACTGAAAAACCTTTCTCAATAAATTGTCTCACACTCATCAGATTGCTTCTGATGTCAGGTACATACCACACGTTCTGAATCAATGCTGTTTTCCCATTGTTCAGAGTCACTCTGACATTTCCCATACCTTCTGCATTAAGATATTTGTCATCAGCACATCTGATCTTTGTCCTCTTTTCAGAGTCAAAGTCAACCAGCCATTTCTTGTTTCCAGTAAGATGATTTGAACAGTCAGTGTCCATATACCACCAGTCTGTCAGATCCATATCATCAGATTCAGAGGCCATCAATAGCATAGATTCATCATCAGAACTTCTGGCTATATTTGCTTCTTCTGATTTTCTCTCTTTGTTTGACCAACAATCTCTAGCAAAGTGACCAAACTTCTTACAACAGTAGCATTGGATCTTCTTCTTGTCATACTTCTCTTTTCCCTTCTGAGCATTCTTTTGCCTATCAGAGATTGAGCTTTCTGACTTCTGACCACCATCATATCTTCTCTTGGCTTCTGACTGCTTCTGATACTTCCTATCAGAAGTTGCTTTCAGAGCCTGCTGCTCTACTTCCCTTTCAGAAGTTCTCTCAATCAAACGCAACTTTTGTGCTTCTAAACTGCTCTGCAGCTCTTCAATTCTCATGGTACTCAGATCTTTGGAATGTTCTATTGCTACCACAATGTAATCAAATTGAGAGGTAAGGGATCTCAATACCTTCTCCATGATTGTTTCTTCAGAAAGAGTTTCTCCACACGCCTTCATCTCATTAGTGATCAGAATCACTCTGGAGATGTATTCAGAAACTTTCTCATTATTCTTCATGTTGAGATTCTCATATTGCTTTCTCAAGGACTGAAGCTTCACCTTCTTCACTGATGCGTCACCACCATAACATCTAACCAGTGTGTCCCACGCAGCCTTTGCTGTCGTTGAATCTGCAATCTTCTCAAACACATTTACATCAACACATTGATGAATAAAGAACAATATTTTCTGATCCTTCTTCCTTAGTTCCTTCTGCGCGTTTTTCTGTTCATCTGTTGCATCTGCTGCTACCGGAACATAACCATCAGTGACAAGATCTAAAACATCTTGAGCACCAAACAATACACGCATTTGGATCATCCAACGATTCCAGTTTTTACCGTCAAATACTGGAAGATTGGTGTTCATGTTGCCGTTTCCGTTCATCTTCACCTTGCACAATACACTCAAATTTCTCACACAGTGTTTCCCAACCCACAGAATAAAATTCTGATCAGATTTTGTTCAAGATTCAACACGAATCTAAGAATCAAAATCAAACACACAAGACCTCACGTTCACTCGTGTTTCCCGTGTTTCCCAATGAATCTGAACAGGAGCTCTAGATACCAATTGTTGGTGCAAATGTGAATAAATGATGAACAAAGAAAATATTCTATTAAGAATGACGGCTACAAAACATGATAAAAGTTACAATGATTGTCACCCTATTTATAAGCTAAAACTAGGGTTACTAGAATAAGATAAAATACTAAAATACCCTCTAACAAACTTAGGGGCTAAAAAAATAGTACAACTAAATAAATATGAATTACTATTAATATTCTAATAGAGAGATTAAGAAAAATTATTGAAACATATCGTTGATCGAAAATAACCGAGTTTTGGTGTACAATTAAATTTAAATATTTATAGAGTGAATGCAAGTATATATAACTAAATAATATGTAACTTATTAAAATAAAAAGAGTTGGTAAATTAAAGTAGGAGCAATAAATCTAATATTAATATCTATAACTATATATAAAGATGATAGATGATTTTCGACTGACTTATTTAATTCCCAATTTATCCTTTAAAATATATATATAATTTATTTAATTAAAAAGATAAAGTACTAATAAATATTTACAATTTTAAAAAATGCATAATTGCCAAAGTTGGTTTTTAAAATTTTTCACAACCCTCTCAAAATATAACTTTCATTCCAATAGTAACTTCCATTCTGTATATATTAAATGATAAACAAAGACCCGATATGTTTCTTCTCTCTCTGCTATAAATATTCATAGAAGTAGTTATGTTACTTAGTATGTCGTGTTGTGATGCGCTATATGGACGACATGCGTCAATAAGTGTTAGACGATGGCGCAGATCTAGAAGGGGGGTTGAATAGATCGCTTGCTTAAAAAAGTCGACGCTACCAATAAAATTGGTTTTTAAAAATTGTTTGATTTGCGGAAGCGGTCGAAGAACTATATCGTCTATAACAAACGTGTCATACCCCAAGTTTTACCCTTAGATCATTAGGTTTATTTCGCATTTCATTTTGTTCTGCATTACGTTTTAACTAACCGCTAACCAGTTTGCTCAGTCTGTTCGCTTTTACAGAAAATACGTTGTGTGCGTTTTAATTCATAAAGTGTTGTCGTATCAGTAGCCTGTTGACGATTACGAAGCAAATTCGTTATCAGAGGTTCCTCAAACGATTAGGGTTTTTGTGTCCGGATCATGCGATTTTTATTTGAGAATGGGTTGAATTTTATGACAGGTTACTCAAGATACAATTCAGATTTAAATGCGGAGGAAAGTTCCATTTTTCTATTAAATTGGATTTCTCTGTTTATCTGTTCAAGGTCGTATTCACCGATTTTATTATCCAGTACAATTTAATTTGCAAGGGATTCGTTTGAACTCGGAAGTTACGTTGGATGTAATTTAATTCTAAGTTGTGCAAGATATTTAGCTCGGGCGTCGAAACGCTAAATTTTTATTCAGATGAATTTAGTCGGAGAATAA
Organism: Lathyrus sativus; assembly: GCA_963859935.3. Lineage (NCBI taxonomy): Eukaryota > Viridiplantae > Streptophyta > Magnoliopsida > Fabales > Fabaceae > Lathyrus > Lathyrus sativus. The sequence continues at coordinate 6,844,476 of OZ012741.1, read as the reverse complement.
AAACTCATTTTATTAAAAATTGAATTTATTTATTCAAGTGCTATACAGTTTTTATTATAATATGCTTGGAATTACAAATTACATCCTAAGGTCCTAAGAGTTCCTAATTTTTTTCTCAAGTGGTCTTCATGTCTGATTTTCAATCTCCGAGTATCCGAACCTGCAAAACAAACAATGTCAGGAAAACTGTCAATTGGTTAGAAATAATTTTATCCGAAAAAATGGTTTTTTAGTTGTTGTGATACCCTCAGGAAATTATCATCATCGGGTATGTTAGGAGGGCAACGCAACGTTCCGTCGCCAGCTACCGACTCCACTTTCCGACCTCGGCAAACCCGGCAACATCTGTTCAAAATTTTTTCGACTGAGAGAGAAATGTTTCAGAGAAAAAGAGATTATTTGAAAAAATGAGTTTTTTTCGTTCAGCCAAACAAGACTTAGAAAATCCAGACATAAAAATCCAACGGTCAAAAACCAATCTGGATGTCCAAAGTACAAACCCATATCCAGTTTCGTACCAAGAACAGCCAAGTCCGCAAATCTCTGTTCCAAAATAAATCAAAACAGAATCTCCATGAAAAACGCGCAACAAAACGGTTACTAGAAAACCGGATATGCGTCAAGCCTATGGAATCTGATAACGAGCTATGAGAATCACTACGTTAATCACACTATCAATTCGATTTAGCTCACTATATGGTGTGACTAGTTCCAATGCCTTAAAAATATTAACACAATGAAAGGACAGCACACAAGGCTTTTGGTTCAGACAATTTATCAAACACTTGGCGTGCAGAACACTACAAATGAGTTTCACTTTGAGTGAGTTGCTCAAGTTTCCTTGTACAACCTATGATTGTACTAGATTCAAAATCAGTTTAGCAATACTCAAACCATACCTAGATTGATATAATTATTTGCACTAAAACCACAAATATTAAGCAATATAAAACGTAAGGCAAAAGACACAACGATTTTTTGAGGCAGTTCCCCTGTCGTCCTCACTCGGGGTACGTCTGCCCTCAATTCTAATAATAGAATTGAGACCTGTTAATATATAGATATAACATGTTGCTGAAAGTTTACACAAGATTTAAATAGAAATCAAACAAACGAACACTCTTGTTGTTATAGATACTATCTCCTCTTGCCCCTTGATTTGAATCGAATCAAGTCCTTCGACAGCTGTGAATAAACCTCCGATTGCGGCACTATCTTTGAACAACTTTTTGTCTTCAAATTCTGGCCCGGCTGATTTCAATCACCCGCGTGTCGAACCCGAAACTCTCCTTCACAATCCTCCGCTTACCGTTACTAAATCGACGGAACCCACCGCTCCTCGATTACCTTCACTTGACTGAATATGTGATGAGACGAATCGTGCAAAAACCCCCAAATTTAGAGAATCTTGGAGGACAAAACCCTAGAGGTTTTATTCAAGAAAAACTTGTCGATTCCTTAACCCGAACCGGATTACCAAATCTTCGGCTTCGAACATTATCACCTCTAACAAGGCACAATGCACAACAAATATGATTATGTGTGATTGTTGTGCTATACTATGAAGAGAATGAAGATGATGAGATCTAAATCGACGCATATTTCATTTTTCTTGTTTTTCTCAATGTTTTAAGTGAAACAAGCAACTGAACTTATATACCAAACATAATTGTCATAACCAATAAAACCACTTTACAAAAATAGTAGACATAACAGAAAAATGACATGAAACAGCGAGCGGTCGACCTATGCAGAGTGCAGGGTCGACCTGAGCTGACCCGAATGACAAACTTATGCAAACCACACAACCATGCGTCGACCGGAACAAGGTATGTGTAACACCCATTTTAATTATTTAGTCACTTTATTATTATTTTAAAAATTATATGTTGGTGTGCCCTTTGGTGGGGGTGTATTTGATGATGTTTGGTGGGTGTCCCTAATGTGGGAGGACTATTGGTGATATTTTGGTGTGAAATATAGTAATATAAAAATAATAGTAACATTGGTGGGGGTGTTATTATTATTATTATATTTATTATATTTGTTACTATTATTAATATTATTATTATTTTGGTGAAATAATAATATTAGTATTATTATATTATTATTATATTATTTTTATTAATATTATTATTATTATTGGTGTGATAATATTATTATTATTATAATTATAATTATTGTTGGGTGTATCACTATTATTATTATTATGTTGAATATTACTATAATATTATAATAGTATTATATTATATTATATTATTATTATTATAATAATGATTATTATAATTATTATTATTAGAATTATTATTGGGAATATTAGTGGTTGGAATAAGTAAAATAAGAGGTGAAAGGGTTATTGGGAAGTTAGAATGGAAATATGAAAAGTCACGATAGAAACCGTGAGGAAGGAAATATGAAGGGGTAGCAAGGAGATATTAGAAAAGTTGGAATGGAGAGGAAAGGGATTACCATAGGCGTGGGATATTGGTGTGATAATAATAATAGTATTATTATTATTATTATTATTACTATTATTATTAGTGTTATTATTATTATTATTATTAAAAGTATTATTATGATTATTGGAGAGATAATAATATTATTATTATTGTTATTATTAATAGTATTATTATTATTAAGATTATTATTATTATTATCATTATTATTATTATTAGAATTATTAATATTATTATTATTATTATTATTATTATTATTAATATGTGGTATTATTAATATTAGTAAGATTATATTAGTATTATTATTATTATTAAGATTATTAATATTATATTATTTTATTAGTTATTATTATTGGGATTAGAATAATTAAAAAGGGAAATAGAATATGAGGGGTTAGGAGAGTTACGATACATTTTAGAAAATTGAGAAAAAAGAGCTATAGAAAGAGAGAAGAGGAAAGAACGAGGAAAGTGAAAAAGAACGAAGGAAAAAGGGAACGAAGAACGGAAGAGGAAGGAGAAGGCCAAGAGACCAATTCTAGGAGGAATTCTATCGATCGACCAATTGTCAAGGTAAGGGGGGAGAAATTTGATTGGGAATGGTTTATACATGTATAGGGTAGAGGGGATTCCTTAACCCCGTAGGAATTTATCGTTATATAAAGTTTTATATTGGCATGCTATGATTATTGTTGATGTTGGGGGATTGATGAATGCTGATGATGCATTTTGGGGTATATATATATATGGTGATGATGTTACTGTAGTATTGATCCATTTTGTTGGATTGTTGATGTTACTGTAGTGTTGATAGTAACTAGGAATATAAAGCTGATGAGATTATGTGTTGTTACCGTAGTGTTGGCAATGACCGTGATTATAGCTTTGGGAAAAGTTATGTGTTGTTTCCCTATAGCATCGTTAATGACTATGGTTAGGACCTTGGTGAGATTCAGAGTGACTCTGAAATGTCGGTAATGTACCGTAATGTCGGTTCTAGAGTAGAAATTATAGGATAATTGGTAAGTATAATATCTATTGGCATGTTTGTGATTGTGGATTGATGTTGATGAATTATGGATTTTGGTGTATAGGCTGAGGTGTTGGTTTAGGGAGGTTCTGAGTAACCTCAGAGACTTTTGGTGAGATGTCTGAATTGGTCTCGTGTGATCCTTCTAGCCTTGCTGTAGTGTGAAAATGATGAGTATGGGATATAACTTGTGTACTTGGGGATAGTACGCGTTTCCCTTAATATTGTTGGTGAGCAATTAGTAATGTATATGTGTGTAGTGATCAGTAGGATCGTGTATCCCCGAGTGGGGGGGGGGGGGGGGGGGACGTAGTTATATCCGGTGTGATAGTATGAATTCGTTTACTATCTGATTGATTTATATGGTGTTGGTGTAATATATCTATACATATGCATTGTTGTATGATGATATGATCAGGAGGATCGTGTGCACTTAGCGTGCCAGAATATAATAATTATGCATTGGTGTCTTGCATATCATGGTGTTTTGGTGGGATGAATCATGTCTCAGGAGGAGCGTAAGTGATTCATCCGTACTCCTTTGTGGAGAATGGTGGGGGATAGATCATGTCTCAGGAGGAGCGTAAGTGATCTATCCAGGTTCGATTGAATGAACCAATGAGTCGGTACCGCATGCATGGTGTTGAGTTGCATAATTGCATTATAATATGTTATATTGTAATTTGAACAGTAGGTTCGTTATATGGTGTTGTTGGGGTGAATAATTGATGTGTTGGTGTGTTTTACTGCCTTATTACATGTATTACATTACCATTATATTTTTGATCATGATTTCTCACCCCTTGTTGTTGTTGTGGTCTGTGCTTCTTCGGAAGTACAGATAATCCAGGTGCTTAGCTAGCTTGGATATTGGTGTGACTGTCGAGTCTAGGATGCTCTGATACGTAGCACGGGACTTGGGCATTTTTATTGTTTCATGTTGAACTCCTATTTTTTTCCTGCGAACGTATCAAAATTTTTATTTAATTGTATTATTTAAATATTCCGCTGTATTTGGAGAAAAACCTTTTTTATAAGGAAACGTGATTTTTATGTGATATCCCACTTGGGAAGGAAACTCTGATTTTTATTATGTTATTCATATTTTATTTGTTTTGGGAAGTGGGGTGTTACAATTGGTATCAGAGCAGGTCGGTCCGTCCGGCCAGTGTTTTTGAGTCGAGTTGAGTCTGTCCGTTATGATGTAGTTGAATATCTTTTAACCTGGTGTTGTTATGTTTTGAGCAGTATGGCAGGAAGGAACGATGCTGCATTAGCTGCTGCTATGCAAGCAATGGCGCAAGCTGTTGCTAATCAGAATCAAACTGCAGATGCCCAATTCAGGAGTTTGGCGCAGTTTCGGAGCAACAAGCCGCCAACGTTTGAAGGAGGAATTCTGGACCCAGAAGCTACTCAGAAGTGGCTGAAGGCAATTGAGAAAATCTTCAGAACTATGGATTGTACTGATGAGCAGAAGGTGAGGTTTGGTACTCACATGCTGGAGGGTGAGGCTGAAGCTTGGTGGGACAATAGTCGCCAAAGATTGGAAGCTGCTGGAACTGCCATTACTTGGGAGGTAGTTCGGAAGGGTTTTCTGGAGAAGTATTTTCCGGAAGATATTCGGAGTGCTAAGGAAATTGAATTCTTAGAGCTGAAGCAGGGTAGTATGACTGTAGCAGAGTATGCTGCTAAGTTTGAGGAGCTGGTGCAGTATTGTCCTCACTATAATGTGGAAAGGGGCAATGACTTCTAAGTGCTTAAAGTTTGAGAATGGACTGCGTCCAGAGATTAAGCTGGGGATTGCTTGTCAGAAGATCAGGAGCTATCCTGAGCTGGTAAGCAGGAGCAGGATCTATGATAACGATAACCGGGCAAGGATTGCACACTACAAAGCTGTTAATGACCGTAAGGGTAAGCAGAGGTTTAGTGGTACTCCTTATGGTGTTGCTGCTGATAAGGGAAAACGTAAAGCTGTTGTTGATAAGAAGCCTAGAGATGGGAGAGCATCTGCTGAAGGGAAATGTTTTCGGTGCGGTGGTATGGGACACCGTGCTAATGATTGTCCTAATGAAGCCAAAAAGTGTTTTAAGTGTGGAAAACCAGGTCATGTGATAGCTGACTGCAGAGCAACTATGCCGACCTGTTATAACTGTGGTGAGAAGGGTCACATCAGTACCCATTGTGAGAAGCCGAAGAAGCCTCAGACGTCTCCGGCTGGTGGAAAAGTGTTTGCTTTGGCAGGAACTCAAGCTGCCAGTGATGAGCGTATTATCAAAGGTACTTGTATTATCAATAATATTCCTTTAACTGCTATTATTGATACGGGTGCAACACACTCGTTTATTTCTGTGGATTGTGTGGAGAGGATAGGATTGGTGCCGTCTACTCTGGAGAGACGAATGACTATTGAGACACCCTCTATAGGTTCAGTGACTACTTCTTTGGTATGCCTGAAGTGTCCGCTGACTATTTTCGGTAGAGAATTTGAAGTGGATTTGATTTGTCTACCACTTGGTAAATTGGATGTTATTCTGGGTATGAACTGGTTAGAGTTCAACCGAGTCTACATCGACTGTTTTCGGAAGGAATTGTTGTTCTTGACCCCTGAAGAGGAAGCTTTAGCAAGTTCTTTGTCTAATAAAGAATTGAGGGCCTTGTTGGAAGATGAAACTAGAGTGTTTGCTTTATTTGCAACTTTATCGGTGGATAGCAAAGTGTCAATGGAGGAATTGGCAGTGGTGAATGAATTTCCGGAAGTGTTTCCTGACGACATTACGGAATTGCCTCCGACGCGAGAAGTGGAATTTGGTATTGATCTTGTTCCTGGTACGAGGCCTATTTCTATGGCGCCGTACAGGATGTCTGCAGTGGAATTGGCTGAGTTGAAGTCTCAGATTGGAGAATTGTTGGATAGAAAGTTTATTAGGCCAAGTGTATCGCCGTGGGGAGCTCCAGTGTTGTTGGTGAAGAAGAAGGATGGTAGTATGCGTTTGTGCATCGATTACCGTCAGTTGAATAAAGTGACGATTAAGAATAAGTATCCTCTCCCGAGGATTGATGATTTGATGGACCAGCTGGTGGGAGCTCGTGTGTTTAGTAAGATTGACTTAAGGTCGGGTTATCATCAAATAAGAGTAAAAGAAGGTGATATTCAGAAGACTGCTTTTAGAACTCGATATGGACATTATGAATATGCTGTAATGCCGTTTGGAGTGACTAATGCGCCGGGAGTATTTATGGAGTATATGAACAGAATTTTCCATTCTTATTTGGATCAATTCATTGTAGTGTTTATTGATGATATATTAATTTATTCTAAATCTGATGAAGAACATGCAGGACATTTGAGAATTGCCTTGCAAGTGTTGAAGGAAAATAAATTATTTGCTAAACTGTCAAAGTGTGACTTCTGGTTGAAGAGAGTGAGTTTCTTGGGGCATGTAATATCTGAAGATGGAATAGCGGTGGATCCGTCAAAAGTAAGTGCAGTATTGCAGTGGGAACCGCCGAAGACAGCGACAGAAATTAGGAGCTTTCTGGGTTTAGCTGGTTATTACCGCAGGTTTATTGAAGGGTTCTCTAATTTGGCGTTGCCATTAACTCAGTTGACGAGAAAGAACCAAGTTTTCGTATGGGACGCTGCTTGTGAAGAAAGTTTTGAAGAGTTGAAAAAGAGATTGACTACGGCACCGGTGTTAGTGTTACCGACTCCGAGTGAACCGTTTGTGGTGTACTGTGATGCGTCTAAGATGGGATTAGGAGGAGTTCTTATGCAGAATGGTAAGGTAGTAGCATATGCTTCGCGGCAACTGAGAGTGCATGAGCGAAATTATCCTACTCATGATCTTGAGTTAGCTGCGGTTGTTTTTGTGTTGAAAATTTGGAGGCATTACCTGTATGGTTCAAGATTTGAAGTGTTTAGTGATCATAAGAGTCTGAGATACCTGTTTGATCAGAAAGAGCTGAATATGAGGCAGAGAAGATGGTTAGAATTTTTGAAGGATTATGACTTCAGTTTGAGTTATCATCCGGGAAAGGCCAATGTAGTGGCAGACGCTTTGAGTAGAAAGACAATTCATATGGCAGCTCTGATGGTGAAAGAAATTGAGTTAATTGAACAATTCAGAGATTTGAGCATGGTTTGTGAAACTACTGCAGAGAGTGTAATGTTGGGTATGTTGCAGGTAAATAATGACTTCTTGGATATGATTAGAGAGAATCAGAAGTTGGATGTGAAATTGGTAGATTTGATGCCTGGAGTAGGAAGTGACTCCGATAGTGACTTTAAATTGGATAGTACAGGTGTGTTGAGATTTAGAGGCAGGATTTGTGTACCAGATGATGAGGAACTGAAAAAGCTGATTTTGAGTGAAGGACACCGTAGTAATCTGAGTATTCATCCCGGAGCTACGAAGATGTATCATGATTTAAAGAAATTATTTTGGTGGTCTGGTATGAAAAGAGACATTGCTCAATTTGTTTATGCCTGTTTGACGTGTCAGAAATCGAAGGTAGAACACCAGAGACCTTCTGGATTTATGCAACCGTTGGAAATTCCGGTTTGGAAATGGGATTGCATTTCTATGGACTTTGTTACAGGATTGCCAAATACGGCGAGAGGTTTTGATGCTATATGGGTGATTGTGGATCGGTTAACGAAGTCTGCACACTTTGTGCTAATTAATATTAGTTTTCCGTTGACGAAGCTGGCGGAGATTTATATTCGGGTAATTGTGAAGTTACATGGTGTTTCGTCCAGTATTGTGTCGGATAGAGATCCGAGGTTTACTTCAGAATTTTGGAAGAGCTTGCAAGAAGCTTTGGGTACTAAGTTGAAATTAAGTTCAGCTTATCATCCACAAACTGATGGTCAATCGGAAAGGACTATTCAGTCGCTTGAGGATTTATTAAGAGCTTGTGTATTGGAAAAGGGTGGTGCGTGGGACACTCATTTATCATTGATTGAATTCACGTACAATAATAGTTACCATTCGAGTATTGGAATGGCACCCTTTGAAGCTTTGTATGGGAGGAGGTGTAGGACTCCTCTGTGTTGGTATGAGACCGGTGAGAGTGTGGTGCTTGGACCAGAAATTGTTCAGCAGACTACTGAGACGATTCAGATGATTCGTGAGAAAATGAAAGTGTCTCAGAGTAGGCAGAAGAGTTATCATGATAATCGGAGGAAAGAGTTGGAATTCTGTGTAGGTGATCACGTATTCCTAAGAGTTAACCCGATGACTGGTGTGGGTCGGGCGTTGAAGTCCAAGAAGCTGGATCCTAAGTTTATTGGACCTTATGAAATTTTGCAAAGAGTTGGTGATGTGGCCTATAGGGTGGCGTTGCCGCCGGAGTTGTCGAATCTACATGATGTGTTTCATGTGTCGCAATTACGAAAATATGTTTCTGATCCATCTCATGTGATTCAGAGAGATGATGTTCAGGTTCGGGAGAATCTTACTATTGAGACGATGCCGTTGAGGATCGAGGACCGTAAGATGAAACAGCTCCGAGGGAAAGAGATACCTTTGGTGAAGGTAGCTTGGGGAGGTGCTGCAGGAGGCAGTGTGACCTGGGAGTTGGAAAGCAGGATGCGAGAAGCGTATCCGGAGCTATTTCCATCAGGTAATTTTCGAGGACGAAAATAATTAAAGTGGGGGAGAGTTGTAACACCCATTTTAATTATTTAGTCACTTTATTATTATTTTAAAAATTATATGTTGGTGTGCCCTTTGGTGGGGGTGTATTTGATGATGTTTGGTGGGTGTCCCTAATGTGGGAGGACTATTGGTGATATTTTGGTGTGAAATATAGTAATATAAAAATAATAGTAACATTGGTGGGGGTGTTATTATTATTATTATATTTATTATATTTGTTACTATTATTAATATTATTATTATTTTGGTGAAATAATAATATTAGTATTATTATATTATTATTATATTATTTTTATTAATATTATTATTATTATTGGTGTGATAATATTATTATTATTATAATTATAATTATTGTTGGGTGTATCACTATTATTATTATTATGTTGAATATTACTATAATATTATAATAGTATTATATTATATTATATTATTATTATTATTATAATGATTATTATAATTATTATTATTAGAATTATTATTGGGAATATTAGTGGTTGGAATAAGTAAAATAAGAGGTGAAAGGGTTATTGAGAAGTTAGAATGGAAATATGAAAAGTCACGATAGAAACCGTGAGGAAGGAAATATGAAGGGGTAGCAAGGAGATATTAGAAAAGTTGGAATGGAGAGGAAAGGGATTACCATAGGCGTGGGATATTGGTGTGATAATAATAATAGTATTATTATTATTATTATTATTACTATTATTATTAGTGTTATTATTATTATTATTATTATTAAAAGTATTATTATGATTATTGGAGAGATAATAATATTATTATTATTGTTATTATTAATAGTATTATTATTATTAAGATTATTATTATTATTATCATTATTATTATTATTAGAATTATTAATATTATTATTATTATTATTATTATTATTATTATTATTATTATTATTAATATGTGGTATTATTAATATTAGTAAGATTATATTAGTATTATTATTATTATTAAGATTATTAATATTATATTATTTTATTAGTTATTATTATTGGGATTAGAATAATTAAAAAGGGAAATAGAATATGAGGGGTTAGGAGAGTTACGATACATTTTAGAAAATTGAGAAAAAAGAGCGATAGAAAGAGAGAAGAGGAAAGAACGAGGAAAGTGAAAAAGAACGAAGGAAAAAGGGAACGAAGAACGGAAGAGGAAGGAGAAGGCCAAGAGACCAATTCTAGGAGGAATTCTATCGATCGACCAATTGTCAAGGTAAGGAGGGAGAAATTTGATTGGGAATGGTTTATACTTGTATAGGGTAGAGGGGATTCCTTAACCCCGTAGGAATTTATCGTTATATAAAGTTTTATATTGGCATGCTATGATTATTGTTGATGTTGGGGGATTGATGAATGCTGATGATGCATTTTGGGGTATATATATATATGGTGATGATGTTACTGTAGTATTGATCCATTTTGTTGGATTGTTGATGTTACTGTAGTGTTGATAGTAACTAGGAATATAAAGCTGATGAGATTATGTGTTGTTACCGTAGTGTTGGCAATGACCGTGATTATAGCTTTGGGAAAAGTTATGTGTTGTTTCCCTATAGCATCGTTAATGACTATGGTTAGGACCTTGGTGAGATTCAGAGTGACTCTGAAATGTCGGTAATGTACCGTAATGTCGGTTCTAGAGTAGAAATTATAGGATAATTGGTAAGTATAATATCTATTGGCATGTTTGTGATTGTGGATTGATGTTGATGAATTATGGATTTTGGTGTATAGGCTGAGGTGTTGGTTTAGGGAGGTTCTGAGTAACCTCAGAGACTTTTGGTGAGATGTCTGAATTGGTCTCGTGTGATCCTTCTAGCCTTGCTGTAGTGTGAAAATGATGAGTATGGGATATAACTTGTGTACTTGGGGATAGTACGCGTTTCCCTTAATATTGTTGGTGAGCAATTAGTAATGTATATGTGTGTAGTGATCAGTAGGATCGTGTATCCCCGAGTGGGGGGGGGGGGACGTAGTTATATCCGGTGTGATAGTATGAATTCGTTTACTATCTGATTGATTTATATGGTGTTGGTGTAATATATCTATACATATGCATTGTTGTATGATGATATGATCAGGAGGATCGTGTGCACTTAGCGTGCCAGAATATAATAATTATGCATTGGTGTCTTGCATATCATGGTGTTTTGGTGGGATGAATCATGTCTCAGGAGGAGCGTAAGTGATTCATCCGTACTCCTTTGTGGAGAATGGTGGGGGATAGATCATGTCTCAGGAGGAGCGTAAGTGATCTATCCAGGTTCGATTGAATGAACCAATGAGTCGGTACCGCATGCATGGTGTTGAGTTGCATAATTGCATTATAATATGTTATATTGTAATTTGAACAGTAGGTTCGTTATATGGTGTTGTTGGGGTGAATAATTGATGTGTTGGTGTGTTTTACTGCCTTATTACATGTATTACATTACCATTATATTTTTGATCATGATTTCTCACCCCTTGTTGTTGTTGTGGTCTGTGCTTCTTCGGAAGTACAGATAATCCAGGTGCTTAGCTAGCTTGGATATTGGTGTGACTGTCGAGTCTAGGATGCTCTGATACGTAGCACGGGACTTGGGCATTTTTATTGTTTCATGTTGAACTCCTATTTTTTTCCTGCGAACGTATCAAAATTTTTATTTAATTGTATTATTTAAATATTCCGCTGTATTTGGAGAAAAACCTTTTTTATAAGAAAACGTGATTTTTATGTGATATCCCACTTGGGAAGGAAACTCTGATTTTTATTATGTTATTCATATTTTATTTGTTTTGGGAAGTGGGGTGTTACAGTATGCGTCGACGCATAGCCTTAAATTTTAGACAAATAGAAATGTCAGCAGTATGAGTCGACTAGTAGGTCGACGCGAGCACACCTGAAGCAAATGCAAGAAACTGACTCACAGTGTGAGTCGACTGGAGCAGAGCTTAGATCGAATCAAAGCCCTGAAATTGCTAAAAATGCATTTTTTTTCATATACTAGACACTTTTTGATGAAATCTATGATATGACAAACGACACCAAGGAAGTCTAACTCATATGACATATATTTTGACAGTCTATATGCAACAACCGAGATATATTTTTATGCGAGCAACGAATCATGAGAAGCAAGATATGCAAATGCAATCATGGTGATAACGCCCAACATCGATTCTTCTATGGAGCTAAGTTTTGACATCATCGAAACGAGCACATCTTATATATGAGGCTTTGCCCTCACAATAAGTATTGACATGAATGCATTAAAAGACCTATTTTTATAAGCTAGCAAAATGCATTGAAAGGGAGTACTAGGGGTACTCCAACCTGATAAACAAAATCCAACAAAACAAGCTCCAACACCTAATAAGATTAATTATATAAGGAAAAATACCCCTTTTCGTCCCTTAACTTTAGCTCGGGGTCTAGTTTGATCTCTTAACTTTAAAAAGTGGCAAGTTGGTCATTTAACTTTTAGAATGGTGTCACTTGAGTCCTCACCGTTAGTTGTCCTTAAACGTTTGTTTATTGTTAATGCGTGGCAAATGACTTGGTAAGGTAACTTCATCTTCTTATTTCCTTCTTGTTTCCTTCTCGTTCCCAATTTCAGAAATCATAGTTAGAATCAGGTTCCTAATTCTCTTCTCTTCAAATTTGTTTCCATCCCAAATCAGACATAGGGTTTTGGCAAGCATGAAATCAGGTTGTTCATCGTCGATGTTGAAACAGAAAAACTCAGAAAATGGAGATTCGAACGTTTGTAGTAGGTCACGATAGAAGCCCATATGTCATTGTGGAGACATGAATGTTCTTCAAAGGACAACTACTGTTGAGAACATGGGAAAACTTTTCTGGGGTTGTCCAAATTATAAGGTATGCAAGCTTTTTAATTTCTTAATAATTTATGTTTAAGTTTAATTTTGTAGGTATATTTGACCTCTAAACAATGAAAATTTCAGGGAGCTATGCAAGTTGTGTGTGGTTACTTTGTTTGGTTTGATGAGGTTGTGGGTGATGAGAAGGAGCAATTTTGGATGCATAGGATGGATGTGGTTACAAAGGGACTTACTGAAGCAAAAAAGGACATTGAAAAGTCACAATGGTGAATGAAAAAGTCACCATTTTAAAAGTTAAAGGACCAACTTGCCACTTTTTAAAGTTAAGGGACCAAATTGGACGCCGAGGTAAAGTTAAGGGACGAAAAGGGGTATTTTGTCATTATATAAATCAAGAGGGAATTTAAGCCACTCATAAAAGGAGCACATAGGATTATGTTTATACCTAAGAGGTAACCACCACCAAGTATAAAAAACAGTTCTATCGACAATAACGTCAAGATTGCAAATTTCATCATTAAGGATAATTTGATTCCTCGACTGCCATATACACCAACACGCAGTAAACCAGATAACACATGCATTATTCTTCGAGCATTTCCCCAACATAAAGATGACACATTCAAATAGGTGAAGATGACAATTGTGTTCTTACAAACAAGGAACCCCAACCCAGACAACCAGTTTCTTCCAAACCAAGGAGATTCGAGGGCAAGAGAAGAACAAGTGATTATTAACTTCCTCGCAACCAAAACAAAAAACACACATCATGTCATGAGAAATTAAGATAATCCCTCTGCGAGCCAGATGAGAATGAGTGGGTAACCGGTCCAGCAGCAAATGCCACTCAAATATATTTACTTTCAATGGAATATTTGATTGGAAAAAAAGTTTCATTGCAATTTTACGTTCGTCCTCCAACAAAGGAAAACCCGAAGCCAGTATAAGGTAGTCATAACAAGGTTTTACCATAAATGCCTTGCAATTATCTAACTGCCAAACATACGCATTATCTGGATCACGCACAGGCCGGACTTCCAACAGAATTTGCGTCAAATATGCAAGTTCCTGTTCCAAAATACTACCAACCACCATATTAAATGAACTTAAATTCCAATTCCAAGCATTTAACACCCAAAGCTCAAAATCCTTAACTGCACCATTCTTATTAGCAGAAGCATCAAATAGATTGGGAAAAAGACACAACAGTGATGTATTGCCAACCCACTTAGATGACCAAACCAGATGTTATTGCCACTTCTAAGCCTGTAAGAAATAACAATAGAAAAATTACACGCTGCCAACAAGTCTCCAATACTCATCAGGTCCCGCCACCAAATCGAGTTTTTGTTTGATGCAAGTGAACCCCCACATGACATAACTCTTGAGATTAAGTTTTCATACCTCTCCGTCAGGATACCGTGCCACAATATGTTTTTATCCAAAATAAATCTCCAAAGCCATTTAGAAAGCAAAGCAATGTTGAATTTTCCAACATCTCTAACCCTTAAACCTCAAAAATCCTTTTGCAAGCACACTGTCTTCCAACCAATCATGGTCATCCCTGGTTTATCAACCAATCATGCAATAATATTTTAAACAACCTTAACTGGTGCTTTGAAGAATGAGAGATGGTGGATAGTTAAGTTAGATAAGATGAAGTTCAACAAAGTGACCTTTCATCCAATGGAAAGTAGCCTTCCCTTCCAAGATGACAAACAGGACTTTAAGCAATTAATTACCAGATGCCAAAATGACAAATGCCTATGGTTGCCTCCTATGAGGAGTCCAAGAAATTTGAAAGGGAGAATTTCCTTTTTACAAGTTAAAAAACAAGTAGCCGCCTCCATGAGTGATTCATCCACTATGACCCCATACAAATAGCTTTTTAGCGCATTGATTTTTAATCCCAAAACCAACTTGAAGCCTCTTAGGATTGCCTTCAATCCCTAAATGTTAGACTAGTTTTCATCACACACTAGAATAGCGTCGACTGTAAACTGTAACATGTTGTGAATAACTCCACCTTTAACTATAAACCTGCTAATTATATCCAAACTCGGCGCCTTCCTCACCAAGGACGCAGGTCCTTCAGCCACAATAGCGAATAAGAAAGGAGACCGAGGATCTCCTTGTCTGAGCCCCCTAGAAACCTTAAAATCCTGGGTTGTGCTTCCGTTTACTAGCACGGACATGAAACTAGTAAAAACTCTACCATTCATCCATCGTAGCCAATTCTCCCCAAAACCCATAGCTGACAAAACCTTCATGAGAAAACATCATTCGACACAGTCATAAGCCTTCGTGAAGTCCTCTTTGAGCAAAAGGCAATTTCTATTATTCCTTTTAGCAAAATTGATCAATTCATTTTCCACAACAACCCCGTCTAATGACTGTCTACCTGAAATAAACGCGGTTTGAGAAGCAGAAATTAGCCTACCGATTACCTTTCTCAGACATGCTGCCAAGATCTTGGATATAATTTTATAAACACAACCAATTAGGCTAATTGGTTTATAATCGTCCAACCCTTGAGGGTTCTCCGATTTCGGTATCAAAGCAATGAAAGATGACAGCATAGCCTTGGGCAGCTTTGCAGAGGCATGAAACTCGCAAATACAATTGAATATATCCATACCTACAATCTCCCAACAATGCTTAATGAAATTCAAATTGAATCCATCCGGCCCCGGACTTCTCTTGCAGTCGCAATCAAACACGACATCATGAACTTCGTCTATAGTGAAAAACTCCTCCAGCCTCAAGCATTCAGCAGTAGATAGTTTGGGAATACGTGACAAATCCAATTAAGGTTTATGATTTGGATCTGTAAGTAGTAACTGCGCCTAAGAGGGGGGTGAATTAGGATCTTTAAAAATTTGTTGCAATCTTGTATGGTTCCTTGGTTCTTTTTCGGTTATTAGTTAGTGACGGAAAGTAAAGGCGGGAAAGAAAGAGAGACACAGGAAATTTATAGTGGTTCCCTTCACACTCCGAAGGTACTCCGCTCCCATTTCGACTCGAAAGAGAATTTCGCTATAGTTCAGAATTTTTGTAAAGCCTAATCACACAACTGTGATGCTTACTATCTAAACCTATAGGTAATCAAAGTGTTGAAGAACAATCCTCTTCAATACACTTCACTTGTTTCCAACAATCCTGGACAACAAGGTAATACAAAAAGATATTCTTGAGAAAATACTTGATGGAAAGTTGTTTATCAATCTTCAAGGTTGATCTTCTTCTTGAAACAAATTATACTTAGATAAAATATACAAGTGTTCTTTGTGAAAGAAGGTTGTGAGAGTGTGAAAATTATTTCAATGGCTTCTTTCAATATATGATTTGAACACTTAATGAAAATTCAAAAGGTTGAAGACAAAGAGTAATTTGATTAATTTGTTTCTTGAAGGTTGTTGTGGGGTTCAAAATAATTTTGAAATTAAGATTAATTTATACTGGTGAAAAACCTTTTCAAAAAGGTGTGATCTTGGGACACTAAAAAATAGTCAGTAAGAAAATATAGAACAATGTAATCCTCCATGAAAAACTGCTATTTTCGGTTGTTGTTACAGTGATTAACCAAATAGGTTAATCGGTTACCATCTTTCCAACGTTAAAAATATTTGAATTTTTCAAGTGTTAATCGGTTAACCCCACAGGTTAATCGGTTAACACTGTTATGAAGTCCCAAAATACATAATTTTGAAGTATGTTAATCGGTTAACCCCACAGGTTAATCGGTTAACACTGAAGATTTTTGCAAAAATAATTAATTTAAAATAGAATAGGTATTTTAAAAAAAGTTTTGAAATTATTAGTGTAAGTGGTGTAGTGAAATGTGATTTTTAAAGAACACTTGTATAAATTTCCTAAAGTAAAAATGTTATACCGTTCCATGAATCACCATTTTCACTTGTAGCTTGTAGACGAAGCTTTGATCGATAAAGTCGTATGCGATGATACTCCCTTGATCTTTGTTGATCTTGTTTGCTTGCTTGCGTCTCTTGCTTTTTGCGAAGACTTCAGAAGAATGATGATTCTGGTTTCATCTTCAATATATACCCCTACGGGTGTACTTCTAGTTTTATCTTCAATATACCCCTACGGGTATATGGTATAAGTATCTTGCGTACCAAGCTTGTATGAGTTGTTTTCATTAAAACACAAAGGTCTTGAAGCTTGCTTCTACATGATCCTTCAAAAATATTTCGAGAAAGTGATCCTTGAAAGCTTTTTTGATGGACTTTACATCTTCTAACAAGAGCGGCCCCACTTTCAGAGCAATGCTCGTGTTTTTTCAGGTTCTGCATTTTAACGGCGAGTGGAAGAACTTAGTATTTAAATCTCCATCCTTTACCCACTTTTCTCTTGCCTTTTGTTTTAACATACTTTCTTTCTACAGCGGATTATTCAAACAAGCCTTTTGAGCTTTACTCCTCTATAGCAGAACCTCAGTCGAAGTTATGTTGCTATCCATGAATATTTTGGCCTCAATGTTATTCAATAAGTCTACTCCTTCTTCAAATTTTTGGTCGACCCACCAGAAGACCTCTAAAGCTGAAAATAGGACTAATAACCCATTTTCTCAATATTGTGACTATGCCTCCAGATTGGCCAAAGGAATTGACTGCAGACCAATCACACTCGTTGTTGCCCCAAAGACCTTATTTTGCTTTCAGTAATCAATATTTATCTGTCTCTATCATTCTCTCGATTATAGGTTTCGATACTCATAAAATTTTAACAGTGAACCTAATTAATCACGTCAATATGAAATTTTCAACTTTATATGCAGTCAAACTGGTTTTTGTTTATTCATTTCAAATTCTTCATTTCTATTTTGAGATTTCCTACTTCCATTGAAACACATATAATACAATATGAATTACACCAAAAATGGTAGCGAGGAGGTATTGTTGACTTTTTCCTTTCATATTTTAATTTTACTTATATTTTTGTTTCTCTTTTAGTAGCATCGTATTCGATTAATCAAATATTAAAAACAATTAAATATGACAAGTGAAAGTTGGTTATCATGATTTTTTTTAAGCCAGTCTCACACTTAGATCATTAATAACTTTTCAAATATACAATTTTTTTTTCATTTTCTAAAACTAAAATTATATTAACAAATAATATCTTATTTTTTCCCACATCTTTGCATGTTAAAGAAAGCAAATTGATGTGAATGTCTGTCTAAACATAAAGATGGGAGATTAGATTGATTTTTATATTTAAATCAATTTATTTTTTTATGAGATTAAATGTTCGGTTGGTTTAACGAAGGAGAGGGGAGGAGAGAGATTTTAATAAAGTGGAGGGGAGGTGAGGAGATGTATTTTATTTAAACATATGTTTGGTTCAAAAAAAGAGAAAGGGATGGAGAAATTTTAATCAAATACAATATATGTTTAGTTCACATGGAGAGAGGAGGAGTTTTAAAATTAATATTTTTTTTTATCTTTAAAATATTATAACACTCGTGTTAAATAAGTTTTTAAAGAAAATGATATTCACAAAAAACAAAATTGTTAAATTGTTGATTCACAAAAAATGATACTATAAAATATTTTAAAATGAAAATAAAATATTGATAAAGGTCGCCAAATTACATTATATGATCAATGATCATATAAACCGTTTTTTCATATTGATGATTCATTTAATCCTATAAAATATTTATAAAATTAAATTCTACATAATATATAACTCATACTACAATTATATATTTTTATGTAATACAATACAACAACTTGTAAAACAATTAAGTTATTAAAAATAAAATATTAAATAAAAAGGTTGAATCATAATAATAAAAATAATGAAGTTGCTTAAAAAATATCCATTAAAAAATACGGAGGAATTCTAATAAGGTGCAAAAACTAAGGTAAAATATTAATAAAAACAATTTAAATTTTATTAATCAAAAGTGAGTGTAATTTTATTAATATAATAAAAAATAGATTTAGTATAACACCTTTCTCTCCTCCCCTCGGAAAATTCTCAATCAGGGAATGAAAAGGTGTTTTATGAAAGATTCTGATTACCTTCAATCTCCTCCTCTTCCTTCCTGAAAAATTGAACCAAACCCGTCTATTTTAAAATATTCCCTCCAATCTCTTCCCCTCCTCTTCAAAACCCCTCAAACCAAATAGATTCTAAAGATATTGTTGACAATGTAAAAACAGTTTTAGACTGTCGGTAATAAAATTCTTGTTATAACATCTTTTTCTTTTTGCTGGTAATAAAATTTTGTTAATGCAAAATAATTGTTTTTCTTGACTTGTTTCTGTTGATACCGTTGATGAGAATTACTCTTTTGATATTGGCTTGAGTTTTGTAAACAGTGTGTTTGTTGAAATGCCACAATGAGTTTACTTATGTTAACTTTGAGTATAACTCAGTTCATAATGATCGCAACACGTTTGCAAATAGATATTATTTTTTGCAAATGTTTGGTTTGTTACTTGAATACAATTGCAAGAATTCTGTTGTCACAGTTCTCTTAAGAGAGTGGGATTGATAGAAACAACTCTGCTCTGTCTTTACTCAAGCAGTTTCCCAATTTAATTGTGTAAGACTGTGTTGTTGTAGACTTTGTTGCTTTCAACAATATGATATATGTTGTTACTAGTTTGAATTCTGCAAATATTGAATTTTTAAATCTGAAGAATACTCCCAATTTAGTTACCTCCTCATCATACCTTAACTTGGTTAAATGTGGTCAAGAACTTTTACGGTTCGATTGAATCCCGCGATGTCTAGAAAAGTTTACAAGATAGACTTCTCAAACATGACTTATGTAAAACTGAAAACTTTGTTAACCTTGTTAATGTTCACATTTTGTGTTTTTGTTAACCTTAGTGTTCATTGCAAGTTGAAGTTCACCCATTCTCTTAACTCCCTGTTGGTGAGTAAGTAGGTGAGTAAATGTTGGATGTTGATTCCAATATATTAGGAGCATGAGAAGAAGCAAATCTAACTTCTTTCATGTGATGTCTCTTTTCTTTGGTTTGATCATAATTGGAAAATATTTCAACGATGCATGTTTTGTCATTGGAAGAATTTACATCCCATCAGTACTAGTTTACATCCTCTTTGAATTAGTTGAGATTAAGGCATGTGATCGGAGAGAGATCTATGTAAAATGAGAGTTACATTCCGAAGAACAAATTCTTTAAAAAATTTGAAAATTTAGTGCAACTTTAAAATTTTCAATTGATTTTTTAAATTCTATTTTTATTAAAATTCTTTTATGAGAAACACTTCTTTTTAAATATTGAGTCTTTTTTTTTTTTGAATTCTAAGTCAAAATTTTTAGTGCTTTTTAGTTTATAAAGATAGTGTATCAAAAAAATGTTTTGCAAGAAAAAATTAAAAATAACTTTTATTTTATTTTGTATGCATTTTGAGAAATATGTAATGAGATTTAATCTAACACAATTGGTTTTAAGGATTTTTTGTTCATAGAAGAAAAAATATTAAAAAGTTGAAATCAATTTTTTAAAAAAATGAATTTATAAAAAAAAAACTAATAATTTTTGTGTACCAAACATATTCATAAAGAGATAGTCATATTTCTCTCTAAAAACTCGTCCATCTTCAATCATCACCAATGCAATAAAAGAATTTTATGTATGATGATCAGGGATGGAGGAAGGTAAATAAAAAAGAGCTAAAAGTTTAGAAGTAGCTTATGGAATAATATTACTAGAACTCGCTTCACTAAAGGCTCAAGGAATCCTAAATCTTCCTCATCTTTTTTCTTCACATTCTTTTCTAACGAGTTCAAAGCAAGAGATCTTTATGAGGAGTTTAAAGGTTTCAATATCATTGACGAGATAGTGATTCTGTAAGAAAGATGTTAAGAGAAAAGGACATGAGTTTGTGTTCATTGACCTCGAGGATGAAGGTAGATCAAAAAATCCATGTCAACCACCCTCGCTTTGATTGGAGTTTCTCTGTAGGGAAGGGATAAGCAAGTTTTTGCGTATTTCGCCAAATTTTACAAAGACACTAAAAAGTTTATAAATTATTTTCTGCAAATTCAAGAAATTAAATCAATTCATTCTCATACTCTTTATTTAATCTATTTGCTCTCATCCAATTACGATCCATAATAACATACACTTTCTGAAAGTAAAATAAAAATGAACATTACAAAATAATACAACAATAACAATAAATTACAACAATTACAAATACCTGTAAAACAATATTGTACATTATACCTAAGTCCAGTAGCGGATCTTGTTCAGAATATCAGGGGGAGCAATAAATACAGTGCAATTTGAACCGATTTTGAAGAAAAAAAATTAATTTAAAAGTAAAGTTAATTTTAGTTTTGTTTAATTTTAGATAATTAGTTAAAAAAATCTCATCTGATTCGATCTGATTTCACACAGTGTAATTTAGATTGGTTGAATATTCAAATTATAAATTAAAACATTCAAACAAAATCCGATCAAATATTCAAATTATAATTTATATTTTTTTGTTTGTTGTATCACTTTAAAATAATATACAAATAAATTATTATTAATATTATAATGATAGAAGTTGATTTTTAATAAATACTACCTTCGTTTCTTTATAAGAAACAACTCAGTTTTTAAATTCATTGAATAATCAATATATCTAATCTATAAATAAATTATTCAATAAATTTAAAAAATAAATTATCTCTTATATAAAAGTACGAAAATAATATGCATAAGTTATAACTGTTATACATAATATAAAGTACGAAAATAATATGCATAAGTTATAACTGTTATACATAATATAAAGGACAAACTCAAATAACTATTCTTATGTTTAATCCTATTAACTAAATCCAAATCACCTAGACTACACATTTTAATCTATTACTTTAATATAACACTAACCATATATTAGAAAGGAAAAAAAATTGTTGAGTGGTGCAGCAGCCTCAGGGGGGTCTTGAGAAGATCCGCCACTCTCTAAATTTAAAAAACTATGACAATAACAACTATAACAACGACGACAATAACAACATTCACATGAGAGTGTTCTACATACCGAAAACGTAAAAAAATGTGTTAATTTGAGATTCGAGCTTCCTTTTTTCTCTTTGTTGGAGAAGATGGTGGTTCAATTTATTAGATGGAGTGAATGATGTTTCGGTTCATTTAGTCAAAAAAAAAAAGTTCTAAAGCATAAAAAGTGAATGAATGAAATTTAACATTCTAATAAAAGAGTAAAATAATAATTAGAGTTACCATTTCAATTTTCAAAAAAAATCGAGAGGATCAATCGAAATGAAAATTGCGTTTAATTTATTTAAATAAAACATTAATAAACTTATATTGTCGGTTTTTTAAAGAACCGATTTATAAGATTACTTAAAAAATAAAGACAAAAATTTTGGTTCTAAATAAAATATAAATTTGCAAAAGTTGAAAATCGAGGCTTAAACCCTGATCTATAATCTACTGATTTTTGACAAAACCAGGGAAAAATATGAAATTGTTTTTTTAAAAAATAATGCACTTCAGGTCATTTGACCTCAGATTCTTTTTGGCTGGGGGTAAAAG
Organism: Lathyrus sativus; assembly: GCA_963859935.3. Taxonomy (NCBI): domain Eukaryota; kingdom Viridiplantae; phylum Streptophyta; class Magnoliopsida; order Fabales; family Fabaceae; genus Lathyrus; species Lathyrus sativus. Next base: position 6,821,940 of record OZ012741.1, on the reverse strand, counting down.
TTTCGTCATGAAATGTATTATTTATAGTAGTGGATATAAAATAGTTTAAAACCACCAAATTTTATTAGAGTTTGACTAAATTCATTCTTATTAAATCGACTTGTAAGGTGAGTAGTGTCACTCTATATAAAATATTTTTAACCTTAATGTACCCCATTCACATGTGTTACTCTATATAAACCATTTTGAAACTCTCTCTAAACAATGTGGAATTTAGGTTTTTCCCAATATATCTTTCATATCCCAATACTCGTTTTGAATTTGTTGTGTGAATATTAACGATGAAAAGTCTATAGTCTGATTGATAGACTTTGATTGATAAATCATTCTAATTAAAATTTTAAGTTTCATGTTGTTATAGTTTGATTGTATTTATATTTAAACTATTGTGTAATTTTTTTTCCTATTATGTTTACACCTTGTACTAGTTTTTTTTTCTTTCTAAAATTATGTTTCTTAAATTTTACTTTTTATACAATAATAATCCACCATACCCTAGCTCTCACACGCTTGTCACTTTTTTACCCTAATATATGTTGAGCTTAATGTAGAAGCTAAGTTGGCCAGCTCAAACATGCATGTGACATGTCACCTCTTTCCTTTTAAGAACAAACATGGCACATTTTTGAATGATACTTTTGAAAGAAGATGAATACTAAACATTAAACTCAATTTTTTATTAGCTAGCTAGCCATCCACTTCCACCCATACTAAAACTTGACTTGACCAATTTCCAACGTCATATTAAAAACATATTCCTAAAAAAAAATAATTCCTAAAATTAAAAATAATAATTTTTTTACTGAAAATAAAAAATAATTGTAATAAAAGATATTCTAAAAAGAATGTTTTTTTAATTTATATTATCAGTTTAAAGATAAAAATTAATTTTAGCAATTATTGTAGTTTAGTTCGGGGCATATAAACCACAAACTTTTTTATGATTAATTCCTATTTGTGTTTTGGTTAGGTGTTCATGGACCTATCTATATAAAAATAAACACGTGGACAACAATAATTTCAAATAACTAATATTTTTAGTTAATTTTTTTCTTTACCTATTTACTGTGCCGAAATTGGATAAGAAACAACTCAAAACATAGGACAAAAACACAACCAAAGAGATTGGTTTCGAAATTGTCCTCTGTCGTGTGTTTTGTCTGCCTCTGCATGACTGACTCACCACACTGAAAACAAGACAAAGTTCATAAAAACCCACTTTTTTCGGAGTTCACTCAAAAAAATAAAATCACCCTTTTCACATTTCACACAAGGAAAATTATTCAATACCCATTTTTTTCCTTCTTTTTTTCTGGCGTTAAAGATACGCATGAAGAAAGAGAAAAAGGGTTTTGCCTTTTACCCTTTATTGGATTTGGATTGTGTTATAAATATACTAGTATTTTAATGGTGGATGAGTTGGTGAAGCGTGGATTTTCAAACTTGATTTCTTTTTCCTTAGTAGGGTCATCTCATCGTCTTTTTGTTGTTTCCAGTTGTTGACGTTTTCTTCTTCTACAAGACTTCCTTGGTTTATAACAAGTCTCAAAATTGGAACTTGTTTTCTTGGTTTTGTGTGAAAACAGAGATGGGTTCCTTTGGAAATCTTGCGAGGAGGGCTGTGGAGACTGAGATGCCGATTATGGTTAAGGTTATATATTAAGGAATTCTTTTTAATTTCATCTGTTTAATGATGAGTGTTTGGATTGATGATTTCTTGAATTTTGAGGTTGTGTTTTCAGATGCAGGATTTGCTTCGAGGTGCTAAGAATGCTGTGTCTTTAGCTCAGGTTTGTCTTCATTTTTTTTTTCTGTTTTCGATGTTTGTGTTTGTTGATATCAATGTTGGTTGATTGTGTTATGGTGTGTTTCCAATGCTTGAATTATAAATTAGTTTAGTATGGTTTGGTTATGTGGGTTTGTTTTCTGGTTTTCAATGTTTTGATTATAAATTAACTACCTTGGTTGTTGGTTTTGTTATGTGTGTGACGCCTCTGAGAATCTTTGTCAATGTCTGACCCCAACATGACACCGACATTTGTGATTATGTTTAGTTTTTTTGTTAAAATTATTATGGGTGTCGCCGTGTTAGTGTCTGTGTCTGTGCGTCATAGATGTGAGTGTTTTTTCTGCTTTCCAATGTTGGTGTATAGATTAGTCTAGTTCGTTGTTGTTGTTGTTGTTGTTGTTTTGCTTTGTGTGTTTTATGGTTTCCAATGTTTATATTATAAATGAGTATAGCTTGCTTGCTTGTTGTTATGTTTGTTATTAAGAGTTTCGAGAGAAGCTTGATTAGCGGTTCTGATTTGCTGCAATTTTAGCAAAAACTACTTCGGGAGCTTCAACAAAATCACGGTGTTGTTATGATTTTTTCTGAATTCACCGCACAGCCAAACATACACTTCACTTCGCATTATGTGGGACCCGTTTGGATCCATTTTATGGCTTCGAATGGTTAACTTTCCAACTTTGTATGAAATGCAATTTTAATGATTTGTTGAACTTTGTTTTATGTAGGGGGTGGTTTATTGGCAACCACCAAAGGAAGCATTGGATAAGGTGAAAGAACTTGTGTATGAGCCTTCTATTAGCCGTTACGGCAATGATGAAGGTATTCCTGAACTCAGAGCGGCATTAGTGAACAAGGTAAACAATCTAATCTAGTTTCTTGTTAGTTACATCACCTTTTATTTATAGGGAACTATGGTTTCGGCCTGCACGAGGATCAACTTCCTATCGACCATAATTTTGTTGTACCTGAATTGATCCTTGATATTCGTGATCCCTCAATTTAACTTGTCCGCTTTTGTCACGCAGTTGCGTAATGAAAACAATCTGCACAAATCCTCGGTGATGGTTACCGCAGGTGCCAATCAGGTGATCAATCCCCCAGCTATATAATTTGCGACTAATATTTGTCATCTTTTCATAACTCGAAAATGAGAAAACACGGTTCTGAAAAAGTGAAGCGTACAGACATTTTAGCAATCCATTCGTCTCATTTCTTAATATCTGCAGTGCAGGCGTTCGTGAATCTAGTTCTTACTCTGTGTGACGCGGGAGATTCTGTGGTTATGTTTGCTCCGTACTACTTCAATTCATACATGGCCTTCCAGATGACTGGCATTACCGACATACTAGTTGGTCCTGGTAACCCGGAAACACTACATCCTGATGTAGGTAAGACACCACATTATCTTGTCACTCGCTACTTCTTTACTTGCATTGGACTTGGAACAAGAAATTCTATCGTTGCTAAGAGAAATATCCTCTTTACTCGGCAATATTAGAGTTTTCATTAGATTTCAGTGTAAAACTATTTTACGACGACTCTGCATCACCATTAGGCATGTCCAATTTCCTTGTTTAAATATATAACTGAATTTTCTGATTTTCAGACTGGTTGGAAAAAGTGTTATCGGAACGTAAACCTGTCCCGAAGCTAGTCAGTGTTGTAAATCCCGGCAATCCATCTGGAACCTACATTCCCGAGTCTCTTCTGAAGGTCTCTCTTTCAATCTCTTCTAAAAGTTTCCATTCAAGTATACTTTCTACGGTTTCTTTTGAATCCGCTTATGTGCATAACATGTTGCTTGATCTAAACAAATTCATTTTCTTAAGAATTTTTTAACAAAATTTCTAAGCAAATTTTCTATCTTAATTGGCCAGAGGATTGCAAATCTCTGCGAGAAAGCTGGATCTTGGCTTGTCGTGGACAATACATATGAGTAAGTCCTTCGACAACAAAACTGCTTTTTTAGCACATCCTTATGCTTAGATTTTGTTTTTGAGAATCCTTGGTTTCGTATACGTATGCAGGTACTTTATGTTCGACGATCTGAAACACTCTTGCGTGGAAGGAAATCATGTTGTGAACATTTTCTCTTTCTCGAAAGCTTATGGAATGATGGGATGGCGAGTTGGATACGTAAGTTAATATCTTATCCAGAATCACTTATAAGATAAGTGTTTATGCTATAAGCACATCATAAGTTGTTTGTCGTTGCTGCAGATAGCATACCCTTCTGAGGTAGAAGGACTCGCTACGCAGCTTCTGAAAGTCCAAGACAACATTCCAATCTGCGCTTCAATAATTTCACAACACCTTGCTCTCTACTCATTAGAATTGGGACCCGAGTGGGTTATCGAACGAGTAAAAACTCTCGCAAAGAACCGACACATTGTCTTGGAGGCTCTTTCCTCTCTCGGAGAAGGTTCTATCAAAGGAGGAGAAGGAGCTATTTATCTCTGGGTGAAGATCCCTAGTAGACACGGTTACGATGATTTTGAAGTTGTTCACTGGCTAGCGAATAGGCACGGGATTGCTGTTATCCCCGGAAGCGCGTGCGGTGCTCCTGGAAATCTTAGAATTTCGTTCGGAGGATTGACGGAGAATGACTGTAGAGCAGCGGCGGAAAGGCTTAAGAAAGGTTTGGAAGAACTGGCTGCGCATGGTTTGGTACAAGACTAGTATCGAAATAGTTTCGCCTCGAAAAGAAATTTATAGAAAGAAAGTACATTTACCAGAGGAGAAAATTTGCAGCTGGTGCATTTGAATAAATGTTAGATTGATTTTCAGCCTTTGTATACTTGCAAGGTTTAATAATTTTCATTTTGAAAAGTAGATAAATGCATCATAAACTTTTTTCATATCAATTGATTTCTATAAGTTTTATGTCTCAAGGTGGATTAATATTGATATATATGCATGCACAAACTCTTCTTCGAACATTTCTTGAATAGACTTTACTTGTCGAAATTAGGTTCGAACAATTTTTAATCGGATTTTCCTTGTCAAAATTAGGGTCAAACAATTTTTTATCAGACTTTATTTATCCATCATCGGTCAAAATTAGGCTCGAACAATTTTTGATCAGATTTTTCTTGTCGAAATTAGGGTCAAACAATTTTTGATCAGACTTTACTTATCGATAAAATTAAGTTAATAAAGGAAGGTGGACCTTAACGTTATCTGATTATCTGATGCATCAATTATTATATGCACATGGCATGCTAGATTATAGCATCAATAAGAAAACAACAATGATCACTTATAATATGATTAAACAAATTCACCCACCCATTGAGTTCAAATCAAAAGGAGGATAAAGTGGAAGAATGACAAAATAAGGAATAATTTTGTTTTAGCAACGGAATAAAGTTGTTGTAAATGACAAAGGTTGAAGTTTGATTGTGTGACAAATGGGATGTTTACTTAACAATTCAATTGATGTTGTGACAATACCTATGTCACTATGTCGTTATCACTTTAACAACTAATTTATATTGTATCATAGTATATATATTATCATGTTTAACAAAAGCACTACAATTGACACGAACATAGTTTAGGTAGTTTAGGTTCATTCTCACTCAACAACTTTTATTATCAATTTAATTGTTGGATAATATTCGGGTAAAGAAGAATATTCTTTTAAGTTTAGACAAAATAACATTTTTCGTCTCTTAACTTTAATTCGGAATCCAGTTTGATCTTTTAATTTTAAAAAGTGGCAAGTTGGTCCTCTAATTTTTAAAATGGTGTCACATTTATCCTTTCGTTTATTGCTGTTAGTTAAAATTTGAAAAATAATGTCACGTTTATCCATGTAGATTTAATGTTGCTGACGTGGATATGAAATGTCTTAAAGCAAATCCCCTTTGACATTGGTTTCTATTACCCAGAAGATAAAACGTTTACCCAGAAGACCTTGGTTTCCATTGAAGACGGTTTAAGAATTCAATACGCGAAGGATTTAGGGTTGAGGATTGAAGACGATTCAAGGAAACATTATCAAAGGGTTAGTTCATTTCTCTCTGATTTAGGGTTTACGAATCTCATAGGGCAATATCTGCTAGAGGTTCAGATTTAGGGTTTATGTAAATTTTTTAGTGTAAGCTCTAATTATTTAAATGATATGATTAGGTATTATGGATGAATACATAACTCTCAAAATTCATCATAGTGGTGAGTTCACTAATGAAGGTCGTAGTGTATATGAGAATGGAGTAGTAGATGATTTGAGAGTAGATGTAGACAAATGGAGTTATTTTGAGCTAGTTGGTGTATTGAAAGACTTGGGTTATAGGGAGTTTGAAACAATATTTTACAAGTACCCTCAATTTGCGATGAATCCACTTGTTAATGACAATGGTACTTTAGAAATTGCAGATCTTTATAAGGTGCACCAAAATATTGATATTTATATTGAACACACCTTGTCTCAACTTGACTACTGTGATGTTGTTGTTGATGAAGTTGATGAGGACCCTATTGAAATTGTAGATGAGGTGGAGGAGTTACTTAGTCAACAACATGATGAAGTTGTGAAAGTTGAACAAACCACTGTTGTGATGGAGGAAGGTGATGCTAGAGTTGATCAAGCCACTGTTGGGTTGGAGGAAGGTAATGTTGGAGGTGATCAAGGGAATCCTGCAGTGGATGAATATACTGTTGAAGTTGAGGAAATTAATGTTGGAGTTGAATAAGGGAATCTTGCAGGGGAAGAAGGTAATGTTGGAGTTGAGGAAGTTAATGTTGGAGTTGAACAAGGGAATCCTGCAGGGGAAGAAGGTAATGTCGGAGTTGAAAAAGATAAACCTGCAGTGGATGATGACTTAAGTTTATCTTCTGATGATAGTGAAGATGAGGACTACAATTATAATAGTGCATAAGATATGGCTTTTGAGGATGAGTCTGATGGGTGTGATAATATTGAGGAGGATGAACTTGATACCCTAATTGGTCATGAAAATGATGGTAATGGAGATGTTCAAGAACTTAATGATAAGTCTTTAGAAGATAAAGGGAGTGACAATGACAGCGAGGACATGCAAAGTGGTTGTGACAGTGATGATAGTAGTGGAGTTCTAAGAAAAAAACATCCAATTTTCAGACAGCCAAAAGACATGTCAAATTACATATGGGATGTGGGAATGTACTTTAGTTCAAAGGGTGATTTTAGGGAAGCAATAACAACTTATGTTGTGCAAAATGGTAGAGACCTTAGGTTTGTAAAAAATGATAGAGTTAGAGTAAGGTTTAGATGTAAAGTTGGTTGTGAGTGAAAGACTTATTGTAGCAAGTTGTCAAATGAAGACACTTGTCAACTCAGGAAAGTAATTGACAAACACAGTTGTAGTAGAGAGTATAATGTGAAGCTGATGAGTATAAAGTGGTTGAGTAAAAGAATTCAGAATAGCTTGAAAAACAATCTAAGGTTGAGTATAAAGGAAATTAAACGGAAGGCACAAAGAAAGTGGAATGTTGGGGTCAACAAAACCAAAGCTATAAGAGCAGGATTTGCAGCTAGAGATTATGTTAATGGTTCTTTTTTGGGAGATTACACAAGGGTCTATGACTATTGTTGTGAACTGTTAAAAGGCACTCCAGGGTCAACAGTTAAGCTCAATGTGGAGCCTGTACAAGAAGGTGTTGAGGATGAAATACCATATTTTAGAAGGCTTTACATATGCTATGCTGCGTGTAAGGAAAGCTTTAAGTTGTGCAGGCATGTAATAGGTCTAAATGGGTGTTTTCTAAAGGGGTTGTGTGGAGAGAAGATTCTGGCTAAGAGAACAACACACACTGCTAAGGAACTTCTACTCAAAAATCTAGCCAAGCATCCCAGACTTCTAAGGGGAAGACTGCTCAGAAGACACATGGACCTGCTAAAGGCAAGACACAAAAGATGCCTGTTAGAAAGCGAACAAGACCTTTTGTACCAACTGGGCCTACAACTAGGTTGAGTGCTTCCAAGAATGTTGTTGGCCCAGTAACAAGGAGGTCTACTCCAACAAAAAGGATCACGTCAAAGAAGAAACTCTAGATATAATTAGGCTATCATGGCATGTGGAATCACTTTATGTATTTTGTTGTATAATAGTTTATGTTTTTTGTTGTTGTTTGGAACATGTGTATTATAAGTTTATGTATCCTGCTGTTGTTTGGAACATGTGTAGAATGACTTTATGTATTTTGTGGAACATGTGTATCAGTTTGTGGACATGTTATGAAATAGAACTTGTCATAATGTTGTGTTAAAAGCAGAACCTATTTATGGAACTGTTATCAACTTTATGTTAAAAGAAGAATCAACTTATAGGTCATAATGTTTATGGACCTGTCATAATGTTGTGTTAAAAATGCAGACCAAGTTAAAACCAGAACCAACTTTGACAAGTCTATAACAGACTAAGTAAACATAAAAATAGAACATACCAAATAGAATTTATAGGTATTGTGTGTTATATAAAACACTTATAGATCATTGTGTGTTAAAATCAAGCTAATCTTTAACAGACCAAATATTACATTCATGTAAAAATAACATAATCTTTAACAATGCATACCAAGTTAAAAGCAGAACCAACATTGACAGGTCTATAACAGACCAAATAAACATAAAAACATAACATAACATACTGATACATTCATGTTGAACTGCAAAAAGTAAAATTAAAAGAATCCAACTATTACATTCAGGTTGAACTGATACAATCCAAAACTGATACGATCTTTAATTGAACTTAAACCTAATTCTTACAAACAAAAGATTAGTTAATTCTTACAAACAAACCATAACATACTACTTCCAAACAAACCTTAATACCCAAAATCTTTTTCACAAACATCAAATTCAAAATCTTTTTCCACTTCATGATATTCTACATTTCACTTTCAAGTTTCATCAACTTTTTCCCTAAATCTTCATTCTCCATTGTCACTTTTTCAATGTCTTTTTTTGCTTCAGCAAGTCCCTTAGTTACCACACCCAGCCTATGCATCCAGAATTGTTATTTCTCATCACACACTTCCTCATAGAACCAACCAAAGAAACCACACCCAGCTTGCATACCTCCCTGAAATTTTCATTGTTTAGAGGTTACCTACAAAATGTAACTTAAATAGAACTTATTAACAAATTAAAAAACCTTGCATACCTTAAAATTTGGACAACCCCGGAAAAACTTTTCCATATTCTTAACAGTAGTTGGCCTTTAAAGAACATCCATGTCTCCACAATGGCATATGGATTTTCATCGTGACCTAATACAAACATCTGAATCTCCACTTTCTTGTTTCAACATGGAGGACGAACAACTAGATTTCATGCTTGTCAAAAACAAAATCTCTAGGTTAATTTTGAGATTTGGGATTGGGAAGGAGGAAGGAGAAGGAGAACGAAAAAAAATCAAAAATAGTATAGGAATAGGAGGATGAAGGAGATGAAAACAACATGATGAAGATAACTTGCCAAGTCATCTGCCACGTGCACAAAATGAACAGACGTTTGGGGACAACTAACAGTGAGAACTCAATTGACACCATTTTAAAAGTTAGAGGACCAACTTGTTACTTTTTATAGTTAATGAACCAAACTAGACCCTGAGCTAAAGTTAAGGGACGAAAAATGGTATTTTGCCTTAAGTTTATTAATAATCAATATATTTTAACTGAATTGTGTAATGAATTAGATACATTGATTATTTAATAAATTTAAAGAATTAATTTTTTATTTATAATAAATTGTTTTTTAAAAAATAACGTGTATTATAATAAATCACTAATATTATTTTCTTTTTATATCAATAAATATGTATTATTCTATCTTCATTCAATTTTTTAAAATTTAACTTTTTCATATAATTGATGAAATATAATTTTGTAAAATCTATTATACTCTCTTTTTCACGTAACAATGATTCTATGAAAATGCAAAAATGACATATATTAAAAAACAAAATGATCATTTTATTTGTTGTCAATGTTTTACCATTTGAATAAGAGATTTTTATGATATAGTATAATATGTTTAATCAACTCAATTCCCATTAAGTTGAAAGCCAAATAAATAATAAAAGTCATTAAAAAGTAAAACAAGTTAAATGAAATATAACTCGAATCAAACCAACCTATCAATTGACCGCATTTTATATAACAAATCGATTTAGTTCAATTTTCCAAACGTTACACCTTAAAAAATTCTCCCATTGCATAGATGATAAACAAATATTAAAATATTTTAAAAATTATAAATTAAATTTGTAAATTTTAAACGAGAAAATTGTTATCAATCAGTCAACGACTATCCCATTATAATTTCAAAACTAGATAGAATTAAAATCAAATATTAATAACCATCTAACCGTTATGATTCATTTACAATGTAAAGAATCTTCACACTATAAATACATATATATACCAATTAAATCTAAATATAGGAAAACTTAGCAAAATAAAGAATAAAAACTTTAGTTAAGTCAATTCTAAAAAAAGTAAAAGAAAAAAAAAAGGTTAGTTAGGAAAAAAAGCAAACACGGGCCCGTTTGGTAGTTTTGAAATTCAAAAGCTTGAGCCTATGGGCCCACTGGATTCATCAATTCAAAATCAGAAAAAGCCCATCAAAACCAAACTCGTCGGTCGAAGCAACAACCAGCTCGGTGAAGAGAGAAGAGAAAATGGCCGGTGGTGGTGGTGGCGGTGGCGGTGGCGGTGGTAGTTCATTGGCAGGGTTACAAGAACATGTCAAGTTAGCAAGAGACTACGCTCTTGAAGGTCTCTATGATACTTCTATCATCTTCTTCGATGGCGCTGTTGCACAAATCAACAGGTTACTAATCTTCTCTTTCTGGAAAGTTCATCTTTTTATTACATTATTGTTAATGGGTTTCAATTGTTTTTGAATTTCGAATACACCCTTTAGTTATTTTTTGATGTTTTTTCATTTACTATGCCAAATTGACATTGTTAGATCAAAGAGGGAAAATGGTTCATAATTGGTGTTTTTCATGAATGGCATGTTGGAATGCTTTTTGTGTTGAATGGTGATAATAGTTGAGGTTTTTAAGTGGATGGATCTTTGGCCATTTGGTTATAATTAGTATCATTTTCTTGATATGAAGTTATGAACTAATTGGAGCTTTAAGTAGGATTAAATTTAGGTGCATTTTCTTTGGGGATTTTAGTACTTTACTTAACTTAAAATGCACTTTTTGTGGTTGTAACAAACTGAAAATGTTATAGATTTGAGTTTGAGGATATCATAGGTAGTTAGGTTAAGAACCATATGAAAAGTACTTAATCAAATGCACTTAAGTTTAATCCTTTTTAAGTGTTGCGTTGAACTCTATCGGCTCCTATTCATAAGAAAAAGTTTGTTTTTTAGATAAATTAAATAACTAATGTATCTGGATAATATATAGATCAGATACATTGTTTGTTCAATGAATCTAAAAAGTAAATTTTTTCTTATAAATAGGACAAGTGGGAGTAGTTGGTTTTGGTTAGTTGTAGACTAGCTTTGTGCTGTAGTTTATTTTAAGAAGTTTGAATCTTGTGTTTTAAAAAGTTTGAATCTTGTGTGATTTTAAAAAGTTTGAATCCTGTGTGATTTCAGGCATCTAAACAGTGTTGACGACCCTTTGATTCGTGCAAAATGGATGAATGTTAAGAAAGCTCTTTCTGAAGAAACTGAAGTTGTAAAGCAACTTGATGCAGATAAAAGGGCGTTTAAAGATAATCCTATTGGAAGACGTCCTCCGTCGCCTCCGATTTCTACTAAATCTTCGTTTGTTTTTCAGCCATTAGATGAGTATCCTACTTCATCAAATTCTTCCTTCGATGATCCTGATGTATGGAGGCCCCCTAGTAGGGATACTGGAAGTAGAAGACCTGGAAGGGGTGGTCAAGTGAGTAATCGGAAATCTCAACAAGATAGTAAATGGGCTCGAGGTGCTACAACAAAGACAGGCACCACTGGCCGTGGTGGTGCAAAGGCTGGTGGTGCTACTAGCAAGGTTAACACAGGGACCCGAACATCAACTCCAGTAAAGAAAGGTGGTTCGTCAGGAAAGTCTAGCAAGACAGATGCAGTTGTAAGTATCAATTTCTATGAAGCATTCTGTTGGTATCCTTTCGCTTGTGACACTGCATAACATCATTGATTATAATTTATAAGTTCATCCTTTGCTTATGGTATCCCTGACTACTATTTGGGTGGTTTCAATAACATTAAACTTATATATGTTGTTTTGTTCTCGGTAGAATGGTGATGCTGAAGAAGGCAAGTCAAATAAAGGACAATACGAAGGTCCTGACCCTGAATTGGCTGAAATGCTAGAAAGGGATGTGTTAGAAACCTCTCCTGGAGTGAGATGGGATGATGTTGCTGGTCTCACCGAAGCAAAGAGGCTTTTAGAAGAAGCTGTCGTGCTTCCCTTATGGATGCCTGAGTATTTCCAGGTAACCTTGAACTATTCTCACTCAGTTTTCTAGGTCGGTTCTATTAAGCAAGCGATTATCATGGAAATGAATTTGAATCTTACTTACTGAAATGTCTATGAAAATGCTAAGACATGTTCCGTTGAGCTCATTTTTTCTATTTTTCAGGGAATTAGGAGACCTTGGAAAGGTGTCCTTATGTTTGGTCCTCCGGGAACCGGAAAGACGCTTCTTGCTAAGGCAGTTGCTACTGAGTGTGGGACCACTTTCTTTAATGTTTCTTCTGCTACTTTAGCTTCTAAATGGCGGGGAGAAAGTGAGCGAATGGTGCGGTGTTTGTTTGATCTTGCGAGAGCTTATGCACCAAGTACAATTTTCATTGATGAAATTGATTCTCTATGCAATGCTAGGGGGTATGTTGTTTATGCCCTTTTAAACGTTCATCACACATAATATAGTTTTTGAAACTTGTTTATACGGCTATTTATTCTGTTTCATCAGGGCTTCTGGAGAGCATGAATCGTCCCGTAGGGTGAAGTCTGAACTTCTAGTTCAGGTTGATGGTGTAAGTAACAGCGGTACAAATGAAGATGGTAGCAAGAAAATAGTAATGGTGTTGGCAGCTACTAACTTTCCATGGGACATAGATGAAGCACTAAGGTTTGTATTTGGTTTTCTGTATCCTTTTCTAAACTATGTATATTCTTTGAAAGTACTAGTCTACACTTTCTAATCCAATTTCATGTGTAATGTAATGCAGGAGAAGGCTGGAAAAGAGAATATATATTCCTCTTCCAAATTTCGAGAGTCGTAAAGAGTTGATCCGGATAAATTTAAAGACCGTTGAGGCAAGTTGTGGTTTTTCATTACTGTCTTGGCTTCTATAGGATTTTGAGCTTGACCCTTACTTGCATTATTAGCAAACCGAAAAATGAAATTGACAAGATTCCAATATTCATCTTGTACCAGGTGGCCCCAGATGTCAACATAGATGACGTGGCTCGTCGAACTGATGGCTATAGTGGAGATGATTTAACAAATGTCTGTCGCGATGCTTCCTTAAATGGAATGAGACGGAAGATAGCAGGAAAGACACGCGATGAAATTAAGAGTATGTCTAAGGATGATATTTCAAAGGATCCTGTTGCCATGTGTGATTTTGAAGAAGCTTTGGCAAAGGTCCAACGAAGTGTTTCTCCGGCGGATATTGAACGCCATGAGAAGTGGTTTCACGAATTTGGATCAGCATAAAGACTCACCAATGGTAGTTTTTTTTTTATACTACCACTTTAGTTCTCAATTGGGTTATCTGCATTGTTGTTAAATAGTGGTTATATCTTTATTGCATAGTGGAATTTGAACAAACCACTATTGTTCCGTCATATGTTATTTAGTACAAAATATCGCGAAACAGAACAAAGCGTTATTTTCCGTGATCTGCGCTTGACAACCCCAGTTGTCTGTATTGTTTGTTGATATTTTACTTGCTTTTCTCTTGAACAGGTTTCCCTGTTGTTTTATGGTGTTGGAGAGTTTTCAGTTTTTAAATTTGTATCTGTGACCATTGAATATTGATGTAATGCAACCTTTTATGATATTAAAGATGTTATTCTCTCTTTGTGCACAAACCTTGATATTTGAACTTCCAACTTAGTTATCTTTTCTGGTTTGGCTAATGCTAGTTGTCTTGTAATCTGGCATGCAATTTTTGTTGTTATTTAAAATCAGCTTTGGACAATAATTCGGAAGTACAAATGATATGTGGAACAACATGGTCAAAGAGATTAGAAAAGTAGATAAAGAGGTGTTAGGAGAATCAAGAGATTTTGGACATAGGAGTAAAGAATTGTGATAGAACAAAAGTGTTTAAAGTAAAGTTAGAGGAAAAATAAAATGGTTTAAGTGTAAAAATGCCAAAATTTGAAAAATTATAAGTTTGATTCACTCATTGTCGGTGAGTGAAGCAAGAATCCTAGCATTTGGCACCCGACTCTATTTAACGAAGGATATGATATCTTATTAGACACAAATTTGACATTAGAGAAGATGATTGAAATTGTAATTATTAATGTCAGATTTAAAAACATAAAGTAAAAGAAACGAGTAACAGTAAGGCGAAGGCGAATGCGTCCGGCAAAATACTATAAAGTGTAGAAAATTCCTGGAGATAGAAGCTTTGAGTGGCTCACTAAATTCTAATGAAATTATGAAGTTAGAGTAAATGTTGGACAAAAGGAGAAGAAATACTTTAGTTGCAATCTTTAAGAACAATGTGAATGTACAAAATTGTGCAAATTGTAAGGAGATTAAAATTATGAGTCATACTATGAAGTTAGGAAAAAGAGTGATTGAACAAAGATTAAGAAAAGAGACATAAGTTACTGAGAATCCATAAGATTAAGAAAAGAGACATAAGTTACTGAGAATCAATTTAGTTTTATGTTAGGGTGGTCAACCGTGAAAGTCATATATCTATTACTGTGTGTGAAGGCGTGAGATTGAGTACCTAGACAAATATTATGAAAGCCATGGAGAAGAAATGAGTTAGGACTATCTACATTCGAATTATCCAAGATATGTATGAATAGGGGTGTGCAAAAAAACCGGTTATTATTAATCAAATTTGTATCCAAATTGTTCCACTTTTAAAAATTCAAACTAAATGCTAAAATATAAATTTGGTTATCCATTTTGTTATCCAAATATAAACCGGTTTCCATGTGATTTATTCATTGGTTATCCAAATTTCATTATTTGTTAAATTAATATGTTTTTGTCTCTTTTCATGTTTTATCATATACACGTTATAAACTAATTTTATATTTTAAACTAAAAGATTTAAAATTTTGTATTTCAAAATGAAAAAAAAAAATTGTTTACAAATTCTCTAACTATCTAAAATGGTGTACTAATACTTCACAAATTATTTGAACCTTTATCAGTTAATTATATGAACTTTCAGTAATTAATTATATAGATCTTAGTGCATCTAGTTTGATTTGGCATGTGCAAGAAAATATATCAAAACTTGACTGGTTGGATTTGACTCTAGTTTTCATTTATAAATCTCGAAGTTCATTAAAACTTTATGAAAAAATAATTATAAATATTATAGATTTCTTCACCAATAGATAGAGGTTTTGAAATATAAATATATGTATTATAAATATTAGTTATCATTTTAAGTCCATATAATTTGTTGAAATTTTTTATTTTCAATTTTATTTTTAATTTTTTAATATTTTTAATATTTAAATTTTTTTAATATTTATTTTCAAAGAAAAAATATATTAAAATCTAAGTATTTAAATTTAAAAATTAATATAATTTTTTTTAAAAAATTAATTTAAATTTAACTAAATAATTTAGGCTAAAATCAAAATCTATTTAAAATCGGTTTTAAACCAGTTTAGAACAAGTGGTTTGGTTTATAAACCATAACCATAAAAATGGTTTGGTTCATATTAAATGGTTATCCATGCACACCCCTAGAGGTGGATATGACATTCATATCACATGTACAACTGGGACCAGATGAAGCATCAGAGGTTGAAAATGTCTGTTGCAGTGTTCACGACTCTCAGCATCGGTGTTGCAGTTCATGTATTTGCAATAATAATTGGGTGGATTTGGGAATCCTAGACTAGCATATTGGTTTTAATTATTGTTGTCTTATTACTTTGACTGTATTCATGTTTAATTTTTTATATGGATTTTTCATATATGTAATAATCAATTTTTCTGTATTGTTAAATACTCGTGCTTGAACATTTTCATTTATTAATACAAAGTATAGAATTAAAATGTTTCAGGTGGTTTATCAATTATTTGATAGTTTGCAATAAAATTAATTTTTTTAAAAAACTGGTTTTAAAATTGGTTTTTATAAAATTGGTTTTAAAACTGATTTCTTTAAAGAAAATAAAAAAAACTGGTTTTTAAAAAAATTATTTTTATTTTAAAAACCGGTTTGAAACTGAACCAATCCACTTGTAAACCGATTTTAAAAAAATAAACCGGTTTTATATAAACGGTTTTAAGATCCAAACCAAACCATATATGTGGTTTGGTTTGGTTTGATTTATAATCCATGCACACCTCTATGTATGAAGAGGTATCGACTAGTGTGCGGACACATGATGGATAGACCGACTATTTTCCCATTATAATATGATTGCGCTAAAGCTCAATCCTAATCCCTTACCTTTTTACTTTAGTATTGGATGTACTTGCGAAATACATCTAAGAGCTAATACTAAGATGTTTTCTTTTTGCATATAATATAGTTCTACTTGCAGAGTCGAAGGAGAATTTAAATGATAGGTTGACTACTTGAAGATGAACCTTAGAAACATGCGGCTTTCACCTAAGCAAAAGTAAGACATGAGTATATAGAATGTAAAGTCAGCAAACAGAGAAGTGTTTCTAACTTATAGGTGAAAGTTGGATACCATATCATCCCACATGTCACGTTGTTTAAATATTTTTAATCCATAATACAAAATGATAGAGAAAAAAAAGGGGTCTAAATCATCGAATTTATGTTGGGTGGCTTAAATAAAGGAGAGTGCCTCAGGAATTTAATGTGACACAAAAGTGTCGCTAAAGCTGAAGGAGAAATTTTATTCACAACTGTAATACATGTGATGTTGAAGAGGACATGATGATGGATCATTAAGAATCAACAAGAGAATGAAGTAAATGTAAAAATAATGAGGTTGAATGTGTAATAAGATTAGACAAGATAAGATTGAAAATGACAATACTAGAGAAGGTGTTGGAGTAATATCTATAGTAAAAAAGATGGTGGAAATAAGCTTAGGTGATTTGAGAATGTAGAAAAAAAATGTATATTATATGGTAAGAAGAGTAGTTTACATGGAGATGAGTCAAATAATTAGATGTAAAGAAAATCTTAAAAAAATTATAATGATGTGTTTGGACGAAGTAATTGAAAATTTTAAAAATTTGAAGTAATTCATATGATTCAATTGAATTACATTTATTTTAAAATTATTTTGTTTGGATATGTATTCAAATGACTCATTTTTATAAATTTTAGCTCAAATTTTTAATGTGCAAAATATGAGTTAATTTGCATTTTTTGAAATTAAAAGAATCAGTTTGCAAATTTTAAATATTATTAAGGACTAATTAGAAATTTTTTGAGAATTTTAGAGGTTATTTTAGAAATTTTATAAAATATGAGGACCGAGTTGTCAAATTTAAAAGATTAATGATAACCCATTTGACATTCATAATGTAAAGAGTGAGAGAAATTTAAATTTCGTTTGAAATTGTTAGATTTAAATTTCGTTTGAAATTGTTAGATTTAACATTCCTATCATTATTTCCAATGAGCATAAATGCTTTGTCAATGACAGAATGTATTGGATTAACTTCTGAAGTCATTAACTGTTATATTTTGAATATAAAATATATTTTTAATTTTAATTTGATACAAAATATATTTTTAATAAAATTTTACTTTATTATAAATTTTAGTTTTACTTTGATATAGAATAAAATTTTAATAATTTTTTTCTTAACTAATGTTATTTTATTATTATATTATTTATAATAAAATTGGGATATAAATTTTAACCCTAACAAAATGGATACGGATAAATGGTTAAATTATTGTCAATGTTAATGTTAGTCAAAGTAATTATTAGACAAAATATAACTTTTTATATTTTGGATATACTTTGATTACAATTTACTCACACTAGTAATTAGTTTTCATGAAATATTGAAGTATAATAATTACAATAATTATATCCTTTTAACCTATAAAATTTATTTGGAAATTGCATGTTTTTTTACTATGTTAGTACTATTATTCACGCTTTTCTATAATTTCTATTGTCAATTTTCTACCATATTTGTGAAGATACTTTAGCATAACAATAATAAAAATATAGAAAAATATTCTTGTGTGTAGCCAAATTATTTTATTGTGCTTTTGCATAATTAACTACGCACTATCTCATTTGAGTACAAAATTATATTTGTTATTAGTATAAGACATTAAACCTATCCCTCTCAACTCACTATTTCTTAAGCTTAATAAACTCTTAACATTACATAGGACTTATCACTTCTTATATACTATTTTAAAATTATAATAAATAAAAATGAAACGGAAATTGAATTGGTAAACTCAAAAGTCTCAAAGTAGTGTAGCCTATATATATATATATGTTGATTATGAGCTTATAATTATTTCATCATTTTAAGCAATTATTCATAGGTTATAATGGGAATGTTCAAATGGAGAAGTTTCAAAATTGCATCCTTTTATCTCTTCTATCTCTTCACTTCCTCAGCTACTTCCACACAAATAATATCTAACACAAAGCTAGGTATGTTTAATCTTTGATATGAATTAATTTTTTAAATTAATTAAGTTTTTCTGCTATTGAAATTTTATCTAATTTAATTGAAACCATCTATGTCATTGCGTCTAAAAGACATTCGATTTATAAAAAAATATGTATAAAGAGAAAAAGTTTATTTGTTAATAAAAAGTTAAATTTTGGAATTTTTAAAAAATATATATTTTATGTAATTCGAGACGTGTAGATTAAAAAATCTAGTCTCTTAGCGTTAATTAACATTTTCTGTTCATTAAAATTTTATATGATTTGACTGAAGTAATTTATGTCGTTATGTTTTAATGATATTTGGTTTATTAAAGAAATATACAAAGAAAAAAATTTTAATTTTTTTTTTCTTCATTTTTTATGTAACTAGGGATCGTGTAAATGATAATAATAAATTTCTTTAGGCAATTCATATATAACTTGAGAAGTGTAATGTAAAATTTTTAGAAAGATCTATCGATTTGATTGAACTGATCTCCGTGGTTGTATCCGAGTTCAAAGAACATTTGATTTATAAAATAAAATATACGAAGGAAAAAAATATTAAATTGTTGATTAAAAAAAGTTAAAATTTTGGTATTTTCTTAAATATATTTTCTTGTAACTAATACATGAATAATGATGGTGTGTATTGATTTGTGTAGATGGATTTGATGATCTTCTTGACATATGCAAAATAGTATATTGTGGAAAAGGAACATGTCAACAAAGTGTTTTTCCAAATTTTTTATGTGATTGTGACCCTGGTTGGAAGAAATTCACAATTGGTTCCTTTGAATTCCCCACTTGTGTTCTTCCTAATTGTAAGTGATTATAAATGTTGTATTGTTTTCAATATGATTTAAAATAAGTGATTTTTAGATAATCTGTATCTTTTTTCCTGAATGAGTTATGAATGAGAGATGCAGGTACTATTGATTTCCAATGTGGTAATGGACAACTGCCTATTCCGTCGCCTCAACTTCCAAATCCAGCCGACCGTAAGTATATCACTATCATGATTTTTTATCTGCAGACGAACTGGTCATAATCACTAGAAACTCGCACATACAGAGAGTCAGTTTGAACTTTGATAATCGACGTCCAAATACTTAAACTAATTATCAGTGTTTTGCGCTACACAGCTTGTTCGGGAAATCTGTGTGGAGATGGAAAATGTGTAAGAGATGGCACAGATTTTAAGTGTCAATGCAATGAAGGTTCGGCCAATGTTCTTAACGATCCGAAGTTGGTTTGCTTGAAAAAATGTAAGTAAGTGTAAGCGGCTTATTCTTAATTACCTTCGACGTGTGTGTGAGTGTTGTAAACTCAGAATACCGAATTTGATTCCTAATGATGAATTTTCGAGTAGGTGGCATAGGAGGTGATTGTAATGGTGTAGATCTCGGGTTCAATACGCCAGAAAAAGCTGAATCACCGCCTGCAACTCCGGGTTCTGGACCTAGCTCCTCAGGAACTACTGGTAAGTATTTGAATCTCGAATTTAAATTATGCGAATGTCGTTGAATCTATGTGCTTATTATTGAATCAGATAAGTTTCGTGTATGACAGGTTCAGGTGAAATGTTGAACTGCACAAAGAAACTTTATATGCTGACCATAATGATATTAGCCATAACATTTCAAAACTGGATTTGAAATAGGACATTCAAGATTATTACGGTTTATATCAGAGCTGAAATATTATTGCAGTTAGTTTCAATAATACAGTAATTCTGACATGTGACCATTAAATAATTTGTATTATTGATTATCTATGTATTCTTTTTCACTCATGAAAATTGACTTTGGCCGGTAAATAATGCTCATTCCGAAGTCACCAGCTTCTTCAGCTCTTTTTTGTTTACCTGAAATTTTAATCAGAGAAGAATTAACTTTGCTTCCAGAAGAATTTTTTGCGACGAAAAGAAAAAGGAAATGATGTTTGATTAGGACGGCAAAGAAGCGAAAGTAATTTATTTACCTTCCCCATTGCATTGCGAGGGAGTGACTCCCACACGATAAGTCGAGTTGGTATCTAAAGATGTAAACAAATTATTAGAAGAAATTAACTTTTGCAACTCTTATAACTATGATGAATAAATTGGTTCATCAAGGAAACACAATTGACGACAATACCTTGTAAGGTGCGAGTTTAGTTTTGGCCCAAGCGGTTAACTCTGCTAGGCTTAGAGCAGGCTTTGACTCTTGTTCGCTCTTTGCGGCTGGCACGATAATTGCACAGACAATTTCTCCGTAGACTTTGTCCGGTATTCCCAAAACACAACATTCTGAGACAATTGGATGCTGCAAAAAGCTTTTGATTGTGAATATCATATCCTAAACAGCTAACAACCGTAGAATAAGAAAATGATAGCCACTTGCCTCTACTATTACTGATTCAATTTCTAATGCAGAGAGCTTATAGCCACTGTTCATGATTATATCCGCGTTCTTACCTGATAAAAAAAATACATAGAATGTACACAATAGGTTTTACTTGCATCACAAGCTAACTTCTGCTACTCTGATGATAAGATAAATTTTACTTGCATCACAAGCTAACTTCTACTACTCTGATGAGAAATATAAATTTCCTTACGTCCTAAAATGATGAAATATCCATCTTTATCGGTCGTGACAACATCTCCGGTCTTAAAGAATCCATCATCTGTAAACGATTCCTTCATTACCTACATCGGAAAAAAATACATAATTTCTTAGAGGGAGATATTACATTTCTTTTACTATTTTCTATAATTGGAACCTTGGACTTTAAGTAAGTGATGATTTCAGAATCAATAAAATGCAAGAAATTAACATCCTGAAAGTACCTCGGAAAGTTTATAATATTCTTTAAACAATGAAGGGCTTTTAACGCAAAGCTCGCCAACCCCAGATTCGCCACTCTCATGCTCCTCATCTGCAAGAATCTTGACCTGCGATTAATGCAGAAAAGCCAAGATATCGTCTTTCATATTGAGCATCAACAACATTCGAAGCAACTCCACTCTCTTGGTTAGAAGTATTTTTCGACTAACCTGCACACCAGGTAATGGTTTGCCAACGGTGCCTGCTTTACGCTCGCCTTTCAAGGGATTTGACAGTGCAATGATAAACTAGAAACATCGATACAATAATGCAAGGTTCGTCTAAAAAAATCATTTGCAAAATTAATGAAGAAAAAAACTTAAGCTAAAATGATCTGTCAAAAAATTTACTTACTTCAGTCATGCCATAGCGCTGCAATAAGCGATGTCCAGTGATGGATTCCCATTCTTGCATAACAGGTTGAGGAAGCGCAGAGGACCCGCTCATCTAAGTAACAGAATGATTACATATCAGATTTTTTAGATTGAGAATGGTTAGTCATGTCATCACACAAAACATAAATAAATTTACCATTAGACGCAAGTTCCTTGTGCTAGATGCAGAAGCGGCTTGCAGCTCGGGATCCATGGCATGATAACCTTGAATTAGTCGAGTGTACATAGTCGGAACCTTCATTTAGCAAATATATCAGGCAAAGATAATTTACTTTCTATATACACAAACAAAGGTTTGTGAGAATGAACCATATCACACTTACTCCGGTGAATATAGTTATAGCATCATCAGCCTCGTATCCTTCAGTTGGATATGACTCGCGCCATCTCTTCCAAATTCCGCTGACACTAAATTTCGGAAGAAACTCAACCTTCAACAAGATAGTTAGATTCTTAACAACAACAAAAATATTCATAATGGACGTTATTTATACCAAAATTAACACTTTCTTATCTAATTCTATTTGGACTAAAGTAAATTACCGTGGAACCGACGTAGAGAGGGGCTAGTACACCTTTGATAAGCCCATGGACATGTACTTCATACATGTTAAGGATTGACATCACAAATATGATAATGTTTTTTCCAATTACAAAAGTATTGAACAACACATTCAAAAAAAGGTTTCATGGATATGATGTAGTGGTAAACAATGCAAAAACCGATCGGCTGATGTAAACTCCCATGCTTTTGTCAAGGCTTGGATCTAAAACCAAGACAAATTGTAAACAAAAATTAACGAAAAAGAGTAACAGTTATTGATGTGCATTATGATTTGAGATAAATCATAAAGCATACCTGAGCAAGGATGCTTCTGTGTGTATGAACAACTCCCTTAGGCTTACCTGTCGTGCCGCTAGTGTACAAAATCAATGATGGATCTTCAACTAAGTCAAAGGATATATGAAAAACAAATGAAGAGAAAGAATTGTCAGAAAATTACTACCAAGATAATCTATTTTATCAGTTTTTAAAAACCGAAAATGTGATACTCTTACTTGATCTTACGATATTTTCCAGGAAAATTCTGTCTACATCATTTTTTCCATTTTTTGAATGTCCATTGTTGCTGTTCTCTGAGGACTTATTAGGAACGGGCGGAATATGAAAAAACCGAGAAGATGTTTTGTTGGCAATGCTTTGCATTAACTCACTGCGATCTTCGGTACTCAGTAATGCAGACACGTCCTATAATCAAATTTCTATTAAGATTCAATCCAAAAGAAAAGGATGTCTCGTGTAAGAAAAAGGGAGAGTTTCCAAAGCATACCGAATTATTCATCACATAGAGGAGCTCAACTTCTGGAAAGCTGAGTGCAAGTGGAACAGCAACACCTCCGCTAAACCAAATTGCAAGTATTCCGACAACAAATTCTGCAGATGGTTTGGCTACAATTCCTATTCGAGCTCCTCCAAGATTTCCCTAGAAAATAACGTAACTGTTTTTATCACAAGTGCTTATGTATAAGTTCTTTATAAAAGATTAAAAAAAAACTGTTTTCACACAAATAGCATTCAAAGGTACATCTCATAAAGATAATAGTAAAGAAATACAAGGTATAGCTCACTACCTTCACATCATTTTCACACAAGAGATTAGATAATTTTTGTGCCGATGTGATGAGCTGATTGTAACTATAACTCTTCTGATCAGCTCTGAGAGCAACACTATCATGAGCTGCAACTTCTTGTTTAGCAATTGCTTTGAAGATGACCATAAATTTAGTAGAATGACATGCGATATAAGAGGAAGAAACAATCAAATAAACTTACATGTGAAATTATTAGATACAAAGCAATGTCTACATTATAAAGACTGAAGAAGAAAAATATTACTTTGGTATTTTTTTCGAGGGACTACAACTCAATAAACTGATAACAACTCAATATGAAAGGTTGAGACTCCTTTCATATTTAACAATGTGGAGGCTATTATGAATGTCCACTCTTGTTAAAAGGAAAATTTTTCATAAATATGAAAAAGTCAAATTCTTTTCGAAAAAACGTAATAGCATATCTTTTCGGAAAAAAATTGAAAATAAATATTATGGAGAATATTTTTTGTTAATATAAAAAATTTTAAATTTTTATAAAATTAAAAATTTTAATTTTAAAAGAGTTCAAAATATATAAATGATTTAAAATTGTAAACTGATTATAAACTAGTTTTTAATTAAAATGTAAGCATTTTAGCAATTAATTGAATTTTTATTGAAATAATTATTGCAAACTGAATCAAGCCATAAATGTGGTTCGGTTCAATGCAGTTCATGAACCATGAATCTCCCTATTTATAAATCATTTTTTTTTTCACACTCCTTTTCGATGTTTTTCAAAGAAAAGATTTTAAATAAAAACAATAATGAAAAATAGTTTTACATATACTTAATTATAACTTTTTTATTAATTTAAAAATATAAAAAAAATCTCTCTTTTTCATAATTACAAACCACCCAATGAATCTAATTAAAAGACAAATTAAATTTTAAATAAATCTAAAGTTCTCTCTTTTTATTGTATGTTTATAAAAATATGTATTTAAATAAGTTTCAATGCAAATATTTCTCTGCATTCGTTATTTAATATTATCATTTATAATTGTATGACTTCTAATGTTATCTCATATTCTAAATTTTTACTATATTTAATTATTTTTATTTTTAACCGTCCAATATTATTCACACTTAATAACTTGAAAAAAGTAACAGATGATTTGTGTTAGGAGTGTAGTGTTTCATCAGATGTGTCGGGAGTATGTCAGCCATTATTACTTGTGCATGAAATAATTGAGATAACCAACATCACATCAAATCAAACTCAACAACAAGATACACAAATTCAAAACCCAATAATGAGTTAAACAAAAAAATCAGAAATGAGAGAGAAAACAAACTCACAGGAGGAGTGTGATGAAGACCGAGATTGAGAGCAAGAGATGGTTCTGTAAGAGTAATTAACACAGGAAGGTGACAACAACGGATAAGAGAACTGATGCTGACGGAATTTATCATGATGATGATGATGATGAAATGGAAGAACCGGAAACTGTTTGTTGAAAGTCTGAAATGAGCTGCTCATTTTTCTTAATTCGTGCTATGGCTGCAGAGTACGTTAGATGTTTCAATTGGATTCATGGACTCTGGTTTTATGTCCCCATGCACTGTCATTTCAACCACGTTTCTCTGTTTTTTTAAGGGACTGTTTGGTTTTGCATGAAATTGATTTTCGAATTTACAATTATTGATTCTATGAATAGTACAGTAATTACGTACAAGTTAATCATTTTTGCGACAACATCATTAATTGACTTACTCATCAATCAAAGAGGATAATTTACACTCCCTCCGCCAAGTGATTCAGTTAAAAATTTTACAAATATTTAAAAAAATGAATGATTGAATGAAAAGAAAAAAGGTTGATACACGGACAATATAAATTTTTTTTACACTCAATTATATATTCCGTCAAATCATATTAAAAATTTAAAATTAATTATAGGTTCTTGCTAACCAGTGCCCTCAGGACACTGTTTAAACATTCCATATTAAAAAATTATTCATTAAAAAAATCAAACACTTCAATTTCCAATGCACATTATTACACTTTATTACACATACTTTTATAAAAATTTACTATTTAAAGTTTTAAAAAGTGCCCTGAGGACACTGATTAACATTTCCCTTAATTATATAATAGAATAAGGGTAATGTTAACTTGTGCCCTTGGGGCACATGTTAAGTGATAAATATAGTAAAAAAATATTGGAAATTGTGTTTTAAATTTAATACAAGTTATGTTTTAAATTTAATACAAGTCAAACATTAATGATTTTATTGCTTTTTTCAATACTTATTTTCTATTTGTGGATTTCTTAACATGTGCCCCAAGGGCACAAGTTAACATTACCCATAGAATAAAATAATATATTTCTATTTAATGACAATATAAAATATTTTACACTGCGGATAACAATTAAACCCTATTTTTAATAAAGTCTTATGAAATTACGCATAAAACAACATAATTTATGTTATTGCAGCAGAGTTCGTTAAATGTCAGAATTTGATTTATCAACATCGATTTTTTTGTCACCCTGCCCTTTAATTTCAACCACATTTCTCTGTTTTTTTTAATGGAGTGAACAATAAATCATTTGAATCATATTTAAAATATAAAACTAAAATATCCTTAATATTTGTGATGACAAAATAATTTTTTTTTAAGTTATTAATTTATAAATATCAATATTTAATTTTAAATAGAAAATAAAAATATAAAATAAATATATTCCGTCGAGTGGTTCTGTTAAAAATTTTACAAATATTTAAAAAAAAGGAATGGAATGAAAAGAAAAAAGGTTGATACATAGACAGGATAAATTTTTTACATTCAATTAATGACAATTATATATTCCGTCAAGTCATATTAAAATTTTTAAATTAATTATATAACATGATAAAATAATATATTTTTATTTAATAACAATGTAAAACATTTTATATTGTGCATAACAATTATAATATTATATTTAAATAAATCTCCCACTAATAAACAATGTAATTGATCTTTTAGAATTAATCCATCACAAAACCGATACGTGAAATGATTTTCTAAAAGAAGATTTAGGGTCTTTTACCTTTTCTTTTTGTTGTCTTATTAAAGAATCCGGAAATCATTCTCCAAAAACTCACAAAACACCATGGCATGTGTAAAATACAAAATTTTGATAAACGGTAATAACTTTGCAATTCAATCAATTACTGTTAAATATTGAGTTGAAATAACTACGTTTTTTGATTTCTATAAATTAATGTGTTTTAATTTTTAATTATTAATATTTTTTTTATAAAATGATTTTTAAATTTAATTTTTTTTATTTTAGTCTTTAAAATTAAAATTCATAGAAAATCTGCATGTTTCTTACAAATTTTCTTAAATTTTTTAAGAATAAAATATGTAAGATTTTCTAACAGATTTTTTTTTAATTTTTTTATGAATTTTCACTTTAGAGATTAAAACCACAATAACTTTAATATTCAGAGACTATTTAAAAAAAAAATTAAAAAGTTAAAACATGTCACGGAGATAAAAGAAAAACTATTTAAGTTTGAAATAAATATAAAAACATGACTTTATATATATATATATATATATATATATATATATATATATATATATATATATATATATATATATATATATATATATATATATATATATATATATATATATATATATATATATATATATATATATATATAAAATTCACGAAATTCATACATTAACTCTTATACAATATTGCAATGATTATCTCTATTTTGAGCAATGTTATATTTAACCACGGTTTACATTTTAGGTTTAAATTTTGTTACATGCTATTTTCTTTGTATTTAATGAGTCTATATAGAGTTTTACTATGAATAACTTTATTTTAGATAAATCTTCCACTAATAAATAATGTAATTAATCTTTTTGAATTAGGAAAGTTTTTTAACAATCACAACACGTAGTAATGCACGTAATCAATTATGATTTTGTTATTAATTAAAAATTAGAAATAAAATTTTATCTTTTCTTCATATTACAACCATCCCGATTCAAATTAAAATTTAAAAAATCAATTTTTCTAAAAATATGAATTTAAAAGTGTTTTCATACAAATCATCTTTTTCTTTCTTACTCTTCAATCTTTCCAAAAGAAGATATAGGTGATTTACCTCATCCTAGAGTATAACTTTCTTTACAAATAACAAATCATCTTTTCTTTCTTACTCTTGAATCTATTCCTAATCAATCAAAGAGGACAAGTTGTGTTTCCTAATCTTCTCTCCAACCAGTACACTAGCTGTATCGCACTTTCAACCGACCAAATTTGCTTCTTTTATTTTCCTTTTTACTATCAAGTACTAATCAAAATATTGTTCAAAAGTTTGAAACAAGAACTTCAACAAGATTATAAACTTATTGATTCAATTTCTTCTTGAAGAATAAATATCGTCAAGAACATCATAAATCTCTACAACAAAGTATTTCAAAAACATCATAAATATGACAACTCATAATAGTACAGTGACGTGCAAACATGACTTAGGAATGTTTTCATATAATTTATATCAAACCCAAAATATTTTTAAACAGAGATTTCGGTAATATGCGAATTTTTCTATGATTCGACTTCCAAAAACAATGTCACCCTTCGAACATGCAAAATCGGCCTTATCTGATGTCGTTAGTAGAGCTGATTTTTTTCAAAAAATTTTTTTTTTTCTTACGTCGAATCCTACTAGACTCTAGATACCATATAAAAAGAGAGAAAGAATATGAATAACTAATCAGATACACTACAATGTGTAGTAACCCTCATATTTATATTAGGCAAAATATCATTTTTGGTCTCTTAACTATACCCTTAAGTTCAGATTGGTCCCTTAATTTTTTTTTCTTGTCAGATTGGTCACTTAACTCTTAAAATGTATCACGTTAGTCCTTTTCGTCTAATTAGCGACGGAAAAATTTAAAAATTCGTCACTACAGTACCAAAAGGACTAACATGACACGTTTTAAAAGTTAAAGGACCAATTTGACACAAAAAAAAATTAAGGGACCAATCTAAATTCAAAGGTATAATTAAGAGATCAAAAATGGTATTTTGCCTTTATATTAATAGGTTAAAAGAATAGTACATAAGAAAGACAAATGAACTAAGCCCATATACTTAATCTTAAACCCTAGTAATATAATATTAGAGAGAGAGAGAGAGAGAGAGAGACTTAATCTTAAACCCTAGTAATATAATATTAGAGAGAGAGAGAGAGAGAGAGAGAGAGAGAGAGAGAGATAATAAACTCGTTATTTGTTAGAAGTGAGAACCGAAGAGTCATTAGATACACTTGTAGTTGGTATCCTTTGTGATCATTAAAAGGATAATCCTCGTGTGCTGAGAGAATTCTAGAAGAAGTGAGACCCTCTCATAGTGGTCAGTCGGGATCGACATAGTTGACCTAGAACAGTTTCTCCTCAAACCCTTGCTTGTGTATGGATAGATGGGGGTTTGATACCTCTACCTCAAATGTCGTATTATTTAGTTTCATTAGAGATCCGTGCATTTAATGTGTCATGCTTCAAACGTTTTTTCAAAAGAACCATCATTATTGTTCTTGTGAACCAAAACGTATTGCGTGCGAGTGATTAGATGTGTTTGGTGAGATCCCTTTACATGCTAGAATATAGTCTTCTTTAAAAGGATAGGTATCACTTTCTACCAAATTATTTTTCTCTTTCTCCAAAGTTAAGCAATTATCTTCTTTGAAATTTCATTTTCTTGTAACTATAAAGTTAGTGTGATATGGGTAAAAAATCAAAGAAAAGTATTTATAAATCTCATAAAGATAATCTCTCTTTAGGGGTGGACTCCATCTACTCTTCCATTGTTTCTGCTTTCGTGAAAGCAGATGGTCTTGACAATGCTTTTTGTAAAAGTTGCTTCGCCTTCTTAGTAGAGAATTCCGAGTCCTATGAAGAAGCGAAAGTTGTTCCGCCTTCTTACTAGGAAATCCTAAGTTCTATGATGACAAAAGGATATGTGACAAGTATGATGGCTACGTGACTCATTTCTATAAATGTGTTTTTTTTTTCAATCTACCTTGACTCGTTTTTATAGTTTACATACTTTTGTATTACCTCTACTTACTGTCGCATTCATGTTAATGCACTTTCCAATGATTCATAAGCAAGGGATTTCCGGTCCTTTATAGAGAATATGAATCATAGATATTTGTAATCAATCATTTTGAGGAGGAGTAATAGTATTTCATTGCTGCAAATATGCATTATTATTTTTTTGAATAAGACATGTATTTGGATATTTCCTTTCCACTTAACAAAATAAATTGGATTCTTTATTTGACATACACGAATCACGAATAGTGGAAGGGAACTCTCCGAAAAAAGAATAGATTATGGGAGTGTATGACTTGAACTATTGATTGGGCCATGTAGATATATGACTTCATCTTATCTGCCACATTTGAATTCACAATTAAATGTGTCTTTGTTCCAACCACCACGTCAGTCCTCTACAGAGAATAGTCAGTCTGGTTCGCTTGAAGAAAATCTTTTCTATAATCAAACTCGATCATATCCTACAGACTCCGTCTTCGGAGTCTTCCATTTACTGTCTTCGAGGTAGAAGTTTTAAAACACTGTTAATGGCTCATTCACAACTTCATCCTGCAAATTAGGCATATATGAAGGTCTACTAATATTGGTGTGAGTGTCTAAATGAAAAGCCTTATGTGATCGGTTTTCTTTTTCATCTTTTTGAATGAAAAGCCTATGTGATCGGTTTTCTTTTTCATCTTTTTAAATGCCGTTATGCTCAGATGATTCAAGCGAGGGATAAGGGATTAATATCCCAGGAACCAACTATTCATTGCCTCATGCTGCAGTGTGCGACATCAGTGGTGGAGTAGAGGACCGATGTGCTGAGTTGTTTCCCAAATATTGAACTGAAGGCACTTCTTGCTGGAGAACCGCTTTTATGTATATAGGGAAGGGAATATCCTCGATAACGCTCAGGACCATAAAGGTCGTTAATAAAGTTGTATCACCACCTGCAACTCCAAATTCTGGACCTGGCTCCTCAGGATCTGGTACATGTTTTGAATCTCTAATTTGTTCATAAATGTGAAACATGAAAAATTATGCCACTGTCACTTAATCTATGTGGCTTATCATTGAATCAGATCAGATTTGTATATGACAGGGTCAGGTGAAATGCTGAACTGCACAAAGAAACTTTA
Organism: Lathyrus sativus; assembly: GCA_963859935.3. NCBI lineage: Eukaryota > Viridiplantae > Streptophyta > Magnoliopsida > Fabales > Fabaceae > Lathyrus > Lathyrus sativus. The sequence continues at coordinate 6,791,225 of OZ012741.1, read as the reverse complement.
TATGCTGACTATAATGATGTTAGCAATAACATTTCAAAACTGGATTTGAAATGGAACATTCAAGACTATTACAGTTTATCAATATCAGAGCTGAAATATTATTGCAGTTAGTTTTAATAATACAGTATCTCTGACATGTGACCATTAAATAATTTGTATTATTGATTATCTATGTATTCTTTTTCACTCATGAAACTTGATCCTCCAAATAAAAACCATATGTTATTCAAACTAAGGAAGCATGCAATGCAGAATTTTCAAGTAACTGAACTTTAAAAATGTCAATAGTTGACAGAAATACTCTATAGATTTAGTAATATATATGTCTAGATAAATAATATTACATTGAATCATTCTCATGAATTTAAAAAAGCCACACTTACTGTAAATATTTTCCCTTTCCTAAAGATAAGGTTAAACTTAACTGAACTTGAGAAAAAGCCAGAATAAGGCCTCTCTTTTATCTAAATAATTACTACAATATTAATTGAGATTTTCACCATCTTATAAGTGGTCTCAAAAAATTGACTTTTGCCGGTAAATAATGCTCATTCACAAGTCACCAACTTCTTCAGCTCTTTTTTATTTACCTGAAATTTTAATCATAGAAGAATTAACTGTGCTTACTAAAGAATATTTTACCTCGAAATGAAAAGGAAACTGATGTTTGATTATGATTAGGACACAAGATGCGAAAGTACTTTACCTTCCCCATTGCATTGCGGGGGAGTGACTCCCACACGATAAGTCGAGTCGGTATCTGAAGAAATAAACAAATTATTAGAAGAAAATTACTTTTGAAACTCATAACTGATGAATAATAAATTGATGCATCAAGGAGACACAATTGACATAATATTAAAATAGCATAAAGAAATCGGTGTTGTCAATCATGGATCACAAAAATTAGTGGTTTGTTCGAATTCAGATCCGCTGCAAAGCGCCACTATAGGCTACAATAATATAGAGCCGCTTTAGCTACAATGATATAGAACTGTTATAACTGCTATTTAACAAATAGCGTTGTAACACTATGAAGCACGGACACCGGAAACACTAAACTAACACTGACACGTCGGTGTCGGTTTCGAGCACTGACATGGATACGGACACACTTTTTTTAAGAGGTGTCGGTGCTAAAGAGAACACCACTATAGCCATTGTTTACGGCGTAATTCAGCATCACAAGCATATTCCTAGGAAGCTTGTATACGATTTATAAGAATAAGAAAGCAAAAGATTTAGCTCAACAATCTATGCATAAGTGTGAATGTGGCGTATCAGAAAAGAGCATAAGATTCTATATTGACCGCACAATCTTCTTGCTTCTCATGCTCTCACTTGGCACCCTCCACATGCATATAATTTGACACATACAAAAATGGTCATGCAACAATACCTTGTAAGGTGCAAGTTTAGTTTTGGCCCAAGTGGATAACTCTGCTAGGCTTAGAGCAGGCTTTGACTCTTCTTCGCTCTTCACGGCTGGCACGATAATTGCACAAACAATTTCTCCGTAGTCTTTGTCCGGTACTCCCAAAACGCAACATTCTGAGACATTTGGATGCTGCAAAAAAGGATTGATTGTGAATATTGTATCATAAATGTATGGTACTGTTAACAGCTAACAACCGTAGAATAAGAAAATTATAGCCACTTGCCTCTACTATTACTGATTCAATTTCTAATGCAGAGAGCTTATAGCCACCGTTCTTGATGATATCAGCGTTCTTACCTAATAAAAAGTATAGAATGAACACAATAGGTTTTACTTCCATCACAATCCAACTTCTACTATGATTAAAAGATCACATGTATGAATCTTTCCCATTCGCTTAGTGGATCAAAATAACAACATTGAAACTTCCGATTACATTCATATTTATTGCCAATATGATTGTAACAATATTTGGAAGAAACCATGTTTCCTAGTTATTAGCAATTTAGTCTATTTTTTTGACAATTTGCTGATAATATTTCAAGCATGGTTTTCACTTTTGGAAGATTCATTTTGGAGAAATGGAAAGATCCAGTTCAACAATAACGTCCTAGGAATTCAAATTTCTTACATAATTATGCATGAGAAATATAAATTTCCTTACGTCCTAAAATGATGAAATATCCATCTTTATCTGTAGTGACAGCATCGCCAGTCTTAAAGAATCCATCGTCTGTAAACGATTCCTTCGTTACCTACATGGAAAAAATACAAAATTTCTTAGAGGGAGATATTACATTTCCTTTACTATTTTCTGTCTTTGAAATCTCGGACTTTCAGTAACTGATATTAATATAGTATTTCTATCCTTAGGACAAATTTTGTTCTTCAAGTAACTAACAAGTTATGAAATGTAATTGTTGTAATGGTGCATCATAGCATCATAAGGAATTGTTTATAGTACTGGAAAAATCAAAAGAAAAGGTAATAATTATCACTAAATGATGATTTCAGAATCAATAAATGCAAGAAATTAACATCCTGAAAGTACCTCGGGAAGTTTATAATATTCTTTAAACAATGAAGGGCTTTTGATGCAAAGCTCACCAACCCCAGATTCCTCACTCTCATGCTCCTCATCTGCAAGAATCTTGACCTGCCATTCATACCGAAAAGCCAAGATATCGTCTTTCGCATTGAGCGGTTAATAGTAAAAAATCATCCACATTTCCATGTATTTTTCAAGTTTCAGTCAAATATTTACTTTCTTGAGAGTTGTTAGAAGATACTCCCTTTGTCTCATATTAAGTGTCATTTAAGGCTATATGCACATATTAATAAAATTATTGAATGTACAAATATATATGATAAATTAGTTTTAATTACTAAAATGCCCTTATTAAATCATAGTCAGTGAAGTAGACAGGTGCGTTGAGATACAGCAAATAATGGTATATTAGTGGGGAAAATTATTTATGTTCTCGATAATCTAAAATGATAAATAAATATTTTATACTGCGACACTTGATATGAAACGGAAGAAGTAGAAAAATATATTTGGTTTGTTCAACCTGAAAATGTAACGCATGTCCAGATCATTAGTTAAAAATCATTGTCACTGTTGCTTAAACGATCTTATTGCATAAATAGAATACACAAAAGTGGAAACGAGTGATCAAAAAGCTCATATTCTATGGTTAGGCGAAAATGTAAAAAGTGCAAGCTCAACTAACCTGCACGCCAGGTAATGGTTTGCCAACGGTGCCTGCTTTACGCTCACCTTTCAAAGGATTTGACAGTGCCATGACAAACTAGAAATATCAATACAATAGTGTAAGGTTCATCTAAAAAAATCATTGCAAAATTAATGAAAAATGTGTATGATTCTTGACAATTCAAAAAAACTTTAGCTAAAATGATTTGTTAAAAAGTTTACTTACTTCAGTCATGCCATATCGCTCCAATAAGCGATGTCCAGTGATGGACTCCCATTCTTGCATAACAGGTTGAGGAAGTGCAGAGGACCCACACATCTAAGTAATAGAATGATAACATATTAAATTTTTTAGATTGAGAATGGTTAGTCATCACACATAACATTATAAATTGCAGTGAGCCATGCATGGTAAATCACCATACCAATAAGGCCCTGTTTGGAAAAACAATTTGATTAACGCTTATAGCATACGCTCGTATCATATAAGTGATTGTGTATAAATTATTTCTATAGCAAAAGATAAAATATAGTCAAAATATTTTCGTATACAAGCTAAAAGTTGTTTTTATGAAAATAAGCTGAAAACATCTTATGGACATGTCGTAAACTGTTTCCATAAGCTCTAATAAGTCAATCAAAATAGACCCTAAATTACACACTACTGACTAAGTCAAATTTAAAATAATTAAAAAGAATAACCTTCAACTTCTGAAATTTGAAAAATATATTTGTTCTCTTCATTAAAGAGACAAAAATGTTTTATGCATGTAACAGTCACTTACCATTAGACGCAAGTTCCTTGTGCTAGATGCAGAAATGGCTTGCAGCTCTGGATCCATGGCATGATAACCTTGTATTAATCGAGTGTACATAGTTGGAACCTTCATTTAACAAATTATATAAATCAAAATGCTGTCACCCAAGACATTTTTTTCCAATCATAGCCACTACAATTGATTGTAATAATATGCACATATGACATGAATTTTTAAAGCAATAACGGTCAAAATATAAATCATATATAATAAAGGTTATACAAAAATAGCAAGTAAAGGGGCAACAAATTGCGCCACTGCCCTGTTTTGGATGACAAAACCAGTCCTCTTAAAAACGTGATTAAGTTTTTAGGAACAGAAAAGAACACTGTCATATGACTAATAAATGCTGTCTTTGTATGGTTACATATCAGGCAAAGATAATTTATTTTAAACATACACAAAGAAAGGTTTGTGAGAATGAACCATATCATAGATTTGCTCAATGTTGATAATAATCATACTTACTCCGGTGAATACAGTTATAGCATCATCAGCCTCATATCCTTCAGTTGGATATGAATCACGCCATCTTTTCCAAATTCCACTGACACTAAATTTCGGAAGAAACTCAACCTTCAACAAGATAGTTAGATTCTTAGGGACGAAAAAATTATATAATCAGAATAGATACTAATTGTATTTGCTTTATAAGAAGTGAGAAAAGTAAATTACCGAGGAACCGACGTAGAGAGGGGCCAATAAACCATTGAAAAGCCCATGGACATGTACTTCATATATGTTAAGGATTGACATCACAAAGATATCAAGATCACATTTTAAGCAAATATACTAAATATGATAATATGCTTTTTCCAATTACAAAAGTATTGAAAATGCATAAGAAAATGGTTTCATGGATATGATGTAATGGTAGACAATGCAAAAACCGATCAGCTGATGTGTACTCCCATGCATTTGTCAAGGCTTGGACCTAAAATCAAGACAATTTATTAACAAAAATTAATGAAAAAAAATAGTAGTAACAATTATGAATGTTCATTATAATTAAAATAAAAGTACAAACAGAATATTTGTATGATTTGATTACTATTATACCAAAGTAACTTGCAAAATAATAGATCTAGTTTTTTTAGAAAGAGGATTTTATCATCGTAACGAAATTGTCTATTTGAGGTAGTACTAAATGTAACTAGAGATAAATCATAAAGCATACCTGAGCAAGGATGCTTCTGTGTGTATGAACAACTCCCTTAGGTTTACCTGTTGTCCCGCTAGTGTACAAAATCAGTGCTGGATCTTCACCTAAACCAAAGGATATGAAATACAAATATGAGAAAGAACTTTCAGAAAACTGCTACCAAGATATTCTACTTTATCCAATTTTTAACAGCTGTGAATGTGATACTCTTACTTGATCTTTCAATGTTTTCCAGGAAAATTCTGTCTGCCTCACTTTCTCCATTTTTTGCATGCCCATTGTTGCTCTTCTCGGAGGACTTATTAGGAACAGGCGGAATATGAAAAAACCGAGAAGATGTTTTGTTGGCAATGCTTTGCATTAACTCACTATGATCTTCAGTACTCAGTATTGCAGACACATCCTATAATCAAATTTTTATTAAGATTCAATCCAAAATTAAAGCATAAAGGTAATGCAGCATATATATATAGTCCAACTCATTTCTTGTCATTATCTAATAACCAATTTTGTATTCCTTAGGTACATGTTGTTCAATCCATGTCCTCAGACCCTTTTAATAAAGGGAAATGGATTCACTACAACAAGTGAACTGCAGGGGTGATCTCAGCCCTTGAAAAAATTAGAATGTTCAGATCTCGAAATTTGTTTTAACAGTCAACCATTGGATCTTCTTTCGTCGGTCCGGATTTGCTTGAATGTGTGAATTTAAGATTCCTGAGTGTATAGAAACCCGGGTCTCAATTCGGGTTAATTTCCTAGGGACAAATTAAAAGCATCCCTTGTTCAATAGTTTATTCCTCTCCGAACTGAACATCCAATAAAATTAAATATATAACATGTAAGGTTTATTTTGTAGCATATTTACATAATTTACTTTCCCAAAAGAAAAAAAAAATCTACATATAAACCAGCTATTTGATGATTAAGATGAAAGGCATCAAGATAATGTCGATGAAAAATTAATAGAGTCCAGAATTCTTTATGTTTACAAGCTAGATGTTAAACAAACAAAAGAAAGGGATGTCATGTAAGAAAAAGGAGAGTTTCCAAAGCATACCGAATTATTCATCACATACAGGAGCTCTACTTCTGGATAGCTGAGCGCAAGTGGAACGACAACACCTCCGCTAAACCAAGTTGCAAGTATTCCAGCAACAAATTCGGCAGACGGTTTAGCTACAATTCCTATTCGAGCTCCTCCAAGATTTCCCTAGAAAGTAACATAACTGTTTTCAGCACAAGCGCTTATGTAAAAGAAAGTATAAGCTGTTTTTAAAATAAAAGATTAAAAAAAATAAAATTGTTTCTGTGTATGCTAGCATGATGAGTTTAAGGAAATAAGTTGAATACAAGTTATGAGCATGTCTTAAGTGCTTACGTTAGTAAATAAGCTCAAATAAATCAATTCAAATAGAACCTAAATCTTTAGGAACTTTCATATATCATATTGGTCAAAAACTAACAAATAGCATTCACAGTTTCATCTCACAAAGATAATAGTAAAGAAAATCCAAAGTATAGCTCACTACCTTCACATCATTTTCACACAAGAGATTAGATAACTTTTGTGCCGATGAGATGAGCTGATTGTAACTATAACTCTTCTGATCAGCTCTGATAGCAACACTACCATGAGCTGCAACTTCTTGTTTAGCAATTGCTTTGAAGATGTCCATAAATGTAGTAGATTGAGATGCTATATAAAAGGAAGAAATTGTTAGGCTACTCCCAAAAATAAGAGAAATTGCAACAACAACAACAAAAATTCCAAAAACTGCAAACTGTCTATCATCTTAATCCACACCAACACTCACCGGACTAATTTAACAATAATAATTAAATAATTTTGAACAAAATTGTATGTAGTTTTCAATTTTATGGACTAATCTGATACATTCTCCAACATAGGGTAACATCTGAACTAAAACGACCCACAATTTCAATGACATTTTTTTAAAGTCCAAAACATAGAGTATCTATCAAGCACTGACCCACACACTACACAACAACAACAATATCAACAAGAATAATCATGTCTTATCCCACTAAATAGAGTCGGCTAGGTGGATAAACTTTCTTCATAATGTACTATCCAAAACCATACTTCTATGCAAATCATTAATTTCGAGATCTTTCTTAATAACTTCTCTTATAGTTTTTCAGTTTTTCTATGTCTTCCTCTACCTCTAATTGTTCGACATCTCCGATTTGATCTACCCTTCTTACCACAAAATCTACCGATCTTTTCTCTACATACTCAAACCACTTTAGTCTATTTTACACTATCTTTTCTATTATAAATACTACCCCAACACTCTCCAATATCATCATTTCTTTTATCTTATTCTTATCATGTTCACACATCCAGCGCAACATTCTCATCTCTGGTCATATAACATCGTAGAGCCTTTTCATCATCAAATGTATGTCAGCCATAATTACTTGCGCAATGAAATAATTGAGATACCTCAACAACATATTAAATCAAATTCAAAACCCCAATAATCAGTAATCACAGACCCTAAGAAAAAATGCAATCATTTGACAATAAAATCACAGAACACATAACGAAACAGGCATTATGAGGAAGAAATGAAATGAGGGCGAAAACTCACAGGAGGAGTATGATGAAGAACGAAATTGAGAGCAAGAGATTGTGGCTGTGCGAGAGTAATTGACAGAGGAAGGTGAGAGGAATGGATAAGAAAAGTGGTGGTGAGGGAATTTATGATGATGATGATGATGAAAGGGAAGAAGAGGAAGGTGTTTGTTGAAAGTCTTAAATGAGTTGTTCATTTAGATGGTGAATTGAATACGGCGGTGGAAGTAGGTAGGTGGAAATTTTTGTCACGTTGTTGTTGTTGGTTGGTTTTCCTAATTCGGGTTATCGCTGAAGAGTTCGGTACATGTGCTAATTTGATTCATCGACGGCCATTTTTTGTTTCCATGCACAGGAATTTGAACCACATTTCTCTGTTTTCCTGAAGTGAGTGTTTTTTTTTTTAATATTTTTTATAAGTAGTTTAGGGGCTAAATTTCACTATTAAATAATGAGAATTTAACTTGACACTTTCATATTATAGCTGCCTCCCCCAAACGTTTAATATTTCCAAAATATTTTTGTTAATATTTATCGATTAAATTTTATTTTATTTTTTAAATTTTTATTTTTTTAACATATAAAACAAAAATTTTAATAGTATTTTTGATATGTCATTTTTGGTATTTTTGAAAATTGCACGCATTTATACCGTAAATTTGAAAATATCCGATATAAAATATCTGAATTTTTAAAAAATCTAGTATCCAATACTAGAAATTATTAAAATTTTCGAAAAAATCAAAAACTTATGAAAATTTGTAAATTTTTGATATATTGAAAATTTTTAATATATATGAAATTTTCGATAACAAAAGTTAAAAAAAATACTTTATTTGTGTGGTCTGAAATAAGTAGGAATGTTTACAGATTCGTGGAGCGATTGTACGTAGTTCTTCACCACCGTCAAAGTATGTTATCTATGTAACAAATTTAAATTAAATATTTGGTTTAATTGTATTTTTAGCCCACCTACTATCCATTTTTCTCGGTTTTGGTCTCTCATTTTTAAATCTATATTTTTAAATCTTCTTCCAGGATTCTCATAAGGTCATGATGTCATTAATAGTGACTCAAGCCCACACCATCATCTATTTCCTCTTCTTCTAAAACCAGACTGATTTGTTGAGGCAAATAAGAAGCCCACACCAACATCTATATAGAAACCCGCGACTCAAATCCCACACTTGGCTCAAACTCTTATTTTCTCCAATTTATCTTATTTTATCAATAATAATAATTAAAATTCTAATTATTATAATTATTTTCTAATTTACTTTACCTTCTCACCTGTTCTACCACATCCTTATAACACATATTCAAATAATTTATTTTAAACCACATAAACATACAATAATAAAATAAAATAAATCTAAATAATTTAATCAAATTTAGGGTGTTACTAAGTGTCGCAAAACGGGTCCGACCCATTGAACATGTCTGTTTTGCCCGCACTTTAGTGCAAGGCGGGCTAAGGGTTTCGGCCCTCACCCTCTAACGCGTTCGCCCGACGCGCTCCATTTTATCCGCGGGCTTTTGCGAGTATGAGCATTTACATAAATTTTTGCGTTTTTAGTCTTAAAAAGTGCAACTTCCGTGAATTTCTCAGTTCTGCCCTCAATTTTGTACGAGTGTGGGGCTAGGTTTTAGGCCCGCATCCTTAACTATGTCTGCCTCATCCACCCGTTTTTTTTTGCGAGCTTTTGCAGGGCAGACATGATCGTTTGCCACCTCTAGACATTACAGAGCTCAAGGAAGCAAAACATTATGGCTTCGTCATCATGTGAAGCAAAGTACGTGGTTGCATCATAGCAACATGTCAAACATCATGGATAGAGATGTTACTCGAAGAACTCAAGTTTATGCAACCTAGGAAAATGAAGTTATTTGTCGACAACAAGTCAGCTATTGACCTGGCGAATCACCAAATGGGTCATGGTCGAACTAAGCATGCACAAAGAAGGTATCAAAGGAAAGCATGAACTTGAACATTGCAAGACAAAATGACAACTAACTGACATACTCACCAAACCCCTGAAGAAAATCAGATTTACGAGTTAAAGAGAAGCGTCAGGATGAGAAGTCTTGAAAACATGAATTAAAGGGTGTGTTAAAAATTGTAATTTAATGTTCTGTCGAAATAGTTAATCTAAAATATAGGAATAAATTGCATTCGGTTTATATTTTTCTCTCTTCTTCTTTCACCTTTGTTCCAACATCTCCAACCATAATGGAAGGTTGATTACTTGGTTGAACGAGGGCAGCTGAAGTGTCAACACTGATGGGAATTCCAATAATAGTTTTACTTATAGCTATTGTGGTGTCTACATACATATATAGGAAGATAACTTAACGGTTCACTGGTTGTTGATATAGTGTCAAACTGCCAATAGCTTGATTAACTATTAGTGCATCATTGGAAGTAGCTCATTTTTTGTTAATAGATCAGTGTTGAAAAAGAAACATTCCAAAATTTTGATTTTTTATTTTATTTGGTACTATCTTTTTATGAGGGGATTAATCATGAGTTTGATTTTATTTTCCATAATTCGATTCTATTGGATGTGTGGAATTTTTTTTAATGTTATTTTTGTTTGGCATTTGATTAATGTAGTTGTAGATTAAGCGAAATTTAAAAATTAAATATTTTTATGTATTTGTAAAACCTGTTTCACTCTCATTGAAAGTGATATGAAAAACCCGTTATCATCACTCTCATGTGCGAAACTCACACCTTCAATCTACAACAACCATCTTCTCGATTTCTTCGATTCTCTTCTTCTTCAACGATGTTTCACTCTCCAACAAGCTCGTCAAATTCACACCCAATTAATCCTCACTACCGCCCACAATTCTCCCTTCTTATCCTCCAGGCTCATATCAACATACTCCCGTTTCGGTTCCATTTTCGAAGCTCGGAAAGTGTTCAACTCCACCCCAGTTGAGTTTCTTCAAAACATCCTTTTATGGAATTCAATTATCAGAGCCAATGTATCTCATGGGTGTTACGAATATGCTATTCAACTTTATGTTCAAATGCGAAAGTTTAGATTTTTACCTGATGGGTTCACCTTGCCTTTGATAGTTAAGTCATGTTCTTGTCTTGGGGTTCTTAGGATTTGTAAGATTGTTCATTGTCATGTTTTGCAATTGGGTTTCAGGAGTCATCTTCATGTGGTGAATGAATTAGTGGGTATGTATGGGAGAGTTAGGAGAATGGAGGATGCATGCCAAGTGTTTGATGGAATGGTTGTGAGAAGTGTTTTGTCGTGGAATACTTTGGTTTCGAGTTATGCTTTTAATCTTGATTCTGTTGGTGCTTATGGGATTTTTAAAAGGATGGAGTTGGAAGGTTTGAAGCCAAATTATGTAACTTGGACTTCTCTTTTGTCAAGTCATGCTAGATGTGGACTTTGTGATGAAACTATAGAGTTGTTTAAGTTGATGAGAACCAAGGGGGTTGAGATTAGTGCTGAAGCTATAGCGGTGGTGTTGTCTGTGTGTGCTGATATGGAGGGAGTTCAACGGGGGAAAGAAATTCATGGGTATGTTATTAAAGGTGGATATGAAGATTATTTGTTTGTGAAAAATGCATTGATAGGGACTTATGGGAAGAAGCACGAGCATCTGGGTGATGCGCATAAAATATTTTCTGACATAAAGAACAAGAATTTAGTAAGTTGGAATGCTTTGATATCATCATATGCTGAATCTGGATTATGTGATGAGGCCTATGAAGTATTTTTGCAGCTGGAGTCGCATGGTCATCCGGCGGTGAGACCCAATGTCATAAGTTGGAGTGCTGTGATTAGTGGTTTTGCTTCCAAGGGGTGTGGCGAGGAGTCATTGGAACTGTTTAGGCAAATGCAGAATAAGATGGTAATGCCCAATTGTGTCACTATATCAAGTGTTTTATCAGTTTGTGCAGAACTAGCAGCATTGAACTCTGGCAGGGAGCTCCATGCTTATGCAGTTAGGAATCTCATGGATGACAATATTCTGGTGGGGAATGGTCTGATTAACATGTATATGAAGTGTGGGGTTTTCAAGGAAGCACATTTAGTATTCAATAATATTAAGGGTAAAGATTTAATCTCATGGAACTCAGTAATTGGAGGTTATGGAATGCACGGCCTTGGTGAGAATGCTTTAAGAACTTTTGATGAGATGATTAAAGCCGGAATGAGACCAGACAACATCACATTTGTTGCTGTTCTATCTGCATGCAGTCATGCTGGTCTTGTTGCTGCGGGTCGCAACCTTTTTGATCGTATGGTCGGAGAGTTTAGGATTGAGCCTAATGTAGAGCATTATTCATGCATGGTTGATCTCCTTGGCCGTGCTGGGCTTTTGCATGAAGCAAGTAATATTGTGAAAAACATGCCAATTGAACCTAATGAGTGTGTTTGGGGAGCTCTTTTAAACTCATGTAGAATGTACAAAGATACAGACTTTATAGAAGAAACAGCATCACAAATTCTAGCCCATAAGTCAGAAATAACTGGGAGCTTCATGCTTCTGTCCAATATTTATGCTGCAAATGAAAGATGGGAAGATTCTGCAAGGGTCAGGGTCTCGGCAAAGAAAAAAGGTTTAAAAAAAGTACCTGGTCAGAGTTGGATTGAGGTGAGAAAAAAGGTATACACATTCTCTGCAGGGAATGTAGTCCATTTGGAGCAGGGTGAAATCTATGCGATCCTTGATGAATTGGCACTTCAAATGGCGAGTGTAAATTATAATATCAATAGTTTCTTTGATCAACAATGTATTTGTGACCAATCAAAACTCTCACTTATTGGAAACTGAGATAGGCTAAATTTTTTGTGCCATGCCTCTCTTCACCAGCAACAATACTCAAGTTTTGTTAATGTTTTAGAATCTGGTTAGTTAGGAAAATAAAAATTCATTTTGATGCCTCACATGTAGTCGACACATAGGATCAACTTGTTTTACACATTATTTTCATTTAATATATGTTTAGAACCTACAATTATAGTGAAATTCAGTTTTTGTCCCTGCTTTGTTTTTTCTTTTCCACCCTGTAAAGTCAGATTCATCTTTGATCCCTAACATGAGCTCTCCGTTCAAAAATGTTGAAGGGGAACATGAGAGTCCAATTTGAATTACCGAGTCCAATCTGAATTACTGAGTCCAATCAATGAGTACAGTGAACATATAGCTTGACATGGAAAGCAAGAAAAAGGTGGTGAAAGCAACTTACTATGTCATTGTTAGATAGAACAGTAGTTTTGTTGTTCTGGTTGTAAGTGTTCAAGATCCATATCTATTGCAAGAAATAATAATTGAAAGATGTGAACAAAGATTATTCTTTTGATGAATAAATTAACATGTTCATAGAACAGACTTATTCTCAATTTTAAAAAGCAAATCACTGCATATAATTTTGGAAACAAGAAATGAACAGAAGATGAGATGTAGAGTTTGTGATGTCTGATAATTTACGATGTGCTTAATGTTTATATATTAAATTGTATACTAATATTTGTTAAACATAAGGGTTACATGTATTGACGTTGTAAAGGCACATATATTTTTACTGCCATGTTATCACCTTAAGCTGGACGATTTCATAGGAGTTCAATCATAGCTCCAAAACATTCTTTCTCCCTATTTTCAGTGCTTATTCAAGAAATTTACTGTTTTATTTATTCATCCTTAACCTTTGATATTGGCAAATTAGGTAAGTATCTAAAGGTTGCTTTGACTTTCACTTATACTTCTTACAGAAAGATGCACTAAAGTTTGCATATTTGGATGCTTCCATAAGGGCATAGAAGTTAAGAAGGTCATATCCAAATCAGAAACATAACAAGCTAGATTGTTAGCTTCATAATCAAGTACAGGTCCTGCTGTTGTCACCTTTATGATGGGGTGGTTAGGCTATTTTTACTTCTCCTCAGGTTCATCTATTTCATGGTTATTTCTTCCTCTCTTTGATAGCTCAGCGTCCTTCATGCATTTGGTAGACATTCTACCTCAAATATGTTTCAGCCTCCTTCTAAGATATGCATTTATCTAGGAAAGAGGAATTTTAAACTGTTCTTGTTTGCTTTCATCCCCATCTATAGTGAGTTCTACTAGTGTTAAGTTGTTATAAAGATCTTGTGTTAATCTACTTGTGAGTTCTAAAGGCCCTCTAGTTTATACGTTTCTTAACTACAACGTCAGTTGATTGTGCATTTTTGAAGGAAAAAAAGAAATTAGGTGATAAATTGATTGGTTGTGTTTAATCTTATCTGAAAAGCCAATTCATAAGATAACGTTCTTACACCTGACCCCATGGTCTTGGAGGCTAGGCCTGTTAAAAAACTGTAAAACCAAACTTCATTGAAACTAACCGAACCACTTCTGTTAGTTTACGAATCACACCTATATTTCACACACAATTCTCTAACTTGAATAGAATCTTATGAATCACAAACACATCTAGGACTAGGCGTGTCGTGGTCTCCGACATGCGTCGGTATCTGAGACTCGACGACACTCGTACGCTACATGTCGGAAAATTCAAACAAGCGTCCCAGTTTTTCTTCTTCTTTGTTTTAACACTTCTTAAACCGGTTCTGACACCCGTATGACACACCCTTACAACACGTGTCTGACAACTCATACAAGTGATCCAAAAAAGGGTACATTTGTATTATGAATTTCATACAACATGATTATAAAGTATTTGTCTTTGACATGTTAACAGAAACAGACAATTTTTGAGGACTGGTGTGTAGCAACATTCAAGAATTCAGAATGCACCTCTTCCCATTTGGGCGACTTAGTGGATCCCGCAGGTACACATTACTGTCTTATAAAATTTTAATGTCAGTATTTAATAAGCATTCAACCCTCAATCTGGCACCTAATTTCCAATCAACATCGTTGGTGATAGCGTATAACAAAAATACTATCTTCATTTATTTGTCCATTCCCTACCATCATGATTCATCAGTAAAATTGCACATTTAATTAATTGGTAAGTTATGATGTCTATTTCTATGATATAGAATATGATGTTTTTTTTTTTAAGATTGTCCAATGAATAAGACAAGGTTTTATTATTTAATAGCCATTCGTGACATTCATACTACTTATTCTAATTAATTTGATATTATCTTCAACTTTGCATACATGCTTACTCACAAGAGTATTTGATTTTTAATCAAAATAAGAAAGCAACGCAGAGTAGTAATATTGTAAGCTCAAGATAAATTTTGTAGGCAACATATGAACACACAATACTATTTACAAAGCCAATGACTACATGTGCAACATCTTTTATTTTATTAGCAGGAATCAAATTCAGTAATTCAAAATTTGAAACACACATTGTGCACCAACCACTTACGCTAGACTTCGATAGTAACTGCATAAAGCATTTTGATCTTCTTCCAATAACATAACCTAGTTCAAACACCGCAAAAAGTGCGCAAAGCATTTTGATCCCTTTGGCCTTCTTCAGAGTAAGTATAGTTACGAAACTCAACTTGATCATAGGGCTTAAAGAGCAAAGGGTGTTCCTCATCCACCAATTCTACAGTGTTATCTCATTTGAATCTTGTGAGTGTTCACGACTTTCCCTCGGTAAAAGGTGTTTCAGTGTAATGAGGAGGGTGTCTGTTATTTCTAAATGACGTCTGTGACTTTTTAGTGTACTAAAACAAAACAAAAAACTTACTGATCAATGAATAATTTGTTAGTAATAAGCAATGGTGAATGGAACTTACATGGAGAGAATCACCAATTATAACTACAAAGTTGCCCGGAGAAGGCTTGTAGCGTATCCATTTTCCATCTTTGGTCATAACTTCTAAACCCTCCACTTGATTTTGGTACAATATGGTCACAACATTCTTGTCAGTGTGCGGTAAGACCTAGTTTTGTGTCACTTGTTTGAGGGCCTTAGTACTTCATAACTCAGAAAATATAACTGGTTGAATTCATGTGCTCCTCTAAGTGCTTTTCAACACTTAAACTCTCCAAAGTCATCTTTCTAATAATCTGATCCAGCTCTGTTTATAGATTAAATTGTCTACTAACATTTTTTAAATATAAGGATTACATGGACACCATAAATGCACAAATATTTCTACTGTTATGTTCATCTGGATGATTTCTTAGAAGTTCAATCACAACTCCAAAACCTCCTTTATCCCCATATATTCAGTTCTTATCTAAGAAATTTACTGGTGTACTAATTCATCCGATATCGTTCTAGTTTGAATGCAAGTGATTTTTGAGTTTCATGAATACCATCATCAGAAAGATAGCAAGCTATCAACGTCATTGGTGATAGCATAAAACAAGAATACCATCTTCATTTATTTGTCCATTCCCTACCGTCATGATTCATCATTAATTGATAAATTATGATGTCTATTTCTATGACATGGAATATGATTTTTTTGAAGAGTGTCCAATGAATTTTATAGCCATTCTTGACAATCATAGTACTTATTCAAATTAATTTGATATTATCTTCAACTTTGCATATGTGCTTACACACAAGAATATTTGATTTTTAATCAAGATAAGAAAACAAAGCAGAGTAGTAATTTTGTAGGCAACATTTGAACACTCAATACTATTTACAAAGCCAATGACAACATGTACAACATCTTTTATTTTATTAGTAAGAATAAAATTCAGTACTTCAAAATTTATAACACACACTTTGCACCAACCACTTACGCCAGACTTTGATTGTAACTGCATAAAGCACGTAAACACATTATTTATATGGCACACCCTCTTTCAATAACATAACCTTAGTTCAAACACCACAAAAAGTGCGCAAAGCATTTTGATCCCTTTGGCCTTCTTCAGAGAAATAATACTTGAGAAACTCAACACGATCATAGGGCTTAAAGAGCAAAGGGTGTTCCTCATCCACCAACTCCTCCGGAGCTTTTATAATGCTCCCTCCTTTAAAGATAGAGAACAAGGCTGTCGAATATCTAGCCTCATTCCCCCTCATCATCACCCGATGAATTGGGGGATGCAACCTCCCATTTGACCATGCCTTCAAAATTCATGTTATATGAAAATTTTCAATATAGTTTAATAAATGCCATAATATTAAATTTTAACAATATAGTTAAAAAGTATGTGCGATTGTCTCCTAGGCCCTTAATTCTACAACACCTTATTTCTGAAGTATTGTTTGATTCGGTAGAATGAGAAGGGTGTATGTTGTTTATAAACTACTTTTAGCCTCAATTTTTAAAGAATATAAGATCTTTCAATGTATGAGAATTGTTAAGAGTCCCACATCGGACAATATATGGCTTAAACATGTCCTTTTAAGTGGGGGCAATCCTCACCATACAAGTCGGTTTTGTAAGAATGAGTTAGTCCTAACCACATTTCTTAACATGGTATCAGAGTCTGGTTTAAGATCCAGTGGGCCATCTGCTATCAGGTTTCGGCTATCGGGTCACCCATAGTTTATTTCTACGCTCCAGATACCAGCGTGGGGGTGTTTGTTAGAGTTCCACATCAGACAATATATGGCTTGAACATGTCCTTATAAGTGGAGGTAATCCTCACCCTACAAGTCGGTTTTGTAGGAATGAGTTAGGTCCAACCATATTTCTCAACAAGAATAATAGTCCACCATTGAGGCTAAAGTGCTAAAGGGTCGGTGAGCTATCTAGCTTGGTATATCTTCATCCTCTACATGGCTTCAAATAAGATATATTATCTGCGTTGGGCCTTGTGTTAGTCTTTTCTATTTTGTTCTATATAAAAAAGACGTCTTAATGACGTGAGGAACGCGAGTGTTATTTATACAAACTACCCGTAGTCTCAATTTCTAGATGACATGTGACTTTTTGTTGTACTAAAACAAAACATAAAACTTATTGATCAGCGAATAATTTGTTAGTAATAAAGAATGGTGAATGGAACTTACATGGAGAGAATCACCAATTATAACTACAAAATTGCCAGGAGAAGGCTTGTAGCTTATCCATTTACCATCTTTGGTCATAACTTGCAAACCCTCCACTTGATTTTGGTACAATATGGTCACAACATTCTTGTCACTGTGTTTGCTAAGACCTAGTTTTGCGTCACTTGTTTGAGGTCCTTTGTATTTCATAACCCTAAGAAGGTAATTGGTTGAGTTCATGTGTTCCTCCAAGTACTTTTCAACACCTAAACTCTCAAAAATCATCTTTCTAATAATGTGATCCAACTCTGTTTGCTCTTCACAGAATGAATGTATAGTTTTACTGCAAAATAATAAACAAAGTTAGTAGCGTTCTATCTCAACAATTTAGGAATCAAATTGAGGATTCACTGTGCACACCTAAAACTTTGGTTTCCATGTGGCCACAAGATGTTGGTCATGCTTTTGACTTCCTCAAAAACATTTGCATCATCAATGCCTATGCTTTCATAAAGTGGAACCACAGGATATTGACCAATATAACCATGATAAGGCTCCTTAGAAACATTGAGTTGCTTGGTTTGTAAAGGGAGATCAAAAAGCTCTTCTAGTGAATCAAATATGGCTTTGCGAAGGTCTAAAGAAACTTTATCAAAAATTGCTTCAAAACAACCATATTCTACTAGTGCTTTGTAAACTTGGGACTTCACTAACTCCCAATTGGGACTTTTGGTTTCTAAGTTGAGGTTATTGAAGTCAATTAGTGGAAGTTGTGGTGTGGTTTCTGAGCCCATATTTTCACTTTTCCTTCCCAAATATGGTTAAAGGTAATGCTTGGTTTAAGTTAGTTTGAACCTATGAGAGTTATTATTAGGGGCTGGTGTTTTATACTGTGACATACTAATATTTCAAATGGAGTAAAATGATAATCACATGAATTAAAAAACTCTACTTTAACACAACATCATTTTTGGATCTGAATTCAAACTTAAAATCCCTAATTAAATTGAAAGAAACTAAAACTAAGGTGCTTTTTTATTTTAATTGATCCCTTGATAACATTAAATTATGTATGAAATTATTATAAATATTGAAACTGGACAATCAAAGGATGAACCAAGAAACAAAAAACAAAGCAAAGAAAGCACAACAATAGAATCATCTCTTAGATGTCATTCATGAATCAGTTGTGCCCGGACCACAAAAATTAATTAGTTGTCGTACAATTATTTTCAATAAATAATGGTAGTACAATTATTTTCAATAAACAATGGTAATTTTAGACGATGATAATAGTATTGAAGGTACATTGGCAGAACCAAAAGCCACGTCCTTATCAGAAACTCTAGATGATGATGATCAGATTTGAATTAGATTGTCTTCGTCCGAGGTTGATGATGAGAGGCATGGCTTGAGTTGGAGGTTGGCGGTGGAGACAAATAATAATGTGCGTCTGGGGAAGACGGTACCACCCCGTTGCTATAAACATGTTTAGAATTACATCTTTGGTGAATGATGGAGGTTCAATAGTTGACAAAATCTTTGGTGAAAACTTGATAAATGTTTGTTTCTATTAACTATAAATGATGAAACTTGACTAACCATGATCCCAAAAGAATGTTACTTTTGAATGGTTATGTTTTTGTAGGAATTGACAAAGGAAAACATCAGTTACAAGAAAGAAGAATTCATGCCATGCAACTTTCGCATCGCGGAGAAACACTTCGCTACGCGAAGGTCGTGGCGCAAGGAGAAGCGAGCAACAACAGAAAGAAAACAGAAGCAAAAACACTCAATTTCGCTTGAAGCGACAGATGCGAGGATAGTTCGCAACGCGAACTGTACTTCACACAGCGAAGTATGGTGGTTCCCAGGGGCGATTTAAAATTCTTCATAGTTAAGCAAGCTGACTTCGCATAGCGACCAAAACTTCGCATAACAAAAGTCTCTCATCTCAACCAGTATAAAAGGAGTGCAACAGAAGTATTGGAGAATCATCACATTAGAAATATACCTTGTAATAGATGATTATAATAATTTTAGTAGGAGAAGAGAGTCGAAAGAATCAAGCTGGGTTCACATCAAGAATCGAGAGATCATCCTTGATGCAAATTCATCTCCAATTCTACCTTTTTGTACAATCTACCATGACAATGGATAACTAACTCCTCTCTTGTTAGGATTGGAAGGAACCTACCATAGTCGTATGTATTGTTATTGATTCCTTCTTTAATGAAATTTTGTTATTCATGATTATCGATTAAATCTTTGTTTTGTCAATCTAAACTTGTGAATACGAATTGTAATTGAAAAATACATTCATATTAAAGCTAAAGATTATAATCGGTTAAGTGTTATGTTCTAGACATAGAACTAAGGGTTTAACTTTCAAAAACGATATTCGATTTTTAATGCGATTGTTTAGTTTAATTGATTGAGAAATCATCGATTAAATTAAATCAATTGAAATCTCAGCAAACATATAAACATATATGCTGTTATGAGTGAATTAATGAAAATAAGATGAAAAACAAGTTTATTTAAAGAAGTATCAATCACAGTCATACGTGCACGGTAGCGGAATTCTAATCCTGACAAGTTTTCTATCATTTAAACTTTACTTTAACAAATTTTGATTTTATATTTTGTTACTTCAAACAAACCAATTTACAAACTTTACTTGAAAACGATAACAATTGTCTCAACGTTGGTAATATCACGTCGGTCTCTGTGGATACGATATTCAATATTTTATTTTGGTTTACTCAACAACAAAATGGCGCCGTTGTCGGGGACTGACGTTTAGATATTACGAACAAAATGACTGTTGATATCTTTTTAAGTTGTACATTTGTTAAAAGTTGTATATATATATATATATATATATATATATATATATATATATATATATATATATATATATATATATATATATATATATATATATATATATATATATATATATATATATATCTTTTCTCTTTTCTTTATCTTACATTCTCCTAACATTGTATTGGCTAGAAATGGCAAGCTTTGTGTATGCGAGGTACAAAATCGGAGGACTTATTACTTTTTGATCCTGAGATCGAAAAAACAATCTGACAAAATAAACGACAAACAAAGAAGCAGAAAAAGCTAGCCAAACAAAGATTTCGAAAGAAAGGAGCTTCCACCTTAACACATTTAACAAAAGAAACCATAGCATAAGGTGGACCTGGAATCGTGAATGGAGGACCTTGTCAAAGCAGCCCAAGATGGTTGCCTCACCTCACTAACAATCCAACCAACCGACAAACTGAAATGAAAACAGGATTATTGCATATCATTTATGCAAACCTCTTTGCCTAGATCATGAAGATCCATAAACTCACCTCACCAAGTTCTACGAATTGGCTAGTACGTCGGAAGCACCTGAAGCGGAAGAAGAAGCAGTGTTCATGCGATTGTTTCCGCACTCACTGATTAACAAAGCAAATGATTGGTATCTGAACCAACCCACTCAAACCATGACCAATTGGAATGTCTTTGAGGAAAAATTTTTGAATCAGTTCTTCCTACATGTTATCATGGATGCCAAAACAACAATAGTCTCATTTGCTCAAAGTGCAACGGAGACTCTATGTGAGGCATGTGAGTGCTGTAAGTCTATGCTACGGAAATGTCTGAATCATGATTTCGACGAACTCACACAAATCCACATCTTCCGCAACGGATTACAACCACAACCAAAGCTTCTACTTGATGCAACTATCGGTGGTTCGTTACTATCCAAAAGTGTAGAAGAGGTGTTGTATATCATCAATCGTATGACTCTCAATGACCGTCAAGTTCAGTATAACGAGGGAACGACACAAAGGAAACCATAACTGTCGGAATTAGGCCCAAATGATGCAATACTAACAAAAAACAAACTGCTCACTCAAACAGATAAGGAATTAACCAAGAAACTGTCTAAACTTCCACAACAGCTCAAGGAGATGCACGGATCAGCCAACAAACCACAACAAATAGCTTTGTGCGAGCTATGCACTGGAGACCATCTAACAGGTTTTTTCCCTCCAATGAATAAAGATGTCAATTACATGGAAAACCAACAAAGGACAACACCATACCAAGGAAACCAGAACTATCAACGTAGAAATAACACCAACTATGGTCAAGGTTGGAGGCAAGAAGCAGGAGCATTAAATAGGGCTAACCAATATCAGAACTTTCATCAACAACCGCAACATAAAACGCAGCCAGACAGAATATCCAAACTGGAAGACACGTTGAACTAATTCATGCAATTATCCATTATAAATCAAAAGAATATGGATGCCTCGATCAGGAACTTGGAAACGCAAGTTGGACAAATTGCAAAGCACCTGGCAGACCAACAAGAAGGTACCTTCACAACCACCCCATAGACAAATCCAAAGGAACATTGCAACGCAATCACAACAAGGAGTAGAGTGATTGAAACTGGAGTTGGTGAAAATGCGGAGAAAGAAATGGTTGTGGTTGAAAGAAGAGAAAAACAAGAGGAAGAAAATGAGAAGGAATTAAAAGATAAATAAATTGAGGAAGAGGTAGTTGAAAATGAGAAGGATTTGAGTGACAATTGAAAAAATCAGAAAACAAGATAAGAGAAAGAAAAGATGATCAATCAGCTTGCACAACAGCTACCTTATCCTCATGCTCTGATGAGTGATTTTTATACGTTACTTTACCATGAGTTTTAGCTAATTATCTTATACGTTTAGTTGCATTTTATTTCCTTTTATCGCATTTTTTGCGTTGGTTTGCTATTTCCATTGTTTTAAGTTCAGGTACACAATCAAGAAGAATCGGAGCAAAAAACGGGAAAAACAACAGTAATTCGGAAGAGTTTTAAAAGTCAAACAGGGGTCTGACACGACCCGTGTTGGCTGAAGCGAGTCATCTTCCAATTTTCTGATTTTTTGGGCCTCTGTGATCCCTATGAGTATTTTGGGTATTTTTCTATTACTGTGTCGGACCTGGGAGTATTTAAGACAGATTTTGAGAAGGAAAACAAGACTTTTTGACCAAAGAAGAATTACACAATCAGGATTAGGGATATCAAGGTGATTGGGGAACTGAAGGTTTTCATGAGCGGAAGCAATTGAAGATCAAAGAAACCTATTATCTTGTAATGTCTAGTTTTTCTTTTGTATTTTCTTCGAATATTATGAGTAGCTAAACCCCTCAATGCTAGGGGTTTTCCCTGATTTCAATCTGTAATGACTTTGATATTAGTATTGCAATGACATTTCCTTTGTTTAATAACTGATTTGATCTCTAGCTATTGTTAATGCTTTCCCTGTCGGACCAACAGGATTTGATTTACGATTAATGATTAGGCTAGACCACCGTTGTTAAGGCTTTGCTTTTGATCATCCTATAGTAGATATCCCCTAGAACTAGGGATACCCTATAGGAATCAGAATAATTCTTGATAGTTGATTGCTTAATCTCACTTATAATTCTCTATGGACGTGGGAATTAGAATAGGTGATTAAAATTCTTCTCACTAAGGACTTAGGAGTAAACATTCTAAAGAATCGGTAATTAGTTGGTTACAATAAGTTGTTGCAGTGTTAATTCAGGGTTGTTACTGAGTCAGATCATACACCTTCCCTAGCATGTTACTCATATATTTTCAAACCACTTAGTCAATTTTCCTTTTTCACTTGAAAAGATTTTTATAATCAACCCAAACCTTTTTAAAATCTCAATTGCTTTTGTTCAACTGAATTATTTTAGACTTATATTTCTTATGCAGTCCTCGAGATCGATATTCGGGGAAACTTCCCTTATTACTACATTGACAAAATAGTACACTTGTTATTTTCTCGATCATGCTTCTACCGAGAAGAACCAAGAAAGTTAATATATGAGGTTCCTAGATATTTTCGGAAGGTTACAAGTTAACATTCCATTGGCTGAAGCACTTGAACAGATCCCAACATACGCAAAGTTCATGAAAGAAATTTTAACAAAGAAATGAAGAATTATGGATGAAGATATAATTCAAGTGGATGCTAGTTGTAGTGTTGTTATTCAGAAAACTCTTCCACAAAAAGAAATTGATCCTGGAAGAGTTACGTTACCTATTACTATAAGAAAAATAAATGTTGGAAAGGCATTGATTGATCTCGGTTCCAACATAAATCTTATTCCTTTATCAGTGGTTAAGAGGATAGGTGATTTGGACATGAAAAATACGAAGATGACACTACAACTAGCAAATAAATCCATCACCTGACCATCAAGAATAACTAAAGACGTATTGGTTAAAGTCGATAAATTTCTGTTTCCTATAGATTTTTGGTGATGGATATTGAGGAAAATGATGATACTCCTCTAATTTTGGGCCGACCTTTCATGAAGACGGCAATAATGATGATAGATGTAGATGATGGATTAATGAAGGTTATAGTGCAAGAAAAAGAGGTCAATTTTAGTTTGTTTGAAGACATCAAACATCCAATCACCAAAGAATATGCTTCATGGATGCTAGTGCTAAATAACAAAAGGACGAGGCAAGACCACATGATAGTGGAAAAGATGCTTCGATCATTTCAGAGAAACCATCTTGAATTCACTTGAAACAGGCGTCGAGCTAACAACGTTAAACAAACGCTGGTTGGGAGGCAACCCAACATTGTAAGTTATTTTCATGCTTTATGTTTTGTTTGTTTCAAATTTTTGGGGTATGTGGGCAACAAAGTGCAGTGTGACAGGTTCTGCGGAAAACAAACTTCTGCTAAGTTTGCTATGTGGGCATAGAGTGCTTCTTTTGGTATTTTGAACAAATGTCAAATCAATTATTTTGAACATTCAACAAGAAAAGAATGAGTGGTAATGATAGAAATCAGACGAAAATCAAGCAAGGTGCATGTTTACTTACTTGTAGAATGTTAGCATGATTTTGAATTTTGTTTTCTCTTACAAATTCATATCATGTCTCATTTTACATGTACACACTTGCTTGAATCATTTAGCAAAAACCAAAAAAAATGAGATGAACTTCCATTATTTACATAAACAAACTGCGTACAAATAATCCTTGTGTTAAACTCGGTTGATTCATGTTCAATCCAAAAATTCTATTTGAGCTTTGTAAAGGTATAAAGATGATCAAGACAATGGATAGCTAACTTTTCTCTTGTTAGGATTGGAAGAAACCTACTGTAATTGTATGTATTGTTATTGATTCCTTCTTTAATAAAATTTTGTTATTCAAGATTATCAATTAAATCCTTGTTTTGTCAATCTAAACTTATGAATAAAAATTGTGATTGAAAAATACATTTGTATTATAGCTAAATATTATAATCGGTTAAACGTTACGTTCTAGACATAGAACTAGGGTTTAATTTTCAAAAACGATATTTGGTTCTTAATTGGATTGTTTAGTTTAATTGATTGAAAAATTATCGATTAAACTAAATCAATTGAAATCTCAGAAAGCATATAGACATATATGTTGTTGTGAGTGAATTAATGAAAATAAGATGAAAAACAAGTTTATTAATAGAAGTATCAATCACAGTCAGTCTATCATTTAAACTTTACTTTAATAAATTTCAATTTCATATTATGTTACTTTAAACAAACCAATTTACAAACTTTACTTGAAAACGATAACAACTCAACGTTGATAATATCACGTCAGTCTCTATGGATATGATATCTAATTCTTTCTTTTGATTTACTCAACCTCAGTAGACAATATAAACTTGACATGAACATCGTAGTAGATGAAATTATTTTTTATGCAAAATCTCAAATTCCTATTCTTGCTAATAAAGATGCGTTGAATTTAGACGTGGATGATACATGTATGTTTAATATTACTTATTACAAAGATTAGTCATTCAGACATGTATATGCTTTGTTTTATTTTGTTTCTCTTCACTGACATGTTTTTGTTTTTTTGTTTTTATTTTTATTTTTATTTTTTTTTATATTTGTATTTGCAAATGTTTGATTTGACCATGTTTAAGGCATGGATGTGTCCTGCAAATCCTGTGGTACTAAAAAAAAGACAAGTAGAGTGCGTGATTTATGGTGTGAAAATGGATTCTAGTATTTATGTGCTGCGTTACTTCGTGGAAGGTACTACTACTAGGGCTCCAATAGTATTTAATATGTCGACGCCACAAATTCGTTTTCAATTAGTACCAGAAAACATGCATACAACTTTAATTCATTGCACGTCTATAGACTACTTTATTAAAATATATACTCATATTAATTAATTTGACAGAACTTATATACATAAATTAAAGCCTCTTATTGAAAATAGACAAGAAACTTGGCCGGTTGGTTAGAAGTATTAAAACACTCTTTTATTTTAAATGAATCATTTATTGTGAGATGGAGAAATTATTATTATTTTTTGAAAAACATATTAGAATTGGTCAACTCACGTAAGAGTCTAGAATATCATGCACGCTTGTTTGCTTATGTAATGTAAATCAATGAACATTTTGAAAGCTTCCTCTTAATTTAATTTTTGGGATTGGAAAAGTCTTACCTAAGCAGCTCTAATTGATTTTGGCAGGAGTGACAAATACAAAGGACAAAGTGCAGTGAAATACAAGTCGTCCATTAAAAAAGAGATAGAAAAGGAAGGTTATATGTATTGCATTTCTTGAGTACTTATGTGCTGAATGGACCAAATGGTTTGTTTTGGACAAATTATCAATCTTGCTTAATTTCACATGCAAATGTTATTCTTTTTATTATTAGTTCCTCGTGTGATTGATGACCTACCACAATGATGCATGGAAGCAATGATATTTTTAAAAACCCATGTTTTAATTCAAGCTATAATATGTATGGGAAAAAATTCAATCAAAATTAATCATTGTCGCCTAATGTGTATGTCGCTAGCTTGTCATAAATTTGTGGGCTAGTCTGTTGGTGCAAAGATAGAATAAATGATGAAATAGGAAATATTACTAATAAGAGAATGACGGCTACAAAACATGATTGAAAGTTACAATGATTGTCACCCTATTTATAAGCTAAAACTAGGGTTACTAGAATAAGATAAATACTAAAATACCCTCTAACAAACTTAGGGGCCAAGAAAATAGTACAACTAAATAAATATGAATTATTAATAATATTCTAATACCATCCCTTAATTCATATTCCATCAAAACTTGTGACACCAATTTCATCCCTTAATCTGAGAAATTGATCAGTTTTGATAGCTTTCGTCAGAACATCTGCCAACTGCTTCTGAGTGCTGCAGTGTACAACTTCTAACACTCCACTCTGAACTTGATGTCTCAGAAAATGATACTTGGTCTCAATATGCTTGCTTCTCCCATGCAGCACTGGGTTTCTAGCAAGGTTGATTGCAGACTTGTTGTCAATCATCAACTTCAGAGGTTTGTCTACTTTAATCTTCAGATCCTGCAACAGATTCAGAATCCACACAGCTTGGCATGCAGTAACAGCACCTGCAATGTATTCAGCTTCACAGGTTGACAACGCCACAACAGGTTGCTTCTTGGAACACCAAGAAATGAGACCTCCCAGAAATTTGAACAAGTACCCAGATGTACTTCTTCTGTCAACTCTGTCTCCACACCAATCAGAGTCTGAATAACTCAGAAGTTCTGACTCGTTATTTCCTCCAGAGGGAAATAACACTCCATACTTCAGAGTTCCTTTGATATACCTCAGAATCCTGACAGCAGCTTGGTAATGGGACCACTTAGGTTTACTCATGAACCTACTAACCATCCCAACTGAGTAGCAAATATCAGGTCTGGTATTGCACAGATACCTCAGAGAACCAACCAACTGTTTGAAGGTTGTAGCATCCACATCCTTTCCTTCAGAGTCTGAATCCAGTTTCTGATTTGTATCAGAAGGTGTGACAGCCATCTTACAATTCTTCAGATCAAATCTCTTCAGAAGTTCTAATTCATACTTGAGCTGATGCAAAATGATACCTTTCTCAGAATATCTGAACTCCATCCCTAGAAAGTATGTCATTTTGCCTAGATCAGTCATTTCAAATTCATTCATTAGAACCTTCTTGAACTTGGCTATCTCCTGTTCAGAACTTCCAGTCAATAGTATATCATCAACATATAAACATACCAGAGTCATATTGCCTTCAGAAGTATGTTGAACATAGACACCGTACTCCATCTCACATTTCTGAAAGCCTTGCTTCTTGAAAAATGAATCAATCTTCTGATTCCAAGCTCTGGGCGCTTGTTTCAGTCCATATAGAGCTTTGTATAATCTGTACACCATCCCTTCCTGATTCTTTTTCACAAATCCAGGAGGTTGTGACACGTAAACTTCTTCTTCTAATGGACCATTCAGAAATGCAGATTTTACATCTAAATGCATCAGAGGCCAATTCCTGTTAGCAGCTATTGCAATCACCATTCTGATTGTTTCATGTCTTGCTACAGGTGCAAACACTTCAGAATAATCCAGCCCAGGTTTCTGTAGAAATCCTCTGGCTACCAACCTTGCTTTATGTTTGCCAATTGAGCCATCTGGCTTTAACTTCTGCTTGAAAACCCATCTGACGCTGATGGCTTTCTTGTCTTTTGGAAGTTCTGTCAGCTTCCAAGTCTTGTTTCTCTCTATAGCATCAAGTTCTTCTTTCATGGCCTTCAGCCAGAGCTTCTGCTTAAGAGCCTCCTCTGTACTTATAGGTTCAGAGTCTACTAACATGGCACACTGAATAACTTCTCCTTCAGAGTCTACTTCAGTGTCTTGCAGCATGTCAAATTCTGCAAATCTTCTGGGAACGCTTCTGATTCTTTGTGGTCTCTGAACTTGTTCAGAGTCTTGAACTTCAGAGTTTCTAGCTTCAGATGATTGACCTCCAGAGCTTTGACCATCTTCAGAGTCTGGCATATTTCCAGAGTCTTGAACTTCAGAATTTCTAGCTTCAGAGGCTTGACTTCCTCCAGAGCCTTGGCCATCTTCAGAGTCTGAATTTCCACCAGAATCTGGATTACCATCAGAGTCTGGATCATCAGAGTCACCTTCATCTTCTGAGTCTTCTCCAGAGTCAGAATCACTATCAGAGTCAGAATCAACGTCAGAGTTTACTCCAACTTCAGAAATTCTTAACTCTGGCCTTTCTTCAGAGGTTCTAACATCAGAATCAGATTGAGACTTATCCCAATTCCAAACTTCTGATTCTTTCACAATCACATCTCTGCTGAATTCAATTTTATTGGTTTCTGGACAATAGAGCTTGTATGCACCTGTACTGTGGTACCCTATAAGAATCATCACTTTGCTTCTATCATCCAGCTTCTGTCTTCTGGCTTCTGGAACATGTTTATAGCAAACAGAACCAAACACCTTCAGATGACTAACACTTTGCTTGTCTCCAGTCCACTTCTGCATAGGAACTATTTCCTTCAACTTCTTCGTAGGACATCTGTTGAGTACATACGTTGCAGTGGCAACAACTTCTCCCCAGAGCTTCTGAGGAAGCTTCTTCTCCTTTAACATGCTTCTCACCATATCAAGCAAAGTACGGTTTCTTCTTTCAGCAAGACCATTGTGTTGAGGGGTATAAGGAGCAGTAACCTCATGCTCAATTCCATTCTCCTCACAGAACTTCTGGAACTCTTTGGAGTTATACTCACCTCCACCATCAGTTCTAAGAATCTTCAACTTCTGACCACTCTGATTCTCAGCCTTCATTCTGAACTTCTTGAATTCATCAAACACCTCGTGTTTGAACTTAATAAGGGATACCCATGTCATTCTTGTGAATTCATCAACAAACAACACAAAGTATTTATTCCCTCCAATTGATGCTACTGGAAATGGACCACACACATCAGAATGTACAACTCCCAAGGCATGTTTTGCTCTTGGAGCAACTTCTGATGCAAATGGCAATCTTGGTTGTTTTCCTTCCATGCAAACTTTGCATGACTTTTCAGGCTTCTTAATTGCAGGAATTCCATGTACCAATTTCTTTGAATTCAGATGTTGTAAGCTTCTGAAGTTCAAATGACCAAATCTTCTGTGCCACAGCTCACTCTCCTTCTCAGTACTTGTTGCACTAAGACACTCTGAGTCTGCAGTTCTGACATTCACCTTGAATGTTCTATTCCTTCCCTGTTCTGACTCCATAATCAGCTTCTGATTGCAGTCATACAGCTTCAGAAGATTGTCCTTCATGGTAACTGAAAAACCTTTCTCAATTAATTGTCCCACACTCATCAGATTGCTTCTGATGCCAGGTACATACCACACGTTCTGAATCAATGCTGTTTTCCCATTGTTCAGAGTCACTCTGACATTTCCCATACCTTCTGCATTAAGATATTTGTCATCAGCACATCTGATCTTTGTCCTCTTTTCAGAGTCAAAGTCAACCAGCCATTTCTTGTTTCCAGTAAGATGATTTGAACAGCCAGTGTCCATATACCACCAGTCTGTCAGATCATCAGATTCAGAGGCCATCAATAGCACAGATTCGTCATCAGAACTTCTGGCTATATTTGCTTCTTCTGATTTCTTCTCCTTGTTTGACCAACAATCTCTAGCAAAGTGACCAAACTTCTTACAACAGTAACATTGGATCTTCTTCTTGTCATACTTCTCTTTTCCCCTCTGAGCATTCTTTTGTCTATCAGAGGTTGAGCTTTCTGACTTCTGACCACCATCAGATCTTCTCCTGGCTTCTGACTGCTTCTGATACCTCCTATCAGAAGTTGCTTTCAGAGCCTGCTGTTCTACTTCCTTTTCAGAGTTTCTCTCAGTCAGACGCAACTCTTGCGCTTCTAGACTGCTCTGCAGCTCTTCAATTCTCATTGTGCTCAGATCTTTGGAATGTTCTATTGCTACCACAATGTAATCAAATTGAGGAGTAAGGGATCTCAATACTTTCTCCATGATTGTTTCTTCAGAAAGAGTTTCTCCACATGCCTTCATCTCATTAGTGATCAGAATCACTCTGGAGATGTATTCAGAAACTTTCTCATTATTCTTCATGTTGAGATTCTCATATTGCTTTCTCAAGGACTGAAGCTTCACCTTCTTCACTGATGCGTCACCACCATAACATCTCACCAGAGTGTCCCATGCAGCCTTTGCTGTTGTAGAGTCTGCAATCTTCTCAAACACGTTTACATCCACACATTGATGAATGAAGAACAATGCTTTCTGATCCTTCTTCCTTACTTCCTTCTGCGCGTTTTTCTGTTCATCAGTTGCATCTGCTGCTACTGGAACATAACCATCAGTGACAAGATCCAGAACATCTTGAGCACCAAATAGTACACGCATCTGGATCATCCAACGATTCCAGTTTTTACCGTCAAATACTGGAAGTTTGGTGTTCATGTTGCCGTTTCCGTTCATCTTCTTCTTTGCACAATACACTCAGAGTTTTCTCACACAGTGTTTCCCAACCCACAGAATTAAAAAATTCTGATCAGATTTTGTTCAAGATTCAACAAGAATCTGAGAAACAAAATCAATCACACAAGACCTCACGTTCACTCGTGTTTCCCGTGTTTCCCAATGAATCTGAACCGGAGCTCTAGATACCAATTGTTGGTGCAAAGATAGAATAAATGATGAAATAGGAAATATTACTAATAAGAGAATGACGGCTACAAAACATGATTGAAAGTTACAATGATTGTCACCCTATTTATAAGCTAAAACTAGGGTTACTAGAATAAGATAAATACTAAAATACCCTCTAACAAACTTAGGGGCCAAGAAAATAGTACAACTAAATAAATATGAATTATTAATAATATTCTAACCACAAATTACAAATGATTTCAATTCAGTGTGTTCCAGTAGCGTGGCACACACGAGAGTTCTTGGACAAGACATAATAGGATAAATCATGTGCTCGACGCATAGGCGAGTTGGTAACGTCTTGAGACTTTTTTGAATAGAGGTCACTTGCCACAATCCCTGATAGTGCAGGGCCAAGTTCACTAAATCTAAGGAGAAAGTCTTAAGACTTTGTGCGCCTTGCTATGTCTAAAAGGTTATACATATCTATCTTTAGTGTTAGGTCAATCCATCATATTCACAAATTACTAACTAAAGATCTCGACTTGGTATATCGCTACAATGTTGTATCTTTAATTTGTTTATGTTGTCTAATGATTGAGTAACTGCTTATTTGAAGCAATTCTTTTCCAACATTAGGAAGTGTGAACCTCCTATTTTCTTTTGTTGGTTCCTCATTACTCTGCATGGGTATTAAGATTGTCTGTAGTAACAACATATGCAGTGAGAAGTGTTGTTTTTGGAGTATTTTTGTGTGTCAGAGATTGTCCTCTTCAACTCAAAAGTTGATGTATTTATAGAGGCTTAAGAGTATGGATTTAAGATTTTTAAGAAATAGCAATTGCCCCAATTAGACTGTGGAAATTGTTGACTGCCTATTTCGTAGGAGATCGTGATCACAACTCCGTCTATGCATAACTACATACTTCAAATTTAGTCATGAAACAGTAAAGTAGGGAAATATAGTCCTTCAAATTTGTGAAATGACCATCTCTTTTCTTGAATTCAAAAATATTTGAAATAATAGTATAGTGAAGATGGAATACAGAGGTATGATATATAAACATGATCTAACTTAGATGACATACAATATATGCTATGATTTGACTTTTACATGATGAATGAAGAAAATTAAAGAGATATGGAATAAGAATAGTACACAGAGATATATAGTGGTTTGACAATCGTTTTCGCTATGTCTACTCCATTCTTCAATGGCTTAAAAAACATTGGAAAATAATCATAACTTTCACTATTTTCAAGATTTAATATACAAGTATTTTGATACAATGAACGATCAACAATCTGAACACTAGATCAAATGATGGTTCCTCCTGTTGATACATATAATCAACTGCTACATTCAAGATCTTAGATGATCTTGATCCAATAATCTTACTATTCATAATAACCCACTCCAAACTTCCTTTCTGCAACATTCTTTTCTCAAATCTAATGAAGACATGTATGAGCGATTGCCATTAGTCTCAAATAATTGGAAAACTCCAAACTTTGCTATTACAAGGTTTCACCAAAGTATTCAATGTAGTACATGGACATTCTTATTTCTTTGTGAATGACACAACCAAAATCCATATGCAAGAAACAATTCTTCCACCTGATACACAAAAACATAACTTCAAAGAAAAATGGCAGATTCCTAATGCACCTCGAATCTAACTCTCACACTCAATCTTTGAAGTTGAAGATCCATAACAATGGTTTCTGACAAAAGGTTAAAGATGATGAATAGTATCTGAAGAATCTCACACACGCAGCTAAAACTCACAAGATCCACATTCTAAGAGGTTAATCACAATGTATTATTAGCAAGGAGTTTGGTGTTGATGAATGAAGAACACACACTAAGTTCTCTCAAGGTTCTTGATGAAATGAATTTCTAAATTCTTGGTGATTGTTCAGAGATTGATCAATTTTATCATTTGATTGATCAAACAATATATATAGCCGAAACGAACAAGTACAAATAATTTCAAATGAATTACAACAACAAAGCTACAACAGAATACAAATAAATTCATACAATTAACAAAATACAAGCACACGATAAATTAAATAATACATCTACACATAAAAATTGACAAATCATCAAAACTAAAATAATATCAATAATGAATGCAATTTCATTAAATATCTCAAAAAAAATTCAAATTCTTAATCTTAACTTTTAAGAATCTTTCCTTTTGCCTCTTTAAATTTCTCTCATTGAGATTCCCCCAATTTTCCAATTCTTCACTCATACCAACAAAAGGGTTGAAAAGTGCATTTAAGAGGTTTCACACGAAACACATTGCTTTACTCCCAAACTCAATGTGTACCCGGTGAACAAAAATTGAGATTTTCAATACAATCTCCATTAAAATGTATATACTTTTAAATACCAAGAGAATTTTTATGAGTTGTGAGAAATTTCAATTGAATATCAACAAAATTTGTTATTTTTAAAAGATAAATCATGACTGCCTTAATTGAAGTTGAAATTTTAGAAAATAAAATAAAATATAATTAATAAAATAATAGTAAAGATATTTTAAATTTTTGAAAATACAAAGAATATCAGATATAAATAAGAATGAGAAGTTAAATTCTCCGTATAGATGTCCCGGCCCATTTATTGAGCCCACATAAAAAGCCTAAGAAAGAGAACATAAACAAGAAAAGAAAAGAATTGCTTCCATCATCTTCCCCAAGCAGCTGAAAAGAGCATTTCTAAGGTATTTCTCTCTTTCTTGCCGTTGCAGATTCCAACTTGTCTCTATTTATTTTTATTCTTTTATTACTGGTATTCCGCTGAACCTACCTTGAAATCAATTTATTTTTTGCTATAATATTCGGCCCACGGAAAATCATCCAAAATAAAATATTTATTAAATTGTTTATTTTGCTAAAATAAAAATAGCGGGTCAAAAATTGGATAGGAGAGGAAATGAGAAGAGGTTTTCCTATAAATTTCGATGAAGTTTCCTGTGAGACCAAAAGATATAGATTAAAAGGCAATGGAGTGCACGTCATTCTCTGCCATCATCAATCCATGTAACTGCCTCATCACACCTACACCACCATTTTTCCAATTTCTTATCATTATAATAATAATAATAATATTTCTTCCCGTAACTAATTTATACCAGGATGATGCTAAAGATAAATACTGTGCAGACAATACTTGCAGGTTTAACGTTTTTCTTGGGCTTATTCAGCAAGCTACTGTGGAAGCTGCAGCGGAAGCCTCGTCCTCCTCTACAGATGATGATGATGATGATCAGAGATGAGAGCTATGAGTTAGATTCTTCTTCGTCCGAGGTTGATGATGACAGGTATGGCCTCAGCTGGAGGTTGGCTGTAGAGACTAATAATAATGTGCGGCCGTGGAAGACGGTGCCACTTCGCTGCTATAAACATGTTGAGAATTACATGGTTGGTGGACAATATGAACTTGACATGAACATCATCGTAGACGAAATTGTTTTCTATGCAAAATCACAGATTCCTCTTCCTACTAGTAAAGATGCTTGGATATTGGACGTCGATGATACATGTATCTCTAACATTCCTTATTACAAAGCCAAACGATTCGGGTATGTTATACTTTTTTTTTTAAGAAATGACAATATATATAATACATGTTTCTTTGACTAAAAACTTTGAATTTGCAGATGTGAGCCGTTTGATTCGACGATGTTTAAGGCATGGATAAACAAGGGAATGTGTCCTGCAAATCCTGTGGTACTAAGATTGTTTAAAACGTTGATACAGAAAGGGTTCAAGGTGTTCTTAGTAACGGGTAGATATGAAGAAACACTTGCTAAAATCACTATGGACAATTTACATAGTCAAGGATTCATTGGATACCAACGCCTTATTTTGAGGTAATATTAACTATTCACAATTACTATTACTATTGTTTAAATAAATAAAAAAACTCTACTATGATACATGAATGAAAGCATACAAGAGAGTTGGGCGGTTGGTGACAAGTATTAAATAGAAAGAGGACAAAAAAACCATTGTCAAAGGGACAGTGGAAAGTGGAAAGAAACTTCCTCCAACGAATACCAATGTTGTGCTGTGTGTGCACATTTTCTAATGGGATTCTTTTTTTCAATATTATTTTCTGAAAAACACAATAGACTTTGTCAACTCTTTGTAAAAAGTCTAGATTGTCACGCCGTTGGCCGTGATTGCTTGCGTATGCATATGCAATTTATAAATAACAATTATTTATATATTGAAAAGTTAGAATGACATTTATTTTAAAATAAATTTTTTTCTCTGAAACTACAGTCATTTTGAGAAACAGAGAGAGTAATAACTACTATTGTCTTCTTCTTTTTGGATTGAAAAAAGTGTTAGTCTAATTGGATTGGTTTTGGCAGGAGTGCTGAATACAGAGGAATGAGTGCAGTGAAATACAAGTCATCCATTAGAAAAGAGATAGAAAAGGAAGGTTATAGAATATGGGGAAATGTTGGAGATCAATGGACTGATTTACAAGGAGATTCTTTGGGCAATCGTACTTTCAAACTCCCCAATCCTATGTATTGCATTTCTTAAGAGACAAATCAAATTATCAATCTTGCTTTATTTCACATACAAAACTTCTTATTATTATTGTACCTACCAAGATGATATGAATGGAAGCAACAATATTCCTAATTGACTAGTGCTTTTAGTTCTTCAAATTACACTTAAAAAATAATCATCAAAATCAAACCCGCACTTGTTTTAGCAACATTGCTTAACTTTTTTAGTTATATAGAAAATAAAATACGAAAAATTCGGTGAAACCTTCCACATTTATAAATGGGAGAATCTATACAACTTTTTAGTTATAGTATTTTTCTAACTAATGTGGAATTATTATCCATATTATTTATGCTTATTATTTATACTGAACAAAGTTTAAAAACAAAAAACACTTAAAAATTGAAGAACAATAAAATCAATAAGTACTTTCAGTATAATTTAAACTCAATCTATTTTCGATACAAAATTGAACGGAATCATAACTTTTTAACAGTATTAGTTAAATAGTGAAATAGGAACAACATGCATCTTCCTCAATTTTTCAAACTTTTTAACAGTATTAGTTAAATAGTGAAATAGGAACAACATGCATCTTCCTCAATTTTTCAAACGTAGAAATCCTAGAAGCAAAGCGGGATCATTAAGAGAGAAAGAGAAACAAGTACCTAGTCTTAGCGGTCATCCTAATGAAATATTAAAATTGTCTTTTTAATATTTTGGAAGTACATTTTATTTTGGGAATTTTACATGTTTTTAGTTCTGCTACTGATGTGTCTGTTACGTTTGAACACACGATATTACAACGCATGGAATTGAGTAGTAATTTCATACAACACATATTATACACTTTTATCAAAGTCCAATGTAAATTGTATAGAAAACACACGTTATATATATGATACTCACACTCTCTCTCTCTCAATAACATAACATAAGCTCAAACACCACAAAAAGTGCGCATAGCATTTTGATCCCTTTGGCCATTTTCAGAATAATAATACTTGAGAAACTCAACATGATCATAAGGTTTAAAGAGCAATGGGTGTTCTTCATCCACCATCTCTTCCGGAGCTTTTATAACGCACCCTCCTTTAGGGATAGAGAACAATCCTGTCGAATATCGGGCCTCATTCCCGTTCATCATCACCCTGTGCAACGGAGAATGAAGTCTTCCGTTTGACCACGCCTGCATAAATCATTTGTTAGATGAAAATTTTCAATATAATTAAACAAAATCCTTAATAATAATTAACTTTAAAAATATAGTTTTTAAAATGTATTCAATCACGATCACGATCCGTGCTCCAACAACATTATTATTAATGATTGAAAGGTGAATGGAACTTACATGGAGAGAATCACCAATCATAACTACAAAACTACTTGAAGAAGAAGGCTTGTAGCTTAACCATTTTCCATCTTTGGTCATAATCTCTAAACCCTCCACTTGGTTTTGGTACAATATGGTCACAACATTCTTGTCACTGTGTGTGCTAAGGCCTAGTTTTGTGTCACTTGTTTGAGGTCCTTTGTACTTCATAACCCTAAGAAGGTAATTGGTTGAGTTCATGTGTTCCTCCAAGTACTTTTCAGCATTCAAACTTTCCAAAATCATCTTCCTTACAATCTGATCCAACGTCGTTAACTCATCGGAGAAGGAATGTATAGTTTTGCTGCAAATTAAGGTGAAATAATACAAAAAAAAATATTAAAAAAATTGATTTAATATTTTAGATTGTCTTTAAGAGTCTGCAAGACAGGTTATCGCACAGAGCATAAAAAAAGTTTTATAAAATATTTGTCACAGAACCTTCTGAAAATTTAAAAGGTGATCGTGTACGTACCTAAAACTTTGGTTTCCATGTGGCCACAAGATGTTGGTCATGCTCTTGACTTTCTCAAAGACATTTGCATCATCAATGCCCATGCTTTCATAAAGTGGAACCATAGGATATTGGCCAACATAACCATGATAAGGCTTCTTAGACACATTGAGTAGCTTGGTTTGTAAAGGAAGTTCAAAAAGCTCTTCTAGTGAATCAAATATGGCTTCACGAAGCTCTAAAGAAACTTTATCAAAAATTGCTTCAAAACAACCGTATTCTACTAGTGCTTTGTAAACTTGAGACTTCACTAACTCCCAATTGGAACTTTTGGTTTCTAAATTTAGGTTATTGAAGTTAATTAGTGGAAGCTTTGGAGTGGTTTCTGAGCCCATAATTTAACTTAGCAGTTAAGGCTAATGCTTAGTTTAAGCTAGGTTGAACTTATTATGATTAGTTTTAGTGATTGAGTTATATATAATATGTGTGCTATACATTGTAATTTGTAATAGTGACTTTGATAATATTGAAATGTTTATAGGGTATATTACCATACATCAATTATTTTATGCGGTATCTTTTTTCATATTTAACTACTTGAAGTTATATAATATGTTATTTTTCAATTATTTGAAGTTAATTATAATATTTAGTGAAACTTTTGTATTTGTACTTTTTTAAGGGTACAAACTTATTTATTAAATTATTGTAAGGAATTTGTCTACAGTGACAAATCATATACTCTTGAATTTTATTGAATATAGGACCACAAAAAATTATTAGTTGCCCTACAATTATTTTCAATAAATATTGATAGTGCTAGACAAATATAATATTGATTAAAAAAAGGACAAATCTATTGTTAACTTTGGGTACAATTATTATGCATGTATTTTTTTCTCTGTTATTTGAATATAAAAATATAAGTATTATATTATCTTACTTATTTTTACTATTTTATATCACATAATAAAAGAAAAAAAAAACTGAAAAATATTATATTTGACGAGTAATAAACATTATGTTAAGGGTTCTATGTCACACAATATTTGACACGAGAAGAGTATAGATATACATGTAATCATCGGGTACAAAAGTTCATCAAAATTGACTGAAAGAGCCTAATCTACCGTCTTTGGAAGTTGAAGAGTTTGATTGAGACAGCAAAAATACATGCAAACAACACTCCTGTCCCAACAACAACACCTGCACAAACACCTATCATGTCATGCTTGATACCAAAGTAACCTCTTATGAATTCTTCAACTGTTTCATTTTCTGATTCCATCATGATCTTTATATCTCCAAACTGTGATGCTATCAATCCATATATAGTCCAAGCCACAGGACATGCCCAATAGTACCATCTCCACCACACCGGAATCATCTGTCATCGTCGTAAGAAGTTAGAACATTGTATGTACATCAAATAAATACATTAAGGTTGGTCATTGGTGTTACACTTACCGGCCGTGGAACGACGAATCCTGAAAAGAGATTCCAAATCGCGTAAAATGCAGAAGCCACGATTGACGCGACATGGTGATTTGGAGTGATTGCTACAGCCATCATTCCATAGAAGGTGAAGTAGCACAATGTGAAGTACATGAAAAATATGTACCAAAAGAATTTCTCTAGACTCCAATCAAATCCAATCATCGCATAAACTATCACACCATATGATATAGCTTGGATAAAAACATAAGGTAGTTCTATTATAACCTGTCACAAAAGAGAGTGAATTCTATGAACATGAGAGAGTAATTACGCAAACCATAGTACTATTGAGATCAGGGCCGTCTTTGAGGGTGCGCAATATGAACTATAACACAGAGTCTCAAATTTGTCACGGCTAAACTATGGTTAAATAAGACATCATGGTGAAATAGGGTGACTAGCTCTTTTACCTGTGCGAATGCATAGGGCAAGGCAGAATACATTCCAGCAGCTCTTTCTCTATAGAAGACAGATCTTTCAACGGCTACCACGGGTTGAACAGCCGATGAATTCTGGACCCCAAGGAAGAGAACAGCAGTATACATTGAACCGAACGCGTTAAACAGATCTTGTCTATTTGAGCTGAAAATCAACAAAAGAGGTTAGAATTTATTCAAGTTGGAAAGAAAAACAGACTAATAATTGAAGTTTCACTTACTATTTCCTGCCAAGATCCCAGAATATTGTTCCAAACATCAAGCCTATGAAAGTAGTGAAGAAAAACCTCACAGAAGTATATGGCGGATTGCGCCAATACGACCAATGTTGTTTCCATAAGCAAGCCAAGCATTGGATCGAAAATGACTGTGAGTATTGGGTGGAGAAATGAAGATCCTTTGAACCATAAGCAGGTTTGCCTAATTCTTCTATAAGTTGCTTGTTTCTCCTAAACAACTCAGAGTTTTTGTATGTATCATTAAAATCAACACCTAAAGTAAGTTCTTGCGCCGAACTCGTAGCTTCCAACATCCATGTTGCTGGATTGTAGCCATCTTTGATTTTACTAACCCCTTCAATACTCTCAAAATACTTGATCAATTGACTCGAATGACGACCCAACGGCCCAACGTATACTTCTTGTCCTCCGCGCTTCATCAGGAATAACTAAAAGAAATCATATATGTAAGATAAGATATGTCAATTCAATTTTCAAGTCCAGAAGATGAAGAATCAGAAAACACTTTCTTACCTCGTCAAAGGCTTCGAATATGTCAATACTTGGTTGATGAATGGTGCATACAACTGTTCTTCCTGTGTCAACTGTGTTTCTAACAGTTCGCATAACAATTGCAGCAGCTCTAGCATCTAAACCAGATGTAGGCTCATCCATGAAAATTATGGATGGATTGGCAACTAACTCAACTGCTATAGTTAGCCTCTTGCGTTGTTCGGTTGAAAGACCGCTTACGCCAGGCAAACCAACCAAAGAGTTTCTCAATGGATTCAGCTCCACTAGTTCCATTACTTCCTCGATGAACATCTACAACCATTTATCATATATCTCGATTAATGAATCAAGTAAAAAGAAAAATCGCAAAGTGTCTCGGGCTTTAAATACGAACCTTTCTTGTATTGTAATCAACTTCTGATGGTAAACGAAGCCATGCCGAGTAGATCAATGACTCATGGACAGTAACACGAGGAGAATGGATGTCATTCTGCTCACAATAACCAGAGATTCGAGCAAACGTTTCTTGTCTTTTAGGGTAGCCAGAAATTTTTATGCTCCCGTCGATATGACCACCGGTTTTTCTTCCCGCCAAAACATCCATTAAAGTAGTTTTTCCAGCTCCACTAACTCCCATCAAAGCTGTGAGAACACCAGGCCTAAATGCACCACTAACACCCTTCAAAAGCACCAACCTATCCTCTATTACTCCTTGAATCTTCATTTCCTGCCAAATAGAATCTCCAGAGTCAAGTTTTGAAAAAACCAAATCCTAAATTTTAACAAACTTTGAAATTTTCTTACCTGTGGCATATCAACCGAATACACAACTTCGTCGAAGGTTATAGAATGTGGCTCGAAAGGAAGAACCATTCCTCGTTTCTGTCTGCGGCTAGAGGATTCTCCTGAACTTGCTGCATAACAATTGCAAGTTTGTTAAGATTCTAAAGACATTATGAATCGCGTTTTCATGAGTGGTATGAAAACGATAGATCACCTATACGCGGTAATTCAACTTCTTGGAGTGCGCCACTCGTTGCGCTGTCTTCCGATTCTTCATTTATAGTTGCTTGTGCCTTATCAAATGCTGTTAAATTCATTCATCTTTGTTAATGAAATATTTTCACTAACATAAGAAATTTAAATAACCGAATATGAAGATAGATACTCACGATTGAGATGCGTGAGAGCCACGGTGAATATAATGTTATAAAGAAACATAAATCCTATTAATGCGCCAACCCCTATCCAATACCAATACGCGTCTGTGAAGAATCCGCGAGATTCCAAAACTTGAATTCCTAGTGTTTTATTCGAATTCGGTGTAAACTACACAATCAAAGATAAAATGACTTAGGCCTGCGAGTTAACTAAA
Organism: Lathyrus sativus; assembly: GCA_963859935.3. Classification (NCBI taxonomy): domain Eukaryota; kingdom Viridiplantae; phylum Streptophyta; class Magnoliopsida; order Fabales; family Fabaceae; genus Lathyrus; species Lathyrus sativus. Next base: position 6,749,625 of record OZ012741.1, on the reverse strand, counting down.
AGTTCAAAAGTTGCAAGTTTAAGAAATTACATGGTTCCAACTATCTCCGAGGAATTCATTCACCATTATAGCATTTTGTCCATACATCAAAGGTGATATCCAGTAACCCCAAATCCACCAGCTTTTGATATCCTCTGCATCATAATATCATCACCAACGAAATCGAAAGAAACATTAATATCTAGTTCTATTATATGATAAAATGAAGCTTGTAAATTCTTTTATTTAAACTCACTTCTGGACATAATGAAGCCACCTAATGTAAGAAGTGTGAGAAGTGCAAAGGACCCGAACGTGTTGGCGACAATCATGTTTCTACCGAGTGCTGCAATAGCGCGAAATAGTCCAGAAGCCACTTGGTTTATCAATAACAGCAGAAGATACTGCTTTAATAATCTGCACGAATACGAAACCTCGCACCATAAGTAAAATTTAGAACTAGTAGTATTAACATGTTGCAGATATATAAGGGGAAGGTTCTTTACCGGCCAACATTGGGATCGAATCCTATTACGTAATAGGTGAGAAAAACCCAAACGGCGACTTCACAAAATGTAACAGGCATCTTAAGGATCCATGCAGGTATAGAATATGCCCATGAAGGATAAAATAGAAGGTCTCTTTGCTTGTAGAAACATGGAAGCTTTGCAATGGTCATCGAAAGTTCAGCCATTCCGTTAAACATAATCATAACTACCGCGAAAAATATAGCACCAGCAAATACACCTCCATCGTTCAGGGACTCGCGGTGCATCTCAGTTCTTAAAAATAGCGTCATCGTCACCGTTGCCATGAAGATAAGCTAAAAAACACATCAAGAATACTCAAAAGTTAAAATCATGAATTCAAAATATTCATACAATCAAATATTGATTCATGTAGAGAAACTAGAACTAGAATTTACCTGACATATCTTGAAGATGTAAACAAAGGAGTTTCTTTTCATAAGCAAATACTCTCTTGAGAAGTTAGCTTTTAGTAGTTCCTTCTTGTTAACACCATACTTTTCAGTGGTTAATGCTGCTGGATGATTCTTAGACTTGTCGAATGGAATTGCGAGCTCGTCTCCAATTTTCCTTCCTACATGGTATGATTGAAATGTCTCGGCGAATTGAGTAACTGTTACAAACCTGTATGGTTTTTCTCTGTGAAACCAATACTGTTCTTGATCCTTCTTTGAAGTTACCTGCAAAAAGAAATAGATTATAATGTATATGTCTTCACTAACAACTAATGTTTTCGAAATAGGACCAGATCGAACCAGATGACTGAATGGTTCGATCTGGTTAAGAGACTGAGAGCCGAACTCAGTTAAACTTTGACTTACTTCTTGAAGAAAGTCAGCTGCACCTTTTCTCTCAGGACATTTGAAACCAACAAATTCAAAAAAGTCGAGAACATGTTCACGCGGTCCTTGGTAGACAATTTGGCCATCAGATATAAGAATAATGTCGTCAAAAAGTTCGTAAGTCTCTGGCGCTGGTTGAAGCAAAGATATAACCGCAGTTCCATTAAGAATGTGAACATATTGCTTAAGAGATCTCACAATTTGGAAAGTTGTTGAACTGTCCAAACCAGTAGATATTTCATCCATGAATAAAGCATTTGCTGGTCCAACCAACATCTCTCCCGTGGTAACTCGCTTTCTTTGTCCCCCCGAGATACCGCGCAACATTTCATTCCCAACCATAGTATCAGCACATACATCCAATCCCAAAAGCTGCATAGTTTTCAACTCATTAAGTGCTTCTAGCATAAGTGCTTATTATATTAATAGTTCTCATTTTTGAAATACCTTGAGTACATAATCAGTTACCACACTTTCCTGTTGGCCTCCAGTTGATACTGCCTGTGTATCCAAAGTCAATTTAATGTCATTAATTTGTTTTGTTGCAATAGATATTGATATTAGCTTCTTCTCACCTTCATGAAGACATCGATATCCGGGTCTGGCTTAATCTTTGCTTCTTTTTCTCTTCTAGACAACTCCGACAACAAGTCTATGGACCACAAAAACATTAATTATGCATATCTTATGTCGTCCGGAAGTATACTTCTAGACGAAAATTCATTGTTTTCAAGTCAGAAGTATATTTCCGGACTTGTACGTGGTTTTTTAGAAAGAAAAAAAATGAACTTTGTGTAGAAAATGACTAACCGTATCGTGATCCAACACCTTGGCATCTTGCTGAGAAAGCCAAGGTTTCCCTAACTGTCATTTCTCCAATATGAACATCATGTTGACTAATATATGCAGCAGTTCTTTGAGGTACGAATTCATTCATTCCATGTCCGTTATAGGTCACTCTCCCAGATACCTGGAGGACATTTATTATATAGACAAGATACATTTGATTACTCAATGAATCTAAAAAGCAAACTTTTTCTTATATTAAGGACCAGAGGGATCGCTTTTCACCTTGAGATTGGGATCAAGCTTTCCTGATAAGGCCAAAAGAAGCGTGGTTTTTCCCGAACTCGGAGGACCAAGAAGAAGCGTCATCCTACTTGGTTTTACAATTCCACTAACATCTTTAAGGATAGTCATATGTTTCTTTTTGTTTGTGAGAATATGGAGAGAAATCAAGATACTCTGAAAGACCAAAGAAAAATTGTTATCAAGAGACTAATTCGAAAACACAGGAACAACAACAACTGATAAACTAGAATCTGGTTAAATCCACCTCAACAGCATTAGTGACAGAGTTCAACAAAGTCGGCAAAGCCCTTCCTCCGACATAAGCTTCCGCCTCAACAGTTAGCCGCTCGTATCGAACTTCGATTGTTGGAACCGCAATCCCAACTCTAAAAAAAAACAACAAAGATAGCAAATGGTGAGAAAAATATTGGATCTATATTCTCTTATGTTAATCAATCAAAGCGAAAACGAAACCAAACCAAACATCTTATTAGTTTTACCTATCGATTCTGTCCTTGAGCTTCAACAAAAACTTCTCATTACCCTCTTCAGCAATGTTGATCAACCTATCCAACAGTTTCTGTCTTTCTTGAAATCCAAGATCAGTTAATATATCAATCTCATTGGCAACACCGCGCGATGTGGCTAGCAGCCCTTTCCTCAAACGGTTGTAAGTAGGGAGTTTTTCAAGTGCAGCCCATTTAAGAGCCTCTTCATCATCTTCTTGTTCTCCACGCCGCGACGAAAAAACCTCTATTCCACTGTTTCTCCAACCTGTAGTAGAAGAAGAACTTCTCGCGCGGAAACTCGTACTCGCTCCGTATATATCACTTCCTTCCATTGCTCTAACTCAACACTACTAAAAAAAAAGTTAACAACTGATATGACAGACAGCAGAAAACAATGCAATTTGTAGAAACGGAGATATGAAAACTATAGCAGGTGACAAATTGTTAATGTATGATTTGTGTATGTTTTTTTAGTATTTATTCACTGATTGAAACTAGAAGGAAACAAATATATTGATATGAAAAAAGATTTTGCGCATTCTTATAGATGATTATATGGTTGATTAATGCATACATATTGAAAGACTTAAGATTCAAGATTGTTTAAATATTGTTTTGGTGGTAACAGTTAGTGGCCTCCCTATTGAAATCAGATGTGTGACCAACCAATTAGAGGCGTTTCAACTTCAAAATGTGCATCACAAAATAAGTTTAAAAAGTCAAAATGTGATAAAAAGGTTGTTATAAGTAACCTGGCGAGTTTTTGAGTTTGATTCCTATAATTTATTTTTTTGTCTAAGTTTTTATGTCTCACTTTTTACATGTGGTTTAATTTTTAAAGTCAAAATCCGCAGAAAAATTTGTAGGTTCCTTCAGATTTTCCTACTGATTTTAACTTTAGAACTAAAAATAAATTACAGAGACTAAACTCAAAAACTTTCTAATTTACAAAGACCAAAAAAGCATATAAGCCTAAAAACATTCATCGAGTTTTCATATTTTATAAAATTTTGTTTTTTATATTATATTCAATTTTTTTTATATTAAACATTATACATTAATATAATCAAAGTGATATTTAATTATTTATCGTTTTACTTTAAAATTTTATCTTACTCTATTAATTTATGGTATATAGATATTTATGTATTATTTGAATAATTTTAACTTGCATTGTATTTATTTAAAAATATATTAGGTTATTTTTAAAAATTGATATAATATTTTATGTATTATACTTAAAGTAATATTTTATATAATAAAAATTATTAAATTATTGTTGCCCGTACAGAGAGAGAAAAAGAGTTAAGTTATCTGACCCTCTAGTAAAAAGAGTATTTATAGTGAGCCCCCGGTGCAGGGCCAACGGTTATCTAGCACTGGATTGGGCTGTCAGGCCCAATGTTAGTAATTGCTAGAACTGACGTAACATCGTGAAGACTAGAGAGTGGACTAAGTGTCGGCCCAGTACAGAACAATTGTATTTAATTTTTTAAAATAAATAAATAAAATAATAATCTGTTTAAAATTAGATAGTCCACAATTAATTGTGAGTCGGGTTCAAGTAATATATTTTAAATAATTATAACATAATATTTTCATAATTCATTCAATCCTAAAAAATTTGAAGCTCGTCAAGATCGATTTATTTAAAGTCATATATATATATATATATATATATATATATATATATATATATATATATATATATATATATATATATATATATATATATATATATATATATATATATATATATATATATATATATATATATATATATATATATATATATATATATATATATATATATATATATATATATATTAAGTGAATTAAAAAATGTTTTTTTTTTCTTATGATTCTCGAGATTATATATAACAATTATTCTATAAATTTGAAATAAGAATCTTTATTTATAATAAATATTGGGATGGCAAAAGTTTGACACGTGCACTTAAGCTTAGATTACGGATTGTTTGCAAAATAAATGTGGTGACCACCACTCTTTGACTTATTGCCAAATCACATGCAACTTTCATTAATAATCGGTACCACCAACAACGTTGCATTTTATTAACATTGCTACTATTGTCTTGTCTACCTTAAACTTATGTTTCATTTCAATACTTGTATGCCAAATAAATATTATTTAGGTGTTTACACAAAAGTTAGTCAAACAAAATTGGTGTATTTTAACCTAAATTTTGAACTTAGTATGTCAATTTTTATTTATATTTAAAATTAAAATAATATTACACAATTATTATTTTTCTATCCCTTTTCATTTTATGCAGAGATTAATTAATATAAAAAATTTTACACTATTAATTCATTGTTATTATCTGTTTACATTACCTTGATTATGGTTTAAATAAACATTAAATTTTTTTCAAATATTCAACATTCATGATTATTTATATTTATTTGAGCTTGTCATATAATATAGTATAGTACTACAAGATTCTCTCAATTATAATATTTTTTGTTGGTATTGAGGTGTCACGTAGGATTGACGTGTCACGTAGTTTGACAAAATTTAATACAAGTAATATTAAAGGTAAAGAAATTGCCAAAATCTTTTTTTTTTTCAATGAGTTTACCCCAATTGCCATTTTTATATGGATTGCTAAATAAACAAATGCATCAAAAAGCTATATAGACATTTACATTTAAAAAAGAAATTTTAATTTAAGCTAAATTTGCAAGTCAAAGACTACGTGAGTATGAGGGATAAAGAAGATACCTTTGCGAAAAGCATTCCTGTTTTTGTGCATGTTTTATACATAAAATACATATTGTTTGATATTTTATAGATTTAAATCCGTGTAGATTATGGAGGAAAATTGATTTATTGATAAAAATTTAACTTGTACATAAAGAAGTTATAGGTTCAACTCTCTGTCTTTAATACGCAACTTCTTTTAAATGTTAATTTAGATGGACGAATTACGTATGTTTAAGAATAGTATAGTATGTGGATATGTTCTATTTTTGAAATTTTTTTATTGTTTTTTTAAAGATATTGAGTTCCCTCAACTATATGATAAAAATCTAAGTGCAAATGAGCATAAACATATGAATAATTTGACAAAGTGACATGTTTCAACCAAACACATACTTTTGTCACTATAAGGGCAAAATCTTGAAAAAGTCACTTGAATCACAGAAGATAGGTCAGTAGTCATAAAACTGAGATACGATATTTGTTTAAGGTGATTGAGGATGCATATTATCTTTATTAAAGTAGAATAATAGATGGTTTAGATGTAGTATGTAGTGATAGATTTCTTTTGACTCTCCATATTCAATCAAGTTGAACATTTTTCATATTATGTTAGTTATGAACAATGCATATAAGACAAATAAATATATACAACCACTATTTGAAATTGCTTGTATAACATCAGCTGAGTTGATATTTTTTATTGTATTTACCTAAATGGAAGCTGAGCAGGCGAAGAATTTTTGTTTGGTATTAGATAAACTGAAACAATTATTTATTAAGGGTTATGTCCTCGAGTGATTTTGTCTAATAGAGATCTTGTTTTGATAAAAGAAAAGAATAGATTGCGATACCACCTTAAGTAGGCTTCAACTTTTTCTCTCTGCAATTTTATTCTATTGGGGTCAGTTAACACGAGAACTTGAATGTACAATTCTATTTTTTAGAAGAAAAAGAATCCCCACAAGTTTGTTAAGAAATTCAGTTTTATTATCAATTCTAAACACTTGTATTTGTGAATTAAATTGTGTATGCACCAATTTACAAAAAAAAAAATAATCATATGATCTACTTCTGATTTTTCTTTTAATAAGTATATCCAACAAAGTCTAGTATGATCATCCGTAAATGTGATCAACTATTTTTTGTTGGATAAAGAGTTTATTCTATTAGACTCCCAAACATCGCTATAAATAGTTGAAAAAGATATGGAAGGTGAATTTTTTACCCACATAACTAACTTTCCCTATATTATTTTTCAAATTACTCATTTTTCCAACCTATTTTTCAAACTACCCATGTTTCAAAAAAAAAATTGTATAAGAGAGGCGTCGTTGGATTTGTAGTCACCCTTATAAGTAAAGAGGGGGTGTCATCCCATTTGGAGTCACCCTTATAAAATAAGAGGGACCGTCATTTGGTTTGGAGTCACCCTTAAATGACGAGGAGGAGATGCCATTTGCTTTGCAGCCCTCCTTATTTCGTTATAATTTATTTAATTATTAATAAATCATATATTATATATGTTTATAATATTTATTATTATTATATTTAAAAAAAAATTGTATACATAGATGAGGCTTGTATATTCTTTCACACTTAAATTACCATTGTTTCTTACAAATTTAGCAGAGTGAATCATGTATCTTAGAAGATATGGGCATGTCATTTTCTCAAGAATCAAGCCTCCGATAAGGATGTTGTTTTGGAACATCCAAAGTTTAGAGTAACTACGAAGAAATTTGAACCGCTGGTTAGAAGGAGACATTCCAGATGGTGAAAGAATTAGAAGTATTGAAAGACTTGTTTTGTACTTCTCGGTTGCAGATGGCAATATACGGTGTGAGTGAGTGCGAATTAAAGATGACAACAAAGTTAGGTCTATGATGTTTGGAACTGATGATATTACTTTGATTGTTGTTATATCTTAGTTTATGTTGTAATAATCCTTATATTTTTAATGATTTGCGTTGTTGCTTTAGAAGTATTTCAATTTGTTTTGTGGTAACCAAAAGTTGCTATAAATATTAAATTCCAAGGTTACACATTTTTTAATGACCAAAGTAAATCTATCTAGGACTTGTTCCAACATTTGGACAATGTTTCTTTGTATGCCCGGGAAGATGACATATTCCACACAATCTTTCCATTTTCTCATTTGTATCCATTTCAGTTTAAATTCGCGTGCTTTTGGGGCAGCCCTTTTTGTTTCTTTTCGTATTTTTCGTTGTGGTAAATTGTGTCCCCATGATAGGTTGACCAATAGTCCTCACTAGCTACCACTGGAAAACTGTTATTGTAGATACCGAATAAGTACACGACCTTGTAAACTTCTGATAGTTGCAAGAATGGATCCTGACGAACACTGGAACATGCGGCAATGACATGTGAACAAGGCATGCGGAAGGTTTGAAACTTTCCGCAGTCGCACCAATTTTTATGAACTTCCACCCTATAGTATCCCATTGGCCGATCCTCATTGTGATCCTTTGTCTCGTCAACAATGAAGTTGTAATCGTGACGATCAAATGCTCTAACTCGATGTGAGGTTGCCTTAACAGTTTCATCCTTCATATATTTCATACATGTTTCGCTGAATAATTGCCCTGATTCTAAAACAGCGCTCCATTTTTTGCCTCTTGCCGCAAAAAATGACCCCAATCTATAATAGGTTGCTCTTACTAACGCAGTGATGGGGAGGTTTCTAGTTCCCTTAAATACGTCATTTAGGGATTCCACAAGGTTTGTGGTCATGTGACCCCATCGACATCCTCCATCAAAAGCCCTTGTCCATTTCTCGATTGGAATGCTATCTGCCCAACTTAATGCTTCTGCGTTAACAATCTTAGTTCTTTGCGATAATACATGAATGATGGTTGGTTTAAGGCATACCCAGCGTTCACAACTTTTCTACGTAGATTTCTGTCTTTGACTTCCTGCATAAAATTATGAGCAATGTGTCTTATGCAGTAGACATGGATAGAAGAAGGATTGTGTCAACCATTAGCAAGATTGTTGTAAGCACTCACAATAGAGGCATGTCTGTCGGAAATCAGACATAAGTTGGGTTAAGGGGCGACATGTGTTCTGAGATTTCTGAGGAAAAAACTCCAAGCTTCACCTGTCTCACCTTCGACCAGAGCAATGGCAATCAGAAATATATTATTATTTCCGTCTTGTGCAACTGCCATCAGCAATGTTCCTTTATATTTTTCATACAACCATGTTCCATCGACTTGAATAACCGATTTGCAGAACGCAAAACCTTTGATACATGATTGAAATGCCCAAAAGAGACGAGAGAATATCCTACTTCCATCAACACATGTTCCATCAGGAGTGTATGCTAGAAGTGACTCCAATATTACAACCGTACCAGGAACATATTTTTGAAGTGCTAGCAAATACTGTGGAAGTTGATTGTACGATTTTTCCCAATTCCCATATACATGTTCAACCGCTTTTATTTTTGCAATCCAAGCTTTCCTATACGATGGGGTATAGTTGAACCGTGCAACAACATGAGAGATAATTGTGCTCACCTTCACAGATGGATCTACGCCCACAAGATGCAAAATTTCTTGGCATATTAATTGGGAGCTTAGTTTACCATGATCTTGCCGATTGATGTTGGTTGTGCAACTATGAGGTGGATCCATCGAACCTATCTCCCAACAATCATTTCTCTTCCAATAGGACGCTGCTAACCGAAACTTGCAAAGTTCGTTACGACAAACTACGACATAGCTTTTTGAGTCATTGCGGTTTACTTCAAAGTCAAAAAAGTTATCCATGTGAAATTTTGTTATAGCTTTCATGCACTCTGTTTTTGTGAGGTACTGGTTCCCCATTTTCAAGACACCTTCGATTTGTTGAGAAGGATTGTAGAACAAATCTGAGGATGACTCGTCTCCACTCAATTGCAAGTTAGTCATGTATTGGGAAGGACAATAGATATGACTTAATGGTAATGCCTCTTCATCTATGTCTTCAAGTGGAGTTATTGTGGTGTAGTCCCTAGTCCCAAACAAATTCACCATTTGATCAACCATGGCCTCAGGTTCTTCTTCCTCCTCGCCAACTGCATCAACTTCATCTTGTTCCAATGACTATGACTGATCTATTACCTGAGATTCACCAAACATTTGGGATTGTTGAGTCTGACAGAGTAATAGATACAACTCGATATAGTCGAACCTAGAGTGTTCATGACTATCAAACATGTGTTGAACATCATTATCGTCCTGTATATTCTGTTAAAAATACTTGACCTGACTTTTTAAAAATAAACGGGACTTCTATATATGATTTGAGAGATTGGACCAGACAAAATCTTTGACTCTATTCGCTCTTTGATATGCAAAAAATTTGATTTTCTGCTCATTGTTAATCGGGTAACATTAGTATTTTGAAACCCAAAATCGGAACTTTCAAAGAAGTATATGTCTCCATTAAAATGAGCATGAACAATATAATGTGTTGTTCTAGACATATTTGCATGTAATGAAATTTAGTTTAGATGATATTTATTCTCTTCAATGTATACTGATATACGTACCAGAATAAAATACTATTAAATCTTACAAGGGAGGCGCCATAGGGTTTGGAGCCCCTTCATTAAATTACAAGGGAGGCGCCATAGGGTTTGGAGCCCCTTCATTAAATTACAAGGGAGGTGCCATAGGGTATGGAGTCCCTCTTCACACATTAAAACTGTGTCGCCATTTGGTTTGGAGTTAGCATTTAAATTAGAACAAGGGCGTCGTTGGCTTTGGAGTCTCCCTAGTAATGTGTACGAAAATTGAATGCTGCATGCACGCAACCTGCCAAGTTTGACAAATTTCCTACAAAGTTTATCTAACTCATTTATTTTTCTGCATGACAATCAATATATCATCTCCAGCAATTTATTTTTTCTATCTACCACAAATTTAAATTTTTTACTATAAATACATAGGAGACTTCATTGTCAAAATCATCAATTCTATCCAACAATATATCATCTCCAATATTTTGTTCTTATAAACACACTGTAGAGACTGTAGAAAAATGTTTTTGTTAACATTGGGAGAGAAGCATAGAGGAACACCAAACAACATCGATTCTTATGTAAGTATTTGTAGCTCACTATTTTTGTTATAATCACATTGTTGTAATGATTTGTAGCTCACTATTTCTTTTTTGATAGAATACTCATGACGTCCGAACTCATGAGCATAAATATTTCCCACATGACGAGATAATTCAACCATATTTGGAGCGCGCAGGATTTGGAGAAGTAATCAAAATCCAAAATTATATCGTGAATAGTTCATTCTAGCGCTTCAAGAAAGGTGGCGACCCGAGACGCATACAAACAGGTGAATGTGTTGTTACTCTCGAAGACGACACTTACATGTTATTGGATTTACCTATTAATGGTAAAGCGATAAACGGTCTCACCAATCCTCACGGTAGTATGATAGAAGAACTTTTAGGGGTTGAAACGACTCCAAGCGATTTGAGGGGCCAAAAACTATTATTATCATGGCTCAAAAAAATTTATAGAGAAATGACGTTAATCGTAGACTCTCTAGAAATATTGAAAATCAGAAAAACTAGAATTTATATTATGCTACTAATAGGTTTACCTTATGTCCGGATGCAAGTGGTAACGTTGTTCATCCTATGTATTTAGCTTTATTAGATGACATAGATAAAATAAAAACATATAGTTGGGGTCCGACACACTATCACACCTATATCGGTCTTTGTGTAACAATGCAACAGCAAATTTGGGAAATTTTAGCGGATGTGATGTTCTTCTTGAAGCTTGGGGTTGGTCAAGAATGACCAATCTAGCACCTATCCAACATAATAATTTCGGATTTACATACGCTACAAGATAATTTAATAGAACAATTCTTTTAAAATTTCATATTCTCTTATTTTATTTATCCTATTATTAACCAAGGAAACCAATCTTTCCTTTTTGATTTGTAGGTGTTCTTCACTTGGGATGAATTATGACAACTGTCCTCATTACAGTACTACCCATTACCGGAATCTTCTGAATCATTTGGGTCAAGATGATGTACCGTCACTGACCTGCCTATTTGGAATAGAGTCATATTAAATATTATTTCAAAATACTAAATATTTTTTTTTCTCCTACAGTTTATTTGGCGGACATATCTTGGTCTAGAAGTCATTCATGAAGTTAACGAACACGACTCTGCAGTGTGGAGTGCAAAGGTGCCGATTATCAACTTCACCACAGTGGAAATGCACAACAGTGATCGTGTCAAGCTTCAGTTTGGAATGCTACAAGATATTCCATGTCCACCAAAATGCATCCCCGAGAAGTATCACACAAGTAAAGTCTCCGACCAATGAGACTATTCTCCATGGACCAACTTTGCAAAACATGAGTGTCGTGAATGGAAGCATCGCCGCCATTTTATTTTGTTCGACACTGTGTTGCCATAGTAGAGAAAATCGTCTATCCAATATATGAATTGGTATAGGTCGGTTACCATTGATTTCATTTCTCATCCTAGATATCTTGTTGACCCACGCCAACAAGCCTCATCATCAAGAACCCAACAGCCGACCCAACCCTATTTCCAACAGCCAACCTAACCCCCACTCGCACAACAACAACTCCATGAACATACCCCTTACCAATCCACCTCATTCACACAAAGTTATTCTGTCTCAATACCAACAATATCCACATCATACCAAACATACTCCTATGATATTATAAACTAATTTAACACGGAGCATCAAACACCCAATCAACCCTTGCTCACCCAATCATTTACGCTGATGTCACCTTACGATCAGGCAGGCTATCGTTCTGACATTGCCTCATCAAGCCAACCATCCCACGTACTAGAGGATGCGGTACAGGCGGATATTTACCTCGACCTAGTCGTAGAAATTAATGTACCATATTTCACATATGTACTCATTTGTTATTAAATGAAATTGTTAATTATTATTTAATATATTATTTATTAAATATTATGTAATTGTTAATTATTATTTTTTAATATATTATTTATTAAATATTATTTAAAATTAATCATTTAAGGGTAACTCCAAATTAAATGACACCTCCCCCTATTTTATAAGGGTGACTCCAAATGAGATAGCGCTCCCTCTTTATTTATAAGGGTGACTCCAATTCCAACTACGCCTCCCTTATACGATTCTTTTTTTTTTTTTGAAACATAGGTAGTTTGGAAAATAGGTTGGAAAAATGGATAATTTAAAAAATAATGTAAGAAAAATTGGTTATGTGGGTAAAAAATTCATGGAAGGTTTATGTTTATTTTGAGAAGAAAAAAAACATTGTGTGATGTTTAACAAACTCGTAAACCTGAATTTTTTTTAAAGTAACAATATTATATAATTTAATTACCAAATAAAATAAGCTTTCAAAAAAATTATTAAAATGACAAACTTTCAAACTCATTCAGCAAGCATTCGCCAAATGGTTTGGCGAATTAGTTAAAATGTTGTTTCAAGGCATTCGCCAAATGGAATGATGAATTAGGCCATTTGGGAATTGGTCAATGTGTTGTCGCCACATGAATTGGTCGAATGTGACTGATTTTTAGGGTTTCCAATTTTTTTTGTTTTTCTTGATTTTTTTATCATATATTTAAAGTTTTAAAAATTTATTTGTTTTTTGATTTTAATATCATTATTATTAGTAACTATAAAATATATTAATTTATAATATAAATAATATTAATATAATTAAAATATTATTATTAGTAACTATAAAATATATTAATTTATAATATAAATAATGATTGAATTGAAGGATACATTTTTTTTTAATAATTAATTTAAGATTTATTGAGTCTTTAAGATTTATTGAGTCTTTTTCTCATTCACCACAACTTACTAATGAAACTGATCACACAATGTAATCGATGAATCATACGAAGATCGAAATTTAATTTGTATTTTTTTTCTTGTTGACTTGGTTGTAAGTTAGATTGTTTATTTTTTTTTAATTTAGTTGGACAAATAATTATTATTAACTTGGTCGTGAGAGTTATTTTTAATAACGTGACTCTATCCATACTTGTTACTAACTTTATAACCGTTTTTAGTAATTAGTTGTTTTATGTAATTGAATTTATCTTATTTAAATTTAAAACATTTTAAATTAAATTTTAATTTTTAAATTTTGGTTATTTTAATATTTAAAATTTATAATGTTTTAAAATTTTATTTAAACTATAAAATTATTGATTATGTACTTGAAAAACATTATAAGTTTTCATTTTTGTTTTATTTTAAATTTATTATTAAAATAACTATAACATAAATTTAATATTTTTATATTTAAAAATTTATTAAAACTAAAATTTGTGATTTATCTGTGGTTATTTTATGCGGATTTATTTGAGGATCTTTTTGCCAAATATATTACTCATAATGGTTTTAGTTGGTAATCAAAAAGTCAGAAAAAATCATTTTATGCAAAGATTTAGTTAAAATATAGAAAAGGTTGTCCTAATGATTTTGACTATCTATTTTGATTGTATTCTTAAATTATTTTAATAGACTTCAGTTTCTAGTTTTTGTTAAAATATTGTACTTTTAAAGTAAGGGATGTGTTTCATAAAAAAAAAGAAAAAGATGTTACTTATTATTTTCTATGTATTAGACTTATTAATATAATGTAAATAATATGCTAAAGTTAATATTTTTAGTATTTTCTAAACAAATTATCAAGTGTGTTACAATGACATTAAAACATTTAAAATTTAAATAATCGTGAAATTCACATCATACTATTAACAATTTAAAAATTGAGCATTTATAAATTTCAATCCACAAAAATGATAGAGTTATTTAGAGAATCAAAAGTATATCTAATTGAATTAATAAGTCCGGTGTTAAATTGCTCTCTAATAGTACTAAAAAAAAAATTCAACAACTTCACCCATGATCTTTTCATGTCAAACTGTTGAACATAAGATTTACCTTTCAACCATGAGTTCGAATGTTGAACATGTTATTCACCTTTCAACGGTGAATTAGAATGTTGAACATGAGATTCACCTTTCAACATTTATGAACTATCATGTTGAACATAAATATAACCTTTCAATAATTATTATAAACTTTGGAACGATGTCAAATTTTAATTTTTTATTAAAAGTTTTTCGTAAGTTACAATATGGATATTTGGGTCTTAAATTTTTTTGATGCTTAAGATAAACAATATTTCTTTCAATTTGTAATTGATGGAATCATGTATCATCTTTACCTATAAGACACACTTTATCTATCATTTTTGTGGATTGAAATTTTTAAATGCTCAGTTTTTAAATTGTTAATAGTATGATGTGAATTTCACGATTATTTAAATTTTAAATGTTATAGTGTCATTGTAACACACTAAATAATTTGTTTAGAAAATACTAAAAATATTAACTTTATCATATTATTTACATTATATTAATAAGTCTAATACATAGAAAATAATAAGTAACAAATAAATTAATATATTTTATAGTTACTAATAATAATTATATTTACATTATAAATTAATATATTTTATAGTTACTAATAATAATATTTTAATTATATTAATATTATTTATATTATAAATTAATATATTTTATAGTTACTAATAATAATGATATTAAAATCAAAAAACAAATAAATTTTTAAAACTTTAAATATATGATAAAAAAAACAAGAAAAAGGAAAAAAAAAATTGGAAACCCTAAAAATTAGCCACATTCGACAATTCATGTGGCGATAACACATTGACCGATTTCCAAATGGCCTAATTCGCCATTCCATTTGGCGAATGCCTTAAATCAACATTTTAACTAATTCGCCAAACCATTTGACGAATGATTGCTGGATGAGTTTCAAAGTTTGTCATTTTGGTAATTTTTTTGAAAGCTTGTTTTATTTGATAATTAAATTATATAACATTGCTACTTTAAAAAAAAATTCCGTAAACCTCACATTGGCATGTTCAAATATATACCTTGTTTAACAAAAAGTTTAGGAAAAAGAAACTTTAAATATTTAAAACTAACATGGCCTAATCTCAAATGCCACAACATAATTCCATCCTTAAATATGCTAGTCTTCACAATTGAGGACAAGTCGCTGCTGTTCTTCTCCAAACCAAAAGACCACCATCCTCGTTCCGACTATCTTATGTTGACTCTGACCACCACAAGCAATATGAAGGAGGCAATAGTTCTCACCTTTTATCCCCATGACTATGGCCATCATTCAAGGTCACAGTGAGTTTAGTGAATATAGAAAATAAATCTAACATTTGAAATAAATATCTGTAAATATAGAAGAACTAAAAGCATTAAAAAAATGGAGAAAAAGAATCAGTAGTTGCACACTAAAACAACAATTTACTTGTTTATTCTGTATTTAAATGTCAGCCTCTCATACACATTATAATACATTCCCCAAAAAACTTGTGCTAACTTTTCATGCAAGTAATGTAATGATGCAAGTATACCATACAATAGCATTTGTCAGTAACAAAATTTTGTTCTACATCATTCTATATCAACTTGTTCTTTCTCATTTTCATCACCACCATTGATGCCCGGAACTAGTTCAGTTTCAAACGACTTAGAATCCAACCTTTCATATCTGAAACTTGGAAGAAACTTATATTGTCCAAATGTCAGAATCTGACTCAACTTGTCATAGCCCAATCTTTGTTGAATATAGACCAAAATTGCAAGAATAATTGCAGTCACAGGGATAGCAATGTCACCAAATTTTGAGTAAAAATCCAAACTTGGATTGATAAATTCTGAGTCCTCGGTAAAGTAAGGATTCGGAACCGGAGCTCGAACGTAGTCATATACATGAGGAAGAAGTCTTACTAGAGTGATTCCGATAAAATATAGTTTCCTGAGTGGTTTACAACGGATTTGCCAGATTAAGTTCCCAATGATTTGTGGAAACAAGAAAAAGTCTTGCACAAGACCTGCATATTCTTCCAATTCCGCGGCCCAATCTGGCAACGAATGAGAATTTTCTTTTTCAACCATATATGCCTTTTCTCTAAGATGTTTCTGACTGGTTTTCGTGCTGTGAATTATCATAACAATTATGTAACCAATAAGATGTAAAATGAAGGTACAGAGAAGTACTCTTTTATCACTTGGGACAGAAAAGGGCTCAGAAGAGGTTCGCTTTTGCAATCTGATTCGAGACTTCCACACTTTCTGAAAAAGCCGTAGGGTTAGTAGCAATGATACAATCAACAAAAGTTTCACAGTGTAATCGATGATATGGAGCCACTCACTGTTCTCCAAAGTACCAGATGACGACACATCATAAGACTCCGAAACCATTCTCTTAAAAAGAGCTTCTGCACCTGTGATTAGAGGAATGCTATAACCAAGAGATTGAACACCGAGCACAACAAGAGATGTATATGGAAGAGAATCCATATTGTGCTTTATGTAAAACAGTTGGCTGAAAATGCAACCAACTGCAAATGTAAGTGTCAAGATTCGGAGAATCCCTTCAACACCCCGGTGTGAGAGTACATCCTCACGTTGCTTTCTGTATATGATTGGAAGAGTTTGGAGCTTTATTGTGTTGAACCGAAGGCCATCATCGTCTGTCCTTTGACTTTCTATAGAAATTGTGGCAGTGGGATTGACTAGCCACCGAGTTGTTGTCGGAGGATAAGAAACAACCACCTCAATTAAACAGTCCATTCCAGCTTCTAGATCATAGCTCTGATATAAGACGCTCCATGATGCTCGCACGTCTCTGCAACCAATAAGATACATCTTTCCAACATGTGGATCATAAAGACCTTCCAGAAAAAGCATGGAAAAATTACTATAACCTTTTCCACTAAGACTCAGTTGTGCAGATACATTTAAAAGAAGCTGTTTTTCGGTATATTCAGCGGCATTTGCTTGATTTGGTGTATCTAGTTGTTCCACTGTTGAACCATTTTGAGCGTCAAAATAACGCCCAAACATGGGACCAACTGAGAGAATCTCCATCTGAATATCAACTCTTGGGGCCTGCACACGAGGCATAGGATCAGGAAAACCTGGGATATGAAAAGTGAGATCTTCCGAAAGAAGGGACAGACTATCTTGGAATGTCTCGTCTTCAAGTTTAGGGAAAGTTAGCAATGATTTCTTAATGACGGTTGAAAAACTGAAGGGCTCATTTTTTTCTAGGATCGTGCCGGCAAGATTAATTTTGGAGTAACTGTAATTTGGATGAGTGAACATGAAATAATTCCATAGTTCTGTAGGTTGCACAAGCTGTTCAAATGATAGAGGGAAAAAGTCACCATTGTTATTAATAGGAGACAAAGTTCCCGAAATAATACTATGTTGCTTTATGGAGAAAGTGGTAGGTATATACAAACAAATCCGAGTATTACAGTTACCCCCTTTGGCATCGACAAGTCCAAGGCAGCCAACCATACAAAGCTGTCCACTAGAAGATTTCCAGATTCCTTCGGTGGCAAGCGACATGTTGTTAACACCGGATCTCTTTGCTGCATTATATCGATTCTCGGATGGAGAAACTGCTCTAAAAACTGCAGATACCGTAGTGAAGCCAGAATTATGTTTACCAGCTGCTTGCTCACAGATAACATCCTGCATGTAAAGTTTAACATCTTGAAAGCTTCCATGTGTTGATTTGATTCTCTCATCCGACAAAAAAGGACCTAATCGACTGCAGAAATCGTCGGTGCCGTTACAGCTCCAGTTTGGTACAATAGATAAAGGTTTATCCCTAGTAACTTCTTCGAGGATTTCGCAGAACCTTGTCCCTTTGTATACAGTAATGACATTATTTGTCAAATTATCTTTATACGGGTATGGATCGCATGCTTTGGATACAATATGTTGTGAGCCAAATGTGTACTTAGCTGAGCTACCCAACTGTGACGATATGTGAACCACATCAAAGTACTTAGGATTTGAATCACGGTTCAAACTTCTTAACTCTCCGGTGATCATCCTATTCGTTAAAGTGAATGTCAATGGATAGCGAAGAATCAGCAGAATTTGATCATCTTCCGACATAGGTACATCACTAGGATTCTTCATCCACCCCCATGGATTAGCAGGAACGGTTTCACGAGTCGGAAGCATAGTGTTCCCTAACAAACACAACACCCTCTCCCCACCGTTTCTCTTCGATTCTGTGTAAACCCCTTGAAAAGGAATCGAAATCTGAGAATGTCCAGGCCATAACCGAAAATCAAGATTCCCATCACCATACACATTCTCCATAAAACTGCCATCTCTAGTAATCCCCATCACCATGAAACCATTGATAGGGATCGACTTCTTCAATCGATGAGCATGATCAACATCCGTTACTCGAAAAGATACCAATTTCATCGGACTACTACGATCTCCCGCTATCATCCCCGGCGAATCCCGATCATCAAATGGCATAATTGGAAACTTACCATCCTCCTGAATCCAATCCCCATTAACAAAAGAAAACTCTCTTTTCATACCAACAACACCACTATATCCCAACCTCAATTCAGATGCAGCAGATAAAACAGACACACATTGTTTCTGAACTTCATCAATTCTATCATACTTATAGCTTACATGAGATCTCTTATCAAATCTATACATTTCCTCAGGAAGTTGTGAATTAGCAAGAACAATCACCAACAAAACACAAAGAAAACGCAAAGCAAATGCTGAAACTGAAAATGGTAATTTCATGATTCTAACCGACCAAAGAAAAAAGTCAAAAACTTTCCTTCAGGAATTGACTTAACTAAAAGACCCAATTGCTTATTTAGTCAAATTTCTTGATTTTCAGCTTCATTGCATGAAATCTAACCACAGATCATAGTTTGAAAGAAGATCTATAATGAAGAAATAAAAGCATAACAAACCTGAATTAGGCACGGATCAAAGTAGAATTTTTGGGAGAAAGTGATGATTGAAGATGTTGAAGAAATTTATGGGATTTGGAGTTAGAATTTGGGGGTTGATGATGGAATGAGAGAGAGTGAAGAAGAGTGAAGACTTGAAGTTTGAAGTTGAAGTAAAGTTTGCCTCTTTTGGCTGGTTGGTCTTCTAGATCCAGAATAATAAACTTCTATTATTTCATTAATTAAAATGTTCACTTAGTGAAAAATAGGGTGGTTTTTTTGTTTTAAATAATAAATTGAATATCTATACAAAACATTAGCGGAACATAATATAATATAATGGAATGGAATGGGGCGCGAGTAGAATAACATATAAATTTTAGAAAATTTTTATTTTATTGTATGGAGTGTAAAAATTCTTTAAAATATTTAAAATATTTTTTAAATTTTAAAAATGTATCTTCGAACGCATCTTTAAAACGTTAAATGAGTAGAAAATGTATTTTCGTAATATTTTAAAACATACATCACGCATCTCACTCAGAAGACATTCTACGTGTTTATTGTTCTGGAGATGCATATTCAATTATTACACAGAGATACATCTCTGGGACCTATCAGATCAGTGCATGTTTGTTTATGTTTATTCAAATGAAGATTTATAAATGTTATGTACCGTGTTATGTGACGAGATTTAAACCATACAATCGATATGCAAAAAAATGACGTATATAAATTTAGATGGTCCAAAAAAGACATATATAAATAAAGTCGAAATACACGATAAAGTAGCATGGAGTGAAAATAAAATACAATCCATAATGAATTCAAAATACATCTACTGTATACTATTGTGCTACTGTGTATGTCGAACTACATCTCCTTTGGCTCCTCGGGCTTCAATACCCCATATCCTTCAGCACTGTCTCTAGTACATCAATGTCTCACGTGCCTCTGTCATGATGGCATCTAGGACCTGCCTCACATCACACTCATCAGGGAAGATACCTCTATCAATGTCTGTCTGCGCAATATCCATTATGTGACGACATTTAGGCAAGACATCATCAGTATGATCAAACTATGTATGCTCCTCCTCTAATATCTCCTAATGAGTTGGCATCGGTGGATCTCCTGAAGCAGTCTGCACCATACATGGAAGTGACACTCTGAAAAACCACCTGATGTACTCGTCGACGTAGCTTCAGTCACTCTCAAATGGTACCAGATGACTCTTGTAATCATCAAACATGGCATCCATCTGCCTACGTGTCAAAGCAGAATGAGCAAAAACACCATGTTGTCTGGGAATGGTCTGAGTGTGTCGAACTGCCGCATCACGTATTCGGTGAAAATGAGGAGCGGTGAGACATGATCCGCAAGCCAACCATCATGAGTATAACATTATCTCGTCAAACGGTCACATCTCACAGCGATCTACATAGCTATTGAAGTGCGTGTCCTTGGCAACCAAGCAGTCAAGATACACTTTGAATGACTTTATCTCCTAGTTCCTTCTGAGCGGAGAAAATGCAGTAGCATGTGGATATCTTCAATGTAAGTCGGTACATCTGCCTAGTTGGAGATGTGCGGGAAGTGCTGGAGGATCCAATCCTGAAAAGTTTGGAACACTCAAATCATGGTTGTCAAACTCGCAGGTTGACTCGTAAACTCGTACGAGTTTACGAGTCTAGGAAGTGAAAACGAGTAGACTCACGCATATAATCATTTTTTGATAGACTCATGTAGACTCACATAAACTCGTATAGACTCGCGAGTCTATGTAAAGTTTACGAGTCTATTTTTTTTTTAAACCCAAAAAAGGTCCAAATTCACCCAAAGAATTATTTTATTAAAAAAAAACCCTTATTTTTTTGCTTGTGTGAGAATTAGATATCCTCTTTCCTAGTCTCTTGTTTTGGCAAAGTTTCTTCCTCCCTTCATCCCTTCAAAGACGACGTGTGTTTATTATGTCACTTGCTTTGTTCGTGTTTGTTTTCGTATTTCAATCATTTCTTGTGTAAGTATTTTATTATATGTTTCTCTTGTATATTCTCTTATGTAAAGATGATGAATGGATAACTGAAGATCCTAATAAGGAAAATGTGAAAACTAAAGTTAATTTTGAGTAAGATGATGTTATTGTTAACAATGTTGTGGAAGTTGATGTTGTTATTACTAATATTATGCAAAGTGGTGGTGGTGGAAATGTTGAATTAGATAGAAGTGGAACTTCAAGCAATCCAACTTTGGTTAATGATGAAAAAGATGTTTCATCCAGGGTATAATTTGATGATGATACTCAAGATATCAATGAAGATAATGGTGATGATATTATTGGTGATGATTTCACTGGAGTTTTGAATGTTTAAAGTCATTGGCATATCGGTTTTATGATTTTTTTTGTTTTATGTAGTAGTCAATTAAGAAGAAATTAGTACTTTAAGTCTTTAAATTCATACTTTGTTATTTTGTTTGTTTTATTATTGAGTTTTTTTGTTAAGAAATTTGTTATGGAGTATGATTTTTAAATTTTGATGTTAATTGATATTCTATTATATATATTTGTATCATATTTGAGGCATTTACAAGTTTAAAAATACATGTGTGTGTGTCATGTATGTTTCACATATAGGTTTGTGAAAAATCATTTTTAATTTTCCATAGACTCGTACGAGTTTGTGAGTTGAGTCTGCAAGTCGAATCTACAAAACCTTTACGAGTCTGAGTAGACTCACGAGTTTGACAACCTTGACTAATATCATCAATAAGGGCGTTACAAAGATGCAACAAAAATGACACAAAGATTAAAAGACCAATAAATATTACCGTCAGTAGTATGATGTTGCATGTGACTTGCTTCGTCTTCCACCTACAACCCTCTGATAACTTCGAGTACAAGTAGAACAAACAAGAGGCCCCCCAGTTGTACTCATGGATCCGCTCGAAGTCCTCAAAATACCGTAGGTAGACGACATCTATATAAGTGGCACTATTGTCCATAAAAACTGTAGTGTCAACCAAATATAGCAGGTATTCTCCCATATCATATGCTTTATGGAGTCCCACCTGCTCATCATCACCTCTAACGTCATATGCTCTAACGATCTCATTTATGTATTCCTTTTTCAAGAATTCAAACATAGCATGAGCCCCTCTGGTTCTCTCTATCTCCGTCATCGCAGCCTCTGGGTCAACTCTCAGATAGTCTACCATTAACTTAAGTGCCTCGTCTTTTTCTAATTCTCCCATGATCTAGAAGTTTCCCCCTGATTGGATGATTCAGTAAACATGACATATCATCGAGTGTGATAGACATCTCACTAAATGGGAGATGAAATGACGAGGTCTCGGTGTGCCATATCTCCACGAATGCATTAAGCATCTTGTGGTTGGCCATAATATAATTGGTCATGTATAAGTCCTTCATCCCATATAGAAACAAAGCTTCCTGAAACCACTCCTCATTCGGCTGAGGCAATCTAGTAATCTTTCGCCCGTGGTTAATAATCTTCAACGGATCACAGGCCTGCAGAAAAATAAATCAATGTCAGAAACTTGTAAAATATTAAATGTAAACTAAAAAGAATGAATCCAACTATTGTTACCTCTTTGTCCCATATATGTCTGGCAGTATGGTTTGGGTATATAGGCAGTAGTGACAACTCTACATGGCCTCCTCCAAATGCCTAAGGTGGCTTTGACTCATCATCCTCAATAGTCATAGGTGGCACTGGCTAAACAACATCAGCAGTCAAATGTGGCACTGGCTCAGAAGCATCATCTGTCACACGTGGCACTGGTGCCTCTGGTATCACTGATGACTCGGGTACCTTTAATGCTTGAATAGGCGAAACCTTGTGCCTGTAGGAGGATGCAGGGAATAATGCTTTGGTAGGTGGAATTCATCTCATACGGGTATAAGAAGATGGAGAAGCGTGAGGAGAAGCATGATCCCCATAAAAAATGTCTCTGCATGGCCAGAGTGAACAGGAGTTTTTGAAACCTAACTTTTATCCCGTCACACTAATGCATGTTGTTCAATCCTCTCGTGTCTTAGTCTATCATGTTTATCAGCCATAATGTCTGTAAGTAAAAGTAAACCAAACAATTAGTGCAAGCAAGCAATATTACAAGCAAGAAAAACAACAACAAAAAAACAGATTAAGAATTTTTAGAAATGCAACTCCGGTTATTGGGAAACTTAAACGTTGAAAAATTCTAGAGATGCACCTCCATAATTTTCTGCATCTCTTCAGGTCCATCAATGGCAGCAATGCAGACGCGCAAATCCCAAAAATAATGGTTTGATCATCATTTTTATCCAACAAACATGTTTTACAGTATGTCTAAACTATCACTCGTGTAATTTCTACTCATTTCTTACCTTAATCATCAACTTCTACTCATTTACACAAACTTAAAAACTATTCAAAATATTAAAAAAAAACTTACAAATTTAGAGTTTACTTCACACTTTGATGATGTCTCTGATGCACTTGATATTGATTGTAGAACCTCTGAGCATGGTTGTTTGATTTAAGAGTTGGTTGATGGAAAATACTTTAAGTAAACTTTGTGTTTTTTTAAAAATGAGAAAGGAAATGGGTTCTTGCGTGATTTAAGCTCCAATACCCTCCGGAGTTGCATCTCTGAAATAAGTTTGAAGATGCATTTCTATAATATTTTAACGTTAAGTCATAATTGGGTGCATCCAAAAATGCATATCTGAAATTGTATTTTCATGTGTCGTCTAAGTAATATATAGGGTGTATTGAAAAATTCTCTAAATTTTACTCTATAGTTTGATTATTTTATTTAAAAAGTCACATTCCATTGCATACATCTTAAATTTATGGAATAAAAAATAGATAATTATATGGAATGTAATGAAAATGATTCTATCATGGTTCATTCCACTTCATTCAATAGGCACAAGTTCAATTAATAAAATCTTATTAGTTAACACTTTATTCCATTTCATTATATCTCATACCATAAATCTAAAAATACCTTAAGATAAATACTGAACACAATAGGGCAAGACAAATCTTTAAAGTATTAGACAACTATTTATTTTATATGTTATTTGATGAATAATAAAGAGCACAAATAAAATAAAGTAAAATTTACTAAATACTTTTTATAAAATATTAATAGAGAGGAGAAAGAGGGAGATAAGAATGAGACTGGGGAGAGAGAGACAAAAAGAGTGGTATCTACTCTTTGAATATTAGGAAGTGTATTTTTAGTATCCTAATTCAACAACATATATAACTGGAGTTGGAACATTATCTAATGATGAAGAATCTAGTGCAGGGAAATCAGAGTTTAAAAGAGAAGAAGATTTGAATTACTTCAAATGGATAGCTTTCATTCATAGTGCCATGATGGTTAAATACAACAAGTGGTCATATGCCTACCCATCATTGCAAATAAAGTATAACAAACTTAACACTTATCCTTCTAGAACTACTACTACAAAAAACACATGCAACAATAATTAAAAAAGATATATCATCACACAGGATCAGTCGCTGTTATGTAGTGTGTGGTTATATATGTGTTATTTATAATCACGGTCATATGATCATTGTAAAAAAAACAAAAAAGTGCACTGTCTATAATCACGATTGTTTTAAATACCCATTATGAAAGGCCTGTCAGCATTTTTTTATTTTTGTCATATTTTGCCTAACTACATTTATAACTTTCATCATAATATACATTATTAAATATTTTAGCACAACAACATCAATAACAACAAGATTAACAAGAATAATAAGAACAATAACAAGAAGAACAAGAACAACAACAATAACAATAACAACAATAACACCAAGAACAACAAAAACAAGAACAAGAACAAAAACAAGAACAATAACAACAACAACAAGAACAAAAATAAGAATAACAACAAGAGCAACAACAAGAACAATAAGAACAATAGCAACAACAACATTAATAAGAACAACAAGAACAATAAAAAGAACAACAAGAATAATAACAACAACAAGAACAAAAATAAGAAGAACAACAATAATAACAACAAGAACAATAACAACAACAACAAAATCAAGAACAACAACAACGACGATGTCGACAACAACACAGACAACAATAAAAAATAAATAAATAGAATCGTTAAACAAAAAAGTTTTACCTGTAGAATCATTAAACAGGAACAAACTGTAACACCTTAATGGAAGTAATGTTTCTAAGTTTTGTTTGTGGAAGAAATGATGACTTTAAGTTTGGTTTAGTGATTGAATAATTTTTCGTAAATGGAAGAAGTTTGAAGGCAGAAGATGAAGTTTGTCTAAGTACGTTTAGGGCAAAAGTGAATGAACTAAGAGTATTATATATATTCTTAAAAAAAGGCGCCGCCTATAACCATAGTTGATTTAAATACCCGTGGTGAAAGGTCTGTCGGTATTTTTAAAAAATAAGTAAATAACCAAAAATGCTGGTGTTGGGATTTGAACCTATGACCATACGCCATTTTTCACCACGAGTATTAAATCAACTGTGGTTATAGGTGGTTAAATAAAACATACATGTGCCTAAACATCACATATTACAATGGTTGATTGAATATCCGTAGTAATGCGGACTTTACTACATCTGTTTTCCGTAGTAGTGAATGCTTAAAAGAGCAGTTTAAGGAAAACAACAAAATAAGTGAGGATGCAGGATTCAAATCATCCATCTTAAATCTCTTGAGTATTTCTTTAACATACTTATTTTGATGCAACACTATACCTACCTTGGTAATTTTAAATTCCATGCCTCGAAAATATGACAAGTTTCCCAGATCCTACATTTCAAATTCCCTCTTCATCCGCTTCTTGAACTTTGACAAGTTCTCCATGTTATTTCCAATTACTATCAAGTCATCGATATATAAGCAGATGATAGTTATATCTTGTTTCATGACCTATACATTGACATCGTACTTATACCTTCATTTGATGTATCCAAATTCGACTAAGTATGAGTCAATTTTCTTATTACATATCCTAGGTGCATGTTTGAGACCATAAAGAGCTTTGTGCAACTTGTACACTTTCCTCGCTTTTTCATGTATCATAAACCCAGAAGGTTGTGTGACATACAAGATTTTATATCTAAGTGAAATGTCGACCAACCTTGCTTGCATGCCAAGGCTACTACCAATTTCATAGTCTCCAATCTTGCTACTGATGCATATACTTTAGAGTAGTCGAGTCTTGCTCTATGAAGAAATCCTTGAGATACTAGTATTGTCTTATGTCTTGCAATCGACCCATCAGGATTTTGCTTCAACTTAAACACCCACTTCACATCGATAACTTTTGTGTCTGTTGGAAATTCGACTAGCTTCCATGTATTATTTCATTAAATCACTTGTAACTCTTTGACCATAGCCGCCTTCCAGTGTTTATTATTTAAGGCATCACTATAATTGATTGGTTTAGAACCTTCAAGTAAAGCAAAATGAACCAAATCTTCATCTTGTGTGACTTCATCATTACCAACCACTTCACAGTCTCAAAGCCTTGTTGGGAGAACTCTGGTTCTTTGAGCTCTTTGGCGTATGCTAGCCACACTCTCTATATTGTCTACTTTAACACTGACTGGAACTTCATTAGCTAAAATTTCTTCATGCTCATTACTTTCTTCATCAAAGCTGTAACTCATTAATGGATTGTTAGTTGCATCACTTGAATTCCAGTCCCAAGCAGAGTTTTCATCAATCACAATGTCTTGTCTCATCGCAATCTTATCATTGATTGGATTGAATAGCTTGTATGCTTCAGTCTTGTGATATCCTACCAATATTATCGGTTCACTTTTATCATTAAGCTTCCTCCTTCTTACATCAGGAACATGCTTGTAGTAAATAGAGCCAAACACCGTCAGATGACTCACTAATGGTCGTTTTCCACTTTATACTTCTTCAGGAACCTTTTTCTTCAGTTTCTTGGTAGAGGACCTGTTCAGAATATAAACAATAATAGTGACTGGAATTTCTTCATGCTCACTACTTTTTTCATCAAAGCCATAACTCGTCAATGGCTCGTTAGTTGCATCACCTGAATTCTAATCCCAAGTAGAGTTTTCATCGATCACAATGTCTCGACTCATCACGATATTATCATTGATTGGATTGAATAACCTGTATACTTTAGTCTTATGATATCCTACCAAGATTATCGATTCACTTTTATCATCAAGCTTCCTCCTTCTTGCATCAGGGACATGTTGTAGAAAATAGAGCCAAACACCATCAGATGACTCACTGATGGTTGTTTTCCACTTCATACTTCTTCAGGAACCTTGCTATTCAATTTCTTGGTAGGGCACCTGTTCAAAATATAAACAGCAGTAGTGACTGCTTCACCCCATAAGGATTTTGGCAAGTTCTTTTGTTTTAACATGCATCTAGCCATATCTAATATAATCATGTTTCTTCTTTATGCTATTCCATTATGTTGAGGTGTGTAAGGAGCATTTACCTCATGATCAATATCATGTTCTATAGATAAATCATCAAATATATTAGATGTGTATTTGTCACCTTCATCTGTTCGCAGAATCTTGATTTTCTTTTCACTCTGGTTTTCGAAAATCATTTTGAATCTCTTAAAGATTGAAAATACTTTGTTTTTCTGCCTAATCACATATATCCAAATCTTTCGACTATACTCATCGACAAATGAGACAAAATATATGTTTCCACCAATTATATGATCCTCAAGCGGGTCGCATATATTTGAATTTACTACCTCTAGTATGCAGGATGATCTCATTGGCATAGTCAAAACAAAATACTTTTGGGATTGCTTCTCTACTAAGAAACCTTCATAGAGTTTGTTGGGCATCACAAGACTTGGTATACCAGTTACCATATCTTAAGTAATTAGTTGATTGAGTGACCTAAAATTCAAATGGTCAAACCTCAAATGGCACAGCTAGCTATGCTAGTTGTTGATAACTATTTTTCGACATTGTACCTCACTCAAACTGATCATGGTCTGAAATATCCCATTCTTCGACATAGGAGATTTTAAGACCAAATTATTCTATGTGTCGAATAATTCTAAGACTCCATCTTTCATAACCATCGAGAAATCTTTTTTGACCAGTTGTCCAACTCTTAGCAGATTGGACTTCATTCCAGGTACATAGAGTATATCTTTGATCATAAATTTTGATTCATTATGCCTTTGAATAACTATGTTGCCAATAACTGCTACTTGCAACAAGCTATTATTTGTAAGTCTAACCTTGATGTTCTTCGACTCGTCAAAATCCGCTAACCACACTCTTTGACAAGACATATGATTTGAGCAACCTGTGTCGAGGAAATAGATCTTGAATTCGACATGCTCATGTGCTACTGCAGCCATAAACACCATACTCTTTGACAAGACATATGATTTGAGCAGCCTGTGTCGAGGAAACAGATCTTGAATTCGATATGCTCATGTGTTACTGCAGCCATAAACACCATACCTTCATAATCATCTGAATCTTGACATGCAAGGTTTGCTCCTTTATTATCCTTGCCTTTTGTCGCTCTCTTGTCTTTTGCGTACCAAGAATTCTTGGTCAAGTGACCCCTCTTTTCACAGTTATACAATACACACTTTTTTCTCCTGTTTGTCTTTCTGATATGAGATCATTTCTCCTCTTTTCAAGGATTCAAAAGGCATATCATCGACCTTATGCTTTTACGAGCTCACCCCAAGACTTCTTACTCCGAGTCTTGTCTCTTTTGCCCTTGAACTTGTTGGAACCACCATGCTTCATCCTGTTTGAGCCTGTAGTGCTTGTATCAGATCTTGAACCCGTTTCCCCTCGACAATCCTTAACTCGCGTGCCTCCAACAACCAACCAAATCTTCCAATTTCAAGGTTTCAAGATTGTTGAATTCTTGAATGGCTATGATAATATGATTAAAGTTACCTTCTCACGTATCATCTTATCAATTAGGACTTCACCACAACCTCTCATGAGATGAATAGATTTTGCACCTTTAAGAAATTTCCTGAAATCTTTTCATCTTCTTCCATCTACAGTAACTCATTGTGCCTTCGCAGTTTCTACAACTTGACAACTTTAACATTCTCACCACCTTCATAATACACGACAAGAATATCCCATGCCTCCTTCGTCGATTCAACATGAGAAATTCGATCAAAATTCATTTTATCTACTGCAAATTGAATACAGAATGCAACCTTGCGATCTTTCTTCTTAGCATCCTTGTGACCGATTCCTGAGCCTCGTTCGTGTTATTAGCAAGCTCGGGAACGCGATTAATAACCACTTCTAGGATTTCATGAAAACCAAACAACGATTGCATTTGTTTTCTCCTTTTAGATCAAAATTTTGCCATCAAAAATTGGAAGAGAGTTAAGAATACCATTGTTATCATTTATCTTTGCAGCAAACACAATTCATGATCCCTAAAAATACAACCACCAACGTGTAGTTCTTGAATTTCCGATTAAAAAGAACAAACTAGAAACTCTAAATGCTAATTTGTTAGTTTTAATACACTTGAGTGAAAGATGAATGAGAAGAAAGAGAGAAATTGAAAGATTATTGTATATTAAATTGTTAAAATTAAATTATAATATATATATATATATATATATATATATATATATATATATATATATATATATATATATATATATATATATATATATATATATATATATATATATATATATATATATATATATATATATATATATATATATATATATATATATATATATAATTTTGTGAATTCTGATGAAGGAGTTATAGAGGACCTATTGTGTCGTTATAACACTGGCACTGAGAATTGGATAACGTTATGTCTCCTCGCCTATGCATATTAACAGAATCTAGATATTTTTTTCTTCCGTATGGAACTTTTGTTTCCTATGAGATTAGCGATATATTAATATCAACAATATCATGATGTAATTGTAAGGTACTTAATTGTCAATGCCATTTTTTTATTATGTCAATTGAGTATTCTTTTATTTTTGTTTGAGTGCTTCTTGTTCATTGTTTTTTTAATCTTTCTTTTTTGCTTACGTGCCGTTTGGGACCAAAACTTTTCGGTGCTGATTTCATTATAATAATTGAAGTCTATTGTTATAGCCTGTATTGGTAGCCAATCTTCTCGTGGATATATATATATATATATATATATATATATATATATATATATATATATATATATATATATATATATATATATATATATATATATATATATATATATATATATATATATATATATATATATATATATATATATATATATATATATATATATATATATATATATATATATATATATATATATATGTTGTTCTTCGGATCTGAAAATTAAAGTTTAGCACAAGGAAATTATCGAGACGAGTCGCATACTAGGTCGCTTTCTTTAAGACGTTTCGCCGTACTGCCAAATTATGCAAAGCAGTCGAATTTACGACGACGCCTCCAGGATAAAACAGCCCGTTCAAACAACTTACGATTATCAGTTGCACACTGATGAATCGCTCTAGAAATACACCTGTCTAAGTATCTGGTGAAAATAACCAGTCAAGAAAAGAGAGTTTTTGAGATGAAGAGAAATAAGAAAGAGAAGAGGGAAATCAAAATTCGTGTGAATTTGTGAAATCCGATATACCCACTTCTGAATTTCTACCCTGTATTTATAGGCAGCAAACTGCACCTGAGTGGGGAGAAATTCGTGGGGAGTGGAGAAAATGGTGGGAGACTGAGAAATTCGTGGGGAGTGGAGAAAATGGTGGGAGACTGAGAAATTCGTGGAGGACTAACTGACCAATTATTTTCTTAATTAATTAATATTTATTATTAATTAATTTTCCACCGAATTATATTAATTAATTAATGATAATTAAATTATATAAATTCAGGTCCAAAAAATAATTCATCTAAACACTACTAATATTTCCATTCCCTTCAATGTGGGACTAAAATGAATCTTTTCAAATTCACTTCTATATTAATTCTCACTTGTGTTCATTTATTGAACATTAATTGTCAACAAATGTTTCCAATTCCCACTATAATTAATTAAAGTTCCACCATTAATTAATTAAAGTTCCAACATTCCCCCACTTGAATTTAAAAGAGATTTTAGAAGTACGTCAGACGTTTCTCAGGTTGAGCATAAGCAAAGGTGTCTACGACTTGAACCTTAGCGTAGCGAGTAGGATTCTGATTCAACAAGAGTGACACCATTGTCTTGAACTCTATCTCGGACATCAGACCCGCACACAACCTTTCCGTAAGGTGTATTCTTGTAGCCCGTGCTTTAGTGGCCCTGCACGTGTATCCCGGTTTAGTGAATGCTCTAGGAATTCTGCCTCGAAATTCCATAGAAACCGGCCTAGTTCCACAGTCACATAGGTGAATCTATCAAGAGTACTCCTGTAGCCTAGGTACTCCCTCATACAGAGTATAGATCTCATTAAGAGTTTCTATTATCTCATCCTCTCATTACTTCAGGATTCATGCTTTACTTGCATGATCATTTTCATATTACTCATAACTTGTTATTACCCATTGAACCTAAGTCTTGGGATCTCCAGTCATTTAGGTCGGGTTACCATCATGAGTAACTAATTGCTTCATAGGCATTAGTCCCATCTTTTTGGATGTATTATGGACTTTCTCTCTAGCTAATCCTTTCGTCAAAGGATCTGCTAAGTTCTCATCAGTGCGTACATGATCCACTCTCACAGCTCCTTTAGAGATACAATCTCTAACAGTGCTATGTTTTCTTCTAATTTGACGTCTTTTACCATTATAATAACGGTTCTCAACTTTTGCAATAGCCGCGGTACTATCGCAGTGGATCAACACAGCTGGTATAGGTTTTTCCCATAAAGGAATCTCAGCTAGCAAGCATCTTAACCAACTTGCTTCTTCACTAGCTGTAGCTAATGCTATCATCTCAGACTCCATTGTGGACTGTGCCAGAATGGTCTGTTTCTTTGATTTCCAAGATACAGCTCCTCCGGCTATACTAAATATATAACCACTAGTAGCTTTGGAATCATCCGATAAGGTGTTCCAATCTGCATCACTATACCCTTCTAGTACAGCAGGAAATTTCTGATAGTGTAGGCCGAGGTCCATAGTCCTTTTAAGGTACCTCATTACTCGCTCAATAGCTTGCCAATGTTCATTACTCGGCCTACTTGTAAATCTGCACAACAGTCCTACGACATATGCAATGTCGGGTCTAGTACAATCAGTGGCATACCTAAGACTGCCAATGATGCTCGCATATTCTGCTTGTTTGACACTCTCTCCAGTGTTCTTAAATAGTTTCACACTTGGATCATACGGAGTGCATGCAGGTTTACAATCAAAGTATTTATATTTCTTTAAGATCTTATCCACATAGTGAGATTGATCCAAAGAAATTCCTTGTTCGGATCTCGTGATCTTGATACCCAGGATCACGCTTGCTTCTCCGAGGTCTTTCATATCAAAGTTATTGCATAACAATGATTTCATATCATTAATGGCCTGAATGTTTGATCCAAATATAAGTAGATCGTCTACATATAGACATATGATAGTACAAATGCGATTCTCAGATTTGTAATAGACGCACTTGTCACTTTCATTCACTTTGTACCCATTAATTATCATTAAGTTATCAAACTTTTCATGCCATTGTTTAGGGGCTTGTTTTAGTCCATACAGAGACTTATCTAACTTACAGACCTTGCTTTCTTGTCCTTGGATTACAAATCCTTCTGGTTGTTCCATATAGATTTCTTCTTCTAAGTCACCGTTTAAAAAAGCTGTTTTAACATCCATTTGGTGTACTATTAAGTTATAAATGGCTGCTATTGAAATGAGTACCTTAATGGATGTAATTCTAGTGACTGGAGAAAAGGTGTCGAAGAAATCTATATTTTCTCTTTGTCTAAAACCCTTGGCTACAAGGCGTGCCTTGTATTTCTCAATCGTTCCATCAGGTTTTAGTTTCTTTTTCAAAACCCATTTACAACCAATTGGTTTGCAACCCGGAGGTAAGTTTACTAAGTGCCAGGTCTTGTTAAATTCTAGAGAATCTATCTCATCATTAATGGCTTCTTGCCATAAGTCTGCATCCATAGATGACAATGCTTCTTGAAGATTTATTGGATCTTCTTCTACATTATAGGCCGCATAATCGGGCCCATAGTCTTTAGCAACTCTTGCTCTTTTACTTCTTCGAAGCTCTGTTTCTACATTGTCGCTGCTTTCAGTGCTTTTTATCACAGGAATGTGACTCGATTGTGTGCCCCCACTATTTCTCGATTTGAAGGGAAATTTGTCTTCAAAGAATTCAACATCGTTTGATTCTATGATTACTCTGGCATTTAGGTCATAAAACCCGTATGCCTTACTGTTTGCTGCATACCCAATGAATACGCATTCATAGGCTCTACTAGCGAGTTTAACTCGTTTCGGATCCGGAATTCTGACATAAGCCAGGCAGCCCCAAGTTCTCAAATAAGACAAATTTGGTTGTCTTTTCTTTAATATCTCATAAGGTGAGATCTTACTTTTCGACTTGGGAACTTTATTCAGGACATAGCAAACAGTTAATAAAATTTCCCCCCACCAGTGAGGTGCAGCACCAGAATTTAACATGATTGCAACTACAAGTTCAGTAAGAGTCCTATTCTTTCTTTCTGCTTTACCATTCATTTCAGGAGAGTATGGAGCAGTCGTTTCATGTATAATACCATGTTCAGCATAAAAATCATTAAACAAGCTAGAGTCATATTCGGTTCCCCTATCACTGCGAAGTCTCTTAATCTTCTTGTTAAATTGATTCTCAATTTCAGTTACATACACCTTAAACATGTCAAGCGCTTCACTTTTATTCTTCATTAGATATACATAAGTATAATCAGAGCAATCGTCAGTAAAAGTGATAAAATAACGTTTATTATTTCTAGTTAAACTTCCATCTAATTCACATATATCAGAGTGTATAAGATCTAGGGGATCAGATTCTTTTATTATTGATTTATGTGAAGTCTTTGTTATTTTAGCTTGACTGTAAAATTCACATTTATTGGAATCATTAATATTTAGTTTAGGGATTAGGCCTATGTTGCTTGCATTAGAAATGATTCGTTTATTAACGTGACAAAGTCTACCATGCCAAATATTAAAATCACACAAAAAGTAAACAAAAGGAGAAGTTTTATTCAAATCAACATTCAACTTAAACTTGCCATCAGTGGCGTACCCTTTTTCCACAAAAATACCATTCTTAGTGATGGTGTACAAATCTGCCCCTAAAGTTTGACTGAATCCAGCCTTATTCAGAAGAAAACCAGAAACAAGATTCTTCCTAATTTCAGGAACATGCATGACGTCCTTCAAGATCAAAGTCTTTCCTGAAGTGAACTTCAGTTCAACAACTCCAATTCCAGCAACATTAGTGGTGTGAGCATCTCCCAACAACACTTTCTTATCTTCAATATTCATGTATGTCTTGAACATAGCACGATCATAGCAGACATGACGAGTGGCGCCAGTGTCTATCCACCAACCGTCACTTCCACCAACCATGTTGATTTCAGTGATCATGGCAATTAGTTGCTCATCAGTCAGGTTAACCTGTGTATTTGAGCCACCTACAGGTTTAGGCCTGCTCCTACATTTCTTTGCCATATGGCCCGGTTTCCCACAATTGTAGCAAGAGAAAACCGGAGCCATTTCTTTGAGGTGGTGGCTGTTGCCTAGCAAACGGAGCCGATGGGGCCCTAGAGGGATTCCCATTCTTAGTTCGGTTCATAGCACAACGGTTCTGATTCTTTAAAGGTTTGCC
This sequence comes from Lathyrus sativus, assembly GCA_963859935.3. Classification (NCBI taxonomy): domain Eukaryota; kingdom Viridiplantae; phylum Streptophyta; class Magnoliopsida; order Fabales; family Fabaceae; genus Lathyrus; species Lathyrus sativus. The sequence continues at coordinate 6,714,216 of OZ012741.1, read as the reverse complement.
CGTAGGCTTCAGAACCGCACCAAACTTCTTTTTGTTGTCGTAAACAACTAAGACTTCTTCTTTCTGATCTTGTTTCCGAGCCTCCTCTTCAATTCGGAGGCGAGTAATCAGACTCTCGATTGAAAATTCTTTTGTTTTGTGACGAATTATATTTTTGAAATCTTTCCAACCAGGGGGCAGTTTGTCAATAATTACAGCAATTTGAAATTGTTCATTAAGGAGCATACCTTCTGTAATAATCTCATGAGCAATCTTCTGAATTTCGTGGCTTTGACTTTCCACCGACTTCTCATCCACCATCTTGTAGTTCAAGTAGCGGCTGACAGCAGATTTCTTCGCACCTGCTTCTTCAGTATCATATTTCCTTTTCAGAGCCTCCCATACCTGTTTAGCAGTTCTGTAGCTACTGTAGTAGTCGTACAGATCATCAGCAAGGCTGTTCAGAATGTGATTTTTGCACAGATAATCATTCTCGTGCCATAAGGCGATTTATTTTCGGAGCTGCAGATCATCTGCTGCAGCCTTAGCTTTTGCAGCATCTGAGTCAGACATTTTGGAAGTCCCGTCTGAATCTGCAAGTGAGTTACCGTTAGGTAGTTCAGATGATGCAGAAGGGACAACCGGGATTTCCTCAGTCAGAACGTGGGCAACCTTTTTCAAAGTTAAGAAAAATTTCATCTTAGCTTGCCAACGTTTGAAATTGGAACCCTCAAACCTGAAAGGTTTGTCAGAGACCAAAGCGGCCGCAGTAGTACCGATAATTTCCTCAGTTGCCATGGCAGTTATGAAAACGTCTTAAAATTGTTGTTCTTCGGATCTGAAAATTAAAGTTTAGCACAAGGAAATTATCGGGACGAGTCGCGTACTAGGTCGCTTTCTTTAAGTACTAGGTCGCTTTCTTTAAGACGTTTCGCCGTACTGCCAAATTATGCAAAGCAGTCGAATTTACGACGACGCCTCCAGGATAAAACAGCCCGTTCAAACAACTTACGATTATCAGTTGCACACTGATGAATCGCTCTAGAAATACACCTGTCTAAGTATCTGGTGAAAATAACCAGTCAAGAAAAGAGAGTTTTTGAGATGAAGAGAAATAAGAAAGAGAAGAGGGAAATCAAAATTCGTGTGAATTTGTGAAATCCGATGTACCCACTTCTGAATTTCTACCCTGTATTTATAGGCAGCAAACTGCACCTGAGTGGGGAGAAATTCGTGGGGAGTGGAGAAAATGGTGGGAGACTGAGAAATTCGTGGGGAGTGGAGAAAATGGTGGGAGACTGAGAAATTCGTGGAGGACTAACTGACCAATTATTTTCTTAATTAATTAATATTTATTATTAATTAATTTTCCACCGAATTATATTAATTAATTAATGATAATTAAATTATATAAATTCAGGTCCAAAAATAATTCATCTAAACACTACTAATATTTCCATTCCCTTCAATGTGGGACTAAAATGAATCTTTTCAAATTCACTTCTATATTAATTCTCACTTGTGTTCATTTATTGAACATTAATTGTCAACAAATGTTTCCAATTCCCACTATAATTAATTAATTGTAAGGTACTTAATTGTCAATGCCATTTTTTTATTATGTCAATTGAGTATTCTTTTATTTTTGTTTGAGTGCTTCTTGTTCATTGTTTTTTTAATCTTTCTTTTTTGCTTACGTGCCGTTTGGGACCAAAACTTTTCGGTGCTGATTTCATTATAATAATTGAAGTCTATTGTTATAGCCTGTATTGGTAACCAATCTTCTCGTGGATATATATATATATATATATATATATATATATATATATATATATATATATATATATATATATATATATATATATATATATATAAACAAATGTCTTGAGTGTCATAGGAAGGTATATATAAAATTCTAGTTATTGGATGACAACTAGATTTAGATTCGTATCTTAAAATTAAAGCACCTCCATATATTGATTAAAACTTTTCAATTTTTTATCATAAAGTTTAGTATAAAAGGAAAAGTTTAGTACTGTATTACTTTTTCTACCCAAAAATATATTACATATACTTTCTAACCAAAATCTTGATTGAAGCAATTGTTATCACTTTTTTTTATGTATAAAAGAAATTAGGTTAAACACTCACTAGTTATACTAAATTGAATGTGCTCTTATGGACTACAATGCTTTGCTGCAATTGAATGAAATTTCCTTAACAAGTGCTTGCTTATGAATCATAACGTAAATCCTTATTAAGCATGTACTCATCCAAACACTTGATTTGAGTCAAGAGTATAGAAGGGTCCTACAAAACCATGTTCCCCATTGAACCAACACATCTTGCAAAAAGTCCCACACTCAAAAGGATTATGAACTTTAGCTATAAATATAATACACATACATATGATGATATGTTTGTACACCTTAAATAGAACATTACAACAAACACAAATATAGCCAACATTATTTGACAAAAGAAAGATGAAAAACATATACTATGTACTTATAAAAGCTTTCATCTTCCAATGATCACATCATTGTTGATCATTCAAGGATCTAAATTCTCTGCAGTCAAGAATTCCTTGCATTTCTTGGTTTCAAATTTACTAATTAAAAAAATATTATGAATCCATTTCACACTTTGGGCCACAATCCAAATCAAAATGTTTTAGGCAATTAAGTGAGCTTCCTCATCCTTAGAAGATTTGTCCTTATTAGAATTAGACAAAAACCCAAATCCACAATCAAGTTCTCTCAACTTCAACAGCAAGTAAAGAACAATCCCAACAAAAAACCCTAAAGCAGCACTAGAGCCAGTCAAAGAAACAGCAGCACAAACAAACATAACAAAAGATTCTTGTTTACTACTCATATCCTTAGAAGCCATAGCCAATTCAATCCCAGCAAACAAAAGTAACACTCCAAGTATCCCAATAGGAAACTGACCCAAAATTCTCCCAAAAGAGTTCCCGAAAACCAAAGCAATCAACAATTTACCAATCCCAAGAAACACAACTGAAGCACCACTCCTACCTCCAAACCTATACTGACCAGCCAATCCTCCTGCTCCATGGCAACATGGCATGGCACCAAACCAACATCCAACAAAATTCATCACTCCAACACTCACTGAAACCTTCATAGCTGAAGCTTCTCTTTCCGGAAACAAGTCTCCGGAAAGTTTACAAACCGCAATAACCGAATTCAAAATCGATAACGGAATTTGCGGGATTGCAGCCCTGACAAATCCAACTTTAAAATCATCCCAAGTGATTCTAATCAACTTAATCTTAGAAGGACCAAATTGCAAATCATGAAAAATCGAAGGATCCCGAATAAAACACAATAACAATCCAAACAAGAACACAATCAAAGCCGAGGGAACCATGGATAGAATCTTCAATCTTCGACGAATTTTATTTCGTCGAAGATTATCAATTCTATCGTCACTATCATACGCATTTTCATCAAGCTCGTGTTGTTGTTCTTGATGATTGTCCTCGCCAGCGCCTGTGGTGAGAACAAGAAAAAGAACAGCAACAAGAGCCAGGGCCAGTCCGTCCAGACTAAACCAAGGACGGACTGGACCGGTTTTTGATGAAGCAGAAGATAAATCTTGTTGGTAGCGAATATATTTAATGGCGGAGAAAGCGAATTGAAGTCCCTGAGAGAGTTGAACGCCGCGAACTACCGGGAGAGGGAGGTAACGGTAGAGAAAAGACATGAGACCGGTTGTTCCGAGAAAGAGGAGTACGGCGGCGACGGATAAACCGGCGGCGGAGATTTGAGGAATTGTGAGAGGTGGCGATTCCGAGATGGCGACTGCGGCGATGGATTTCATAGGCTGGACTGGCATGGGAAGTCCGAAGAAAAGTCCGGTGATGATGTTGTAGAGAGAAGTGAAGACGAGAGTTGTTGTTAGATCGAGATTGTTGACTAAGGATAAAGCTAGTACGATTGGGATGTATGTTCCTAAATCGCCGACGGCGCCGGAGAGTTCTGACCAGAGGGAGGTCTTTAGTTTGAGGGTTGAGGGGAGACGGAAGAAGTTGCGGCGGAGGAGAGGTGTTGGTGTGGTTGTTGTTGATATTTCCGGTGGTGGTTGGTCGTTGGAAATGTCGTGTGCCATGGTGGTTGGAGGTTTAATTAGTCGATGTGGTTGCTTAATATTTTAGTGGTGTTACTAAGAACCTATGGAGTGAATAATGCTTTTTGTCATTACATTATATAATATATATATTTTTTTTTTAACTCCAAACGAAACGAATGGACAAATAATAGTGTTTTGGTCATGGGTCAAGACAAGATATAAAAAAAATAAAAATATTATTGGATTTCTTTTTCTTCGTAAATTTGAAAGTTGTTCAGATAAATGAAAAAATCGAATCCTTACGGTTAGGATATTGTCGCAATCATATTGTTAAGTCTTTATCGATGGTCTGATCTTGATCACACTGCTTAAAAAAATAGATTTGATTTTTTTTTAACTATTAATTTTAAATCAGAATCGTCGGATTAAAATTGAATGGTTAGATTTGACTTTATGCATGAAGGTGGGATGATATGGTTGCAAGAAATCAAGGTCCATAAAAAAAGATGAGAAAAATCAAAACCAACTCAAGCATAACAAGGTGCAGTGTAACAAAGAAGAACAAAATGTCAATATACAAATGTTAATAAACTTCTAGTATCCTCCTTTGAGGTCATTAACAATATCATATGGTATTGGAGTAACACTTTCTAATGTAGCACTTTGAAACAAGGTTTAGGGCCATTTGGCTTGCGCTAGGTGCTTAGACATTTCGATTAGCCTTAGCCCTAACCTTTAATTTATCATTTTGGATCTTTTTCAATCGAAATTCCTCAGTGCATCTAGAGGGAAAAACATGTTCCACTCGAACATAAATCATCTTCTTTAATATCTTGTTCCTCACCTAATTGTTGACTTCGACGCTGATGGCATGCTTGGTAACATTTTAGACGCGACTGATGCGGCCATAGTAAAATTTGTGAGGCATAACCTTGGAACAACATCGTTAACCCTTATGTCAACATAATCACCAATGCGATAAGTCTTGAGATAGGTGGCTAAGGCTATTGTTCCCTTCTTGAGAAATAGACGAGAGAATGAATCTCATTTACGTGATCGCAAACCATGACTGACATGCATGTTTTCTACTTTCAGGGTTTATGTTGCTACCACTTTCACCATGTTTCCCTCACCTCACGCTTAGTACAAATGGATATCATTAGTATAATATACATTCAAATTAAGAAAATATAAAATTGTTTTACAATAATATTGCATATAAGTGTGGTCTTTTTCGACCATGCATCACAAAATCACAATTGAAGCGAAGAAGGGTGGACACAACAATTATTCAAAGTTTAGGGGTTGTTACCAAGATCATGATTATGATGAACATGTGATCATATCATTCTCTCTATGTAAATGTTTAGTGCAGAACCTTAAATGATCTACATTTTATCACATATCTAAACTTTATTGAGTGTTGTTCATAGCAAGGTCCCCTCATACACTTAGCGAGAGCATATGCCACACATTATAGGCCATCATAAAAATAATAAAACTGAGTTACTTGATTGTACCCACCATATTCTTATCTTACAACATTGTCAAAGGACAAAAAACGTTCAACGTGTTGTGTGCCACCATCCTCGCTTTATAATTGACTAAAAAGTATCCATTAGACAATGGTGACATAGGGATAATAAAGCGGGACAAAGAAATAGCAAGATATTTGAAAATTAAACAAAGAAAAGCCAAAAGTGTGCCCTCATCTGAGGCAAGTTTGAACAACATGAACCACACACAATACATGATTGACTTGGACCTATGTGAGGACTTCAGGGAAAGAATGGTATGCCTCATGAAGATTTGAATAAGTTTTATAGGAAAGCATACTCGCCAGACCACTAAACTCAAAACATCCTTGGAAGCTGGAAAGGTAATAGGGGCTCTACTAAGAAAGAATGGGGACATTTATACTTGTCAGTCGTCCTAGATTCCAAGCATCTAGGTAAGTATTATAAGCCACAATTTATCAATTTTCCATTTGCTCAAGTCGATATCTTAGAGAAATTATTCATATAAAAAGAAAAGTAACATGTCAAGTAGTTGAAGGATGTTAAATTCATCAAAGATACCGATTATTATATCTGGCTAACGAACATAGTAGTGTTTGGGAAAACCATGACAAATGGACAATGTGCATAGACTTCATCAATTTGAATATGGCATACCCAAATGATTTGCACTTCTTATCAAGCATTGAAAATTTTATCAACGAAGCTTTAGGTTACAAAGTCTTAAGTTGTATAGACACATACTCCTGGTATAACTAAAACATGATGGATTCCTTGGACACTCCTAAATGGAAAACACATGCAACTAAAACTACGAAGTGATGTCTTTTAGCCTAAAAATGTAGGTGTGGTCTATCAACATCTTAAGGACTTGATTTTTAAGAATAAAAATGGTAGAAATCGGGAAGTATACATAGACGACATGATTCTGAAGATGGAGGATGATAGACCTTGCTACTAAGACTTGGATAAGATCACGTGCTTATCCATAAAGTACAATATAAGAATGAACCCATCCAAACTCTCCTTCGAAGTCAAACCACATAGGTTTTTGAGATTTTTCTTGACTAACATAGGAATAGAAGAAAACTCAGATAAGTTCTAGGATATCATTAACATGAAAAGTATGACGAGCATCAAAGAAGTACAACAACTTATGGGAAGAATAGTCTCCTTGTCAAGATTTATCTCATGTGTAGGAGATAAAGTTTTCCATTTTTCACAACCCAAAGGAGAGGCGGAAGGTTCAAGTGGACCTTAGAGTGTGGGTCATCCTTCTAGAATTTGAAGGTGTTACAATCTTTACCATCAATCTTAACTCGTCTAAAGCAAATCATATCATTGTATTTAATCCATAAATAAACCTTTTTCTTCATGTATTTTTAATAATTTAAGATCTAACATTGAGCTCTTGAATGAACTTCTTCTCTAGTCCATCGACGGATGGTGTATTTGCAAACACTTTATTGCTCAAGTTAGTGATGAGCATAACTGCTAGGTTTTAAGTTAGTATTGTGTGTACCTAATAATGATTTTCCTTTTATAGTGAGCCCTTAGGGTTTGAGGCCTTAGAAACTTCTTCAAAGTACACTTGCATTAAAGGGCAATTTTCAAATGATCATGTGACCTTATTATCTAACAGTACATGACAATTGGACGAATTTGATCTGATGCATCTCTAAAGTGAATGTATATCTTGAACTACCTCTAACAACTGGATTGGGTGATCTGAACCTAAGTGGGATGGACATTAACCTAGACCAGAGTAATATTTATGTTTATTTGTGACAGATGACACACCCAATTCTATTTTAGTGTGAGAAGTATAAGGGGAAGAAAATTAATACATTTTGTAAGCAAGGTCTTCAGATACGTTGAGATAAGATACCAAAAGATCGAGTTCCTAGCTCTAGGCATCGACACAAGATGAAACATACAAGGCCTTATTTCTAAATCCATAAGATAGTGATGAAAATCTACTACCTAATCAAGTATGCGTTGAATAATCTGACCTTGCAAGAAAAATGATGGTGTGGTCAGTCGAGTTGTCCGGATACAACCTCCTTTTTCATTTCAATAAGGATGATCAAATATCAACTAAAATCTGACTATATGGTAAAACTCATATCTTTGACCAACATAGAAGGCTCAAAGGTTTGGATCCTCTCAATAGATGATGCATTCAACCTTAACGAAATCAAAGAATGTAGTATCAAAAAAACCACTAAGAGTATGAATTGAAAAGTCTCTTTATTTCGAATTTAGGGCCAGTAACAACCAAATATAAAGCTTTTATTAATGAGGCGACCTTGGAAACATATTTGAAGGTCAAAAAACTCAAAGCCTAGAGAGGTTCCCAATTGGTGACGATCCAAGTGGTGTTGATCTATGTGTTGTGCAAGTATAATCGTCATCTAGTTTTGATCATGACTATTATCAAGCAATTTAAAAGACAAGAACTCCATAAGTCTTTTTTTTTTGGTGTTGACAACTTTTTCAATAGATTTTGGGGACAAGTGTCAAAGGGGGATTTGATTGCAATCATCCAATAGTTATTGATGATGGCATCCAAACAAGATATTTCAAGCTCCATCAGTCAATGATTCAAGTTCTAGTTTAAGTACAAGACAACATTGAATCAAGTAGAGGAACTTAAAGCCTTAAAGTTGTGAAAATGATAGAAGTGTGAAAGATTGTCTGGTCATGTGCTTAAAATTTTATTAATTTATTGTAAAAAGGACAAGAGTAAGTCTTGAGGTACTAAGGCAATCTCAGACACACACGATGCTTTTCAAACATATTCTAAATTTTATTAAACTTCTTAAAATCAACCCAGACAAGTATGAAGTTGATTAAGAAATGTTTTTAATCAATTAGGAAAGTTAATTCACTTCCTTATTGATTAAGGCTTTGGTTATATCCATTAAAGCAAATAGAAACGTCTTTTAATCGATAAAAGTATATATCCATTTTAGGGTTGTCATTTTTAAGGTTGTTTTAATCAATTAAAATCATGTTTTAATAAAGAAACAAAAACTCATAAATTTGGCTCATGGATTGTTTTCTTTTTTAATCAAATCTTTTCCAATATAAAGGAAGTTTCTCCTCATTTTACTTTACACCAAATTTCAAATTAAGAAACATCTCTTTTACTTTTCTATTTTTTTTTCTTCTAAAATTCTTCATTCACTAGAGTTGCGGTATTGTCAAAAGAGTGAACAAATTCCTTTTGAGATTTTTGTTGTATTGGTGTTGTGCTAAATTTGTTTTATTCAAAAGTGTGATTCTTTTGTGCAATATCTTTGTAAAGAATTTCAAGGTTGCAAATTAAACTTGAAAAAAGTTTGAGTGAAGATTCTTAAGCTAAAGCTCTTAGTATTATTGAAGGTTGTTTGGGTTGATCTTGTAAAAGTTCAAGGTTGATTTTAGTGAAACTCTCAAGAAACTCTTAGAAAAAAGAATATATCTAATTGTTAGGTCAAATCTACATAAATCTCTAGTGCAACCTCTCTATTCTTTCTATCTTTATTTTCTATTGTTTATTTTCTTTCAGTTGCATTTCTTTCTGATGTCATTTCTCTTTTTATTTATGATATATTAATATAAACATTCTCAAAAATACTTTTTTTATAAATTATTTTTTATTTTCAAATATCACAATTTACCTTCTTTCATATTTGGAGTTATTTGTTCATCAAGTAGTCTAGTAATTAAAATCTCACCAATTAAAAATAAATAAGTGCGATGTTGCGAGTTTAACTCGCGTCTCTGCATCTGATATTGATATTCATGCACAACTATCAACTAAATTGACTTAATAATTTTAAAAATTAAAATTTTAATTATTGTATTTTCTAGCAATATATACTTTTCTCCAATCAGCATTAGCTTGCATCATGGCTCAATATTTAAAATCATACCTGCAAATTCTTCGAAGTAAATAAATAGCAAGGTGACAAGTAATGGTTGGCATGTTACAAATCAATAAATAAATAAAATGAAAGTGACTCGGAACATTAAATAATATATTGTGATTCTGATAGAGAAGCTATTAGTATTGCGTTATTATAACACTGAGAAACAGAATTGGATTCGATTGTGGTGCCTCCTTTTGGTTATAAATAACGGAATATAGGTATTTTTGTATTCTCATTTTACTTCAAAATTATTAGGCTTGCAATAACTTAAAAGGAATGTTGTTTTTTTTTTTACTGTATTGATTTTCTAATAAAAATATAGAATTACTTTTTTAATTATTTTTTTAAATACAAACTTTGAGTTTCTTACCTTATGCACAAATTAACATTATTTAAAATTGTTAATTTTTTTTATAAACAATATTGTATTAAAAGAAAATTAAAAGGTTCTACGCATCCAAAAGTACAATAACAATTTACAAAATTCAGTCCCAAAGTACCTTATAAATCTATAAGAAATCTAGAGGGTATTTTGATCATTCATACAAGTTACAAGAACCATGATAATTCGATAGAAATGACAGTCACCTCCAAGATAAAATCAAGATTGAATGAAAAATAGAGTTGACGTCGCAAATTCCGTCGTTGAACATAATGTTATTTCTAGTCTTTCAAATACACCAGCGTGTTATAAACCATATTGCAGTTGCATTTTCTAATTTACATGATCGACACAATCTTAAAAACCAAACCATTGTGTGTTTCCAACTTGTCGACTCATCTATCCAATCTATCCAATTCAGCCAAACACCCTCAACTATACCCGTCTTAATTTAGAACAACTGAAAAACAAATGTCCAGCATCTTCTATTTCATAAAAACATAATGCACAAACCTCTTCATGGAAACTTAAGTTTTTATTTAACATTTTTTCACCTTTTATTTTTTAGTTTAATTAATATCACTGATAGTGTAAAATAATTTTATACTGTCATTCAATAGGAATTTATCAATCTGTCATATAATACTATTAACTTAAAATTTACAGTCTGATATAACAAAATATATGAGAGTGATTGGTTGAAAGTGTATATCAATTAAATTCTTTATTTTTCTCCTTCTTCTCACTTTTTCAATCACCTTTCTTTATTTTAAAATTTTAAAATTCATTATTATTATTATTATTATTATTATTATTATTATTATTATTATTATTATTATTATTATTATTATTATTATTATTATTTATTTTATAATTTTTCTAATCTATTCTATTTATTTCTCCTCACATTTTATTTTTTTCTTTCTCTCTGATTTTTCTTTATCATTTAAAACAATTATATTTAAATTTCAAATTTTAAATTTCAAATTTTTCTAATTTTTTCACACTTTTAAAATTTAAATATTTTCTAATTTTTCCCACACTTTCAAATTATTAAATATTTAAATAAAATTTTATCATAAAAACCATTTTTAATTATATATATCGCTAAATTTACGCTAATATAAATGTGAGTTTGAAAAAATTTATTTTTAATTTTTACAATATATTTAATAAATTATATTTATTTATCTTTACTAAAAAATATTGCTAATTTATTTTAAATTTTAATAAAATTAATCATTTATTTTATCTAAAAACTAACTATATATTTTACAAATTACTATCATAATAATTGAATTGATTTTAAACAAATGTCTTTGGTGTACTCATATATACACGTGAATGGGATATTAAGGACTTTAGCTAGTTGCCATTTTGTCGAGGTTTTCAATTATGGGAAACTTTTTGTGATACACAATGAGTTTAGATTCTCTAATAACATGTAATTTTATTTTATTTATACCAACAACAAAAAAAGTTAGTTTGTGTATTGTCTACAAGGCCAATAATTGAATAGGTAGTTGTTTGCTGACGGTTAAACATAGACTGATAATTAATTGAACAAATTAGTAGGCACTATGTTGAATTGAGAGTATTTAATTATCACTTACTATCAACAACTAGTATAGAAAATTATAGAAAATTAAAGATAAAGAAAAGTAAAAAACAATGAATATGTTTGATTTTTGTTAACATAATTCGGCTAATAATATCTACCATTAGTTGTCTTTATTTTTATCTTATGAGTTAATTAAAATTTTAATGTTAGAAGTTATATATACTATTAGAGTTCAATTTATCTAAAATCTAATCTTCATTATTTTCAGCAAATATACATCTTTATCTATAATTATCTCAACAATATGAGTTATATATAACAACCTATAATTCTTAATAATACGCGAGCTATACTCAATAACTCTAATAATCACAACAATATGAGTCATACTCAACAATTTCTATCTTGGCGAATATCAAACTCCTGTGAAGACTTTTTACATGAAGATTTATCTAGTCAAATGGGGAGGTACGCCTCTTGCTTAACTCTGAGAAGCATGTAACAAGTTCAAGCAATGCTTGAACTCGTCACTGAAGACTGACTTGGTTAACATATCAGTTGCATTCTTTGGAGTATGAACATTTTTAAGTAATATATGTCCATATGCAAGTAACTTTCTGAACTTGTGAAATCTCACATCAATATGCTTGGTCTTGATATGATACACCTGATTGTTTTTCAAATAAATGACATTTTGACTATCACAGTGCAACTAAACTCCCTTACTCAACATCCAATTTTCTCACCAATCTTGTAATCCATAAGGCTTCTATGACAGTTTCACTTGCCGCTATGTACTCAACTTCAGTTGTCGACTTGATCGCTATGGATTTAATCGATAACTTCCAACAAATAGGTCCTCCTGATAAAGTAAAGGCATACCCTGTTGTAGGCCTCATATCATTTACATCACCAACATAGTTTAAATCAACATATCCTGCAACTAAATGATCAACATGTTCACTACTAAACATGATTCCATAACTCATAGTACTCTCAAAGTATTTGAAAAACCACTTGATTTCTTCCCAATGTCGCTTTTCTAGTTTGGACATAAACTTACAAACTTGACTTACAACTTGTGTCAAATTTACAAACTTGACTTACAACTTGTGTCAAATCTGGTCTAGTGCAAACCATATCATACATTAAACAACCAACAACATTAACATAAATGACCTTTGACATATACTCAGCTTCGGCATTTGTCTTTAGACACTAGTTTAATGAGAGCTTAAAGCGATTCGCCAATGGAGTACTCACAGCCTTCAAATTACTCATGTCAAACTGGTCTAGCACCTTTTCAACATAGCTTTTTTTGAGAGAGCCATAATTTATTAGCACTCATATCCTTGTGAATTTTCATACCAAGAATCTTCTTAGCACCGCTTAAGTCTATTATGTCAAGCTCCTTTACCAACGTGATTTTCAGTTCATTTACATAATGTAAATGACTGGCACCAATCAATATAAAGTAATAGGAAAATAAAAGAGACATCATCAAGGCTCCTAACATAAGCACAAAATTTATACTCACACATTCTATATTCAATATTAAGCATGAATGAATCAAAGTGATTGTACCATTGCCTTGGAGACTGCTTTAAACCATACTTATACCTCTTCAATTTATAAACTAGTCTACCATGTTTAGTGTCACTCGATCCCTCTAGTTTCTCCATGTAAATTTTCCCATCTAGATTATCGTGAAGAAATGTTGTCTTCACATCCATATACTTTAAATGCATGTCTTGGCTAGACATTAATGTTAACACTGCCCTGATAGAAGTATGTTTGACGACCGGAGAGAAAATATCATCATAATCAATCCCCTATTGTGAGTACCCATTTGCTACAAGACGAGCCTTGTACTTTTCCATTTCTTTTTCTATTACTGTTGGTTTTCTCTTGAACACCCACTTACAACTGATGACTCTTTTTTACCTTAGAAGAACAAATCCAAAATGACCTGACCTGAATGTAGTAAATAATTATGAACGCGACATCATGTGGTAAGAATAACTAGAGTCAAGGATCCACACATATGTTTGGACAAAATCATTGGTTTGAACCACATTTGTAGAACTGGATGAGCTCTTCTTTCTGTTTGGACAATGCCTCTTCCAATGCCCAATTTATTTGTAACTATAACACTTAGCTATTTTATAATTCCTGGATTTAGATGTCTTCTTTCCAGAACCTTCATTGTCATTGTTCCTCCCACGATCTTGACCCTCTTTCACATATAGATTCTCACCTTTAGTTCCTTCTTCTACCCTTTATCTCTTTTGAGAATGAGACAAAAGTGTAGCAGTAATCACATCAAGACCGACAATGTTACCCCCATAGGTAAGAGTAGTCATCAAGTGATCATAAAAACCTAGTAACGAGTAGAGCAAGATAACGACCTTATCTTTGTCATCAACTTTCACTCAAAGCCTCACTACATCGGTGACTATGTTGTTGAAGATATTAACATGTTGTTAAAAATCAGATCCTTCATGCATCTTTAGATTGTATAGTCGTTGCTTCATGAATAATTTGTTCATCAACGTATTTGACATATAGTGATTATCTATTTGTCTCAAACCTCCTTCGAAATTGTCACGTTCAGGATATGATCATCTTGTCTGAAACACATAGGAGAATCAATCATCTGACTTTCTCCTTCATCTCTGTCAAACCAACATCATCTGTGTAATTTGGTTTCGTCTCATGCAATGCCTTTTGTAAACTTTGTTGAGCCAACAGATACTTAACCATCCTTTGCCATAATTTGAAATTACTTATCTCATCGAACCTTCTTGTCTCAAATTTCACACCAGGGTTAATCGCCATCTGATAGAACAACAACCAGTATAAAAGATTAAAGATAAACAAAAGTAAAAGACAATAAACATTGTCGATCTTTATTAACGCAATTACGTCAATGATGTCTACCTTTGCGTCTATAGAGCAATTATAATTCACTTTGTTTATATCTTATAAATTAATTAGGATTCCAATGTTACAAACCATATATAATACTAGTGTTCAATTTACCTAAACCCTAATCCTTAATTGTCCTCAACAAAGAGTTATCTCTTTCCATAATTATCTCAACAATATGAATTATATTCAACACCCCATAATAATTTCAACAAAATGAGATATACTCAATAACCCATTATAATATCAACAATATGATACATCACAATCAATTGATGTTGTAATCAATTAATATAGAATCGACTAACAATTAAACCAACTGTTTATTGGCGATTGAATAAGGCTACCAAGTCCAAATGAGCTTTGAGGTTCTGATATTAGCTAACAAAGAAAGTCCAAATGAGCTTTGAGGTTCTGATATTAGCTAACAAAGAAATTAAGGCATCTAAAGGTGGTTTATTTGAAAAATAAGAACAAGAGAGTAAGAAGAAAAGGAAGAGAAGCTGAAAGTACCAACAGAAAACACCACACAAGAGAAACTGGAGAAACTAAGTACAACAGACATAAGATAACAACCTTTTAATTTTTTATTTCTATGTAAACCACGTTATACATAGGGCTGATCAAATATTTCCTAGGCCCATTAATCACTGTTATACAACATTTCAAACTTGTAATATCTTTCAATCCTAACTTTTCAATATGGTGCTACATATCCTACATTTTTCCTTCTAATTATGATAAACCTAATACCCTTCATCCTTGCAAGAGCATATACCTCCCTTAAAATAGTGAAACCGATCAGCATCTCTTACAGAGATCTCTCTGCGTACTTCCTTTGAGATGAATTTGACAGTGTCATGACAACTTTGGCACATATACAGATTCTTAGTTACCCTAATAGGCATTCCAGGTGCTGAGTTAATAAGTCCAAATGTAATGGCAAATCTCTCACTGTGTCCGCAAAATATATCCGCCTTCGAAGCTTTCATTATATCCATACAGCTACTTTCTAACCTTTGAATACCAGCTTCCTTCATTTTCTCGTAAAATCTCTCCAAAAGTGCATTTAATTCCTTCATTTGAGGATGAGAGTTGTCACCACTGAGAAAAGCATGCACCGTGCCCTTGTTTTCCACCCAGCTGCATCCAGGATCTACTATTAAACCGTTCATTCGCATCATTTTTCTAACTTCAGCAACTTTGTCCCATAAATCGTTGTCAGCATATAGATTCGACAGAAGAATGTAATATCCAACACTTGTTGTATCATCTTGAAAGATATTTTTAGCAGCTAGTTCGCCGAGTTCAACACGACGGTGGATTCTGCATGCGTTTAATAAAGCTCCCCAAACTGCCGGGTCTGGTTTCATTGGCATTTTCTGTATGAATCTGTATGCGTCCTCCAATTTTCCAGCGCGTCCCAATAAATCAACCATACAAGCATAGTGTTTCAGATTAGGTTTGATAGAGTACTTATATTGCATGCTGTCGAAATATTCTAAGCCTTCTACAACCATACCAGATCTGCTGCAAGCACATAATATGGAGATAAATGTAATCTCATCAGGAACAACATTTGACTCTACCATCTTTTGAAAAAGCTCGGTAGCAAGTGTTCCTTTCCCGCGCTCAGCATATCCTGTTAGCAAAATGTTCCATGTGGAAACATCTTGATTAAATGAGAAAAATTGTTTCCACGCATATTCCATTCTTCCACATCTTACATACATGTCCAAGATTGCATTAGGCATAAAACCATCATGACTTACTCCAGTTCTCAATGCATGAGCATGGATCTCTTTTCCAGATGTCAAAGCTCCTATTCTAGCACATGCGGATAGGACACAGACTAAAGTAACCGAGTTCGGCTTTTGTTTGCGCATCATCTCTTTAAAGAAAAACAAAGCGTCAAAACATCTGTTGTTGATCCTAAGGCCAAGGATGATAGATGTCCAGGATATAATATTCTTGTCGCGAATAGAGTAGAAAACTTCTAAAGCCTTGTCAATGCATTTACACTTAGCATACATGTCAATAAGTGTGTTTGCAACTATAGCGTAAAAAACGAGCCTTGTCTTCTTGGCCACCTCATGAAGGTTCATCCCCATATCTAAGTCACATAAACAAGAACAAGCAGAGAGTACAACCGCGATGGTAATTTCATCTGGCACGACACCTTCCGCTTCCATCATTTTATATGTCTCAAGAGCCTTCTGATGCATCAAATTATTCTCGTAACCCGATATCATTGCAGTCCATGATACCACATCTCTACATTCAATTTGAGAAAAAGTCTTTTCAGCTTCCTCGACAAGTCCAACAGATGAGTACATCTGAACCAACGAATTATAAACCTCGGGTTCTCTTGAGAACTTAGTTCTCACAACATAACCGTGAATCTCCCTCCCCAATCTCTCATCACCTATAAGCTCACAAGCAGTAAGCACACTCGTCATGGTCATCAAATTCGGCTCAACCTGATGTTCAATCATCCTACAAAACAATATCAAACCCTCCAAACACTCTCCATTCTCAAAATACCCAGCAATCATTGCATTCCACGAAATCCTATCTCTATTAGTCATTTTATCAAAAACCAACCTAGCAGTAACAACGTCACCACATTTCACATACATAGTTACCAAAGCATTAATAACATCAACAACCGACGCAAACCCAAATCTCAAAACATGAGCGTGAATCTCTCTACCCTTAACCAAATCAGGAACACCACCACAAGTCCTCAAAACACAAGGAAAAGTGTAAACATCAGGCCTAACACCAACCCACAACATCCTATCATAAAGATTCAACGCTTCATCAAAGAATCCGCCTTTAGCATAACCACCAACCAAAACATTCCAAGAAAACAAATTCCTCTCAGGCATTTTACCAAACACATACCAAGCATCAACCAAATTACCAAACTTTACAAACATACTCAAAAGTGCATTTCCAAGCTTAGGACTCAAATGGGTCGTCATCATTGATTTGGTAACATAAGAATAAACCTTAGAACCTTCTTTTCTAGCTCTTACCCACTCACATAAACGTACCAAAGCAGTATAAGAATCTTCTTCAACTGAAATTTGAAGCTCGTGCATGGTTTCTAAGTAACTCATAGCACTTTCCAAGTTCCCATTAAGGCATAGTTGACAAAGATCATAGTTTGGATTGTTGCTACTAATGGAAGAAGTGATTGTGGCAGTGAAAGAATTTGGGGCCCGAAAGCGTTTAAGGGTCTTAAAGTTATATGTGGAAGTGAAAGTTTTGAACTTTGAGTTGATGAAATTGGTTGGAATAATGGGGTGGTGGTACCTTTGAGGAGTGTGGAGTTGAGAGGGTTTAGCAAAGGTCGCCATAGGAGCTTGTGAGGGTTTAACACAACTGAATTGTGTTGTCGTGTGTGTTTCTAAATGTTGCAACTATAACAACCATAGTCTTATCCAAAACTTATTTGTCTTAATTTTAATGTTTTATGTTAACTTAAAATTTCTTCTTTTTTAAAATACACTTTTGTTCTCCATATTTTATAATTTTTTAAATTTTAATCCTTTATGTTAATTCTTAAAATTTAGTTGACTCTCTCATTAACAGCGTGGACTTTCACGTTATGTTTTATTAATATTTTAATTTATAATAATTAATTTTAGTATTAAATTTTTTTAATTAAACAATGATTTTTTTATTATTGTCTTTATTAATGGAAATTCATATTTGTTTTCTTCTTCATGTTGCTCTAGCCGTCTTCTTCATCTTTTTTACTCTTTAATTCTCCATTTTTGTTTCCTTCTTCATCTTTCTCACTCTTCAATCCTCCATTTTTGTTTTCATAAAATGTATGAGAAATCAATTTCAAAGAGTAGCTACATAAATCATTCATTGAGAAATGAATGTCATTGTAGTATGAATGCTTCATTAATGACAACATGGACTAATGGCAACCCAGGACGTCGTTTCTATGGTTGTGAAATGTATAAGGTGAGATTTTCTTTAGGTTGTATTTGAAGTTATACTCATTTTTGTTTCCTTTATGGACTGTTGTGTCTTCACTCTATTCAATTGATTTTTTCAGATGCAAGGTTACAAGAAGTGTAACCACTTTGTTTGGTTGGATGAAGAAATTAACCCAAGGGCAAAGAAAGTGATTTCTTCATTACTACAGAATTTGAATGATGAGAAGCAAAAGATGAAATATGCCATCAGGAAAGATGAAAAAACGAAGATGAAAATGAAATTAATGAAGAAGCATTTGAAGCTCAACTGTATGATTACCGTTGTCTTGTTAATTGCATGTGTTGTTTCAACTATAATGAAATAGGATATGTCTAACATGTTTAAGTTATGTGTTATGACATGTTTAAGTTGATAGGTGCAACATGTTAGTTCAGTTGTGTTTAAGTTGTGTTCCTTTTGTAACAATGTGTAACTTATTGATTATGAAATGAAATTACATGTTTGTGTATTAATGATTTAATGTTATTCCTTTTTTTGTAACTATGGTTCAGAACATAACAGTTGCATAACAATTGTATAACATATCATAACAGATCATAAGTTGTTGTTCCTTTTTTGTTTATCAATGATTAAGTTGCATAACATATCATAACTTTGTTCATAATACTTAAATAACCATAACAAATAAATAACCATAACAATTGAATATTATATCAAAATATCATAACAGATCATAATACAACTTGTTCATAAACATGTCATTTTGGTTCCTAACAGACCAAATTTCTACAAAAAGATAATGGTTCATAACATAGCATATTGGTTCATAAAAATACAACATTACATAAAAAAGACCAATTGCTTCATAGACCACTAGTTTGACAAAAAAACAACATAACATTTAATCTTGAGTAGCTTGTGGTGCTTGAGAATCCTGTCCAACCTCAGCCTTTTTTCAGCTGTCTTCTTTGCTTTATTTTCACCCTTAATGGTCTTTGCCTTCTTTGTTTTGTTTCCTCCCTTTGATATTGCTCTGTCAGCAACTCATTTACCCTTATAACTTCTTTTGTTATATCCCATTTCTCCACACTTCTTACAAGTTACTGTTGCAAGTCTCCTTGAAAGCATGTAACACCCCACTTCCCGTATTAAATAAAATATAAATATTATAATAATAATCAGAGTTTTCACCAAAAAGTGGGATATCACATCTCCAAATTTTATAAAAATACTTTATTCATTCTTTTCAAAATAATACAGCGGAATTTGTTTCATAAAGTAAAATACATCAAAACATGATACGTCACAGGATTTCAACACGTTTGACATAAAAAATTACAACACCCATATCCCGTGTTACGTATCAGAGCATCCTAGACTCGACGGTCACACCAATATCCAAGCTAGCTAAACACCTGGATTATCTGTACTTCCGAAGAAGCACATACCACAACAACAACAAAGGGGTGAGAAATAATGATCAGAATATAATGGTAATGTAATACATGTAAATAAGGTAGTAAAACACACCAACACACCAATATTCACCCCCAACAACTCCATATGACGAACCTACTGTTCAAATTACAATATAACATATTATAATGCAAATATGCAACTCAACACCATGCATGCGGTACCGACTCATTGGTTCATTCAATCGAACCTGGATAGATCACTTACGCTCCTCCTGAGACATGATCTATCCCCCACCATTCTCCACAAAGGAGTACGGATGAATCACTTACGCTCCTCCTGAGACATGATTCATCCCACCAAAACACCATGATATGCACACACCAATGCATAACTAATATATTTAGGCACTCAACGTGCACACGATCCTCCTGATCATATCATCATACACCAATGCACATATGTACAGATATAACATACACCAACACCATATAAATCAACTCACACAGTGAGCAATCTCACATTCTAACACCAAGTATAAACACATCCCAACACTCGGGGAATACACGATCCTACTGATCACTGCACCATAATCATATACATGATACACCCATCATTCATTTTAATTAAATTAGATATTAAACGAGTTCACACTCTAACACCATATATAAACACATCTCAACACTCGGGGAATACACGATCCCACTGATCACTACCCACATATATATCAACTAATTTCCCACCAGTCATTATTACGGGAAACATGTACTATCACCGAGTACACAAGTTAATTCCCACAGTCATCATTCATACATGGCATCAAGGCCAAACTGTACCTATCATCTCAACTCAGATCCTCAGTCTATTCTAGTACCAATCTTGCACATTACCGTAACCAATAGGCTTCTAATTCCTATTCCCAAAATCATCACCTACACACTTTATCGATACCTCAAAAGCCATACAGAATTTTCCCTAAAAACTGTAAAACACCCTATATGCCCTATATGCCAAATCATCCCAAAACACCAATTCATTAACGATTACTATATAATTAACAACAATCATCATCAATCATAACATAACAATATATATTATCATATATCGATCAATTTTCTACGGGGTTAAGGAATCCCCAACTACCCTATACATGTATAAACCATTCCCAATCAAGTTTCTCCCCCATTACCTTGTTAATCGGTTGATCGATGAAAGAACCCTCCAAGGTTTGGCCAATTCTGATTTTCCCCTGTATCCTTCGTTCTTTGCTCCCTTTTCCGTTCCCTTTTCCGTTCTCTCTTTTCTATCGTTCTTTTTCCACTTTCTCTAACTTCTCACAATGTATCGTAAAACTACTAATCCCTCTCCTTCTCTATTTTAATTTTCTAATCCCAATAATAATAATAATTTAATAATAATAATAATAACTTAATAAAATAATAATAATAATAATAATAGTAATAATAATCCTATTATTATCTCGCCAAAATAATAATAATGTTAATAACTTAATAAAATAATAATAATAATAATAGTAATAATAATCCTATTATTATCTCACCAAAATAATAATAATGTTAATAACTTAATAAAATAATAATAATAATAATAATAGTAATAATAATCCTATTATTATCTCACCAAAATAATAATAATGTTAATAACTTTAATAAAGTAATAATAATAATAATAG
Source organism: Lathyrus sativus (assembly GCA_963859935.3). Taxonomy (NCBI): domain Eukaryota; kingdom Viridiplantae; phylum Streptophyta; class Magnoliopsida; order Fabales; family Fabaceae; genus Lathyrus; species Lathyrus sativus. The sequence continues at coordinate 6,692,768 of OZ012741.1, read as the reverse complement.
TAATAATAATCCTATTATTATCTCACCAAAATAATAATAATGTTAATAACAATAGTAACTATAATAAATATAATAATAATAATAATAATCCCACCAATATCAATATTATACACTATATTATTATATTCACCAAAACACCACCAATAATCCTCCCATATCAGGAGCACCCACCAAACATCACCAAATACACCCCCACCAAAGGGTACACCAACATATAATATTTAAAATAATAATAAAATGACTAAATAATTAAAATGGGTGTTACAACTCTCTCCCACTTTAATTATTTTCGTCCTCGAAAATTACCTGATGGAAATAATTCCGGATACGCTCCCCGCATCCTTTATTCCAATTCTCAGGTCACACTGCCTTCTGCAGCACCTCCCCATACTACTTTCACCAAAGATATCTCCTCCCTTCGGAGTTGTTCCTCGCTCGCCAAAACGAACTAGCAATGCCTCAACAATCGGAATATTTTTCACTTGTACATCATCCACCTGGTTCAATGTACTTTCTCGACTAAGACACATGAAACATATCATGCTAATTCACAGCGACAACGGAAAAACAGTCTAACATGTTACTCCTCCCATGCCTCCGCTGCGCCACTCTGATACAACTACAGAACACGGTGCGAACTTCTGAGATTTCGAAGCTCGACCAACACCGGTCACCGACGTGACTCTCAAAACACATATTGCCTCGGATCCTCTCGATCTTCTCAGCCATCTCAAGCATAATTTTCAAGTCTGAGTACAACACTCTCACTCGATTTATTTCAACACAGGAGAGTCCTACACTCCCTATTTCACCAAGCCACATATAGTGCCATTCTGACACTAGGATGGTAACCGTTATTATAGGTAACTCAATCAACGATAATTAATCATCCCACGCTCCACCTTGATCCGACACCCAAGCTCTCACCAATTCTCTACAGACTCAATAGTCCTCTCTGACTGACCATCAGTTTGCGGATGGTAGGTCGAACTCAGCTTCAACTTAGTACCCGAAGCTTCCTGTAAGCCCCTCCAAAATCTCAATATAAACCTCAAATTTCCATCTGACACAATATTCGTCAGTATCTCATCCAACTTCACCACTTTCTCAATATGCATCTCGTATATCCTCAACACGGAATAGTTAATCCACTCCTAACAATTCAAATTAAAATTATGTCTTTACAAATTCTTTGGAAATCTCAACACCAATTTCGTGAAAATACTACCTGATTTCCACTCTGGAATATTTAACGACTGCATCAGACTCAACAGTCTCTGATGTTCACTCTTCGAATTCCTACAATTCTAACCAGCATATTCCACCTCAACTACTCCTCCCCTTATCCATGGTCTCCAAAACAATCTACTCAAATTCGGTTACTTCTTCATAGCACTGGGATGGATACTCCATCTACCCCAATGTATTTCTTCACGAGTACTTCTACTCCCCTCAACAACATTTGGTACACATACTCTATCATAACATCTCGTGGTATTATTTCCACAAGCCCGACAATCCACTCCTCGACTCTAATTTATCAACTTCAACTAATTCACTACTCGACCCAGATTTCTGACTTTCTCGGTTCTTCTCAAGGATATCACTACTCACACAACGTATATTATGAAATTTCTCAATCAGTTCTACCTCTTTTCACCATCATCTTCGGTAAACACAAACATTTCCAACTCACCGCATCATCTACCACATCCACTTTACCCAAAGGGTAATTACACTCAAAGTCGTAATCCTTCAGAAATCCTAATTATTTCCTCTGCCTCATTTTCAACTTTTTCAAATCAAACAAACACCTTAAACTCTTAAGATCACCAAACATCTCCGATCTCAGCCTGAACTTTCGAAGCCTCCGACTTTGGTACAACCACAATAGCAACCAACTCTAAATCACTGGTCGGATGGTTTCTCTTACACACTTCGAGTTGCCTTTTGCATAACTGAAACTCGCTGAAGTTGTCTTTAGCAAATCCCCTAATTATATCAACAAGCATCACAAACACCACAATTAGTTCTATCGGATTCGGCAGAACTTTCCTTACGGAAGTATATCACCGCTCTTTTTCTAACACTGATAACTCCAGTTCCTTATGCTCAACATAATCCTCTATACTCTTCGAATACCTTAAAATATCATTTATCAACACAACCATTGCCTTATATAAATAATTAAAGAAGATCCCATGCCAAGTGGACAAACAAGTTGTGAGTTATAGCGGGAACACATACCGTACCGCCCGTCCTTACCACAACATTCAAACACACTTCATCAATAAATAGATTAAATCTATGTAAATACTTCACCATCTCATAGATAATTTCAATATCTTTCCAACGCTTCGAACCGGGCGTCATTCCGAGTTACGGTTCTCCCGTTACGACAAAAATACCACAACAACATTTTTCTGCTCAGGGCACTCCGCCAGGCGAATCTCGGCGAACATGACAGTCCCGAAATTCTATTTTCGACCGTTACCTGACTTCCACGTGTCCGATTTCGATTCCGTAAAAAGCTGCGATCTCGGAATTCAACGTATAACCACAATTTCATACTTAGGAGGCCGTCCAACACACTTTCAATCTTTAAATATTTTAAAACCTGATTACTTCCAATCTCAACAGCAGATCGTGGAGCCTCCTATTACGATACCACTTCGACCTTCGACACCACAACACAATAATTCTACTCGCGATCTCACGAACACGGAAACTCACGTCCTTCAATCAATTGATCCATCAAATCATTAACTCTTGGAAGCGAACACTTATCCTTGACAGTCACCTTGTTCACTTATCTATAGTTCACCCAAAGCTTCACAAAACCTTTTGTCTGTCTAACCAACAAAAATTGGTGCACCTTACGGTAACACACTCAAACAAAAGGACCTCTCCCCCAGCGGGTCTTCAAGTTGACTCTTCAACTTCTCCAATCCCAACGTAAACATACAATATGGAGTCATCAATATCAGACTCGTCCCAAAAACAAAATAAACGTGTAAGCTTTACTTCACACTCTGATAGTAAATCGCTTACTTCCTCAGGGGACCTCCGGCAATTTCAACAAATTGACAAATCCCAATACGTCTCAACACCGTATTACGCCAACTCCTCAAAATAATCCCTTAAGCACTTAGCTTAACTCAGGACAATTCATTGCTCACGCCACACAAGCTTGCAAGACACGTCTATCCCATCCAACACAATCCCGTCTACTATTAACAAGAGATTAAGGGTGATCAGTTCCTCAATTTGTTAATAGACAGCCGAAATCATGATGGGGTACAAACCATCTTTACCAAACTATGATAGCATTCCTCAACACACTAAGCCACCACACCGTAGCATTCCGGAGAAATACAAACTTCTCCCCCACTGGAATCATTCTTCTCCTGCCAACGAAGTTAGTCAACAACATGTACTGACAGTGTTTTCACACACATGCCGCATACTAGGGATTTAAACCACAACACCAGGTTAAACAACACACAGTCTCCATCCCAAAGGACAGACTCAACTCAACTCAACAACACTGGCCGGACGGACCGACCTGCTCTGATACCAATTGTAACACCCCACTTCCCGTATTAAATAAAATATAAATATTATAATAATAATCAGAGTTTTCACCAAAAAGTGGGATATTACATCTCCAAATTTTATAAAAATACTTTATTCATTCTTTTCAAAATAATACAGCGGAATTTGTTTCATAAAGTAAAATACATCAAAACATGATACGTCACAGGATTTCAACACGTTTGACATAAAAAATTACAACACCCATATCCCGTGTTACGTATCAGAGCATCCTAGACTCGACGGTCACACCAATATCCAAGCTAGCTAAACACCTGGATTATCTGTACTTCCGAAGAAGCACAGACCACAACAACAACAAAGGGGTGAGAAATAATGATCAGAATATAATGGTAATGTAATACATGTAAATAAGGTAGTAAAACACACCAACACACCAATATTCACCCCCAACAACTCCATATGACGAACCTACTGTTCAAATTACAATATAACATATTATAATGCAAATATGCAACTCAACACCATGCATGCGGTACCGACTCATTGGTTCATTCAATCGAACCTGGATAGATCACTTACGCTCCTCCTGAGACATGATCTATCCCCCACCATTCTCCACAAAGGAGTACGGATGAATCACTTACGCTCCTCCTGAGACATGATTCATCCCACCAAAACACCATGATATGCACACACCAATGCATAACTAATATATTTAGGCACTCAACGTGCACACAATCCTCCTGATCATATCATCATACACCAATGCACATATGTACAAATATAACATACACCAACACCATATAAATCAACTCACACAGTGAGCAATCTCACATTCTAACACCAAGTATAAACACATCCCAACACTCGGGGAATACACGATCCTACTGATCACTGCACCATAATCATATACATGATACACCCATCATTCATTTTAATTAAATTAGATATTAAACGAGTCCACACTCTAACACCATATATAAACACATCTCAACACTCGGGGAATACACGATCCCACTGATCACTACCCACATATATATCAACTAATTTCCCACCAGTCATTATTACGGGAAACATGTACTATCACCGAGTACACAAGTTAATTCCCACAGTCATCATTCATACATGGCATCAAGGCCAAACTGTACCTATCATCTCAACTCAGATCCTCAGTCTATTCTAGTACCAATCTTGCACATTACCGTAACCAATAGGCTTCTAATTCCTATTCCCAAAATCATCACCTACACACTTTATCGATACCTCAAAAGCCATACAGAATTTTCCCTAAAAACTGTAAAACACCCTATATGCCCTATATGCCAAATCATCCCAAAACACCAATTCATTAACGATTACTATATAATTAACAACAATCATCATCAATCATAACATAACAATATATATTATCATATATCGATCAATTTCCTACGGGGTTAAGGAATCCCCAACTACCCTATACATGTATAAACCATTCCCAATCAAGTTTCTCCCCCCTTACCTTGTTAATCGGTTGATCGATGAAAGAACCCTCCAAGGTTTGGCCAATTCTGATTTTCCCCTGTATCCTTCGTTCTTTGCTCCCTTTTCCGTTCCCTTTTCCGTTCTCTCTTTTCTATCGTTCTTTTTCCACTTTCTCTAACTTCTCACAATGTATCGTAAAACTACTAATCCCTCTCCTTCTCTATTTTAATTTTCTAATCCCAATAATAATAATAACTTAATAATAATAATAATAACTTAATAAAATAATAATAATAATAATAATAATAGTAATAATAATCCTATTATTATCTCACCAAAATAATAATAATGTTAATAACTTAATAAAATAATAATAATAATAATAGTAATAATAATCCTATTATTATCTCACCAAAATAATAATAATGTTAATAACTTAATAAAATAATAATAATAATAATAGTAATAATAATCCTATTATTATCTCACCAAAATAATAATAATGTTAATAACTTTAATAAAGTAATAATAATAATAATAGTAATAATAATCCTATTATTATCTCACCAAAATAATAATAATGTTAATAACAATAGTAATTATAATAAATATAATAATAATAATAATATTCCAACCAATATCAATATTATACACTATATTATTATATTCACCAAAACACCACAAATAATCCTCCCATATCAGGAGCACCCACCAAACATCACCAAATACTCCCCCACCAAAGGGTACACCAACATATAATATTTAAAATAATAATAAAATGACTAAATAATTAAAATGGGTGTTACAAAGCACATGAGGGTTCTTTGGTTCATTATTTGACTTGTTCCTCAATTTCTTAGGACGACTAATTGCCCTTCTCATAACAGGTGAAAATATTGGCACTTTATCAATTATAGGCCACAATTATGGTCTATTTGTTGAAAAATACAATATTTGAGTATATCTTTTAAAAAGTTGACTTCCTGAAACATAATCAGCCAAAAAACTCATAAATCACAAACATACAGATCATACAAACTAATGAATTAAAAAAATGCATGTGAATTATACATGTAATAGTCAGCCATATAACTTTCAGGTTGTTTATTGATGTTCCAAATGCATGTGATTACATGACAGCATGGTGTCCCAGACAGATTCTCACTAGCATTAGGCTGACTAAAACCAGTACATTGTACCTCATCCTCATCAATGCAGTTTTCTATTTCAGTTGGATCCATAATCTCAGGGGGGGGTCAAATACTTTGTACTCCACATATACATCCATAACCTTGTGTCCTATAACATCTTTGCAAACTCCAACATATCCTTATCATTATTCAATGGCCTAAGACCATGTGCAAAACTAAATACATGGTTCCAATACCACAAACATTTTATGTCTACTGTGAAGACCGTCTTTCCGGTTCTACCTTCATTGAGGATCTTGTTGTTCTAGGATGTCATCCGGTCATGCTTGAACTTGATGGTCAATCATTCTAGATACCTCCATTGGAGCCCATCTTTTGGTTCTACTTCCAATGAGGTTGTTTTGCTTTCTTTTTAGAGTGTCAGCCAGTCATTGCTTAAACTTGTTGATCCACTGCTCTGGATATTTCCCATTGGAGACCGTCATTCCAGTTCCACCTCGAGTGAGGATATTTTCTTCTAAAGTGTCAATCGCTCATGGCTTGAACATGTTGTTGCATCACTTTAGATGTCTTGTTTTGTTTTATTCTTTAGCGGAGGTCGTATTTCCGGTTCTACCTTCATTGAAGATCTTGTTGTTCTAGGATATAATTCAATCGTGCTTGAACTTGATGATTAATTATTCTAGATACCTCCATTGGAGCTCATCTTTTGGTTCAACTTCCAATGAGGTTGTTTTGCTTTCTTTTTATAGTGTTAGTTAGTCATTGCTTGAACTTGTTGATTCACTACTCTGGATATTTCCCATTGGAAACTGTCTTTCCGATTCCACCTCTAGTGAGGATCTTTTCTTCTAAAGTGCCAACCGGTCATGGCTTGAACCTGTTGTTCCATCACTTTAGATGTCCTATTTTGTTTTATTCCCTAGTGGAGACCGTCTTTCTGGTTCTACCTTCATTGAGGATCTTTTTGTTCTAGAATATCATTCAGTCATTGCTTGAACTTGATGATCAATCATTCTAGATACCTCCATTAGAGACCATATTTTGGTTCTACTTCTAATGAGGATGATTTTTCTTTTATCCTAGAGTGTCAACTAGTCATTGCTTGAACTTGTTGATCAACTGCTCTGGATTTTCCCCTAGTGGAGACCATCTTTTGATTCTACCTCCAGTGAGGATCCATTCCTTCTAAAGTGTCAGCTGACCATGCTCAGATCTGTTGCTCACTTACTTTAGATTTCCCTAGTTTGTTTCAGCTTCCCCAATGTTGTTGTTCCCAATGAGTGGTTACTCGTTGTGTTACTTTATCCTTGTTTGCTTTCGTTTTTGTCTGCGATTTTCATTTATCATCCCATTGTTTTCATCATACTAATGTTCATGTCATGTCAGCATTAAGTAGTTTTCTTTCGTCCATAACATACCATGTCATTGCATCTAAGGGAAAAAAGTTTCAGTTATCTATATTTAAATATCTTTCACCATGATTTCATGATGATTATCATCACTCATGTCATCCAGTAAAGATATTTAAATAGGGGCAACTGTCATACACCAAGTTTTACCCATAGGTTCTTTGATCTTTTGCATATCATTTAGTTCAATCATATTGCATAACTAACTGAATCTTCAGCTTTTACTTTGTTTCGTTTCACTTGTGAATCAGGGTTTATTTCAAGAGACTTCAAGGGTCGGTAAATCAAGGTTTTGGATAGGCCATCCACCATCTAAGCTTTGAAGTCGTGGGATTAAAGGTTTTTGGTTGAGTTGGATTTTCTTGTTCGAAGGTTATTTCCTCCGGTTTTTGTACTCAAGCCTGAGGCAGAGGTGTTGAGTTTTCAATAGTCATGAGCAGTTCCTATCATAGGTTTATCAATGCACGACTTTAGTTCTCTGAATGGCCACAAAGGTGTAGTTTGTTTAAGGTTCATCAGTGGATTGACTGGAAAGACTGTAGATCAGGATTCTGGAGGATTGGGGTTTCTCACCCTTGATGTTTATGATCAACAAGTGTATTTCAGTTGAGTCTCTTAAGGCTAGTAGGTTCAACATGTGTGCAAGTACTATTTGGGTGGTTAGAGTTTTCAATATTGGTATGAGGATTCTTCAGTTTGCTATTCAATCAAGATCATTTCAAGATGAATTCGAATTTGTGATGTTATTCAGGATCTTTGATTGGTCAAGTGTAATTGTTGAGGTTTCAAATGTGGAAGCGGATTACCATTACTTATACCCATTTCCAAATCCCATTTTCAAATCCATCCATAATCCTTTTTTTCCTAAAATACATTTTTTCCTCTATCCACATTTTTCCAATTGAAAATCCTCAAATTAAACCATTTCATTAGCATTTTTCCCTTAGCAAGCAAACAATAGCATAACACAAATACTAACAAGAGGTTCCTGTAGAGTACTACAGATACTTAGGATGTTAACATCTTCCCTAGGTATAACCAACCTCCGAATCTTAAATCTCTTAGCTTTGTTGTTACATAGTGCACTTAAGATTTTCTTTGATCTTTACCATTTCTTTTGGATAAATCAAAGCTCAGTGGTGAACTTCATGATTTGATATTCAAGTTAACTAATAGCTTGATATCTGATTCTCACCGCAACACTTTATAATTGTTTCTTAACTTTTTCTTTATACTTATAAATGCTTCTTATATAGTTCAGAATTATGAATAATGAAGACTTGAAATGCCACCCAATAAGGTATTATTCATCATGAATATGAAATTACAATTTTAGATTTGCTAGAAAATTTCAAATCTTGCTAACATTTGTAATGTTTAAGGCTATTTACTCACCCCTTATTCAAGGTTGATGATTACATTATACGTAAAATTACCACCAAGAGAGCTAGAATGCAAAGATTTAGTATTCTAAAAGTTAAACAATCAAAGCGTTTTCGAATTCTGCATATCACCCTCCTATTCACGATCTGAATCACCACTACAAACTCGCTGAAACAAGCGCTACCACTCCTAATATTAGAATACCACTATATGATGTAACTTTTACTGCTTCCAAGAATCTACTAATAGACAAAATTGTTAGTGATGGTAAGAGAATTAATTCTATATTACAAAGGAATATACCATCACCATTAACACATACATGTCGTAGACCGCACAAATGTTTTAGTATTCAAAACTTGGGCACAAACCTTATGTCAAGATTCTCCAATGACCGCGATGCAGAAGGAGAATATCATTGCTGGAACCAATCACCTACATCAAAACACTTTTAAAAAATTATTGTAAGTATTATTCAATATTTCTTCAACAGCTAAACTATGTTTTTTTCTAATGAATTTCACTTTACTGGAATGATATACATCACACATCTCAAACTGTCAAACATGGTAGAGGTCATTTAAAAAAAACGCTTGGGGTCTTAGTTCTAGCATGCAATCTTATACATAATGAATAACAGAAAACCCTCACACCATAACATCATATTATAAAAAAGCCATCATTTACTCCTATGTAAGTTTTTGCACAATTGTTATTTCTCCTTTGTCCATGTTCTGTTTATAAACAACTCACATGGGTTATTTCATTTTCATACTCTTACAGCAACACACAAAGTAATGCATCACCATCCGATCATGTCCAAAACTTATCTAATCACCCAATAACACTTTAAGCAAGTTCACAAACAAGTTGTGTTATCTTTGCACCACACCGCAATATGATAACAAATTCGTCATTTACATCTATGTAAGTGTTTTCATAATGGTTTTTGTTTTAAAATTCAATGTCGTGCTTTTGAAGAGTGTGTCTTATTTCATATTAATACTCTTACAACAACACCTAAAGTAATGCAACAACATTTATACTAGTACACGAATTGAGTCGAGACTCGAAAACAGTTGCAGCAAATACACAAACAACTTCTACTTTATTTACACCTAGAGCTATTTTCGATTTTGATAATGATGATAATTGAGATGATTCTGACTATGATCCATTCACAGGTATATCCCAATACTTTATATATATATATATATATATATATATATATATATATATATATATATATATATATATATATATATATATATATATATATATATATATATATATATATATATATATATATATATATATTCAAATACATTCTTAGATTTTTATTGTAACACATTTACATCCCAAAAATGTTGAAATCCATTCATAGGTTTCTATTTTATACATCATTAAAAATTGTTTTTTCACATAAATTTAATGATATTGTCATTGCTTTTACAACAACAAACCAATCTGATGATGAATAAAGTCTTGATGATGAACATATTTACCCACCTTTTTCAATTGCTAACCAACCAAACCTAAACAATGAAGGTAACAAAAAAAAAATACATACTACTTTGAACTTGTGGAAATACTACTATTATATTATTTTAAGATTTTTTTAAATAAAATAATAGTCTTTTGTAAATCGTACTTCGATTTGGGAGACCATTTGATTGAGTGTAGGTATTGTAAGACCATGATGTGGTATCAAGAAAGGATGCATAATTACAAACATTCGGCAAATCCCAAATTCTTTTTATGTTGTGGAAATGCTAAAGATAAATTACCATTCTTAAAAAATCCACCACAATCTTTATCACATCTCTTGTTTTATTGTGTGAGTGCTTTTGGATTTTGAGTGATGTCAAAACTATGATAGTATAGTGTTATGTATATTGGACGGTATCCTCCCATTCTAGATGAGCATGTTAGTATTAGGAAGCATTCAAATGAGTTGGAAAAAGATCTTACATCATAATTGCATTGAAAAACATGTGTTTTAGGTGGTGAAGTCATTCCAGGTTGCCACATGCGTAATTAGGTCGACCTATACAAGTTTCAATTTCATTATAGCACAACTACAGAACGCATAGACAATAACGCTAGGTTTACCACAGATTCATATACACCGTTGTAATAGGTTAAAATTTTCGCGCCCTGGAATTATAAATAGTAATTTAACGACGATTTTCTTAAAAAACCGTAGTAATATATGATGAGTAGCAAGCTTCACTTTCCAACAACTACATTTTTTTTTTCATTTTTTATAGTATATTAAGCGTGTGTCACTTAAGTCCATTATTTAAAAAATAAATTGTAAATGATTTTACAACGGTTATGTAAACCAACCGTTGTAAAATTTGAAATTTATTTAACCACGGTTTTACAATACAACCGTTGTAAATTTTAAAAATTGCATCACCTTTTTTCTTTCTAACCGTGATGGAAAGTGATAGTTTTTAGTATATAAGCGAAAATATCTATAGTTTTGTACGTAACATTTGTTTCTCCCAAAAAAAGAAAACCGTAACATAGCTCTACTCTTCTCTCTTATAACATAACTCTAACATCCATGTCACATTTTAAACATACTTCAACCTTCAGATACGTCTTCGGATTCGTCTTCACTAATCGCTAACTTGAGGTTCGTTCATTAAACTTATACTTCAATTTCGTTTGTTAAAAATGGATTCTCATTTTTTCATTTGGTGAATGTTCTCATTTTTTCAAATTCGTCTTCACCGTCTTAGCAAGAGAAATACATATGGCTTGTGTAGCTATGAAGAGAAATACAAGAAGTGTGAAGCTATTGTGTAAACTTTATTCACCTTATGTTTCTTCTTTATAGCTTCATAAACTAGATGAACTTCATAATTTGTTTGACATCCACGATTAATTTTTAAAAAGGTGTATCTTGAAACATTACTTAATATATTTTGTTATTGTATGTTGTTGATTAATGTTGTTATTGTTGATCCATATGATTTGTGTAGCTATGAAGAGAAATACAAGAAGTATGAAGCTATTGTGTTAACTTCATTCACCTTATACTTTTTATTCATAGCTTCATAAACTAGATGAACTTCATAATTTGTTCGACACTCATGATTAATTTAAAAAAAGGTGTATCTTAATCCTTTTGAAATTTTTCATCTTCTTTTCCCCCTAGTCAATGTTCGTCTTCTTCTCACTCAGTTTCTTCAAATTTCTATTAAATCCTTCCATTAAAATGTCTCAGTAGTCCTTAAGTCGTTCAAGGTACATATGCAAGTGTGGTCTCGAAATAGTAGAATAACTTTGCTGAAAAACTTCATTCCATCCAGCCTTGTCTTGGCATCCTGGGCCTGAGGTCTTTTGGCCCATGGCTTTTGGCTTACTACGCCCTATTACAAAGCTACACCCCATCCTGTAACTATGTAAACCTTTGGGCTTTGTGATCAAAGCCCATGTTGAAGCACTCTCCATACATTACACCGCTTGTCTCTATTAATTTTTTTCCTTTTTGTTTCATTTTTGGTTTTAATACATCTTATGCATATTATTTTATTCTTTTTACTACATTTTAGTGCCTTTTAACATTGTTGTTTTGATAAACACCTAGAAATTTACTTAGTTACTTAGGAAATTAGATGAAAATAATAATGCATTTGAGTTTGTTTTAGGTTTTTCATTAGATTTTAGAAACTAGTACACATGTTCACATTAGAATTTAGATTAGCATTTTATTGATTAATTTTGATGCCATGTTCTAGTTCTTAGATTAGTTAATTAGATTTTCTTAGTATCTTTGATTGATTCTTGAATTTTAATTCATAAAACATGTGCTTGGTTCACACTTTGGCCTTACCCTTGACTAATTGATCAAAGTCCTCTTTGATCAAATGGTTCATTCATTTTATTGATTCCCTCCACCCAATCAAGTGATCAAAAGTCTCTTGATCACTTGACTGGATTAACACTCCGCACTGGCACTACATTGGACCTTAAACACAAGCTTGACACAAGTTCAAACCATCACACGAGGCTGGAGCACTATACAAAGCACAACAACAAAGAGGCTCCTCAACACTTGTCAATTACAATTCAAATGGCGTGCCACGAGCCTTAAGTAGTAGAAAAGCAATGAGAGTGGAAAATTCTTACCCTCATTCTGAATATCTTTGGGTACGGGACGAATGACCCAGTTGCTCAAAGTATTCACCTCTACTCATAGACTTTAGTGCAATTCGAATCAGGTAATTGACAAGTCTTCCTCAGGCAGCATTTAACACTTCAACAACCTTCATTAACAATGCACCCTCTCTTTGGGTCAAGTACCATACCTTTTTTTTCTTTTGGTTTATCACCGATTCTCGGTTAAAATACCATACTCTCCTTTCTCTTGGTTAATCACCAATTCTCAGTTAAAGTATCATTCTTTCTTTGGGTTAATCACATATTCTTAGTTAAAATACCCTATATTCTTTCCCTGTGGTTAAACACCGATTCTAGGTTAAAATGCAACTTCTTCCTTTCCTTGGTTAATCACGATTCTCGATTAAAAGACCAATTTCCTTCCTTTTGGGTTAATCATATCATGATTAAAATATCCCTTTCTTGGTTAATCACTAATTCTCGGTTAAAAGACCATCTTCTTTCCTTTTGGTTTAATCACCTCTTGGTTAAAATACAACTTCCTTGGTTAATCATTGATTCCCAGTTAAAAGACCATACTTTCCTTTCTTTGGGTTAATCATCATTTTTTGGTTAACAAACCCTAAAACCTTTTTTCTTGGTTAATCATCGATTCACAGTTAAATGACCATCTTCTCCTTTCCTTGGTTAATCACAGATTCTCGGTTAAAAGACCAACTTCTTTCCTTTTAGGTTAATCAGCTCTTGGTTAAAATATCTTTTCCTTGGTTAATCACTGATTCATGGTTAAAAGACCATCTTCTCTTTTTCTTAGTTAACCACTGATTCTCAGTTAAAAGACCAACTTCTTTCCTTTTGGGTTAATCACCTTATGATTAAAATACCATTTCCTTGGTTAATCACCAATTCTCGGTTAAAAGACAAATTCCTTTCCTTTTGGGTTAATCACCTCTTGGTTAAAATACCATTTCCTTGGTTAATCACCGATTCTCGGTTAAAAGACCATACTCTCTTTTCTTTGGGTTAATCACCATTTCTTAGTTAACAAACCCTACAACTCCTTTCCTTGGTTAATCACTGATTCTCAATTAAAATACCATCTTCCACTTTCTTTGTTTAATCACCGTCTATCGGTTAAATAACATTTTCTCTTTCTCTCCTGGTTAATCACTGATTCTAAGTTAAAATACCAATTTATCCTTCTTTAGGTTAATAACCACTTCTTGGTTAAGACACCTTTCCATTTGGTTAATCATCGATTCTCGGTTAAAACATCAGTTCCATTATCTCTTTTAACTCTACCTCTTATTTGGTTTGAACACCAACCTTATCACTTTTATTCCTTCTCTTGGTTATGACACTATTTGTTTTCTTATCCTTAGTTTCATGAACTATGGAACTCTGGCTTCCTCATTGCACCATAAAGATACATAGGCACAGGATTGCGAGATCCTAGCGAGCAACCTTCCTTCATTTTCACCTTTAGTTCTCCAAAATACAAAGCTCTGATTTCCTCATAGCACTATGATGATACGTAGGCATGAGGGCCTCAATCCTCCACGAGCATCCTATTTATAAACCTTTTTTCCCATTCCACAAGTAACCTTTAGATAATAACACCATCCAAGCAAAGAACAATCAAAATAGTTCCCGCCGAGTACGACGGATGTGAGGGGTGATAATACCTTCCTCTCGCACAACCGACTCCATTATCCATTTCTCTTTCCCTTGGGTTTTATCAATATTTTCCCTTTTCTTTTGGAATAAATAAAATTTGATGGCGACTCTGTTGTATCATCAAGCGTGCAATGCACTTGGGTATTTTTTGCATAGCGACAAATGGCGACTCTGCTAGGGATTTAATTGCTCTTGCAAGAGAGAGGCTAGCCTAATTGTGTTTGCTTCCTTTCTTGTGTGGGTGTTTATCTTTACGCTTTACTTGCTCTTGTTATATTATTTATTGCATTCTTTATTGCTTTAAATGTTTATATTCTGTATACTCTGGATATCTGCTATATTCTCTGTTGTTGGGTTAGGATGATGTTACATGAGAGAATCTCTATACCTCAGCTTTAGTACAAACACAGGATATACTCGTGGATAGTCGTGTCGACTTGCATTTCACATGTTTGGTTGGCACGAGACTCACACCCAGGCTAGATTCACTTGGAAGTACTTTTGTCCAGCGAGAATTTGCTACGGCGGGGTATTTTCGTTTGAGCTGATGACTCTGGGAGACCTTCTTAGGATCACCTTTGAAGACTTGTAGATACCTGTGAAGGGGATATTGGGTTTTTTTTTGCAGGAAACCAAGACCCTGCGTACCTCAATCATCATGTTCACGTTAAACCTTTGAACCTGCATCAAGCAGTATATGCAGAATATCTAAAATCTGTTGAACCTCTAACATACATTATTGCATACTATTATTGCATCATCATATGTGTGCCGAACTTTTGAACTTGATTTATTGCATCATCGTATGTATATCAGACTTTTGAACTTAAACTATTGCATCATCAAGACCTTTGAATCAATGGATGTTGCATATCTATTTGCATTACACCCACATAAAAAACATATGCATACATACATTTGCATTGAATGCATATAAACCATACAATGGTCACTCTCTTCCCTTCATTAGCCAGAAGACAACGATTCCTCGACGCTGATAGCCAAAGAATCATGGAACAGGTTGAGCATAAGAATACGATGTGCAAGGAAAGCTTGGATCACACCCAAGGTAAAGTCGACATGATCTTGGAACTATTCTTAGACAGTATGAGAAT
Source organism: Lathyrus sativus (assembly GCA_963859935.3). Lineage (NCBI taxonomy): Eukaryota > Viridiplantae > Streptophyta > Magnoliopsida > Fabales > Fabaceae > Lathyrus > Lathyrus sativus. Next base: position 6,676,874 of record OZ012741.1, on the reverse strand, counting down.
AGACTTCTCAGGTCAGGTTGTGATTGGTGAACGAATAGAGAACATACAAAGGGTGGGTGAAATCCAGAATGCAACTGTAGCAAATCTACCAATTTAACCCCTACCTAATCAGAAGTCCACTAAAGGCAACCAGAAACAGAAGCAAAGGCAAGAAGCCAAGGGAGCAACGATCAAGAAAGAAGACGTCCCTGCTTTGATCAAATTCCAATCTCTTATACGCATATACTTCCTTTTTCTAATTCATAATAGGGAAGTTATGCCCAAAGAGATCGAGCCTTCCAGGTTTCCCTTGCTTGAGTAAGCGCCAAGACTGCAGAAGCGTCCCTTGAAACAATTGATGAAGTTTGAGAACGCCTCCTTAACACTGACAATCACTTTATTATCAGACTGTTCATTCATTGTCATTAGTAATCTTTACTTTTTTTTTCAAGCACCGTTTTCTTGTAAAACTTGTTTTTTTTCAACTGATAATAATAATAATAATAATGAAGTGAGTATGCATGTTTTGAATAAATCCATTCGTGTTCACTCATATTTTATTGATCAATATCAAACTCTTGTTTAAGCAAAATCAAAAAGAGAATGATGAAATCAAAAATACACGAAACTAATGGTTGTATGCTTTTGAATAAAGCCTTGCTGATGATGTAAGGCATTGCTTCAAATCCCCAAACACCGGAGATATAAGGAAAATAACCCCTAGTCAACCCTTTTGAGCCAAGGAGTATGAGTTTCTTTCTATATACAAAAGCCCTCAATCTTAGCCTGAGGCAGGATAATCTTCACTTTTCAGTTAGTTTAACTGTGCGTTCAATTTTCAAAAGAGGAGTACCTCATCTGAGGATCAACCCCACCTTATCCCTCACAGAAGATCGAAAATCACAAATCCACAATAGTTGTACCTCACCGACCAAGGGAGTAAGGCAGTCACAACTCTTTCAAAATAAACTAATGTCACATGATTTGTTAAAAAAAAGAAGAAAAATTCAAAATCAAAAACAAAAAAGAAAGAAAAGCTTGCTAAGTCAAAAACTCAAAAACAAATGACTTAAGCAAAAATTAGGGCATCCCGGTAGACTGCAAACTTAAAAATTAGTCTACACAAAAATTAGTGAAAGAAAAAACAAAAACAAAAGAATCAAAAGGAAAAATCCTTAGCAAGAACAAATTTGTGCAGTTACAAACAAAAGCAAAAGGTGACTGACTCCCACTTCGAAAGCCTTGTTGGTTCCTTAACCATCGCTTCTATCATTCAAAACCCTTTTTGAAAGGTGAACGCTTGTGTCAAGCTATTTGAATGTAGGATTGGAGAACATCAAGGAGAATGAGTGGGTTAAGATAAATTTTGAGCCATAAATCCTTTCTTTTTTTCTTCCTGAAATCGTGAACCAGGTCACGCTACAACCCTCAAAAGACCTAATTGAAGTAGGGTTTATTTTGAAAGCATACTACATTAGGATCATGTCAAAGTTGACTCCTAAATATTTGCTTAACATTTATGTTGGTATTGGTATGACATTCTAAGTGGTGATACATTCACTATATGTCATCATTTTAGTGAACGAGCTTGGATTACGAAACTGACATAAGTATAACATTAGCATTATCATTTTCAAAATAAACACTTTTACTTGCAAACAAGCACTTGACATCGAGAAAGTTTCCACAATGGGAAGAATGACCACACTTGGGGGAAAATGCCTGAAGACCTCTGTTGAGCAAAAGAGCAATCCGCTATAAGATTTAGTCAATCTGGGGTAATCACGTTGAGATTTGAAAAATCTCACCATGATCAACCATTCTGGACAAAGTCACTTCGAGACTCGTATTAGGGAATGTCGCCTCAAGAGCATGAGAAGTCAAACATTATCGGGATTGGTTAATCAGAGGCATGCAATTTTAAGACATTGGGGCATGTCAGTTTGAGATCTTCGAATGACAAGACCGCTTCGCGACCTGTAACCGGGGCAACTCATGCAGATACCCAACAGACTATGGCAGAGTTAGGCTATGCAGGCACAAGCTCTCTCCAAGTTTCAAATCAAGCGCAAAGGTGTGTCAAGAACTTTTAATCTTGAAGTAGGTGTCAGAGGATCATGTCTTTATGACCCATATCCTAGCCCTAAATCTCTCACCATCCGCCACACGAGCATTTGGTCAGCCATTACATAAATCGTCACTATGCATTAATCACGTCGTTTCACTCATACATGTCATTCATTTAGCGTAGCATGAAGCCTAGTGGAACAAACTTGGAAAACCAAAGCCCAATATTACTAGCAAATCTAAAATCCCAACTTGTTGGGTGTCTTTTAAAGGCCATTCTTGTTTGGTAAACCCCCGAAAGCTCAATCTGCTTGGCATCTTTTAAGGCACAACCTGCTTGGCGTCTTTTAAAATCCCAACTTGCTTTGTATCTTTTAAATCCCGACTTGTTCGGTGTCCCTTATCCTTTTTTTCCAAGCTCCATGGTTGGTGACCTTTTCCCAACCTTCGTGGTTGAAGACCCTTTTTCCCAACCTCTATGGTTGTTGATCTTTTCCCAACCGGCATGGTTGATGACCTTTTTTTCAACCTCTATGGTTGATGAGCCCTATTTCAACCTTCAAGGTTGTACCTTTTTTCCGACCTTCATGGTTGATGATCTTCTTTTATCCCTCACGATTGATGGCCTTTTTCCAACCTCTATGGTTGATGCTTTGTTTCTAACCTTTGTGTTAATGATTTTTGTCCAACAATTTGACATCTCTATCAGAAAGGATTCAATTGAAACTTTAAGGTGCAGGAGCATCCTGAAACTTTTTTATCTAACTTATGAGACCCTCAATTCAATTCAATTAGAGTTTACCTCTGACCCACTTAGCTGCATAGTTCACATGACTTTGTATATCATGCATATAAAAAATTTCTCTTGCGACTGACCTTATTTCCCTAACAAAAACGTTCCAATCAATCCCCAGCAAATAAGTTCTCAAAAGAAATGCATCTAGTCTCATTGCATCACGTTGCATTCCATTTCTTTCACGTGGCAAAATTCAGGGTCTTCTATATATTTAACTACCTTCCACCATGATCATATGAAAAATGTCATTCTTCACATGCTCTGGTTCAAGATAGTTAAATAGGAGCATTTATCATACTCTAAAATTCATCCTAATTTTTTTCCAACTTCAACTGGCCTATGCATGACACGAACATTCCATTTTATCATACATTCCATCATTCATTTCATTATATCATTAAGAGATACAAATGAATGAATAATCCAAGAGTTGATTTTTTACGATTAATTCTCTGTTCACAAGTCATTTGTATCATTATCATTCATCAATATGTTTTGGAATGAAAGTCAGAAAAGTCAAAGTTTAATTTAACCGACTTTGTTACTAATTTATTCGCAATTGATTCAAAATTCACTTGTCCTTTGCATTTTTTTAATTTGCATATAAAAAAGTTAATTAAATTTATATTTTCAATATTTACTTCAAAGTCATGTTTGCTAAATTGTGATCATGTGACATTTTAGATATTATGTTAGATTATGTTGTAACTTGTTTATTTTTAATTTGTTCCTAGATGTGGCAATTATATATATATATATATATATATATATATATATATATATATATATATATATATATATATATATATATATATATATATATATATATATATATATATATATATATATATATATATATATATATATATATATATATATATATATATATATATATATATATATATATATATATATATATATATATATATATATATATATATATATATATATATATATATATATATATATATATATATATATATATATATATATATATATATATATATATATATATATATATATATATATATATATATATATATATATATATATATATATATATATATATATATATATATATATATATATATATATATATATATATATATATATATATATATATATATATATATATATATATATATATATATATATATATATATATATATATATATATATATATATATATATATATATATATATATATATATATATATATATATATATATATATATATATATATATATATATATATATATATATATATATATATATATATATATATATATATATATATATATATATATATATATATATATATATATGCTGAGTGTGTTATGATGAGAGGGATATAGCTATAGTAACACATGTCATCATGTGAATCTGAATATTCGTCTATACACGCAATCATTTCATTTCCACCATCATCACTGTTCATCTTCGTGTCTTGTTAATATCTTTCTTTCTGGGGTGTTGTTTTCATCTCACCCCTTTCCTTCAACAAACCATGGTATTCACTTTTTGTTGTATTTTCTTTTTCTTCTTCAACTTGTTTTATTACTCACTTTGATCTAAATCTTTGATTTTTCCTTTTTGTTACTCATGATTTTGTGATATTAATGTGTTTGGAACTAAAAAGATTAGTTTTTTCTTGTTGGGTCTTGTGTTGTGTGTTTTTTTTGTTCTTTCTCTTTAATTCATTGTTGAGAGTTTAGACTAGTATGCATGTCGAGCTTGTGAAAATGGCTTTAGAGGAAACTGATTCATGGAGTTTAGGAGGAATAATTGGATCCTTTATTGACCTTTTTGTAGCTTATGTGTTACTATGTGGATCCACTTTTGCTTTCTTTCTTTCCAACTTTCTTAGGGTTTTTGGATTTTATCTTCCTTGTCCTTGCAAAGGGATTTTAGGTTATAGGAATAGCTATCTTTGTTTTCATATGTTATTGTTTGAATGGCCTTTAAGGAAGATATGCTCCATTCAAGTAATGGCGTTGAAGAGGTTTCCATTTGATTTGGTTTGGGTGAAGAAAGATCATTCTTTGAACAATATCAATGAGAACAAAATGGTTGTTAATGTTGATGAGAAAACATGTGGTAATAATGATAATAGGATTGTTGAATTGGAAGATGAGAGTTTGAGTTCGAGTCCGCGTTTGCGGGAAATTGGGTATGATGTTAAAGGAAAGGGGGTTTTGAGTTTGAAACGTAGGTCAGGGTTTCGGCGTAGGAAGAGGAGTGGTTATGATTGTGGAAAAATCGATTCGGTTATTCGTCGTCATAGCTTCCAGTCTGATGTTACATTCACTTCCGCGACTTATGATGGAAGCAGCTGTATGGTTAAAGATAAATCCAGTCAGAGCTCGAATTCTGCGTCAGGGAAAGAAGGTAGTTTGCAATGTAAGTGATAAATCTTCAACATAGTTATCGTTCATTCTTTCGATGATTTTGATGATTTTTATTATATGCTTACTGGATATTAGCTTATAGTTTTTCCATCGTGTTATTTAGACAATCACGATGACCGGTCGAGCCATGAATTGGATGAAAAAACATGTCACAGTTATGAATTCAATGCATCAATAATTGAAAGTCCTACTGCACGAGCTAATGTTCATATTGTTGGAAATGAAGACAGCCGAATCAAGATGTATGAAAACGCGATTGAAGAAGAGAAAGGGGCTTACGCGGCTCTTTATCTAGAGCTAGAGAAGGAGAGAGCTGCGGCTGCTACTGCTGCTGATGAAGCCATGGCTATGATATTGCGTCTGCAAGAGGAGAAAGCTTTGATGGAAATGGAAATGAGACAATACGATAGGTTGATTGAAGAAAGAGTTGCTTATGATGAAGAAGAGATGAGTATTATGCAAGAGATTCTTATAAGAAGGGAAAAGGAGAATCTCTTTCTGGAAAAGGAACTCGAAAGTTATAGGCAAATGTGTTTGACAGGAAATTGTGAGTCGAAGTCTAAGTCGGCGGATGTACGGCTTAATGAATGGAAACAACGGTCACCACTTTCGTTTGAAATATATGATGATCCACCGCAGAAAGAAAGCATCGTGTCAAATGTTAAGAAAGATTTTACGAATACAGAACATGGAGAAGAGCTTGAGAAAAACACTAGACACAAGAATCAAGCGTGTGATGATCTGAATAGCTCTTTCGATGATACCGAGTCTGATGTTCTTGATGTCCATGTTATTGATGACAACATTGAACATAAGGAAAAGAAAACTGAAAATTTAAGCAGCTCTTCATGTAGTACTACTCTCTCAGACAAACCGATGAATACACGTCTTGAATGCGCAAGTTGTTCAGATGCTGACTCAAAATACAAATCTATGTCTTTCGACACTGAAAGTGATTCTCCGTATTTGGTTCATAATGAAAAGTTGAGGATTGACAATGAGATTGAAGTTCTTGGAGAAAGGTTGAGGACAGTGAAGCATGAAAAAGAGAAATTGACTTTGTTTGCAGACAAAGGCGAAAACGAAAAAGGTCAGTTGAAGCTTTTGGATGAGATAGCAGCCCGTCTTCAACAGATTAAACAATTAAGGAAGCCTGCACGTGACGCATCCTTGCCCCCTAAGCCTGCGCGCGGCGCATCCTTACCACCTTCATGGACTCAGGTATAACTTCAAAACTTGTTTTCTGTCGGCCGTTAAATTTATCTATAACTCTTTCACATATTTCTCTTTGTCTAAGCGCAATGCTATTAAGGGCCTGTTTGGATCGATTTGTTTGAGTTTATCAACTGACATATAATCGCTTGCAAGACTTTTTTGCTTAATGATCTTATGTAGTACCAACACAAACTTTAGATTGAAGGTGGTTTTGATATTTGACATCAAAACATGATTACATTCAGTTACTTCTATTTTCTTGAGTTATTAACGTGTCTGTGTCGGTATTGTGTCTGGTGTTCATATCTTAAACGATCGACTTTTTTCTTCTTTTCAGGTGAGCGAGAGGAAGAGGCGCTGCCAAAGTGTGACCTTGGAGACTTGTGAAAGCTCCTAAATCATGTAGAGTATGTTACTTAACATGAGGTTTCATAGCCAAGCATCTTTGTAAACTTGTAAATGCTATGTGAAATACCTCTTGTTGCCGGTAGAATCCAGCAGTACTTTCCTTTACCTTTTTGTATGCTTTGAGAACTTTTAGTTTTTGTAAATAAATAAATGTTCCGTGTCATCATAGTATGCTTTCTAAAACATAGTATATTAAGTGTATTTGGTGAGAGGATGAATTTGTTGATTTTGAAAAACTAATACTAGAAATGTGCACGTGATATATTTAAATCCCAAACATATTTATGTATTATCACAACTTCTTTGTTTATTCAGTCAAAGAAACAACACTCTTGTATTTGTATTGTGAGAAGATGATGTGTACGAATCCTACACAACTCTTGAGTATTGCTGCGTGTTAGAACACAAATAATATAGAATATTAATGAGAAATGAAAGTAATATGTATTCATTAATCTTTGTTAATGCACTTTTATCAATAATGTTATACAACAATTATAATTCTATTTATTTCTCTCTAATGAATTAGGGTTATGGTGTTACAATCAAAATATACAATAATACTAGGCTTAATTTATAATAACACTTTTGAAGCCCCCATATCCTCGGTTATATACTAATAATAATTTGCACAATATGAGTCATACTCAACAATACCTATAATAATCTCTACAGGACGGGTCATAATCAACAATATCCATAATATTCTCCACAATATGCACCATATTCAACAATCTCCACCTTGACGAATATCAAACTCTTATGAAGATTTTCAGCAAGACGATCACATTCTGCCAATTCAGAAGATACACCTTAGGCTTAATACTAAGAAACATGTAATAAGTTCAAGCAATGTCACTGATGACTTGCTTGGCCAACATATCAAGTGCATTATCCGAAGTATGAATTTTTTAAGGTAATATCTGTCAAGATGTAAGTAACTCTCTGATCGTGTGAAACCTTAGATCGATATGCTTGGTCATGACATGTTACACCTGATTGCTTGTAAAATAAATGGCATTCTAACTATCACAATGCAACCGAGCTCCACTTTGCTCAACACCAAATTCTCTCACCGATCTTGTAAGTCATAAAGCTTCTTTAACAACTTCACTTGCCACCTTGTATTCAGTTTCAATTGTCAACATGACCACTATGGATTAAACCGATGATTTCCAACAAATAGGCTTGTTCTCTTGCTAATGTAAAAACACACCATGTTCGAGATGTCATATCACCATCATAGTCATAATACAACATACTACAACCAAAGGATCACCTTGTTCACTACTAAGCATGATATCATGTCCTGTTGTACCCTTCAAGTACCTGAAAAAAAATCACTTGACTGTTTCCCAATAACGTTTTTCCAGTTTGGACAAAAACTTACAAACTTAACTTACAACTTGTGCCAAATTTTGTACAGTGCAGACCATATCATACATTAAACAATCAACAACACTGACATAAAGAACCTTTAACATATACGCATCTTTTGCATCTGTCTTTTGACACTGATCCAATAAGAACTTAAATGATTCACCAATTGAGTACTCACAACCTTTAAATTACTCACATCAAACTTATCTAAAACCTTTTCAACATAGCTTTTCTGACAGAGTCAATTTTTACGACTTATATCCTTGTGAATTTCCATACTAAGAATCTTTAGTAACACCTAAGTCTTTCATGTCAAACTCTTTTTCCAACATGATTTTTAGTTCATTTACATATGTATGATTAACATAAATCAACATATCATCAACATACAATAATATGATAATAAAAGAGTCATCATCAAAGCTCCTAACGTAAACACAACATTCATGCCCATACCTTGTGTATTCAATTTTAAGCATGTATGAATCATAACACTTTTACCATTTTCTTAGAGATTAATTAAAACCATACAAAGACATTCTCAATTTACAAAATAGTCTGCCATGTTTAGTGTCACTGAACCCCCTGTCTTCTCCATATATATTTGCTCATCTAAATTACTGTGAAGAAATGTTGTCTTCACATTCATCTGCTCTAAATGCATGTTTTGGCTGACTACCAAGGCTAACACGATCCTGATAGAAATATGTCTAACAAGCGGAGAAAAAATAATATCATCATAATCAATTCCCTTATACTATGAGTACCCCTTTGGCACAAGACGAGTCTTGAACCTTTTCCTTTTTTTTCTCTCTCGTTATTATTGATTTTCTCTTGAACACCCACTTACAATCAATAATCATTTTTCCTTTAAGAAGTTGAGCAACCTCCCATGTCTAATTTTTCTTTAAGGATTCCTTCTCCTCCACCGTCTCATCCATCAATTTATGTTTCTATTAGCTGTCTATAGCCTCTCAAAAGGTGGAATGATCTACAAAATTAGTAAGAAGTGCATAGGCTGCCAAGTCTTCATACCCATATCTTTCTTGTGGCTTGGTTGAACGATTATGTCTGTCAGATACAATAAAGTAATCATGAACTCCACCTGAAACATCAGGTTCGTAGTTAATTTTAGTATCAGCGACAAGTTCGTCTTGTGGTTCATGCATTACTAAAATATTGCTCACCAATGGCAAATCAACATCCACTTGAATCACAGGTTTGTTAGAAATTTCTTCTTCATATGGTGACACATCTGTTGTAACTGATTTATTCAACATTAATTGCTCATAAAAGTTAACATATTTTCTAATTACTCTCTTTTTTAAAATCGGATCCCATAACTTGAATCCTTTTATAACTTTTACTTAACCGACGAAGACACACTTCTTTAACTTTTGATTGATCTTCACTAAACATATTCACATAAGCTGGACACCCTAACATTCTTAAGTTGTAAAGATGAATAGGATAACATGTCAATATCTCCAATGCAATCTTATCCCCCAATGAAAACAATGGTGACCTGTTGATAAGATAACACACCATGCTAACTATTTATCCCCAAAAGCCTTTTGATAGTGCAACATTCAACAATATAAGTCTTTCCCTTTGAGTTAGGTACCTATTCATTCTCTCTGTCATACACTTTTTGTTACGGTGTCTTACAAACTGGTAAATGTTTTTGAGTATCACGTTCTTCACATAACTTCTTGAAGTTTGAATTAGTGTACTTTTTTTCATTATCTGACCGCAAATACTTGATTTTTCTGCCTGTTTGATTCTCCACCTCTCTGCCTTCCACAACTTAAATTTGGTAAAGAATTTATATATATTTTTTTCAAGAAATACACTCAAACCTTTCAATAAAAATCATCTGTAAAAGTCATAAAATACTTGGAACGATCCATGGAAAACTCATTGGTAGGTTCTCATTAAGGCTGGAAATGAGTCGAGTCGAGTCGAACTCACCTCAGCTCGGCTCGACTCGTTAAGAATTGTTCGAATTCGAGTTCGAGTTCGAGTTAGACACGAACTTTTTTTTAAGCTCAAACTCGACTCGTTATAAGTTCACGAACAGTTCGGTTCGACTCGTTAGGTTCATCTCATTAGGTTCAGCTCACATGGTTCACGAACTTAAAAACTATTTTTTTAAATATATATATTTTTTAGTATATTTGACATTTTAAATAAATATATATATTTTAAATAAAATATTAAAATAAAATAAAATTTATCATATTGAAATTTAACTTTAACTTCGAAATCTACTAATTCAAAACCTACACAACTTTCAAGAGATACATTTGAGAGTCTAATTCAAAAACTACTAAATTGAAGATTAAATTTGTCTAAGATTTGAAGTAAATATTTAAACCTAATCTTAAAGACAGTATAATTCTTTTCATATGTAATCGAGTTAACTCATGAACCTAACGAGTCGAACTATGTATAGTTCAAGTTCAGCTCATTTAATTAACGAACTTAATTTTTCGCTCATACTCAACTCATTTGGTTCATGAACCTAGTTCAACGATTTAATTGTCGAGTCGAATTCCGAACTATCTTCGAGTTGGTTTGGTTCATTGCCAGCCCTAGTTCTCATACATATGAGTGCCAATAGTATAAAACTCACTAGTGGGTTCATACATTGTAATCATGGTTGCGTAAATTCTTTATTGTCTTTATGTTTCCTTAATTGAAACAAATTTCTATTTCTTCTCATTTACTGCTTTTTGTTTAATGACATTTATTGCAGTTTCCATTTACTTTAATTCAAACATTTGCATCATTAAATTTTGTTTTCACTTTGTCTGTGTACAAACATTCACAGTCACTTCACACACATACTTTATTGTACACGTGTTTTGCACGAATTGCTTCCGAGATTTTTTGAGTTAATCTCACAGACTAATTAAACTTATGATTATTCTCTAAAACACCTGCAAACAAATTGGCACACCCGGTGACACCTTTTATGAAAAAAATTATTTTCTTTTACGAGAAGTTACTGTATTATTTAGATATTTCTATTTTACATAAAATATTTTCAATGTCCGAAGTTACATGCATCTGAGAAGTGGTAGGATTTTAGCAAAAATGGTTAATCCAAAAAATGCTTCTAGTGCCCGAAATGATGCTCTAGACCCAGAACCAGTAGTCACTTCGACGGTTGGTAATGCAGGGACATCATGTAACAGCCCAATTTTTCAATAATTAATTATTTATATTAATTAATTGATTTATTTAGATGATTTTAATTATTGAAATTATTGGTAGATATTTGAGAGGAGAAATATGATGGAAGGAAATAGAATAGAAAGGCATATAAGGAAAAGTGGAAGGAAAAGGAAAGAATAGAAACATAAGAGAAAGAGAAGAGAAAGAAAGAGAAAGAGGAGAAAAGAGAAGGAAAAGAAGGAAAAGCTTGGAAAGCTCAAGAATAACTTCTAGCTTCGATTTAATCAAGGTAAGGGTGTGAAATATCATTATCTTATCAATGTGTATGATTATGTATGGATTGTTTGGATTGTTTGGATGTTTTTCTCCATCTTTTTCCATTCTATGGTAGAAATGGATTTAATCGGTAGAATCGGGTTTTGAACGGTTAAAATCTAGAAATAATGGTGTAGATTAGTCGAGGATTGTTAGACTAAGAATACTGGAAATCGTTGGAATTGAATCAGTTGATTTTGTGGTGATTTGATGAATTTTAGACAGTTGGGGTTTTGAACATCGCAGACGTTCGCTAGCACCTTCGCTAGGCGAGCAGGTCGCGAGTGTTCGCTGTAGCGAGCTAGTAGCGAATGGTCCCAGACTTGGACAAAATGTAATTGACCCGCTTCACTGGTAGCGAGGGGTTCGCTAAGCGAAACCCCAACGAGTAGGTAGCGAAGCCTTACAGTAGCTTCTGTTTCCATTCGCGAGCTTGTTCGCTAGGCGAACATGTAGCGAGTGTTCGCTAGGAACTCGCTAGGCGAGCAAGCTAGCGAGCGTGACAACATTCTTATTTCTTTGTGATTCTATCCAATGTTGATTGTTTGGTTCGATTGTGTTCAATCTTGATCTGAAATGAGTAATTGTGTGCTGTTATATATATGCTGTGGGTAGCCGTATGGCGTGAATCCTAGATTGTGGAATCGATTGTGGAATGTGGTTTCTTTGACAAATATGTGCATTGTTTGAATTGATTAAAAATGCATGATGATTTGTGATGAAGTTTGTTGCCGTTTGGCACGATGATGCGAATGCATATTGATTGTATGCGATTGTATGTGAATAATGCATGAGAGCATATTGTGAATATGTGTGCATTGCTTGATAAATGTGATGACGTTGAAAGTATGAATACTTTGATATGATGTGTGAGTGTGCAATCATGATATAATTCTTGTGTGATGAATTATTTGAATATGCATGGGATTAAGATGCGAGAACGGTCTTAAGTGCATATGGTTGTTGATTGCATACACATCATTTAGTCAAGAGGCAATGCTTGCTAGTTTCATGGAGACTAGTGACTTGTCCCAAACCTAGAAGGGTGGGTTTGAAAGCTTAGAGGACGGGCTTTTGTTGTTATCGGTCTAGGGGACGGACCCGATTTAAATGTAAAAACCGAAAAGTGATAACAAATGTTGGTACCACATGGCATGAGTTGCATTGAGTCACATGACATAGAGATAAATGTTGTGTGAACGTATGCTTGTGCATGAATTGTTGATTTGCGGATTATGGATGTGTGCATGATGAAACATGTTTGGTGATTACCCAAAATTGTTTATGCATATATTGTGATGTATATGATGGTGATAATGAATTGTGGTGACAAATGCGGAATATGTGTATTCTATGCTTGTATATATATATATATATATATATATATATATATATATATATATATATATATATATATATATATATATATATATATATATATATATATATATATATATATATATATATATATATATATATATATATATATATATATATATATATATATATATATATATATATATATATATATATATATATATATATATATATATATATATATATATATATATATATATATATATATATATATATATATATAATTATATGCATTGATTATTATGATAATATTTCTCACCCTTCTGCTGTTTTATAATGCTCTATGAGGCATTGTAGATTAGGTTTGCTGGAGGTCTTTTGTAAAGTATAGCTTCATTCTATTGGTCGGTTAAGCTCTGATATGTAGCATCGGGTAGTTAGGATTGTATAACATTCTTTTGTGATACATTTGTATATGTATCTACTGACAAATGTTTATGTAAACATGAATGATGTGGTGAATCAAACTGGATGATATGTATTTATATGATTACATGTTTAAAATGATTCAATGTTTAGATTTTCCGCTTTTAATTCTAAATATTGAGATGTGGGTGTAAGGACTAAGTTCCTCTGTTGAAAGCTACCCCACTGTTACATGTCTTTTATAGAGCAGGTGTTGCATGTTTCAATTTTGTGTATGATGTGACATGCCTCTTTTATACCATGTTTTAATTATACTCTGATGAAATTTTATTATATGCCTAAATGATTTATTTAATTATTTGGGGGTGTAGAAGGGGGTGTTACACATCAAGCCCCATCAAAGTTACAAACCCAATCTTAACTCTAATTGTGACTTCGATGTTAATTCCTAGAGTGGTAGTTTCGTTACCACCAGTAACAAATATCCTAACTACACCTAAGCCTACTTTGGTTGTTGTAGAGGACCCTGCGCCCCCTTATGTCCCAACTTTTACCTTACATTTAGTTACTAGGGATTACCTATATGGCATGCCAACTGCCATGATGATAGGATTATAAATTCATGCATCAAAGTTTTCATATAATGTTATGATGGTAACGTCACCCCTAAATCCACATTTGGCGTCAGGATCTGCCGTAAGCAACCCTGGTAGGATGGCACAACCACAAGGAGGATTAGATATGTTCCTCCAAAAATGCCAACCTTAAATACAATTTCTCTTATGTCTATGAGGCAAAAAATGGATGAGAGTAACCACGAGATAGTGAATATGTTAACATTAATATATGTATTGTGTTTCATCCGTTAATTTAGAACACAACCTAGATTTACCAGCAGTTGGCCCACCAGATGGATAAAATTGCTGTTTTTTTGCGCTTCCACTGCCAGTTGTGCCATTACCTAATAATCAAATGCATGTCAAACAACCCGTATTGAGGGTTGTCGAAGGAAACCAAGGCCAAAATGGCCCAGAAGTAGTTATGGTACAAAGATACCAGGATGTCGACTAAGTACTTAGAAATTTCCGACAAAACAACTTTGGGAGGGGTAAGGGGAATACTATAACTAACATGGGTGACCATATTTTGGCTCAAAATGGCCTTACCATTGGCCTTCATAGGCCCAATTATGTATATCCTTTATCAAAATATGTGCGGCAGAAGAAACTTCCTAAGGGATGGAAGGTCCCTAAATTCACCAAATTTGCTAGTGAGACCAATGAGTCAACAGTCGAACATGTTGCTAGGTGTCAGACTAAGACATGTGATATAGCCAATAACAAAAATTTGAATATTAAATATTTTCCTAATTCTTTGACAAAGAATGCTTTTACGTGGTTCACCACATTTCCTTCACATTCCATATTCAATTGGAACTGACTAAAAATGGCGTTCCATGAGCAGTTTTATATGGGCCAATCTAAGATTAGCCTAAAGGAATTAGCCAGTGTAAGGCGAAAGGTGGATAAAACCATAGATGATTGCCTAAATAGGTTTAGGATAATGAAATCAATGTGCATAACTCAGGTGCCTGAGCATGAGTTAGTCGAATTGGTTGTAAGGGGTCTTGATTATTCCATAAGGAAAAAGCTAGACACCCGATACTTAAGAGATATGACTCAACTTGCAGATAGAGTTCGACAGGTCGAACGTCTGAAGCATGAAAAATCCAGGTCGAGTAAGTATCTTAAAAAAAGAGAAAGTGGTCTATGCCGAAGTAGACGAAATAGAAAACTTGTCTAACATATATTCTGAATATGTTGAGGAACAAAAAAATAGCGGGCTTGGAGATCGAATGTCAAGAAATGATGGTTGTTAAGAAATTATGATTGTTAAGAAATTATGGTTATCGAAGCCACAACATTTGTAGTTCTTCAAACAAATAAAACTATCCAGAATTTCCAAGAAATAACTTCATAAAGCCACATGCTCGATTGTATATACAATGATGAGCCTTTGGGGTTTGAAAAGGCCCATTAGCCCCGACCACAAAGACGCAAGCTCAAGATCCTTTGGAAGAGGTAGATTTAGGAGATGGGACGACTAAGAAACAAACTTACATAAGGGCAAAGCTCGACCCTAACCTGAACATATAAGTGATCAAAGTTTTGAAGGAGTTTAAAGACTGTTTTGCTTGGGATTATGACAAGATGCCTCGACTTAGTCGAGATTTGACGAAGTTGAAACTACCAATTAAGCCTGACAAGAGGCATGTGAACCAAACCCTAAGGATATTTGCGCTATAAGTCATGTCAAAGATCAAGGTAGAAATCGAGAAACCGCTAAAAACCAAATTTATAAGACTTGCCAGATGGTTCAAATGGCTAGAGAATATTGTTCCAATAATTAAAAATAGTGGCACCATTAGATTTTGTATCGACTTTAGAGATATAAATGTTGCCACTCCAAAAGACGAATACCTAATTCGAGTAGAAGAAATGCTACTCAATTCAGCAGCTGGTTTTGAGTATTTGATTCTTTTAGATGGTTATTATGGATATAATCAAATCTTTATTGCTGACGAAGATATGTCCAAAACAGAATTTTGTTGCCCTGGGGCCTTAGGCAGGTATGATTGAGTGGTGATGCCCTTTTGTCTGAAAAATGCTGGCGTAACCTATTAGAGGATATTGAACTCTATGTGTTGTGACTTTATTGAAACATTTATGAAGGTTTACATATATGGCATAGTCATCAAATCCTCCTAAAAAAGTGGTTATTTGGATCACCTTTGACAGTCCTTTGAAAGGATGAGGAAACATGGACTTAATATTAATTTGTTAAAATGTGCTTTTTATGTCCATGCAAGCAATTTTCTAGGCTTCGTGGTCCATAAGAAAGGGATTAAAATAAATTTGAACAAGATGAAGGCTATATTCAACACATAGTCTCTGACAAATAAAAAACAACTTCAGTCTCTATTTGGGAAAAAAAAACTTTCTGAGAAGATTTATATTGAATCTAAGTGGCAAGACGAAGGTTTTCTCGCCATTGTTGCATCTGAAGAACGAGGAGGAAGGTTTTAGATAAGAACCGGAACATCAAAAGTAATTTAATGACATTAAGACATATTTGTCGAAGCCTCATGTATTGTTACCTCCCATGAGAAACAGAAGTATAAAATTGTACATTTGTGAAATAGATGTGACAATACACAATATGTTAGCCTAGAGAGATGAGGATGACTTTGAAAGGGCCATTTATCATCTTAGTCGACTGTTGAACGACGCAAAAACTAGGTATATATTAATAGAGAAGTTGTGCCTTAACTTGTATTTCTCTTGTATGAAACTGAAGTATTATATTAAATCAACGTATGTGTTTGTTTATTCACATTTTGACATTATCAAACATATGCCGTCAAAACCAATAATGCATAATAGAATTGGAAAATGGGTTTTGGGCTTAATTGAGTATTCTCTGACGTATGCGCCATTAAAGGCCATTAAAGCTTAGCTTGTGACTGATTTTATAGTAGATCACACAATAACGCAAGTAGCGCAAAAATATGTCGAGCAATCGACATGGAAGTTGTACTTCAACGATTCTAATTACGTTAAAAGAACCGATGTTGGAATTCTAATTATTTCCCCCAAGGAATTCCAACTAAGAATAAATACAAAATGAATGGTTGTTGCTCTAATAACGAGGTTGAATACAAAACTTTAATAATAGGCCTTACGATCTTGTTAGACCCAGGGGGAAATATGAGTCGAGATTAAAAGGGACTCATAGTTAGTAGTAAAACAGTTGAAAAAAGAATACAAGTGCATTAATGAGAATTTAGTAATGTATTTTGTCAAGGAGAACTCATTGATAAGAAGATTCGACATAGTCAATATTAAATATGTGCACGAGATTGAGAATCAAGAGGCCAATGACTTAGCCCAAATAGCTTCAGGCTATAGAGTCTCCAAAGAAAAATTAGAAGAGTTAATCAAAATCAAAGATAAACTGATTTCAACTAGTGTGCTACCCCCAGAGTTGTCAAAGTCAATACTGGTGAGAGTAGAAGAGTTAGGAGACTTAAAGCCTAATTTTTTTGAAATTTTTTCCATTGACAATCTGTCAAACGATGATTGGTGAAGACTAGTTATTGAGTTCATAAAAAACTCAATAAGAACAACAAATTGAAAGATCAAATACAGGCTTTAAGTTACGTCATTGTTGGAAACAAGTTGTTTAAAAAGACGCCAGAAGGCGTCTTACTTAAGTTCCTTAACGAAAGTGAAGCTTATTTGGCAATATTCAGTGCCCATAGTGGATTTTGTGGTGTTCATCAAGCAGAATACAAGATGAAGTGGTTGTTGTTTCAACAAGGTATATATTGGCCCACAATGTTGAAAGACTGTATAGAATATACCAAATGGTGTCAAGAATGTCAAAAACATGCAGTGATCCAACACGTCCATGCTAGTGAGTTACACTCAATCATTAAACCTTGGCTATTTAAAGACTGGGAATTAGACTTGATTGGTGAGGTAGTATCTACATCATCTCAAGGGCATAAGTATGTGTTAGTAGGCATCACCTATTTTACGAAATGGGTCGAAGCAGTTTCATCTCAAGGTTAACCAAAATAGTGTGATCAATTTCATTCAAAGTCACATCATAAGTAAGTTTGGGATTCCTGAGACTATAACCACATACCAAGGTTCAGTGTTCACTTACCCAAAGATGGTTGAGTTTGCTTCAAAATCAGGGATCAAACTTCTAACCTCTACCACTTATTAC
This sequence comes from Lathyrus sativus, assembly GCA_963859935.3. Taxonomy (NCBI): domain Eukaryota; kingdom Viridiplantae; phylum Streptophyta; class Magnoliopsida; order Fabales; family Fabaceae; genus Lathyrus; species Lathyrus sativus. The sequence continues at coordinate 6,658,589 of OZ012741.1, read as the reverse complement.
GCCCAAGCAAATGGTCAAATCGACGCTACAAAAAAGATCATAATTGGTTTGGTCAAAAAACATGTAGGCCAAAGCAAATTCAACAACGTGTTCAAGAAGAGGATCAAAGTCTAAGACATAATCAATAATGGAATTCGAAACCTCTAGCTTGTTGAGCTTCAGTAGAAATCACTGGACTTCAAAGAGAATAATTGGATTGTCCTTGATGGTTTCAATGAGGTCCATATCAACATGGTTGGTTGAAATAACTCAATAAAATTATCATTTATGGGAACTTCAGGTGAAGCAGGAGAGAAATCAGCAATATCTTCGTGGCTATTCACAATCCTCTTGAAGGCCTCGGATTTTCAGCCTGGTTAACCACTGGCCTTGAAGGACTAAGTTATACAGAGATGTTACTGAGGCTTCCAAGAGTTTGGATTGAGATCTATGAGTAAGAGAAAAATGAGTGTGCTCTGAAATGCCTTCATAAGAAGGAGACCCAACAAGTTCCTGAACTTTGTTGGGCACACCAACATATCATGTGAACTTTGACTCACTCCAACATAAGCCATTGAATTTCTTGGATTCATTTTCATAATTCATATTCCAAATACAACACTTTTGCATCTTACTCCTCACAACACTAACATCAACAAACAAACTTATTAACTACATTAACTTCATTAATCAATTTGCTTAATATAATAAAACACAAACTATAAACTAATTCAATCATGCGATGCATCCTTCACTTCACTTCACTTCATCCTTTTAAATGACCGTCTGCAACCGCAATTGTGACTGCAATATAGAGATTTCACAAGCCTCCATAATATCATCGTAATTCGTAACTCCACTCATTCGCGCACATTAGTCCTCAATTTCCTGCAATTTCAAGGATCGCGACTCAATCATAACTCTAACCGCAATTCAAAACCGTAATCATTTTCAAGACAAAGATTTCCTCCACCTATTAGGAGTTGTCCTACCTTTGACATTAACCAACCTAGTCTTCATATCAGAACTAGCAGCAGGCGTCTGTCTTCCAAACTCAACCTGACCATCACCATCAACACCACCATCTCCTCTTCTTCCCTCCACAACACTCTCTCCTTTCACAAAACCACTCACACCAAACCTCTTACTCCATTTAAAAAACCCTTTCTTCTTCTCAACCATTCTTTCCATCTGAACTTGCATTGCATTGCACTGATTCTGCAGCCTATGAACATCTTCTCTCAGTTTCTTTATCTCAATATGTTGAGCATTCATTTCGCGCTTCGATAAACACCTAGCCGTGGGAACTGCTTCGAGTCCAAATCCATTTGTTGGACTTCTGGTTATACTCATTATGGATCCACTCCAATCAATGTTGTGACTGTTGTTGTGCCTGTTGAGCTTTGTTTGTTCTGAAAGAAGGACTTGAATTACTGCTCTCACCGGGAACCGTTCGTTTTGCGCTGCATGAAGTGATGCCTCTTGTGTTAGTTTCCTGCAATCTATTAGTCTGCATAGACCTTTCCTTTCTTGCTTTGATAAACTTGGATGTGCCTGTTACAAAAAAAAAACATCATTAGTATATTCTGATCGATCTCAAGCCCGCACGCCACTTTGGCTACGAGGTATTGTCCGTTTTGAGTGTTAGAAACTCTCACAGTTTTGTCCTTTGAAAAAGGCTTCTAGTTAGATTGAAGAGTATGAGGTTATATATATTACTAGCATGCAGACGGACACGAAACATTGCTACGAGGTATTGTCCATTTTGAGTGTTAGAAACTCTCACGGTTTTGTCCTTTAAAAAAGACGTCTCATTAGATTGAAGAGTGTGAGTGTTGTATATAATACTAGTGTGCAGACGGACACGAAACACTGCAATATAAATTGAAAGTTCAAAGATAAAGAAAACATACTTTTAGGTAAGTATCAATGGCTCTATACAAACCATCATCAGTATTTCTAGCATGACTTGGAAGAGCAGAAGCAAGAGTAACAAACTCATTCAAACTCAAATTAGCATCAACAGCAGCTTCAGCAAGATAAGAATCAACCAACTTAGCAACTTTAACCAAAGCAGCACCACTTTTAGCACCTTCATTATCCAAGCTAACAAACCTCTTAACAAGCCTAATCACAAGCTCAAAATCCAAAAGTGTTCCACAAGTGTGACTAAAAGAAGGTATAACAAGTTCTTTCAAACAAGCTTGATCTAACTGCCATGAAATTCTCTTCTCAAGCTCTTGTCTATAGCTTCCATCAACACCAACCATGTTAGCAGTTCTTAATAGCCTGAGCAAGAAGTTACATGGAATTGAATCTTTCTCTGGTGGTAGAACATTAACTAAGGTTTCTACAAAGAACCTTTTCTTCATCCATAAAGCTGTTACACTCTCGGGCGACGACGATGTATCTTCAAATTGTGTTAGACCCTTTTCAGCTAAGTCAGGCAGCCATTTGGAGGCATAGTGTGTGATAATGGAACCGATTAAATCGGCGCGAACACCTTTTGCTTTGATTCCAGATAGTGTTTTCACAAAGTAATCCATGTCTAGAATGCACGCGTCGTCGAACCAGCATTCTGAGGTGAAATTTGATGGTGATTTTGGTTGGAAATTGGATTGTTCTATGTAGGATTGGTTCTTCATTTCTGTTAGAAGCTCAAATAATGTAGTGGAACAACTAGTTTGTGTTGTAGTATCTGTCTTTGACATGTTTGCATTGTAAAGTATGCTACAAAAAGTTACATATTTATATCAGTTATTTACTATGCACCAGTGTAAAAAGTTTTTTCACATTCTCACAATTATATTTCACTATGGAGAGAGATATTTGATGATGTCCTTTAGAAAATGCTATAACAAAGTGACATCATGATGACGAAATATGAGTTAAAAAAATGTGGTTGGTACCGACTCATTTCTACAAAATCAGTTTGTAGCGTGAAAATTGTTTCCACTTATAAACACGTGTTTATGTGAGACTCTTTATATAAATGGTGAGTGGTCCGATATCAGAAATCTGATAGCAGGTGGTCCAATAGATCTTAAACGAGACTCTTAATACCGTTAAAAAATATAGCTGGGCTTAACTCAATTCTACAAAACCGGCCAGTAAGTACATAAGGTATATAATGTTTGATTGATGTGAGATATGTTGACAATTTTGATAGAAAGATGATGAAGACAGGAATGAAGAGGATGGATAAGGTATTTTGCTGAGAAAGGAATGAGACCACTAATAATAAGGCCATTTATTCTTTCTCTATGACAGAGAAGATATCATATTTTGTTGATATCTTTGTATGCAGGCACAAAATTAATTATTGCACTCTCAAAGTTGAAAGGAACATGAAACAGACACCTTTGTTGTTTGCCTATCTCATGCATGTGTTGAGTAAGAAATTTGGATTTTATTCTATTTATATTTGCAGGTTACTATAATAAGGAATCCAATAGGATAATAAGCAAAGGGACAGTGAAAATTTGTTTGATTTCTTTATAGGACAATGCTATATATATTAGTGAGATGGGGTATGTGAGTTTTGTTTGGGACTCTCATGATGATGGAAGCTACAACTTGGAAGGGTATTTTTGGTTATTATTTTTCACTGTATTCGATTCACTGAAACGTCTAATTTAATTTGGAGATAAGCTATGATATTAAGTGGTTTCAACTCCTTTTCAATCGCAGTTGTAAAGATCAAACTGTAATTCTTTTTATCAAATTCAGCGCGAATCATCACTAAACCAACTAACGATCAGTTAAAATATCTTCACATTTAATAATGAAAATTGAACCCTAAATTTTTTAAATGAGTTAATTTTTTATCAATCAAGTCAATATTCACAACATTTTTTTTTAATTTACTTTACATATTTTATGTTATCATTTTTAATTATATTTTGTAGTCTTATCACACAATTTTGCGCAACATTCTTATATTTATTATATCTAAAATCTGTTTAATAAAAATAATGGTTGATTAATAAGTTAGTTTATAATTTATAATTGGTGGCTAATGACTGATGATTGAAAGTTTGTAGTTTATAGCTTATGGTTGATTGATAATTGATAAGCTAATTGATTTTTTTTATTGAATACCGATTTAACTAACTTAAAAATGTAAAATGAAATAAAAGATATTTAATACATATTTATTTTATTTTAAATTAAAATAAATTATAAAAAATAAAAAATGGTTTTTATTAAAATAATAAAAATAAAAATGAAAGAAAAGATGATAAGTTATAAATTATAAGATAAAACGCTATTTGAAATAGCGTCTAAAAAATAAATTTTAATATAAAAGAATCGTTACTAAACATATCTAAATTATCATATAAGCTTATAAATTATAAATTCAGAAATGTGACTTCGTGTCAATTTTTTTATCGTCTAATGCACGGTTGATTATGTAAACTTTTTTTTTATATTACAATTGTATAAAAAAATCTACTTTATACACAAAAGTTTACTAGAACTTTTTTTTTTGTTTTTAAAGAAAAATCCAATAGATACACTACAAGAAACATTGCATTTTTCCAATTGATTTTCACGTCACTAACTCAAAAACCACTTCACTAACCAACTTTTGCGACGTGGGTAAAACACGTCGGAAATGCAATGGTGGGAACATGTTCCCACGTGAAAAACATGTCACAAAGTTGTGACATAGTTCCCACGTCGCAAATAACAAAATTAGGAGAAAATCTTCCCACGTGAAAACCAAGTCACTAATTAGTGACGTGATATTCATGTGGGAAACTACCTTTACCAATTTTGTCTGCACGCCTGCCTGACACCAATTAAATTTGGTTCTCATATGATTCCCACGTCACTAATTTGTGACTTGGTTTTCACGTGGGAACCCAATGGCTTTATACGTGAATTCTGGCACTAATTAAATTGGTTCCCATGTGATTTTCACGTCACTAATTAGTGACGTGATATAAATGCCACAACAAAAATATGTTTTATAACAGTGACATTGTTTGCACTTCACTATAAAATTTAATAATAAAAAAATAAAAATAAATATTAACTAAAAACAGCTATAAAATTAAAATAAATATTAAATATTAACTATAAAATTTAAAAAATTAAAATAATATACATTAAAATATATATAAATATTTAGTTACATGAAATTCACATCACAAATATAAATTTTTTTAATCTAATATGCATGTTAACATGACAAGCAACTGTCATATTCATTTTCGATAGAAGGTAAAAAAGTTGTTATCCATATTCATGGTCAATGAATGATATCACACCCACATGAATAACATGATTCAACCGATGAGACTCCTCTCATTTAGTTGTTAGACCATAATGAAGAAGAAAAATAGTGAAATATGCCTGAAACTATTCTTTAAATATTCACTCTCTTAGTTATGTAGAGACGTTCTCCATTTTCTAAAAAAATGAATTATACTTGAGTATGATTTTTGTATATACATATTTAATTAATGTCATAATTTCAAAAAGTATATGTATCTATATAATTGATTTAGTCTAAAACATATTAATAAACATTTTCACTTTTTATTTATAGAAATCGAGACCTCTTAGTTTCTTAAAAAATATTTCATTTCTATCTATTCTAAAAATATATATTTTTACTACAAATTATTTTTAATGTATAATATATATTCATTATTTTTAAATTATAATATATATTCATTATTTTTAAATTATAATATATTCATTAAAGTATATTATATATTCACTATAATTTTATAAAGTATAATATATATTCATTATTTTTAAAGTATAATATAAATTCACTAAAATAATATATTATACTAATAATAACATATTTAAAGTATAATATATATTTATTATTTTTAAAAATCTGTTTTTAATAATTGAATGTGTAAAAATAATGTATTAAATGTGTTGTTCTGTTTTTAACATATTTACTAAAATAAAATAATATATATTATACTAAATCTGTTTTTAATAATCTATTTTTAAAAATCTGTTTTTAAAAATCTGTTTTAAAAATCTATAATATATATAATTGATTTACTAAAAATATAAAATAAATGTGAAATAAAAATTAATTATTGAAAAAGAATTAATTGTATACAATTAATTTATTTTAAAAATTAATTATATACATTTAAAATAATTAATGGTATACATTTAAAAAATTATAGATTTTTTTCACATTTATTTTATATTACGTCCCGTGTTTGAATACATTTAAAAAATATACAAATTATTGTTAAGTAATATTTTAAAACTCTGACCGGTCACCAATCCCGTCAAGCCACTGAATTATTGATTGTACTAATGAGTTATTAGTAGAACCACATGGCTCATAACTCATAATTCAGTTTAAACAAATTAAAAACAAAAGGTATTAATGAAGAAAATATTCTTGACATATATTTTATAACTAATTTTTATAAAAAAAGTATATCTATACAATTATTTATGCAGTAAGATAAATGTGAAAAAAAATTAATTATTGAAAAAGACAATTAGATTTTATTCATCTAGTCTCACAATTTTAATTTTAATTCTTTTTATTTGTTTAATTAATTTATTTGTGGATTTTTATTTATTAATGTTGATGAAATTTTATTTTATTTAGGATCATATCAACTCAAAATTTTGTATATGAAATTCGAAACTAAAAAAAATAAATAAATAAAAGAGTTGAAGTTTTTTATAAACCATAAAAAGAGAATTTTAGATAAATTTATTAAAAATAAATCTAAACAATATATTTGAAAATTTACATAACTGTCATGTCCAATAAATAAGTTAAAAGTGTAGAAATTAACAAGTATAGATACGAATAAAAAAATAAAAATAAAAATTTATTAATATAAATTAAACACATAGACATAGTTAAATTTAAATAACAATGAAAATCCAAACTGTAACTTATTAGTAAAAGACAACTAAAAAGTAGCTTATCAATAAGAATTTTTAAATAGTGCTGATAGAATAATATTATCTTTCCATTAATTATATAATATTTAAAGTTGATAAATTTCTATTTAACAACAACAATATTTCATAAATATGAAATTGATTGATTTTATTATCAATTAATATAAATATTAAACAATTTGGTAACTTTAATTTAATAAATGATTTTGCATGTAAAAGACACCTTTGTCCATTTACTAAGGCTCTTAAAATTCTTGATATTTGTATGCAATACACAATGCAAGTAACACCGCAACAAAATGGTATATCTGAAGGGCAAAATCGTATCTAAATTGAAATGGTTAGGAGCACGATAAGTATTTCATCTCTATCCAAATTGTTGTGGATGTATGCCTTTAAAAAAACGTCTACATATTTTTTTAAAATAGAGTTCCTAGTAAGGGGGTTCAAAAGACTCTTTTGAATTATTGACCTAAAAGAACCTAATTTAAGACACCTTTATATTTGGGGTTGTCAAATAAAAATAAGGATATACAACTTGAAAAGAAATTGGAATGCATGAACACTAACTGTATATCTCACTAGTATTTAGAAAAGTACAAAGAATATAGATTTTAATGTCCTATCCATAATATGAGATTTGTTAAAATTGGGAATAGTTGATTCATTGAAAATGGTGAAAATAATGGGAGCAAAGATCCGAAAATGTAGATATTAAAGAAATTAGAGTACAAGATCATTTAACTAGTGCTTCTACTTCAACAATTGTTGTTCCTTGTGCTAAAAAGCATGACAATCAAGTAGAACAAAAAGATAATAATCCCAAAAGACACAATGAACTTATAGTAGAACAATCAAGGGAAATAACATTAAAGAGATCCTAAATAGAACGGAGATATGCTATTCCGAATGATTATGTGGTATATCTAATTGAGTAAGAAATTAACCTAGGAGTTGATAATGATCCAGTTTCATTTTTAGAAACTATTAATGGTAATCATTATAATAAATGATTAGATACTATAAAATAAGAGCTTAGATTGATGAAACAAAATTGTGGGAAATCTTGTTGAATTACCTAAAAGATAGAATAAGGTATAAATGAGTCTTTAAAACTAAGCTTGACTTTATGGTAATATCAAATGTTACAAGATTTGACTAATTGTCAAAGATTTTATTTAGAAAGATGACATTGACTATAAGGAACCCTTTTCACCGGTTCCCATGAAAGATTCACTCAGAATTATTATGACACTTGTAACTCATTATAATATTTAGTTATATCAAATGTATGTAAATGTTATTTTTTAATGAGAATTTAGAGGAAGATGAAAACATGGTGTGTAAACATAAAAAGCCAATATATGGTGTTAAGAAAGCTTCTGGCAAATGGTATCTCAAGTTAAATGATACTATTATAACCTTTAGATTTAAAGAAACTAATCTTGATCTATGTATATGTCCAAAGGGCATTGGAAGTAAGGTTATTGTTTTAGTTTTATATGTTGATGATATTTTTTATTGAAACTAATAATCTTGGTTTATTATATGAGATTAAGAAATTTCTCTCTAACAACTTTAAAACAAAAGATATGGTTTAGGGAAGTTATGTGATTGGAATAGAAGTACTTGTGATAGATATCATGAATTGTTAAGCTTGTCTTAGAAATCATATACCATGAGATTTAGAATGAATGATGTTCAATATCTTGGGTTCCAATATAAAATGGAGGCAATTAGTCTTAGACAATGTCCAAAGAATGAATTGGAATGGAAACAAAAAGAAAATATTGAGATATTTGCAATGAACGAATGATCACATGCTTACTTATGTGAAATCTAATTATGTTTAAGTGATTGGATGTTCGTGTTCAAATTTTATCGGCTATATAGATACAAGAAAGCCAACATTTAATTATGTGTATCTTTTGGCTGTATGATTGATATCATGGAGAATGTGAAGCAGACCGTCATTGTTACATCCCTCATAGAGGCTAAATTTATGGCGTGCTTTGAGGCCACAATTCATACTAGTTGGCTATGAAACTTTATTTTAGGGCTTGGATTTTTCGAAATTATTTCCAAGCCATTAAAAATTTATTGTGATAATATCGCCACGGTATTCTTCTCTAAGAAACGACAAGTATTCTAATAGTGCTAATCATATGTAATTTAAGTACTTTATGCATAAAGAAGAGATTTAGAAACAAAGAGTGTCAATTTATAATATTAGCACAAATCTTATGATTAATGACCCTTTGACGAAAGGGTTACAACCTAAAGTATTTGGTGGCCATGTGGAAAACATCGGTATTATGACTGTTAATGAATTATGATGTTTTATTGATGTATGTGACGCTCTGAGCTCATATGTGTAATGTTTCTGTTTTTTTTTTAGTTTCTACTTATGTATTCATGCAATTAATGATAATGAAAATAAATTATGTTATTAATAATGACATTATTGTTGAATTCATTAAGCATTTCTCAACTTATGATCATATTGAGGAGAAATGTCAAAATAGTAGTATATGAAAGAAAATATGTCGATTAAATGATATATAACCGACATGACTCTTATTGATTTATCTCACTAATTATGATGAATGATGGAACCAATGCATGTAAGGTTCCTTAATGCACATTATAATAGATGTACTGTTAACTCACATGAGCCAAATGAGAGAATGTAAGACTATTTAATAATTAAATATATAATATGACTAGTGTGAAAAAGGTATTATGAAAAGTGTTATTCAATAGTATGAAGATGTGTTATTCAAATAATATATAAATGTGTATTATTAAAATAACACGAAGTAGTGTTATTTAAATAAGGGTCATATATACAACACCCCCTATAATATAGGCGAGATTCACTTTACCCTCCTGTAATTTTTTTTTGATTCCCCCTGTAATGTTGTTTTTATTTTAAACACTGAATTTGGGGGGTAAACCAAAAAAAATTACATGAGATAACTTTATCGTTTAGGGGGCAAAAGACATAGAATTTTAACATTTTAAATGGGGATTCAAAAATTTTATATTACAGACGGGTAAATCAAAATTCACCTATATTGCAGGGAGGCGTTGTATATTTAGCCCTTTAAATAATATGGATGAGTGTTATTCAAATAACATGAGAATTTGTGTTATTCAAATAAAATGAAAATGTGTTATTAAAATAAAGTGAAAAGGCATTATTGTGAATGGACATGAATAACGTCTATATAGAAAAAGTGTTATTGTGAAAGAGTATGAATAACATCTAGTATTTTAAAAATCGGATAAGTCATCAAATTGGTGAGGGTACTATGTTACTGATTCATTGGTCGAATTGCATGGTTAAACCCGATTAAATTGAATAACTTTGATGAATAAACTGATTTCTATAATAAAACTATATAGTTATTAAATCGACTGAATGGGATGACTCGATATTTAGAAAAATCACAACACCTACAAATTTTCACATTGGTCGAATCACAACACCTAACCAATGTGAGACTTCTCTACACTACTTACACTTGTGGTTCTTTTTCACTCAAGTGTGAATCTATCAACAATACATTCCCTCAAGTGTGAATATATTCACAATACTTTCTCTCAAGTGGAAACTCTTTTCTCACATACACTTGTACGATCATTGAAACTTTTCAAAGGGTCATTTCCTACCCAGCATGAAATTTCGATACAAGTAAGTTGGTCTATTCACTCGAACCAAGCTCTGATACCACTATTGGAGTTATTGGGGAGTCAACAGAAGGGAACATTTTACACTTTAGAGCTTTTTCTTTTTAAGAACAACACACATTTGTGAGACACACACTATATATTCACCCAAAATTTTAAAATGACAGATATGCGAGTTCTCTTACTTATAAATATTTTAGTCTTTATATTTCAAACTAATCTTAAGGCATAGAGACACACTTATAATTATTTTTTTAACAATAATCATAGTTTTTTTAATGAATTGCATAGTAAACATGAATGAAATTTAACTTGCAATGATATCCACTAAAACCATATTTAATGCAAAACTTCCTATTTTCTTAAAGAAATGCAATCATCTTATCTAATTGCTATTTAATATAAATCCTAAAAGTATGATGTAACGTTGTTGAAAAAGTTTTGAAAAAATAACAAAGTTAGGCTAAAATCCAAAAGAAACATATGTACTCTAGCATGTATATCACATCACAAATCCGTACCCAAACTCGTGAGCAACTTTACTTATTTTGATTGAAAATGTTACTCGTCACTTTTGAACAAGACAAATCAAGCATCACCGTTATTGGCCCCTTGCATTTATTATGCGACTATTATTATTAAATGTAACCAACACTTTGGTGCTGCCCCCTCATTATTTCATATTTTGGACAAACAAAAGTACTTTTCTCTATTTTTTATTCACATTTTATTTTTTAAATTTGATATATATATATATATATATATATATATATATATATATATATATATATATATATATATATATATATATATATATATATATATATATATATATATATATATATATATATATATATATATATATATATATATATATATATATATATATATATATATATATATATATATATATATATATATATATATATATATATATATATATATATATATAATACATAAATAAATTTAAACTAATAATAATTTGCATCTTTACATTCTTAAATATTATATTTATTGATTTAGAAGACACAACATTGTTATATATGAATCTTTGAATTCTCTATAAAATATTTAATGCATTTGAGTGCTAACAGACAAAAGTGTCAAAGGTAAATTATATATGAAAATGTGATTGTTCAAATATGTTTCTATAAACATTTCTAACAATATTTCTATGAACATTTCTAAAACTAACGTCAATTTTATTTTTATGAAAGTTTTTAAAACTGACACTATTTAGTAAAAAACAATATATCAGTGGTGAGTTACGTACCTCAATCGTGATAACGAATTGATGTTGAAAGAGTTAATATTGAAAAGAGTTGATGTTGAAAAGAAATGATGGAATTTGATTTTTGATGAAAATCGTCTAAAATTTTTATTAAGAAATTGACGATAAAACGTGAAGGGTAAATAAAAAGTTAGAGTTTAGTTCTATGAAATATTTATACAAAAGAATAAACACGCTGATTTTTATGAAAACCTTAGAGAATAGATTAATTAAAAATAAAAAAATAAAAAAGCATTATATTCTAGAAATTTGTGTAAAAGAACTATCACCTAGGTTTTGAGACAAAATCGAGAGAGTAGATTATTTAATAATTAAAAAAAAAGTATTTAAAAATATTGATGCAAAAGATACTATCTCTCGGTTGGGCCATGTAACCGATGGATAACACAAATTAAAAAAAAATTAATATAAAAAAAATTTCAAAATATTAATTTTATAATTCAAACTACATCAAAAACGGAAAACCGTCAAGTGAGAAATAATAATCCTAAATCAATTAAAAAATTAATATATATATATATATATATATATATATATATATATATATATATATATATATATATATATATATATATATATATATATATATATATATATATATATATATATATATATATATATATATATATATATATATATATATATATATATATATATATATATATATATATATATATATATATATATATATATATATATATATATATATATATATATATATATATATATATTTGGAAGCGAGATTCCTAATAGTTATATCCTTTGATTTTGCACCCAAAATCGAGAGTTTAGGTTGTATTTTTTTTTTGTTTAACATGGAACTCCAAGACATGTATTTCAATTTTTGATTAATTGAAATAAAAATTTTATCATAAAAAATTATAATTTTTAGTTGTCTGAAATTCTTCTTCTACCTCTCTCTCACTCTCTTAATATTTAGATTCTATTAGTGGAAACTTGTTTTTATATTTTAATTTATAGAATTTGAGCATATTGTAAATTCATAAAACATTATTACAACAATATTCAATAATGATTATTTTTTCTATCGTCGTTGAGACAATCAATCCATTGGTTCATTTGGTTATTTAGATTACATCGTGCAATATCGACATCAATCTTAAACAAATTGAAATTTATATTGTTGTAGTAAAATGTAATTAGGCTAGAGTTCATTTTGAATAACTAAAAATTGTTTTGTATTATAAAAATAAATGAACCAAACAAATCAATTTATACAAATTTTTGTACACATAAAAATATTCAGTGTTTTAAAGATCACTCAAATTGTTAGTATATTCTATGTAACATATTAGAAATTCATGTGTTTAAATGATTTATATTTGTTAGGAAATAAGTGTGCATTGTGTGGAAAAATAAGTGAGAGTTCTAAGTCTCATATTATTTAGAAAAATGGAGTTTAAGTACTTTATAAGTAAGATGACTCATACATTTATCACCTTAAGGTTTTTGATGAATATGTGGTGTCTCTCTCACTTATTTGGGTGAATTTTTGACCTTTAAGTGAGTGTTTGTCTTAATGTGAATGTTTCCTCCTTTTTGAACATGTAATTAATATGTTTTACACAATCAAATTTAAAACCTAAAAAAAAAAAACAGACACACTAATTCGTAAAATTTTAAACAAACTTAATTTTTGTAACTTATGTTGGGTCATAAGGGGATCCGAGGATAATCATATTAGGCTTTTAATATTCACTTTAAATAAGTTTGACACCACATATTAATCTAAAACCTTAAGACAATGGTTCTAGGGGTCTTCTCACTTATAACATATTCAACATCCTCTTTTTCATTCAATGTGGAACTCATTACTCACTCTTGACATACCAATAATCTCCCCCTTAAATGAGTGTTCATCCGTTCTTATGGGTATGCTCCACCTCAAAATGGAAGCTTTTCTTCATTCATGTCTACTTGCATTGTCGTTGCTTGCACTCAACGTAGCACGCTGCTTGAACACCCTTTTCAAGAAGACTTTCGATACAAATGTCTATCTGAATAAGATTTTGATACCACAATTTGGTCATGAGGGGATTTGGGGATCATAACTTTGGACTTTCAACATTCATTTTAAATGGGTTGTACACCATATTTTAACCAAAAACTTTAAGGCAATAAGTCTATGAGACATCTCACTTATAAAGCGTTCAACATGCTTTTTTTCATTTAATATGGAACTCATTACTCACACTTGACATACCAAAAATCTCCCTCTCAAGTTTGAGTCCATCCATTCTTAAGGGTATTCTATCCTTCAAAATGAAAGTTTTTTCTTCCATATCTACTTAAAAAGCTCAGTATGCATTTTTACTGATTTTAAAAAAAATGAATTTAAGATATTTTTGTTAAATCTGATATCTTTGGTAATTTTCTGGATTTCTAAAAACTTAGTAGTTTATATTTGATAGGAAAAAAAATTAATAATATCAGATTTTTCAAAATGTTTTATAGTTTACCGAATTTTTCGAAATGATTTGTAATTTACCAAACTTTTCGAAAATTGTCGGAAAACTACAAAACATTTCGAAAATCCGATAGAGTTGAATTTTTTTTCTTACCTATCAAAAAACTAAAAATATTTTGAAAAATCCGATATTTCTTCAAACATTTATCAAAAATCAATGCGTTTTTACTGGAAATTTCTGGTATTTCTTCAAAATTCTCAAAATATTCGATACTTTTTTGCAATATCCGGTATTTTTTCATATAAACACAAAAATCTGGTATACTTCCATAAAATTTGATATTTTACAGTACTTTTAAGAATTCAGAAATATTTCGTAAGGGCATAAAGATAATAGCAGCTCTCTTGTGGGGTGTCAGATCAAACTTGGGGTGGCGGGATAAATCTCTAAGGAAGAGATGTGTGAGAGAGAAAAATAATTTCGCAAAAATAGAAGCTCAATTCTTTTATTATTTTGTTTGGTCCAGCCCAACCCAAGTCAAAAGTATTTAGGTTGAAAATTAGTCCAATAAAATGTTGCGATGATTTCTACTCCCCTGCTTATTCTTTTGGAATTTTTTTCCCATACTTATATATTCTCCCATACCCTTAGAGAAAAGTAAAAAATGCTCCCAATTTTTAGAGATGTATCTTCGAATGCACCGTTTCTTCACTTTGCCTAAATTAAATTTGGAGATGCATTCGCGAAAGCTTTTTGGGGTTTGTTCGCAGATGCATCTTTGAATCAACCCTTAATTTCAAATTTAGGGGTTATTCGAATATGCATCTACGAACGTGTTTAAGGTATATATATCGCAGGTCAGACCCTTCCTCTTCTTCTTCTTCATTTTTTAGAAACTTTTTTGAGATACCATTGGAGCTCGTGAGCAACATACATCCAGTTTATTTTTCAAGCTTCTTCAAGGATAAACACTACTTCTACTTCAAGCATTTCAATTCTAACTAACTCTACTCATTCATCCTTAACACTTTTTTGAGTAAGTTTATCATTTAACTTATTTTGAGTTTTGATTAATGTATTAGGTAAAATAGTTTGTTATAAAGGTATTATATAGTAGTCAAATTCGTAATAGATAGTTGTTAGAGACATGCACTATGAATTTGGTTTCATTTTAGTTTGTAAAGGCAAGACTTGTATCAGTTTCTGCCGTTATTGTAAGCATGAGCTTTTTATGAGATGAATCTTTGAATTACATCCTTACTAGTTTTCAGACATGCATATCCAAAACTGTCATGGATGCAAATTGATGTCTTTTTCTCATATTGTTTTAGGAGAAATAACTGCAAACAACAATGAGAGACTGAGACTTGGCCATGAAACCCAACATGAATTCGTTCGATGTGAGAAGGCTAGGCTTTAGAGTGAGTAGGCCAGAGTTATGCAGGGAACCGTCCCTAGGCCTCATGAGGCGGAAGCATTAACTTCTATGAGCCGTCAGTCACTAGGGTCCTCATCCTAGGAACACATCTCCCTTGATCATGTAGACCTGGAGGAATTTCCTGCTCTTGCACATGACGATGTTCATCCACTTGCAGACTCTTTTCTAGGATGACCCTCTGACCTCTCCTTACTGATATACTATAGAGATCAAGTTGTTGGGCATGTCTGGTTTGGAGAGGTATTTTTGTTAACGATTGTTATTTATATGTTTTAAACACTTACTCTGCGATTGATATATATATTTTTTAACAGGAGCACGATTGTTTGAAGTCTGTTAACCACGACAGAAAGATTATGAAGCTTTATCATCCTAAGGATCATTGGTTCTAGAATGTCTTCTAGTACTTCGGTCTTGTAGGCCCATGTTGCTCCGGGTACAAGGCTATTAGCCATGGCATGCAAAGGGCTTTTGCTGAGAGATGGCATAAGTAAACATCATCTTTCCACTTCCCCATTGGTGATATGACGATCACCCTGGAAGATGTTTCTTACCTTTTACACCTTCCCATCAAGGGAAGGTTACTTGATCATTACATGATCAAACGTGATGTAGTCCATGAGATGATAGTCATTTATTTGAAAGTTGGCCCAATGAATCAAAATTTTGGTGATGGAGAAGAAGAAAAACATAGAAATGTTTTATTTATATTATACCATAATACAATGTGATTATGGTGAATACATATAACATTGAGATTGAATATTTAATTTTAGTGGTTTTTAGGTTTTTTATTCACCATCCTAAAGTATTAGGTTTTTTTCATCATTAAGCACCAAACATAATAGACTATAGTAGGTGTAAAAAATTAATTATATTTTATTTTTCAACTCCAACATAAAAGTTTAGGTTTTTCCCCACTAAAAAACAAAGATAAAAGACCATAGTCCATGACATATCTTTTATATAATATAGGTAAAAATTAAGATTAAATAATGAAGCACAAACTTATTTATATTTAACTTTTTCACATTGAATTATGGTAAATTAGACGTAAATATGTTCAATATGTTTCTTCTCCATCACCAAATTTCATGTTTCTTCGTCAATAAGCCAGAGAGTTAAAAGACTATAAATGAATGACAAATATTTTAGGTTTTTACTTCACCATCCTAAAGTCTTAGGTTTTTTTCATCATTAAGCACCAAACATAATAGACTATAGTAGGTGTAAAAAATTAATTATATTTTATTTTTCAACTCTAAAATAAAAGTTTAGGTTTTTCCTCACTAAAAAACAAAGATAAGAGACTATAGTCCATGACATATATTTTATATAATATAGGTAAAAATTAAGATTAAATAATGAAGCTCAAACTTATTTAGATTTACCTTTTTCACATTGAATTATGGTAAATTAGACGTAAATATTTTCAATATGTTTCTTCTCCATCACCAAATTTCATGTTTCTTCGCCAGTAAGCCGGAGAGTTAAAAGACTATAAATAAATGACAAATATTTTAGGTTTTTTCTTCACCATCCCAAAGGCTTATGCTTTTTTCATCACTAAGAACCAAACATAATAGACTATAGTAGGTGTAAAAAATTAATTATATTTTATTTTTCAACTGCAACATAAAATTTTAGGTTTTTCCCCACTAAAAAACAAAGATAAAAGACTATAGTCCATGACATATATTTTATATAATATAGGTAAAAATTTAGATTAAATAATGAAGCTTAAACTTATTTATATTTACCTTTTTCACATTTCATTAAGGTTTATTAGATGTAAATCAGTTCAATATGTTTCTTCTCCATTACCAAATTTCATGTTTCTTCGTTAGTAATCCAGAGAGTTTAAAGACAATAAATGAATGACAAATATTTTAGGTTTTTTCTTCTCCATCCCAAACCCTTATGTTTTTTTCATCACTAAGCACCAAACATAATAGACTATAATAGGTGTAAAAAATGAATTATATTTTATTTTTCAACTCCAACATAAAATTTTAGGTTTTTCCCCACTAAAAAACAAAGATAAAAGACCATAGTCTATGACATATCTTTTATATAATATAGGCAAAAATTAAGATTAAATAATGAAGCTCAAAATTATTTATATTTACTTTTTCACATTGAATTATGGTAAATTAGACGTAAATATGTTCAATATGTTTCTTCTCCATCACCAAATTTCATGTTTCTTCGTCAATAAGCCAGAGAGTTAAAAGACTATTAATGAATGACAAATATTTTAGATTTTTTCTTCACCATCCCAAAGGCTTAGGCTTTTTTCATCACTAAGCACCAAACATGATAGACTATAGTAGGTGTAGAAAAATTAATTATATTTTATTTTTCAACTCCAACATAAAATTTGAGGTTTTTACCCACTAAAAAACAAAGACAAAAG
This sequence comes from Lathyrus sativus, assembly GCA_963859935.3. NCBI lineage: Eukaryota > Viridiplantae > Streptophyta > Magnoliopsida > Fabales > Fabaceae > Lathyrus > Lathyrus sativus. The sequence continues at coordinate 6,640,434 of OZ012741.1, read as the reverse complement.
ACTATAGTTCATGACATATATTTTATATAATATAGGTAAAAATTAAGATTAAATAATGAAGCTCAAACATATTTATATTTACCTTTTTTACTTTGAATTATGGTAAATTAGATGTAAATATCTCCAATATGTTTCCTCTCCATCACAAAATTTCGTGTTTCTTCGTTAGTAAGCCAGAGACTTAAAAGACTATAAATGAATAACAAATATTTTATGTTTTTTCTTCTCCATCCCATAGTCTTAGGTTTTATTAATCACTAAGCACCAAACATAATAGACTATAGTAGGTGTAAAAAACTAATTATATTTTATTTTTCAACTCCAACATAAAATTTTAGGTTTTTCCCCACTAAAAAACAAAGACAAATGACTATAGTCCATGCCATATCTTTTATATAATATAGGTAAAAATTAAGATTAAATAATGAAGCTCAAACTTATTTATATGTACCTTTTTCACCTTGAATTATGATAAATTAGATATAAATATGTTCAATATGTTTCTTCTCCATCACAAAATTTCATGTTTCTTCGTCAGTAATCCAGAGAGTTAAAAGACAATAAATGAATGACAAATATCTTAGGTTTTTTATTAACCATCCTAAAGTATTAGGTTTTTTTCATCATTAAGCACCAAACATAATAGACTATAGTAGGTGTAAAAAATTAATTATATATTATTTTTCAACTCCAACATAAAAGTTTAGGTTTTCCTCCACTAAAAAACAAAGATAAAAGACCATAGTCCATGACATATCTTTTATATAATATAGGTAAAAATTAAGATTAAATAATGAAGCACAAACTTATTTATATTTAACTTTTTCACATTGAATTATGGTAAATTAGACGTAAATATGTTCAATATGTTTCTTCTCCATCACCAAATTTCGTGTTTCTTCGTCAATAAGCCAGAGAGTTAAAAGACTATAAATGAATGACAAATATTTTAGGTTTTTTCTTCACCATCCTAAAGTCTTAGATTTTTTTCATCATTAAGCACCAAACATAATAGACTATAGTAGGTGTAAAAAATTAATTATATTTTATTTTTCAACTCTAAAATAAAAGTTTAGGTTTTTCCCCACTAAAAAACAAAGATAAGAGAATATAGTCCATGACATATATTTTATATAATATAGGTAAAAATTAAGATTAAATAATGAAGCTCAAACTTATTTAGATTTACCTTTTTCACATTGAATTATGGTAAATTAGACGTAAATATTTTCAATATGTTTCTTCTCCATCACCAAATTTCATGTTTCTTCGTCAGTAAGCCAGAGAGTTAAAAGACTATAAATAAATGACAAATATTTTAGGTATTTTCTTCACCATCCCAAAGGCTTATGCTTTTTTTATCACTAAGAACCAAACATAATAGACTATAGTAGGTGTAAAAAATTAATTATATTTTATTTTTCAACTGCGACATAAAATTTTAGGTTTTTCCCCACTAAAAAACAAAGATAAAAGACTATAGTCCATGACATATATTTTATATAATATAGGTAAAAATTTAGATTAAATAATGAAGCTTAAACTTATTTATATTTACCTTTTTCACATTTAATTAAGGTTTATTAGATGTAAATCAGTTCAATATGTTTCTTCTCCATTACCAAATTTCATGTTTCTTCGTCAGTAATCCAGAGAGTTTAAAGACAATAAATGAATGACAAATATTTTAGGTTATTTCTTCTCCATCCCAAACTCTTATGTTTTTTTCATCACTAAGCACCAAACATAATAGACTATAATAGGTGTAAAAAATGAATTATATTTTATTTTTCAACTCCAACATAAAATTTTAGGTTTTTCCCCACTAAAAAACAAAGATAAATGACCATAGTCTATGGCATATCTTTTATATAATATAGGCAAAAATTAAGATTAAATAATAAAGCTCAAAATTATTTATATTTAACTTTTTCACATTGAATTATGGTAAATTAGACGTAAATATGTTCAATATGTTTCTTCTCCATCACCAAATTTCATGTTTCTTCGTCAATAAGCCAGAGAGTTAAAAGACTATTAATGAATGACAAATATTTTAGATTTTTTCTTCACCATCCCAAAGGCTTAGGCTTTTTTCATCACTAAGCACCAAACATAATAGACTATAGTAGGTGTAGAAAAATTAATTATATTTTATTTTTCAACTCCAACATAAAATTTGAGGTTTTTACCCACTAAAAAACAAAGACAAAAGACTATAGTTCATGACATATATTTTATATAATATAGGTAAAAATTAAGATTAAATAATGAAGCTCAAACTTATTTATATTTACCTTTTTTACTTTGAATTATGGTAAATTAGATGTAAATATGTCCAATATGTTTCTTCTCCATCACAAAATTTCGTGTTTCTTCGTCAGTAAGCCAGAGACTTAAAAGACTATAAATGAATAACAAATATTTTATGTTTTTTCTTCTCCATCCCAAAGTCTTAGGTTTTATTAATCACTAAGCACCAAACATAATAGACTATAGTAGGTGTAAAAAATTAATTATATTTTATTTTTCAACTCCAACATAAAATTTTAGGTTTTCCCCACTAAAAAACAAAGATAAATGACTATAGTCCATGCCATATCTTTTATATAATATATGTAAAAATTAAGATTAAATAATGAAGCTCAAACTTATTTATATGTACCTTTTTCACCTTGAATTATGATAAATTAGATGTAAATATGTTCAATATGTTTCTTCTCCATCACAAAATTTCATGTTTCTTCGTCAGAGAGTTAAAAGACTATAAATGAATGACAAATATTTTAGGTTTTTTCTTCACCATCCTAAAGTCTTAGGTTTTTTTGATCATTAAGAACCAAACATAATAGACTATAGTAGGTGTAAGAAATTAATTAGATTTTATTTTTCAACTCCAACAGAAATGTTTAGGTTTTTCCCCACTAAAAAACAAAGATAAGAGAGTATAGTCCATGACATATATTTTATATAATATAGGTAAAAATTAAGATTAAATAATGAAGCTCAAACTTATTTATATTTACCTTTTTCACATTGAATTATGGTAAATTAGATGTAAATATGTACAATATGTTTCTTCTCCATCACAAAATTTCATGTTTCTTCGTCAGTAAGCGAGAGACTTAAAAGACTTTAAATGAATGACAAATCTTTTAGGTTTTTTCTTCACCATCCCAAAGTCTTAGGTTTTTTTCATCACTAATCACCAAACATAATAGACTATACTAGGTGTAAAAAATTAATTATATTTTATTTTTCAACTCCAACATAAAATTTTAGGTTTTTCCCCACTAAAAAACAAAGATAAAAGACTATAGTCCATGACATATCTTTTATATAATATAGGTAAAAATTAAGATTAAATAATGAAGCTCAAACTTATTTATATTTAACTTTTTCACATTGAATTATGATAAATTAGACGTAAATATGTTCAATATGTTTCTTCTCCATCACAAAATTTCATGTTTCTTCGTCAATAAGCCAGAGAGTTAAAAGTCTATAAATGAATGACAAATATTTTAGATTTTTTCTTCACCATCCCAAACGCTTAGGCTTTTTTCATCACTAAGCACCAAACATAATAGACTATAGTAGGTGTAAAAAATTAATTATATTTTAATTTTCAACTCCAACATAAAATTTTAGGTTTTTTCCCACTAAAAAACAAAGATAAAAGACCATAGTCCATGACATATCTTTTATATAATATAGGTAAAAATTAAGATTAAATAATGAAGCTCAAACTTATTTATATTTAACTTTTTCACATTGAATTATGGTAAATTAGACGTAAATATGTTCAATATGTTTCTTCTCCATCACCAAATTTCATGTTTCTTCGTCAATAAGCCAGAGAGTTAAAAGACTATAAATGAATGACAAATATTTTAGGTTTTTTCTTCACCATCCTAAAGTCTTAGGTTTTTTTCATCATTAAGCACCAAACATAATAGACTATAGTAGGTGTAAAAAATTAATTATATTTTATTTTTCAACTCTAAAATAAAAGTTTAGGTTTTTCCCCACTAAAAAACAAAGATAAGAGACTATAGTCCATGACATATATTTTATATAATATAGGTAAAAATTAAGATTAAATAATGAAGCTCAAACTTATTTAGATTTACCTTTTTCACATTGAATTATGGTAAATTAGACGTAAATATTTTCAATATGTTTCTTCTCCATCACCAAATTTCATGTTTCTTCGTCAGTAAGCCAGAGAGTTAAAAGACTATAAATAAATGACAAATATTTTAGGTTTTTTCTTCACCATCCCAAAGGCTTATGCTTTTTTTATCACTAAGAACCCAACATAATAGACTATAGTAGGTGTAAAAAATTAATTATATTTTATTTTTCAACTGCAACATAAAATTTTAGGTTTTTCCCCACTAAAAAACAAAGATAAAAGACTATAGTCCATGACATATATTTTATATAATATAGGTAAAAATTTAGATTAAATAATGAAGCTTAAACTTATTTATATTTACCTTTTTCACATTTAATTAAGGTTTATTAGATGTAAATCAGTTCAATATGTTTCTTCTCCATTACCAAATTTCATGTTTCTTCGTCAGTAATCCAGAGAGTTTAAAGACAATACATGAATGACAAATATTTTAGGTTATTTCTTCTCCATCCCAAACTCTTATGTTTTTTTCATCACTAAGCACCAAACATAATAGACTATAATAGGTGTAAAAAATGAATTATATTTTATTTTTCAACTCCAACATAAAATTTTAGGTTTTTCCCCACTAAAAAACAAAGATAAATGACCATAGTCTATGACATATCTTTTATATAATATAGGCAAAAATTAAGATTAAATAATGAAGCTCAAAATTATTTATATTTAACTTTTTCACATTGAATTATGGTAAATTAGACGTAAATATGTTCAATATGTTTCTTCTCCATCACCAAATTTCATGTTTCTTCGTCAATAAGCCAGAGAGTTAAAAGACTATTAATGAATGACAAATATTTTAGATTTTTTCTTCACCATCCCAAAGGCTTAGGCTTTTTTCATCACTAAGCACCAAACATAATAGACTATAGTAGGTGTAGAAAAATTAATTATATTTTATTTTTCAACTCCAACATAAAATTTGAGGTTTTTACCCACTAAAAAACAAAGACAAAAGACTATAGTTCATGACATATATTTTATATAATATAGGTAAAAATTAACATTAAATAATGAAGCTCAAACTTATTTATATTTACCTTTTTTACTTTGAATTATGGTAAATTAGATGTAAATATGTCCAATATGTTTCTTCTCCATCACAAAATTTCGTGTTTCTTCGTCAGTAAGCCAGAGACTTAAAAGACTATAAATGAATAACAAATATTTTATGTTTTTTCTTCTCCATCCCAAAGTCTTAGGTTTTATTAATCACTAAGCACCAAACATAATAGACTATAGTAGGTGTAAAAAATTAATTATATTTTATTTTTCAACTCCAACATAAAATTTTAGGTTTTTCCCCACTAAAAAACAAAGATAAAAGACTATAGTCCAGGACATATCTTTTATATAATATAGGTAAAAATTAAGATTAAATAATGAAGCTCAAACTTATTTATATTTAACTTTTTCACATTGAATTATGATAAATTAGACGTAAATATGTTCAATATGTTTCTTCTCCATCACAAAATTTCATGTTTCTTCGTCAATAAGCCAGAGAGTTAAAAGTCTATAAATGAATGACAAATATTTTAGATTTTTTCTTCACCATCCCAAACGCTTAGGCTTTTTTCATCACTAAGCACCAAACATAATAGACTATAGTAGGTGTAAAAAATTAATTATATTTTAATTTTCAACTCCAACATAAAATTTTAGGTTTTTCCCCACTAAAAAACAAAGATAAAAGACCATAGTCCATGACATATCTTTGATATAATATAGGTAAAAATTAAGATTAAATAATGAAGCTCAAACTTATTTATATTTAACTTTTTCACATTGAATTATGATAAATTAGACGTAAATATGTTCAATATGTTTCTTCTCCATCACCAAATTTCATGTTTCTTCGTCAATAAGCCAGAGAGTTAAAAGACTATTAATGAATGACAAATATTTTAGATTTTTTCTTCACCATCCCAAAGGCTTAGGATTTTTTCATCACTAAGCACCAAAAATAATAGACTATAGTAGGTGTAGAAAAATTAATTATATTTTATTTTTCAACTCCAACATAAAATTTGAGGTTTTTACCCACTAAAAAACAAAGACAAAAGACTATAGTTCATGACATATATTTTATATAATATAGGTAAAAATTAAGATTAAATAATGAAGCTCAAACTTATTTATATTTACCTTTTTTACTTTGAATTATGGTAAATTAGATGTAAATATGTCCAATATGTTTCTTCTCCATCACAAAATTTCGTGTTTCTTCGTCAGTAAGCCAGAGACTTAAAAGACTATAAATGAATAACAAATATTTTATGTTTTTTCTTCTCCATCCCAAAGTCTTAGGTTTTATTAATCACTAAGCACCAAATATACCAGACTATAGTAGGTGTAAAAAATTAATTATATTTTATTTTTCAATTCCAACATAAAATTTTAGGTTTTTCCCCACTAAAAAACAAAGATAAAAGACTATAGTCCATGACATATCTTTTATATAATATAGGTAAAAATTAAGATTAAATAATGAAGCTCAAACTTATTTATATTTAACTTTTTCACATTGAATTATGATAAATTAGACGTAAATATGTTCAATATGTTTCTTCTCCATCACAAAATTTCATGTTTCTTCGTCAATAAGCCAGAGAGTTAAAAGTCTATAAATGAATGACAAATATTTTAGATTTTTTCTTCACCATCCCAAACGCTTAGGCTTTTTTCATCACTAAGCACCAAACATAATAGACTATAGTAGGTGTAAAAAATTAATTATATTTTAATTTTCAACTCCAACATAAAATTTTAGGTTTTTCCCCACTAAAAAACAAAGATAAAAGACCATAGTCCATGACATATCTTTTATATAATATAGGTAAAAATTAAGATTAAATAATGAAGCTCAAACTTATTTATATTTAACTTTTTCACATTGAATTATGATAAATTAGACGTAAATATGTTCAATATGTTTCTTCTCCATCACAAAATTTCATGTTTCTTCGTCAATAAGCCAGAGAGTTAGAAGTCTATAAATGAATGACAAATATTTTAGATTTTTTCTTCACCATCCCAAACGCTTAGGCTTTTTTCATCACTAAGCACCAAACATAATAGACTATAGTAGGTGTAAAAAATTAATTATATTTTAATTTTCAACTCCAACATAAAATTTTAGGTTTTTCCCCACTAAAAAACAAAGATAAAAGACCATAGTCCATGACATATCTTTTATATAATATAGGTAAAAATTAAGATTAAATAATGAAGCTCAAACTTATTTATATTTAACTTTTTCACATTGAATTATGGTAAATTAGACGTAAATATGTTCAATATGTTTCTTCTCCATCACCAAATTTCATGTTTCTTCGTCAATAAGCCAGAGAGTTAAAAGACTATAAATGAATGACAAATATTTTAGGTTTTTTCTTCACCATCCTAAAGTCTTAGGTTTTCTTCATCATTAAGCACCAAACATAATAGACTATAGTAGGTGTAAAAAATTAATTATATTTTATATTTCAACTCTAAAATAAAAGTTTAGGTTTTTCCCCACTAAAAAACAAAGACAAAAGACTATAGTCCATGACATATATTTTATATAATATAGGTAAAAATTAAGATTAAATAATGAAGCTCAAACTTATTTAGATTTACCTTTTTCACATTGAATTATGGTAAATTAGACGTAAATATTTTCAATATGTTTCTTCTCCATCACCAAATTTCATGTTTCTTCGTCAGTAAGCCAGAGAGTTAAAAGACTATAAATAAATGACAAATATTTTAGGTTTTTTCTTCACCATCCCAAAGGCTTATGATTTTTTTATCACTAAGAACCAAACATAATAGACTATAGTAGGTGTAAAAAATTAATTATATTTTATTTTTCAACTAAAACATAAAATTTCAGGTTTTTCCCCACTAAAAAACAAAGATAAAAGACTATAGTCCATGACATATATTTTATATAATATCGGTAAAAATTTAGATTAAATAATGAAGCTTAAACTTATTTATATTTACCTTTTTCACATTTAATTAAGGTTTATTAGATGTAAATCAGTTCAATATGTTTCTTCTCCATTACCAAATTTCATGTTTCTTCGTCAGTAATCCAAAGAGTTTAAAGACAATACATGAATGACAAATATTTTAGGTTATTTCTTCTCCATCCCAAACTCTTATGTTTTTTTCATCACTAAGCACCAAACATAATAGACTATAATAGGTGTAAAAAATGAATTATATTTTATTTTTCAACTCCAACATAAAATTTTAGGTTTTTCCCCACTAAAAAACAAAGATAAATGACCATAGTCTATGACATATCTTTTATATAATATAGGCAAAAATTAAGATTAAATAATGAAGCTCAAAATTATTTATATTTAACTTTTTCACATTGAATTATGGTAAATTAGACGTAAATATGTTCAATATGTTTCTTCTCCATCACCAAATTTCATGTTTCTTCGTCAATAAGCCAGAGAGTTAAAAGACTATTAATGAATGACAAATATTTTAGATTTTTTCTTCACCATCCCAAAGGCTTAGGCTTTTTTCACCACTAAGCACCAAACATAATAGACTATAGTAGGTGTAGAAAAATTAATTATATTTTATTTTTCAACTCCAACATAAAATTTGAGGTTTTTACCCACTAAAAAACAAAGACAAAAGACTATAGTTCATGACATATATTTTATATAATATAGGTAAAAATTAAGATTAAATAATGAAGCTCAAACTTATTTATATTTACCTTTTTTACTTTGAATTATGGTAAATTAGATGTAAATATGTCCAATATGTTTCTTCTCCATCACAAAATTTCGTGTTTCTTCGTCAGTAAGCCAGAGACTTAAAAGACTATAAATGAATAACAAATATATTATGTTTTTTCTTCTCCATCCCAAAGTCTTAGGTTTTATTAATCACTAAGCACCAAACATAATAGACTATAGTAGGTGTAAAAAATTAATTATATTTTATTTTTCAACTCCAACATAAAATTTTAGGTTTTTCCCCACTCAAAAACAAAGATAAATGACTATAGTCCATGCCATATCTTTTATATAATGTAGGTAAAAATTTAGATTAAATAATGAAGCTCAAACTTATTTATATGTACCTTTTTCACCTTGAATTATGATAAATTAGATGTAAATATGTTCAATATGTTTCTTCTCCATCACAAAATTTCATGTTTCTTCGTCAATAAGCCAGAGAGTTAAAAGACTATTAATGAATGACAAATATTTTAGATTTTTTCTTCACCATCCCAAAGGCTTAGGCTTTTTTCATCACTAAGCACCAAACATAATAGACTATAGTAGGTGTAAAAAATTAATTATATTTTAATTTTCAACTCCAACATAAAATTTTAGGTTTTTCCCCACTAAAAAACAAAGATAAAAGACCATAGTCCATGACATATCTTTGATATAATATAGGTAAAAATTAAGATTAAATAATGAAGCTCAAACTTATTTATATTTAACTTTTTCACATTGAATTATGATAAATTAGACGTAAATATGTTCAATATGTTTCTTCTCCATCACCAAATTTCATGTTTCTTCGTCAATAAGCCAGAGAGTTAAAAGACTATTAATGAATGACAAATATTTTAGATTTTTTCTTCACCATCCCAAAGGATTAGGATTTTTTCATCACTAAGCACCAAAAATAATAGACTATAGTAGGTGTAGAAAAATTAATTATATTTTATTTTTCAACTCCAACATAAAATTTGAGGTTTTTACCCACTAAAAAACAAAGACAAAAGACTATAGTTCATGACATATATGTTATATAATATAGGTAAAAATTAAGATTAAATAATGAAGATCAAACTTATTTATATTTACCTTTTTTACTTTGAATTATGGTAAATTAGATGTAAATATGTCCAATATGTTTCTTCTCCATCACAAAATTTCGTGTTTCTTCGTCAGTAAGCCAGAGACTTAAAAGACTATAAATGAATAACAAATATTTTATGTTTTTTCTTCTCCATCCCAAAGTCTTAGGTTTTATTAATCACTAAGCACCAAATATATCAGACTATAGTAGGTGTAAAAAATTAATTATATTTTATTTTTCAATTCCAACATAAAATTTTAGGTTTTTCCCCACTAAAAAACAAAGATAAAAGACTATAGTCCATGACATATCTTTTATATAATATAGGTAAAAATTAAGATTAAATAATGAAGCTCAAACTTATTTATATTTAACTTTTTCACATTGAATTATGATAAATTAGACGTAAATATGTTCAATATGTTTCTTCTCCATCACAAAATTTCATGTTTCTTCGTCAATAAGCCAGAGAGTTAAAAGTCTATAAATGAATGACAAATATTTTAGATTTTTTCTTCACCATCCCAAACGCTTAGGCTTTTTTCATCACTAAGCACCAAACATAATAGACTATAGTAGGTGTAAAAAATTAATTATATTTTAATTTTCAACTCCAACATAAAATTTTAGGTTTTTCCCCACTAAAAAACAAAGATAAAAGACCATAGTCCATGACATATCTTTTATATAATATAGGTAAAAATTAAGATTAAATAATGAAGCTCAAACTTATTTATATTTAACTTTTTCACATTGAATTATGATAAATTAGACGTAAATATGTTCAATATGTTTCTTCTCCATCACAAAATTTCATGTTTCTTCGTCAATAAGCCAGAGAGTTAGAAGTCTATAAATGAATGACAAATATTTTAGATTTTTTCTTCACCATCCCAAACGCTTAGGCTTTTTTCATCACTAAGCACCAAACATAATAGACTATAGTAGGTGTAAAAAATTAATTATATTTTAATTTTCAACTCCAACATAAAATTTTAGGTTTTTCCCCACTAAAAAACAAAGATAAAAGACCATAGTCCATGACATATCTTTTATATAATATAGGTAAAAATTAAGATTAAATAATGAATCTCAAACTTATTTATATTTAACTTTTTCACATTGAATTATGGTAAATTAGACGTAAATATGTTCAATATGTTTCTTCTCCATCACCAAATTTCATGTTTCTTCGTCAATAAGCCAGAGAGTTAAAAGACTATAAATGAATGACAAATATTTTAGGTTTTTTCTTCACCATCCTAAAGTCTTAGGTTTTTTTCATCATTAAGCACCAAACATAATAGACTATAGTAGGTGTAAAAAATTAATTATATTTTATATTTCAACTCTAAAATAAAAGTTTAGGTTTTTCCCCACTAAAAAACAAAGATAAGAGACTATAGTCCATGACATATATTTTATATAATATAGGTAAAAATTAAGATTAAATAATGAATCTCAAACTTATTTAGATTTACCTTTTTCACATTGAATTATGGTAAATTAGACGTAAATATTTTCAATATGTTTCTTCTCCATCACCAAATTTCATGTTTCTTCGTCAGTAAGCCAGAGAGTTAAAAGACTATAAATAAATGACAAATATTTTAGGTTTTTTCTTCACCATCCCAAAGGCTTATGATTTTTTTATCACTAAGAACCAAACATAATAGACTATAGTAGGTGTAAAAAATTAATTATATTTTATTTTTCAACTGCAACATAAAATTTCAGGTTTTTCCCCACTAAAAAACAAAGATAAAAGACTATAGTCCATGACATATATTTTATATAATATCGGTAAAAATTTAGATTAAATAATGAAGCTTAAACTTATTTATATTTACCTTTTTCACATTTAATTAAGGTTTATTAGATGTAAATCAGTTCAATATGTTTCTTCTCCATTACCAAATTTCATGTTTCTTCGTCAGTAATCCAGAGAGTTTAAAGACAATACATGAATGACAAATATTTTAGGTTATTTCTTCTCCATCCCAAACTCTTATGTTTTTTTCATCACTAAGCACCAAACATAATAGACTATAATAGGTGTAAAAAATGAATTATATTTTATTTTTCAACTCCAACATAAAATTTTAGGTTTTTCCCCACTAAAAAACAAAGATAAATGACCATAGTCTATGACATATCTTTTATATAATATAGGCAAAAATTAAGATTAAATAATGAAGCTCAAAATTATTTATATTTAACTTTTTCACATTGAATTATGGTAAATTAGACGTAAATATGTTCAATATGTTTCTTCTCCATCACCAAATTTCATGTTTCTTCGTCAATAAGCCAGAGAGTTAAAAGACTATTAATGAATGACAAATATTTTAGATTTTTTCTTCACCATCCCAAAGTCTTAGGCTTTTTTCATCACTAAGCACCAAACATAATAGACTATAGTAGGTGTAGAAAAATTAATTATATTTTATTTTTCAACTCCAACATAAAATTTGAGGTTTTTACCCACTAAAAAACAAAGACAAAAGACTATAGTTCATGACATATATTTTATATAATATAGGTAAAAATTAAGATTAAATAATGAAGCTCAAACTTATTTATATTTACCTTTTTTACTTTGAATTATGGTAAATTAGATGTAAATATGTCCAATATGTTTCTTCTCCATCACAAAATTTCGTGTTTCTTCGTCAGTAAGCCAGAGACTTAAAAGACTATAAATGAATAACAAATATATTATGTTTTTTCTTCTCCATCCCAAAGTCTTAGGTTTTATTAATCACTAAGCACCAAACATAATAGACTATAGTAGGTGTAAAAAATTAATTATATTTTATTTTTCAACTCCAACATAAAATTTTAGGTTTTTCCCCACTCAAAAACAAAGATAAATGACTATAGTCCATGCCATATCTTTTATATAATGTAGGTAAAAATTTAGATTAAATAATGAAGCTCAAACTTATTTATATGTACCTTTTTCACCTTGAATTATGATAAATTAGATGTAAATATGTTCAATATGTTTCTTCTCCATCACAAAATTTCATGTTTCTTCGTCAATAAGCCAGAGAGTTAAAAGACTATTAATGAATGACAAATATTTTAGATTTTTTCTTCACCATCCCAAAGGCTTAGGCTTTTTTCATCACTAAGCACCAAACATAATAGACTATAGTAGGTGTAGAAAAATTAATTATATTTTATTTTTCAACTCCAACATAAAATTTGAGGTTTTTACCCACTAAAAAACAAAGACAAAAGACTATAGTTCATGACATATATTTTATATAATATAGGTAAAAATTAAGATTAAATAATGAAGCTCAAACTTATTTATATTTACCTTTTTTACTTTGAATTATGGTAAATTAGATGTAAATATGTCCAATATGTTTCTTCTCCATCACAAAATTTCGTGTTTCTTCGTCAGTAAGCCAGAGACTTAAAAGACTATAAATGAATAACAAATATTTTATGTTTTTTCTTCTCCATCCCAAAGTCTTAGGTTTTATTAATCACTAAGCACCAAACATAATAGACTATAGTAGGTGTAAAAAATTAATTATATTTTAATTTTCAAATCCAACATAAAAGTTTAGGTTTTTCCCCACTAAAAAACAAAGATAAATGACTATAGTCCATGCCATATCTTTTATATAATATAGGTAAAAATTAAGATTAAATAATGAAGCTCAAACTTATTTATATTTAACTTTTTCACATTGAATTATTATAAATTAGATGTAAATATGTTCAATATGTTTCTTCACCATCACCAAATTTCATGTTTCTTCGTCAATAAGCCATAGAGTTAAAAGACTATAAATGAATGACAAATATTTAAGATTTTTTCTTCACCATCCCAAAGGCTTAGGATTTTTTCATCACTAAGCAACAAACATAATAGACTATAGTAGGTGTAAAAAATTAATTATATTTTATTTTTCAACTCCAACATAAAATTTTAGGTTTTTACCCACTAAAAAACAAAGACAAAAGACTATAGTCCATGACATATATTTTATATAATATAGGTAAAAATTAAGATTAAATAATGAAGCTCAAACTTATTTATATTTACCTTTTTTACATTGAATTATGGTAAATTAGATGTAAATATGTTCAATATGTATCACAAAATTTCGTGTTTCTTCGTCAGTAAGCCAGAGAGTTAAAAGACTATAAATGAATAAAAAATATTTTATGTTTTTTCTTCTCCATCCCAAAGTCTTAGGTTTTATTAATCACTAAGCACCAAACATAATAGACTATAGTAGGTGTAAAAAATTAATTATATTTTATTTTTCAACTCCAACATAAAATTTTCGGTTTTTCCCCACTAAAAAACAAAGATAAAAGACTATAATAGTCCATGACATATCTTTTATATAATATAGGTAAAAATTAAGATTAAATAATGAAGCTCAAACTTATTTATATTTACCTTTTTCACCTTGAATTATGGTAAATTAGATGTAAATATGTTCAATATGTTTCTTCTCCATCACAAAATTTCATCTTTCTTCGTCAGAGAGTTAAAAGACTATAAATGAGTGACAAATATTTTAGGTTTTTTCTTCACCATCCTAAAGTCTTAGGTTTTTTTCATCATTAAGAACCAAACATAATAGACTATAGTAGGTGTAAAAAAGTATTTATATTTTATTTTTCAACTCTAACATAAAAGTTTAGGTTTTTCCCCACTAAAAAAAAAGATAAGAGACTATAGTCCATGACATATATTTTATATAATATAGGTAAAACTTAAGATTAAATAATGAAGCTCAAACTTATTTAGATCTACCTTTTTCACATTGAATTATGGTAAATTAGACGTAAATATGTTCAATATGTTTCTTCTCCATCACCAAATTTCATTTTTCTTCGTCAATAAGCCAGAGAGATAAAAGACTATAAATGAATGACAAATATTTTAGGTTTTTTCTTCACCATCCCGAAGGCTTATGATTTTTTCATCACTAAGCACCAAACATAATAGACAATAGTAGGTGTAAAAAATTAATTATATTTTATTTTTAAACTACAACATAGAATTTTAGGTTTTTCCCCACTAAAAACCAAAGATAAAAGAGTATAGTCCATGACATATATTTTATATAATATAGGTAAAAATTAAGATTAAATAATGAAGCTCAAACTTATTTATATTTACCTTTTTCACATTTAATTATGGTTTATTAGATGTAAATCAGTTCAATATGTTTCTTCTCCATCACCAAATTTCATGTTTCTTCATCAGTAATCCAGAGAGTTAAAAGACAATAAATGAATGACAAATATTTTAGGTTTTTTCTTCTCCATCCCAAACTCTTAGGTTTTTTTCATCACTAAGCACCAAACATAATAGACTATAGTTGGTGTAAAAACATAATTACATTTAATTTTTCAACTCCAACATAAAATTTTAGGTTTTTCCCCACTAAAAAACAAAGATAAAAGACCATAGTCCATGACATATCTTTTATATAATATAGGTAAAAATTAAGATTAAATAATGAAGCACAAACTTATTTATATTTAAGTTTTTCACATTGAATTATGGTAAATTAGACGTAAATATGTTCAATATGTTTCTTCTCCATCACCAAATTTCATGTTTCTTCGTCAATAAGCCAGAGAGTTAAAAGACTATAAATGAATGATAAATATTTTAGATTTTTTCTTCACCATCCCAAAGGCTTAGGCTTTTTCATCACTAAGCACCAAACATAATAGACAATAGTAGGTGTAAAAAATTAATTATATTTTATTTTTAAACTACAACATAGAATTTTAGGTTTTTCCCCAATAAAAACCAAAGATAAAAGAGTATAGTCCATGACATATATTTTATATAATATAGGTAAAAATTAAGATTAAATAATGAAGCTCAAACTTATTTATATTTACCTTTTTCACATTTAATTATGGTTTATTAGATGTAAATCAGTTCAATATGTTTCTTCTCCATCACCAAATTTCATGTTTCTTCGTCAGTAATCCAGAGAGTTAAAAGACAATAAATGAATGACAAATATTTTAGGTTTTTTCTTCTCCATCCCAAACTCTTAGGTTTTTTTCATCACTAAGCACTAAACATAATAGACTATAGTAGGTGTAAAAACATAATTACATTTAATTTTTCAACTCCAACATAAAATTTTAGGTTTTTCCCCACTAAAAAACAAAGATAAAAGACCATAGTCCATGACATATCTTTTATATAATATAGGTAAAAATTAAGATTAAATAATGAAGCTCAAAATTATTTATATTTAACTTTTTCACATTGAATTATGGTAAATTAGACGTAAATATGTTCAATATGTTTCTTCTCCATCACCAAATTTCATGTTTCTTCGTCAATAAGCCAGAGAGTTAAAAGACTATAAATGAATGACAAATATTTTAGATTTTTTCTTCACCATCCCAAAGGCTTAGGCTTTTTTCATCACTAAGAAACAGACATAATAGACTAGTAGGTTTAAAAAATTAATTATATTTTATTTTTCAACTCCAACATAAAATTTTAGATTTTTACCCACTAACAAACAAAGACAAAAGATTATAGTCCATGACATATATTTTATATAATATAGGTAAAAATTAAGATGAAATAATGAAGCTCAAACTTATTGATATTTACCTTTTTTACATTGAATTATGGTAAATTAGATGTAAATATGTTCAATATGTTTCTTCTCCATCACAAAATCTCATGTTTCTTCGTCAGAGAGTTAAAAGACTATAAATGAGTGACAAATATTTTAGGTTTTTTCTTCACCATCCTAAAGTCTTAGGTTTTTTTCATCATTAAGCACCAAACATAATAGACTATAGTAGGTGTAAAAAAGTATTTATATTTTATTTTTCAACTCTAACATAAAAGTTTAGGTTTTTCCCCACTAAAAAACAAAGATAAGAGAGTATAGTCCATGACATATATTTTATATAATATAGGTAAAACTTAAGATTAAATAATGAAGCTCAAACTTATTTAGATTTACCTTTTTCACATTGAATTATGGTAAATTAGACGTAAATATGTTCAATATGTTTCTTCTCCATCACCAAATTTCATTTTTCTTCGTCAATAAGCCAGAGAGTTAAAAGACTATAAATGAATGACAAATATTTTAGATTTTTTCTTCACCATCCCAAAGGCTTAGGCTTTTTTATCACTAAGAACCAAACATAATTGACTATAGTAGGTGTAAAAAATTAATTATATTTTATTTTTCAACTACAACATAAAATTTTAGGTTTTTCCGCACTAAAAAACAAAGATAAAAGACCATAGTCCATGACATATCTTTTATATAATATAGGTAAAAATTAAGATTAAATAATGAAGCACAAACTTATTTATATTTAACTTTTTCACATTGAATTATGGTAAATTAGACGTAAATATGTTCAATATGTTTCTTCTCCATCACCAAATTTCATGTTTCTTCGTCAATAAGCCAGAGAGTTAAAAGACTATAAATGAATGACAAATATTTTAGATTTTTTCTTCACCATCCCAAAGGCTTAGGCTTTTTCATCACTAAGCAACAAACATAATAGACTATAGTAGGTGTAAAAAATTTATTATATTTTATTTTTCAACTCCAACATAAAACTTTAGGTTTTTACCCACTAAAAAACAAAGACAAAAGAATATAGTCCATGATATATATTTTATATAATATAGATAAAAATTAAGATTAAATAATGAAGCTCAAACTTATTTATATTTACCAAATTTCATGTTTCTTCGTCAGTAAGCCAGAGAGTTAAAAGACTATAAATGAATGACAAATATTTTAGGTTTTTTCTTCACCATCCCGAAGGCTTATGCTTTTTTCATCACTAAGCACCAAACATAATAGACAATAGTAGGTGTAAAAAATTAATTATATTTTATTTTTAAACTACAACATAGAATTTTAGGTTTTTCCCCACTAAAAACCAAAGATAAAAGAGTATAGTCCATGACATATATTTTATATAATATAGGTAAAAATTAAGATTAAATAATGAAGCTCAAACTTATTTATATTTACCTTTTTCACATTTAATTATGGTTTATTAGATGTAAATCAGTTTAATATGTTTCTTCTCCATCACCAAATTTCATGTTTCTTCATCAGTAATCCAGAGAGTTAAAAGACAATAAATGAATGACAAATATTTTAGGTTTTTTCTTCTCCATCCCAAACTCTTAGGTTTTTTTCATCACTAAGCACCAAACATAATAGACTATAGTAGGTGTAAAAACATAATTACATTTAATTTTTCAACTCCAACATAAAATTTTAGGTTTTTCCCCACTAAAAAACAAAGATAAAAGACCATAGTCCATGACATATCTTTTATATAATATAGGTAAAAATTAAGATTAAATAATGAAGTTTAAACTTATTTATATTTAACTTTTTCACATTGAATTATGGTAAATTAGACGTAAATATGTTCAATATGTTTCTTCTCCATCACCAAATTTCATGCTTCTTCGTCAATAAGCCAGAGAGTTAAAAGACTATAAATGAATGACAAATATTTTAGATTTTTTCTTCACCATCCCAAAGGCTTAGGCTTTTTTCATCACTAAGCAACAGACATAATAGACTATAGTAGGTTTAAAAAATTAATTATATTTTATTTTTCAACTCCAACATAAAATTTTAGATTTTTTCCCACTAACAAACAAAGACAAAAGATTATAGTCCATGACATATATTTTATTTAATATAGGTAAAAATTAAGATGAAATAATGAAGCTCAAACTTATTTATATTTACCTTTTTTACATTGAATTATGGTAAATTAGATGTAATTATGTTCAATATGTTTCTTCTCCATCACAAAATTTCATGTTTCTTCGTCAGAGAGTTAAAAGACTATAAATGAGTGACAAATATTTTAGGTTTTTTCTTCACCATCCTAAAGTCTTAGGTTTTTTTCATCATTAAGCACCAAACATAATAGACTATAGTAGGTGTCAAAAAGTATTTATATTTTATTTTTCAACTCTAACATAAAAGTTTAGGTTTTTCCCCACTAAAAAACAAAGATAAGAGACTATAGTCCATGACATATATTTTATATAATATAGGTAAAACTTAAGATTAAATAATGAAGCTCAAACTTATTTAGATTTACCTTTTTCACATTGAATTATGGTAAATTAGACGTAAATATGTTCAATATGTTTCTTCTCCATCACCAAATTTCATTTTTCTTCGTCAATAAGCCAGAGAGTTAAAAGACTATAAATGAATGACAAATATTTTAGATTTTTTCTTCACCATCCCAAAGGGTTAAGGTTTTTCATCACTAAGAACCAAACATAATAGACTATAGTAGGTGTAAAAAATTAATTATATTTTATTTTTCAACTACAACATAAAATTTTAGGTTTTTCCCCACTAAAAAACAAAGATAAAAGACTATAGTCCATGACATATCTTTTATATAATATAGGTAAAAATTAAGATTAAATAATGAAGTTCAAAATTATTTATATTTAACTTTTTCACATTGAATTATGGTAAATTAGACGTAAATATGTTCAATATGTTTCTTCTCCATCACCAAATTTCATGTTTCTTCGTCAATAAGCCAGAGAGTTAAAAGACTATTAATGAATGACAAATATTTTAGATTTTTTCTTCACCATCCCAAAGGCTTAGGCTTTTTTCATCACTAAGCACCAAACATAATAGACTATAGTAGGTGTAGAAAAATTAATTATATTTTATTTTTCAACTCCAACATAAAATTTGAGGTTTTTACCCACTAAAAAACAAAGACAAAAGACTATAGTTCATGACATATATTTTATATAATATAGGTAAAAATTAAGATTAAATAATGAAGCTCAAACTTATTTATATTTACCTTTTTCACTTTGAATTATGGTAAATTAGATGTCAATATGTCCAATATGTTTCTTCTCCATCACAAAATTTCGTGTTTCTTCGTCAGTAAGCCAGAAACTTAAAAGACTATAAATGAATAACAAATATTTTATGTTTTTTCTTCTCCATCCCAAAGTCTTAGGTTTTATTAATCACTAAGCACCAAACATAATAGACTATAGTAGGTGTAAAAAATTAATTATATTTTATTTTTCAACTCCAACATAAAATTTTAGGTTTTTCCCCACTAAAAAACAAAGATAAATGACTATAGTCCATGACATATCTTTTATATAATATAGGTAAAAATTAAGATTAAATAATGAAGCTCAAACTTATTTAGATTTACCTTTTTCACATTGAATTATGGTAAATTAGACGTAAGTATTTTTAATATGTTTCTTCTCCATCACCAAATTTCATGTTTCTTCGTCAGTAAGCCAGAGAGGTAAAAGACTATAAATAAATGACAAATATTTTAGGTTTTTTCTTCACCATCCCAAAGGCTTATGCTTTTTTCATCACTAAGAACCAAACATAATAGACTATAGTAGGTGTAAAAAATTAATTATATTTTATTTTTCAACTACAACATAAAATTTTAGGTTTTTCCCCACTAAAAAACAAAGATAAAAGACTATAGTCCATGACATATATTTTATATAATATAGGTAAAAATTTAGATTAAATAATGAAGCTTAAACTTATTTATATTTACCTTTTTCACATTTAATTAAGGTTTATTAGATGTAAATCAATTCAATATGTTTCTTCTCCATTACCAAATTTCATGTTTCTTCGTCAGTAATCCAGAGAGTTTAAAGACAATAAATGAATGACAAATATTTTAGGTTATTTCTTCTCCATCCCAAACTCTTATGTTTTTTTCATCACTAAGCACCAAACATAATAGACTATAATAGGTGTAAAAAATGAATTATATTTTATTTTTCAACTCCAACATAAAATTTGAGGTTTTTACCCACTAAAAAACAAAGACAAAATACTATAGTTCATGACATATATTTTATATAATATAGGTAAAAATTAAGATTAAATAATGAAGCTCAAACTTATTTATATTTACCTTTTTTACTTTGAATTATGGTAAATTAGATGTAAATATGTCCAATATGTTTCTTCTCCATCACAAAATTTCGTGTTTCTTCGTCAGTAAGCCAGAGACTTAAAAGACTATAAATGAATAACAAATATTTTATGTTTTTTCTTCTCCATCCAAAAGTCTTAGGTTTTATTAATCACTAAGCACCAAACATAATAGACTATAGTAGGTGTAAAAAATTAATTATATTTTATTTTTCAACTCCAACATAAAATTTTAGGTTTTTCCCCACTAAAAAACAAAGATAAATGACTATAGTCCATGCCATATCTTTTATATAATATAGGTAAAAATTAAGATTAAATAATGAAGCTCAAACTTATTTATATGTACCTTTTTCACCTTGAATTATGATAAATTAGATGTAAATATGTTCAATATGTTTCTTCTCCATCACAAAATTTCATGTTTCTTCGTCAGAGAGTTAAAAGACTATAAATGAATGACAAATATTTTAGGTTTTTTCTTCACCATCCTAAAGTCTTAGGTTTTTTTGATCATTAAGAACCAAACATAATAGACTATAGTAGGTGTAAGAAATTAATTAGATTTTATTTTTCAACTCCAACATAAATGTTTAGGTTTTTCCCCACTAAAAAACAAAGATAAGAGAGTATATAGTCCATGACATATATTTTATATAATATAGGTAAAAATTAAGATTAAATAATGAAGCTCAAACTTATTTATATTTACCTTTTTCACATTGAATTATGGTAAATTAGATGTAAATATGTGCAATATGTTTATTCTCCATCACAAAATTTCATGTTTCTTCGTCAGTAAGCGAGAGACTTAAAAGACTTTAAATGAATGACAAATATTTTAGGTTTTTTCTTCACCATCCCAAAGTCTTAGGTTTTTTTCATCACTAAGCACCAAACATAATAGACTATAGTAGGTGTAAAAAATTAATTATATTTTATTTTTCAACTCCAACATAAAACTTTAGGTTTTTCCCCACTAAAAAACAAAGATAAAAGACCATAGTCCATGACATATCTTTTATATAATATAGGTAAAAATTAAGATTAAATAATGAAGCACAAACTTATTTATATTTAACTTTTTCACATTAAATTATGGTAAATTAGACGTAACTATGTTCAATATGTTTCTTCTCCATCACCAAATTTCATGTTTCTTCGTCAATAAGCTAGAGACTTAAAAGACTATAAATGAATGACAAATATTTTAGGTTTTTTCTTCACCATCCTAAAGTCTTAGGTTTTTTTCATCATTAAGCACCAAACATAATAGACTATAGTAGGTGTAAAAAATTAATTATATTTTATTTTTAAACTACAACATAGAATTTTAGGTTTTTCCCCAATAAAAACCAAAGATAAAAGAGTATAGTCCATGACATATATTTTATATAATATAGGTAAAAATTAAGATTAAATAATGAATCTCAAACTTATTTATATTTACCTTTTTCACATTTAATTATGGTTTATTAGATGTAAATCAGTTCAATATGTTTCTTCTCCATCACCAAATTTCATGTTTCTTCGTCAGTAATCCAGAGAGTTAAAAGACAATAAATGAATGACAAATATTTTAGGTTTTTTCTTCTCCATCCCAAACTCTTAGGTTTTTTTCATCACTAAGCACCAAACATAATAGACTATAGTAGGTGTAAAAACATGATTACATTTAATTTTTCAACTCCAACATAAAATTTTAGGTTTTTCCCCACTAAAAAACAAAGATAAAAGACCATAGTCCATGACATATCTTTTATATAATATAGGTAAAAATTAAGATTAAATAATGAAGCTCAAAGTTATTTATATTTAACTTTTTCACATTGAATTATGGTAAATTAGACGTAAATATGTTCAATATGTTTCTTCTCCATCACCAAATTTCATGTTTCTTCGTCAATAAGCCAGAGAGTTAAAAGACTATAAATGAATGACAAATATTTTAGATTTTTTCTTCACCATCCCAAAGGCTTAGGCTTTTTTCATCACTAAGCAACAGACATAATAGACTAGTAGGTTTAAAAAATTAATTATATTTTATTTTTCAACTCAAGCATAAAATTTTAGATTTTTACCCACTAACAAACAAAGACAAAAGATTATAGTCCATGACATATATTTTATATAATATAGGTAAAAATTAAGATGAAATAATGAAGCTCAAACTTATTTATATTTACCTTTTTTACATTGAATTATGGTAAATTAGATGTAAATATGTTCAATATGTTTCTTCTCCATCACAAAATTTCATGTTTCTTCGTCAGAGAGTTAAAAGACTATAAATGAGTGACAAATATTTTAGGTTTTTTCTTCACCATCCTAAAGTCTTAGGTGTAAAAAAGTATTTATATTTTATTTTTCAACTCTAACATAAAAGTTTAGGTTTTTCCCCACTAAAAAACAAAGATAAGAGACTATAGTCCATGACATATATTTTATATAATATAGGTAAAACTTAAGATTAAATAATGAAGCTAAAAATTATTTAGATTTACCTTTTTCACATTGAATTATGGTAAATTAGACGTAAATATGTTCAATATGTTTCTTCTCCATCACCAAGTTTAATTTTTCTTCGTCAATAAGCCAGAGAGTTAAAAGACTATAAATGAATGACAAATATTTTAGATTTTTTCTTCACCATCCCAAAGGCTTAGGCTTTTTCATCACTAAGAACCAAACATAATAGACTATAGTAGGTGTAAAAAATTAATTATATTTTATTTTTCAACTACAACATAAAATTTTAGGTTTTTCCCCACTAAAAAACAAAGATAAAAGACTATAGTCCATGACATATCTTTTGTTATAATATAGGTAAAAATTAAGATTAAATAATGAAGTTCAAAATTATTTATATTTAACTTTTTCACATTGAATTATGGTAAATTAGACGTAAATATGTTCAATATGTTTCTTCTCCATCACCAAATTTCATGTTTCTTCGTCAATAAGCCAGAGAGTTAAAAGACTATTAATGAATGACAAATATTTTAGATTTTTTCTTCACCATCCCAAAGGCTTAGGCATTTTTCATCACTAAGCACCAAACATAATAGACTATAGTAGGTGTAGAAAAATTAATTATATTTTATTTTTCAACTCCAACATAAAATTTGAGGTTTTTACCCACTAAAAAACAAAGACAAAAGACTATAGTTCATGACATATATTTTATATAATATAGGTAAAAATTAAGATTAAATAATGAAGCTCAAACTTATTTATATTTACATTTTTTACTTTGAATTATGGTAAATTAGATGTCAATATGTCCAATATGTTTCTTCTCCATCACAAAATTTCGTGTTTCTTCGTCAGTAAGCCAGAAACTTAAAAGACTATAAATGAATAACAAATATTTTATGTTTTTTCTTCTCCATCCCAAAGTCTTAGGTTTTATTAATCACTAAGCACCAAACATAATAGACTATAGTAGGTGTAAAAAATTAATTATATTTTATTTTTCAACTCCAACATAAAATTTTAGGTTTTTCCCCACTAAAAAACAAAGATAAATGACTATAGTCCATGACATATCTTTTATATAATATAGGTAAAACTTAAGATTAAATAATGAAGCTCAAACTTATTTAGATTTACCTTTTTCACATTGAATTATGGTAAATAAGACGTAAGTATTTTCAAAATGTTTCTTCTCCATCACCAAATTTCATGTTTCTTCGTCAGTAAGCCAGAGAGTTAAAAGACTATAAATAAATGACAAATATTTTAGGTTTTTTCTTCACCATCCCAAAGGCTTATGCTTTTTTCATCACTAAGAATCAAACATAATAGACTATAGTAGGTGTAAAAAATTAATTATATTTTATTTTTCAACTACAACTTAAAATTTTAGGTTTTTCCCCACTAAAAAACAAAGATAAAAGACTATAGTCCATGACATATATTTTATATAATATAGGTAAAAATTTAGATTAAATGATGAAGCTTAAACTTATTTATATTTACCTTTTTCACATTTAATTAAGGTTTATTAGATGTAAATCAATTCAATATGTTTCTTCTCCATTACCAAATTTCATGTTTCTTCGTCAGTAATCCAGAGAGTTTAAAGACAATAAATGAATGACAAATATTTTAGGTTATTTCTTCTCCATCCCAAACTTTTATGTTTTTTTCATCACTAAGCACCAAACATAATAGACTATAATAGGTGTAAAAAATGAATTATATTTTATTTTTCAACTCCAACATAAAATTTTAGGTTTTTCCCCACTAAAAAACAAAGATAAATGTCCATAGTCTATGACATATCTTTTATATAATATAGGTAAAAATTAAGATTAAATAATGAAGCTCAAAATTATTTATATTTAACTTTTTCACATTGAATTATGGTAAAATAGACGTAAATATGTTCAATATGTTTCTTCTCCATCACCAAATTTCATGTTTCTTCGTCAATAAGCCAGAGAGTTAAAACACTATTAATGAATGACAAATATTTTAGATTTTTTCTTCACCATCCCAAAGGCTTAGGCTTTTTTCATCACTAAGCACCAAACATAATAGACTATAGTAGGTGTAGAAAAATTAATTATGTTTTATTTTTCAACTCCAACATAAAATTTGAGGTTTTTACCCACTAAAAAACAAAGACAAAAGACTATAGTTCATGACATATATTTTATATAATATAGGTAAAAATTAAGATTAAATAATGAAGCTCAAACTTATTTATATTTACCTTTTTTACTTTGAATTATGGTAAATTAGATGTAAATATGTCCAATATGTTTCTTCTCCATCACAAAATTTCGTGTTTCTTCGTCAGTAAGCCAGAGACTTAAAAGACTATAAATGAATAACAAATATTTTATGTTTTTTCTTCTCCATCCCAAAGTCTTAGGTTTTATTAATCACTAAGCACCAAACATAATAGACTATAGTAGGTGTAAAAAATTAATTATATTTTATTTTTCAACTCCAACATAAAATTTTAGGTTTTTCCCCACTAAAAAACAAAGATAAATGACTATAGTCCATGCCATATCTTTTATATAATATAGGTAA
This sequence comes from Lathyrus sativus, assembly GCA_963859935.3. Taxonomy (NCBI): domain Eukaryota; kingdom Viridiplantae; phylum Streptophyta; class Magnoliopsida; order Fabales; family Fabaceae; genus Lathyrus; species Lathyrus sativus. The sequence continues at coordinate 6,614,355 of OZ012741.1, read as the reverse complement.
AAATTAAGATTAAATAATGAAGCTCAAACTTATTTATATGTACCTTTTTCACCTTGAATTATGATAAATTAGATGTAAATATGTTCAATATGTTTCTTCTCCATCACAAAATTTCATGTTTCTTCGTCAGAGAGTTAAAAGACTATAAATGAATGACAAATATTTTAGGTTTTTTCTTCACCATCCTAAAGTCTTAGGTTTTTTTGATCATTAAGAACCAAACATAATAGACTATAGTAGGTGTAAGAAATTAATTAGATTTTATTTTTCAACTCCAACATAAATGTTTAGGTTTTTCCCCACTAAAAAACAAAGATAAGAGAGTATATAGTCCATGACATATATTTTATATAATATAGGTAAAAATTAAGATTAAATAATGAAGCTTAAACTTATTTATATTTACCTTTTTCACATTGAATTATGGTAAATTAGATGTAAATATGTGCAATATGTTTCTTCTCCATCACAAAATTTCATGTTTCTTCGTCAGTAAGCGAGAGACTTAAAAGACTTTAAATGAATGACAAATATTTTAGGTTTTTTCTTCACCATCCCAAAGTCTTAGGTTTTTTTCATCACTAAGCACCAAACATAATAGACTATAGTAGGTGTAAAAAATTAATTATATTTTATTTTTCAACTCCAACATAAAACTTTAGGTTTTTCCCCACTAAAAAACAAAGAAAAAAGACCATAGTCCATGACATATCTTTTATATAATATAGGTAAAAATTAAGATTAAATAATGAAGCACAAACTTATTTATATTTAACTTTTTCACATTGAATTATGGTAAATTAGACGTAACTATGTCCAATATGTTTCTTCTCCATCACCAAATTTCATGTTTCTTCGTCAATAAGCTAGAGAGTTAAAAGACTATAAATGAATGACAAATATTTTAGGTTTTTTCTTCACCATCCTAAAGTCTTAGGTTTTTTTCATCATTAAGCACCAAACATAATAGACTATAGTAGGTGTAAAAAATTAATTATATTTTATTTTTCAACTCTAAAATAAAAGTTTAGGTTTTTCCCCAATAAAAAACAAAGATAAAAGACTATAGTCCATGACATATCTTTTATATAATATAGGTAAAAATTAAGATTAAATAATGAAGCTCAAACTTATTTAGATTTACCTTTTTCACATTGAATTATGGTAAATTAGACGTAAATATTTTCAATATGTTTCTTCTCCATCACCAAATTTCATGTTTCTTCGTCAGTAAGCCAGAGAGTTAAAAGACTATAAATAAATGACAAATATTTTAGGTTTTTTCTTCACCATCCCAAAGGCTTATGCTTTTTTCACCACTAAGAACCAAACATAATAGACTATAGTAGGTGTAAAAAATTAATTATATTTTATTTTTCAACTACAACATAAAATTTTAGGTTTTTCCCCACTAAAAAACAAAGATAAAAGACTATAGTCCATGACATATATTTTATATAATATAGGTAAAAATTTAGATTAAATAATGAAGCTTAAACTTATTTATATTTACCTTTTTCACATTTAATTAAGGTTTATTAGATGTAAATCAGTTCAATATGTTTCTTCTCCATTACCAAATTTCATGTTTCTTCGTCAGTAATCCAGAGAGTTTAAAGACAATAAATGAATGACAAATATTTTAGGTTTTTTCTTCTCCATCCCAAACTCTTATGTTTTTTTCATCACTAAGCACCAAACATAATAGACTATAATAGGTGTAAAAAATGAATTATATTTTATTTTTCAACTCCAACATAAAATTTTAGGTTTTTCCCCACTAAAAAACAAAGATAAAAGACCATAGTCTATGACATATCTTTTATATAATATAGGTAAAAATTAAGATTAAATAATGAAGCTCAAAATTATTTATATTTAACTTTTTCACATTGAATTATGGTAAATTAGACGTAAATATGTTCAATATGTTTCTTCTCCATCACCAAATTTCATGTTTCTTCGTCAATAAGCCAGAGAGTTAAAACACTATTAATGAATGAAAAATATTTTAGATTTTTTCTTCACCATCCCAAAGGCTTAGGCTTTTTTCATCACTAAGCACCAAACATAATAGAATATAGTAGGTGTAGAAAAATTAATTATATTTTATTTTTCAACTCCAACATAAAATTTGAGGTTTTTACCCACTAAAAAACAAAGACAAAAGACTATAGTTCATGACATATATTTTATATAATATAGGTAAAAATTAAGATTAAATAATGAAGCTCAAACTTATTTATATTTACCTTTTTTACTTTGAATTATGGTAAATTAGATGTAAATAAGTCCAATATGTTTCTTCTCCATCACAAAATTTCGTGTTTCTTCGTCAGTAAGCCAGAGACTTAAAAGACTATAAATGAATAACAAATATTTTATGTTTTTTCTTCTCCATCCTAAAGTCTTAGGTTTTATTAATCACTAAGCACCAAACATAATAGACTATAGTAGGTGTAAAAAATTAATTATATTTTATTTTTCAACTCCAACATAAAATTTTCGGTTTTTCCACACTAAAAAACAAAGATAAATGACAATAGTCCATGCCATATCTTTTATATAATATAGGTAAAAATTAAGATTAAAGAATGAAGCTCAAACATATTTATATTTACCTTTTTCACCTTGAATTATGGTAAATTAGATGTAAATATGTTCAATATGTTTCTTCTCCATCACAAAATTTCATTTTTCTTCGTCAGACTGTTAAAAGACTATAAATGAGTGACAAATATTTTAGGTTTTTTCTTCACCATCCTAAAGTCTTAGGTTTTTTTCATCATTAAGCACCAAACATAATAGACTATAGTAGGTGTAAAAAAGTATTTATATTTTATTTTTCAACTCTAACATAAAAGTTTAGGTTTTTCCCCACTAAAAAACAAAGATAAGAGACTATAGTCCATGACATATATTTTATATAATATAGGTAAAACTTAAGATTAAATAATGAAGCTCAAACTTATTTAGATTTACCTTTTTCACATTGCATTATGGTAAATTAGACGTAAATATGTTCAATATGTTTCTTCTCAATCACCAAATTTCATTTTTCTTCGTCAATAAGCCAGAGAGTTAAAAGACTATAAATGAATGACAAATATTTTAGATTTTTTCTTCACCATCCAAAAGGCTTAGGCTTTTTCATCACTAAGAACCAAACATAATAGACTATAGTAGGTGTAAAAAATTAATTATATTTTATTTTTCAACTACAACATAAAATTTTAGGTTTTTCCCCACTAAAAAACAAAGATAAAAGACTATAGTCCATGACATATATTTTATATAATATAGGTAAAAATTAAGATTAAATAATGAAGCTCAAACTTATTTATATTTACCTTTTTCACATTTAATTATGGTTTATTAGATGTAAATCAGTTCAATATGTTTCTTCTCCATCACCAAATTTCATGTTTCTTTGTCAGTAATCCAGAGAGTTAAAAGACAATAAATGAATGACAAATATTTTAGGTTTTTTATTCACCATCCTAAAGTCTTAGGTTTTTTTCATCATTAAGCACCAAACATAATAGACTATAGTAGGTGTAAAAAATTAATTATATTTTATTTTTCAACTCCAACATAAAAGTTTAGGTTTTTCCCCACTAAATAACAAAGATAAAAGACCATAGTCCATGACATATCTTTTATATAATATAGATAAAAATTAAGATTAAATAATGAAGCACAAACTTATTTATATTTAACTTTTTCACATTGAATTATGGTAAATTAGACGTAAATATGTTCAATATGTTTCTTCTCCATCACCAAATTTCATTTTTCTTCGTCAATAAGCCAGAGAGTTAAAAGACTATAAATGAGTGACAAATATTTTAGATTTTTTCTTCACCATCCCAAAGGCTTAGGCTTTTTCATCACTAAGCAACAAACATAATAGACTATAGTAGGTGTAAAAAATTTATTATATTTTATTTTTCAACTCCAACATAAAATTTTAGGTTTTTACCCACTAAAAAACAAAGACAAAAGAATATAATCCATGACATATATTTTATATAATATAGATAAAAATTAAGATTAAATAATGAAGCTCAAACTTATTTATATTTACCAAATTTCATGTTTCTTCGTCAATAAGCCAGAGAGTTAAAAGACTATAAATGAATGACAAATATTTTAGGTTTTTTCTTCACCATCCCGAAGGCTTATGCTTTTTTCATCACTAAGCACCAAACATAGTAGACAATAGTAGGTGTAAAAAATTAATTATATTTTATTTTAAACTACAACATAAAATTTTAGGTTTTTCCCCACTAAAAAACAAAGATAAAAGAGTATAGTCCATGACATATATTTTATATAATATAGGTAAAAATTAAGATTAAATAATGCAGCTCAAACTTATTTACATTTAATTATGGTTTATTAGATGTAAATCAGTTCAATATGTTTCTTCTCCATCACCAAATTTCATGTTTCTTCGTCAGTGATCCAGAGAGTTAAAAGACAATAAATGAATGACAAATATTTTAGGTTTTCTCTTCTCCATCCCAAACTCTTAGGTTTTTTTCATCACTAAGCACCAAACATAATAGACTATAGTAGGTGTAAAAAAATAATTACATTTAATTTTTCAACTCCAACATAAAATTTTAGGTTTTTCCCCACTAAAAAACAAAGATAAAAGACCATAGTCCATGACATATCTTTTATATAATATAGGTAAAAATTAAGATTAAATAATGAAGTTCAAACTTATTTATATTTAACTTTTTCACATTGAATTATGGTAAATTAGACGTAAATATGTTCAATATGTTTCTTCTCCATCACCAAATTTCATGTTTCTTCGTCAATAAGCCAGAGAGTTAGAAGACTATAAATGAATGAAAAATATTTTAGATTTTTTCTTCACCATCCCAAAGGCTTAGGCTTTTTTCATCACTAAGCAACAGACATAATAGACTATAGTAGGTTTAAAAAATTAATTATATTTTATTTTTCAACTCCAACATAAAATTTTAGGTTTTTACCCACTAACAAACAAAGACAAAAGATTATAGTCCATGACATATATTTTATATAATATAGGTAAAAATTAAGATTAAATAATGAAGCTCAAACTTATTTATATTTACCTTTTTTACATTGAATTATGGTAAATTAGATGTAAATATGTTCAATATGTTTCTTCTCCATCACAAAATTTCGTGTTTCTTCGTCAGTAAGCCAGAGAGTTAAAAGACTATAAATGAATAACAAATATTTTATGTTTTTTCTTCTCCATCCCAAAGTCTTAGGTTTTATTAATCACTAAGCACAAAATATAATAGACTATAGTAGGTGTAAAAAATTAATTATATTTTATTTTCAACTCCAACATAAAATTTTAGGTTTTTCCCCACTAAAAAACAAAGATAAATGACTATAGTCCATGACATATCTTTTATATAATATAGGTAAAAATTAAGATTAAATAATGAAGCTCAAACTTATTTATATTTACCTTTTTCACCTTGAATTATGGTAAATTAGATGTAAATATGTTCAATATGTTTCTTCTGCATCACAAAATTTCATGTTTCTTCGTCAGAGAGTTAAAAGACTATAAATGAATGACAAATATTTTAGGTTTTTTTTTCCACCATCCTAAAGACTTAGGTTTTTTTCATCATTAAGCACCAAACATAATAGACTATAGTAGGTGTAAAAAATTAATTATATTTTATTTTTCAACTCTAACATAAAAGTTTAGGTTTTTCCCCACTAAAAAACAAAGATAAGAGACTATAGTCCATGACATATATTTTATATAATATATGTAAAAATTAATATTAAATTATGAAGCTCAAACTTATTTAGATTTACCTTTATCACATTGAATTATGGTAAATTAGACATAAATATGTTCAATATGTTTCTTCTCCATCACCAAATTTCATGTTTCTTCGTCAGTAAGTCATAGAGTTAAAAGACTATAAATGAATGACAAATATTTTAGACTTTTTCTTCACCATCCCAAAGGCTTAGGCTTTTTCATCACTAAGAACCAAACATAATAGACTATAGTAGGTGTAAAAAATTAATTATATTTTATTTTTAAACTACAACATAAAATTTTAGGTTTTTCCCCACTAAAAAACAAAGATAAAAGAGTATAGTCCATGACATATATTTTATATAATATAGGTAAAAATTAAGATTAAATAATGAAGCTCAAACTTATTTATATTTACCTTTTTCACATTTAATTATGGTTTATTAGATGTAAATCAGTTCAATATGTTTCTTCTCCATCACCAAATTTCATGTTTCTTCGTCAGTAATCCAGAGAGTTAAAAGACAATAAATGAATGACGAATATTTTAGGTTTTTTATTCACCATCCTAAAGTCTTAGGTTTTTTTCATCATTAAGCACCAAACATAATAGACTATAGTAGGTGTAAAAAATTAATTATATTTTATTTTTCAACTCCAACATAAAAGTTTAGGTTTTTCCCCACTAAAAAACAAATATAAAAGACCATAGTCCATGACATATCTTTTATATAATATAGGTAAAAATTAAGATTAAATAATGAAGCACAAACTTATTTATATTTAACTTTTTCACATTGAATTATGGTAAATTAGACGTAAATATGTTCAATATGTTTCTTCTCCATCACCAAATTTCATGTTTCTTCATCAATAAGCCAGAGAGTTAAAAGACTATAAATGAGTGACAAATATTTTAGATTTTTTATTCACCATCCCAAAGGCTTAGGCTTTTTCATCACTAAGACACAAAACATAATAGACCATAGTAGGTGTAAAAAATTTATTATATTTTATTTTTCAACTCCAACATAAAATTTTAGGTTTTTACCTACTAAAAAACAAAGACAAAAGAATATAGTCCATGACATATATTATAAAATTAATTATATTTTATTTTTAAACTACAACATAAAATTTTAGGTTTTTCCCCACTAAAAAACAAAGATAAAAGAGTATAGTCCATGACATATATTTTATATAATATAGGTAAAAATTAAGATTAAATAATGAAGCTCAAACTTATTTATATTTACCTTTTTCACATTTAATTATGGTTTATTAGATGTAAATCAGTTCAATATGTTTCTTCTCCATCACCAAATTTCATGTTTCTTCGTCAGTAATCCAGAGAGTTAAAAGACAATAAATGAATGACAAATATTTTAGGTTTTTTCTTCTCCATCCCAAACTCTTAGGTTTTTTTCATCACTAAGCACCAAACATAATAGACTATAGTAGGTGTAAAAAATTAATTTTATTTTATTTTTCAACTCCAACATAAAAGTTTAGGTTTTTCCCCACTAAAAAACAAAGATAAAAGACCATAGTCCATGACATATCTTTTATATAATATAGGTAAAAATTAAGATTAAATAATGAAGCACAAACTTATTTATATTTAACTTTTTCACATTGAATTATGGTAAATTAGACGTAAATATGTTCAATATGTTTCTTCTCCATCACCAACTTTCATGTTTCTTCGTCAATAAGCCAGAGAGTTAAAAGACTAATAATGAGTGACAAATATTTTAGATTTTTTCTTCACCATCCCAAAGGCTTAGGCTTTTTCATCACTAAGCAACAAACATAATAGACCATAGTAGGTGTAAAAAATTTATTATATTTTATTTTTCAACTCCAACATAAAATTTTAGGTTTTTACCCACTAAAAAACAAAGACAAAAGAATATAGTCCATGACATATATTTTATATAATATAGATAAAAATTAAGATTAAATAATGAAGCTCAAACTTATTTATATTTACCAAATTTCATGTTTCTTCGTCAGTAAGTCAGAGAGTTAAAAGAATATAAATTAATGACAAATATTTTAGGTTTTTTCTTCACCATCCCGAAGGCTTATGCTTTTTTCATCACTAAGCACCAAACATAATAGACAATAGTAGGTGTAAAAAATTAATTATATTTTATTTTTAAACTACAACATAAAATTTTACGTTTTTCCCCACTAAAAAACAAAGATAAAAGAGTATAGTCCATGACATATATTTTATATAATATAGGTAAAAATTAAGATTAAATAATGAAGCTCAAACGTATTTATATTTACCTTTTTCACATTTAATTATGGTTTATTAGATGTAAATCAGTTCAATATGTTTCTTCTCCATCACCAAATTTCATGTTTCTTCGTCAGTAATCCAGAGAGTTAAAAGACAATAAATGAATGACAAATATTTTAGGTTTTTTCTTCTCCATCCCAAACTCTTAGGTTTTTTTCATCACTAAGCACCAAACATAATAGACTATAGTAGGTGTAAAAAAATAATTACATTTAATTTTTCAACTCCAACATAAAATTTTAGGTTTTTCCCCAATATAAAACAAAGATAAAAGACCATAGTCCCTGACATATCTTTTATATAATATAGGTAAAAATTAAGATTAAATAATGAAGCTCAAACTTATTTATATTTAACTTTTTCACATTGAATTATGGTAAATTAGACGTAAATATGTTCAATATGTTTCTTCTCCATCACCAAATTTCATGTTTCTTCGTCAATAAGCCAGGGAGTTAAAAGACTATAAATGAATGACAAATATTTTATATTTTTTCTTCACCATCCCAAAGGCTTAGGCTTTTTTCATCACTAAGCAACAGACATAATAAACTATAGTAGGTTTAAAAAATTAATTATATTTTATTTTTCAATTCCAACATAAAATTTTAGGTTTTTACCCACTAACAAACAAAGACAAAAGATTATAGTCCATGACATATATTTTATATAATATAGGTAAAAATTAAGATTAAATAATGAAGCTCAAACTTATTTATATTTACCTTTTTCACATTTAATTATGGTAAATTAGTTGTAAATATCTTCAATATGTTTCTTCTCCATCACAAAATTTCGTGTTTCTTCGTCAGTAATCCAGAGAGTTAAAAGACTATAAATGAATAACAAATATTTTATGTTTTTTCTTCTCCATCCCAAAGTCTTAGGTTTTATTAATCACTAAGCACCTAACATAATAGACTATAGTAGGTGTAAAAAATTAATTATATTTTATTTTTCAACTCCAACATAAAATTTTAGGTTTTTCCCCACTAAAAAACAAAGATACATGACCATAGTCCATGACATGTCTTTTATATAATATAGGTAAAAATTAAGATTAATCAATGAAGCTCAAACTTATTTAGATTTAACTTTTTCACATTTAATTATGGTAAATTAGACGTAAATATGTTCAATATGTTTCTTCTCGATCACCAAATTTCATGTTTTTTCGTCAATAAGCCAGAGAGTTAAAAGACTATAAATGAATGACAAATATTTTAGGTTTTTTCTTCACCATCCCAAAGGCTTAGGCTTTTTTCCTCACTAAGCACCAAACATAATAGACTATAGTAGGTGTAAAAAGTTAATTATATTTTATTTTTCACCTACAATATAAAATTTTAGGTTTTTCCCCAATAAAAAACAAAGATAAAAGACTATAGTCCATGACATATATTTTATATAATATAGGTAAAAATTAAGATCAAATAATTAAGTTCAAACTTATTTATAATTTCCTTTTTCACATTTAATTATGGTTTATTAGATGTAAATCAGTTCAATATGTTTCTTCTCCATCCCCAAATTTCATGTTTCTTCGTCAGTAATCCAGAGAGTTAAAAGACAATAAATGAATGACAAATATTTTAGGTTTTTTCTTCTCCATCCCAAAGTCTTAGGTTTTTTTCATCACTAAGCACCAAACATAATAGACTATAGTAGGTGTAAAAAATTAATTATATTTTATTTTTCAACCCCAACATAAAATTTTAGGTTTTTCCCTAGTAAAAAAACAAATATAAAAGACCATAGTCCATGACATATATTTTATATAATATAGGTAAGAATTAAGATTAAATAATGAAGCTAAAACTTATTTATATTTAAATTTTTCACATTGAATTATGGTAAATTAGACGGAAATATGTCCAATATGTTTCTTCTCCATCACCAAATTTCATGTTTCTTGTTCAATAAGCCAGAGAGTTAAAAGACTATAAATGAATGACAAATATTTTAGATTTTTTCTGGACCATCTCAAAGGCTTAGGCTTTTTTCATCACTAAGCAACAAACATAATAGACTATAGTAGGTGTAAAAAATTAATTATATTTTATTTTTCAACTCCAACATAAAATTTTAGGATTTTACACACTAAAAAACAAAGACAAAAACTCTATAGTCCATGACATATATTTTATATAATATAGGTAAAAATTAAGATTAAATAATGAAGCTCAAACTTATTTATATTTACCTTTTTTACGTTGAATTATGGTAAATTAGATGTAAATATGTTCAATATGTTTCTTCTCCATCACAAAATTTCGTGTTTCTTCGTCAGTAAGCCAGAGAGTTAAAAGACTATAAATGAATAACAAATATTTTATGTTTTTTCTTCTCCATCCCAAAGTCTTAGGTTTTATTAATCACTAAGCACCAAACATAATAGACTATAGTAGGTGTAAAAAATTAATTATATTTTGTTTTTCAACTCCATTATAAAATTTTAGGTCTTCCCCACTAAAAAACATAGATAAAAGACTATAGTCCATGACATATCTTTTATATAATATAGGTAAAATTTAAGATTAAATAATTAAGCTCAAACTTATTTATATTAACCTTTTTCACATTGAATTATGGTAAATTAGATGTAAATATGTTCAATATGTTTCTTCTCCATCACAAAATTTCATGTTTCTTCGTCAGAGAGTTAAAAGACTATAAATGAATGACAAATATTTTAGGTTTTTTCTTCACCATCCTAAAGTCTTAGGTTTTTTTCATCATTAAGCACCAAACATAATAGACTATAGTAGGTGTAAAAAATTAATTATATTTTATTTTTCAACTCTAACATAAAAGTTTAGGTTTTTCCCCACTAAAAAACAAAGATAAGAGACTATAGTCCATGACATATTTTTTATATAATATAGGTAAAAATTAAGATTAAATAATGAAGCTCAAGCTTATTTAGATTTACCTTTTTCACATTGAAATATGGTAAATTAGACGTAAATATGTTCAATATGTTTCTTCTCCATCACAAAACTTCATGTTTCTTCGTCAGTAAGCCAGAGACATAAAAGACTTTAAATGAATGACAAATATTTTAGGTTTTTCCTTCACCATCCCAAAGTCTTAAGTTTTTTTCATCACTAAGCACCAAACATAATAGACTATAGTAGGTGTAAAAAATTAATTATATTTTATTTTTCAACTACAACATAAAATTTTAGGTTTTTCCCCACTAAAAAACAAAGATAAAAGACTATAGTCCATGACATATATTTTATATAATATAGGTAAAAATTAAGATTAAATAATGAAGCTCAAACTTATTTATATTTACCTTTTTCACATTTAATTATGGTTTATTAGATCTAAATCAGTTCAATATGTTTCTTCTCCATCACCAAATTTCATGTTTCTTCGTCAGTAATCCAAAGAGTTAGAAGACAATAAATGAATGACAAATATTTTAGGTTTTTTCTTCTCCATCCCAAAGTCTTAGGTTTTTTTCATCACTAAGCACCAAACATAATAGACTATAGTAGGTGTAAAAAATTAATTATATTTTATTTTTCAACTCCAACATAAAATTTTAGGTTTTTCCCCACTAAAAAACAAAGATAAAAGACCATTGTCCATGACATATCTTTTATATAATATAGGTAATAATTAAGATTAAATAAAGAAGCTCAAACTTATTTATATTTAACTTTTTCACATTGAATTATGGTAAATTAGACGTAAATATGTTCAATATGTTTCTTCTCCATCACCAAATTTCATGTTTCTTCGTCAATAAGCCAGAGAGTTAAAAGACTATAAATGAATGACAAATATTTTAGATTTTTTCTTCACCATCTCAAAGGCTTAGGCTTTTTTCATCACTAAGCAACAAACATAATAGACTATAGTAGGTGTAAAAAAATAATTATATTTTATTTTTCAACTCCGACATAAAATTTTAGGTTTTTACCCACTAAAAAACAAAGACAAAAGACTATAGTCCATGACATATATTTTATATAATATAGGTAAAAATTAAGATTAAATAATGAAGCTCAAACTTATTTATATTTTCCTTTTTCACATTTAATTATGGTTTATTAGATGTAAATCAGTTCAATATGTTTCTTCTCCATCACCAAATTTCATGTTTCTTCGTCAGTAATCCAGAAAGTTAAAAGACAATAAATGAATGACAAATATTTTAGGTTTTTTCTTCTCCATCCCAAAGTCTTAGGCTTTTTTCATCACTAAGCACCAAACATAATAGACTATAGTAGGTGTAAAAAATTAATTATATTTTATTTTTCAACTCCACCATAAAATTTTAGGTTTTTCCCTAGTAAAAAACAAAGATAAAAGACCATAGTCCATGACATATCTTTTATATAATATAGGTAAGAATTAAGATTAAATAATGAAGCTCAAACTTATTTATATTTAACTTTTTCACATTGAATTATGGTAAATTAGACGTAAATATGTCCAATATGTTTCTTCTCCATCACCAAATTTCATGTTTCTTCGTCAGTAATCCAGAGAGTTAAAAGATAATAAATGAATGACAAATATTTTAGGTTTTTTCTTCTCCATCCCAAAGTCTTAGGCTTTTTTCATCACTAAGAACCAAACATAATAGACTATAGTAGGTGTAAAAAATTAATTATATTTTATTTTTAAACTATAACATAAAATTTTAGGTTTTTCCCCACTAAAAAACAAAGATAAAAGACTATAGTCCATGACATATATTTTATATAATATAGGTAAAAATTAAGATTAAATAATGAAGCTCAAACTTATTTATATTTACATTTTTCACATTTAATTATGGTTTATTAGATGTAAACCAGTTCAATATGTTTCTTCTCCATCACCAAATTTCATGTTTCTTCGTCAGTAATCCAGAGAGTTGAAAGACAATAAATGAACGACAAATATTTTAGGTTTTTTCTTCACCATCCTAAAGTCTTAGGTTTTTTTCATCATTAAGCACTAAACATAATAGACTATAGTAGGTGTAAAATATTAATTATATTTTATTTTTCAACTCCAACATAAAAGTTTAGGTTTTTCCCCACTAAAACACAAAGATAAAAGACCATAGTCCATGACATATCTTTTATATAATATAGGTAAAAATTAAGATTAAATAATGAAGCACAAACTTATTTATATTTAACTTTTTCACATTGAATTATGGTAAATTAGACGTAAATATGTTCAATATGTTTCTTCTCCATCACCAAATTTCATGTTTCTCCGTCAATAAGCCAGAGAGTTAAGAGACTATAAATGAATGACAAATAATTTAGATTTTTTCTTCACCATCCCAAAGGCTTAGGCTTTTTCATCACTAAGCAACAAACATAATAGACTATAGTAGGTGTAAAAAATTAATTATATTTTATTTTTCAACTCCAACATAAAATTTTAGGTTTTTACCCACTTAAAAACAAAGACAAAAGACTATAGTCCATGACATATATTTTATATAATATAGATAAAAATTAAGATTAAATAATGAAGCTCAAACTTATTTATATTTACCAAATTTCATGTTTCTTCGTCAGTAAGCCAGAGAGTTAAAAGACTATAAATGAATCACAACTATTTTATGCTTTTTCTTCACCATCCCAAAGGCTTATGCTTTTTTCATCACTAAGCACAAAACATAATAGACAATAGTAGGTGTAATAAATTCATTATATTTTATTTTTAAACTACAACATAAAATTTTAGGTTTTTCCCCACTAAAAAACAAAGATAAAAGAGTATAGTCCATGACATATATTTTATATAATATAGGTAAAAATTAAGATTAAATAATGAAGCTCAAACTTATTTATATTTACCTTTTTCACATTTAATTATGGTTTATTAGATGTAAATCAGTTCAATATGTTTCTTCTCCATCACCAAATTTCATGTTTCTTTGTTAGTAATCCAGAGAGTTAAAAGACAATAAATGAATGACAAATATTTTAGGTTTTTTCTTCTCCATCCCAAACTCTTAGGTTTTTTTCATCACTAAGCACCAAACATAATAGACTATAGTAGGTGTAAAAAAATAATTATATTTTATTTTTCAACTCCAACATAAAATTTTAGGTTTTTCCCCACTAAAAAACAAAGATAAAAGACCATAGTCCATGACATATCTTTTATATAATATAGGTAAAAATTAAGATTAAATAATGAAGCTCAAACTTATTTATATTTAACTTTTTCACATTGAATTATGGTAAATTAGACCTAAGTATGTTCAATATGTTTCTTCTCCATCACCAAATTTCATGTTTCTTCGTCAGTAATCCAGAGAGTTGAAAGACAATAAATGAACGACAAATATTTTAGGTTTTTTCTTCACCATCCTAAAGTCTTAGGTTTTTTTCATCATTAAGCACTAAACATAATAGACTATAGTAGGTGTAAAATATTAATTATATTTTATTTTTCAACTCCAACATAAAAGTTTAGGTTTTTCCCCCCTAAAACACAAAGATAAAAGACCATAGTCCATGACATATCTTTTATATAATATAGGTAAAAATTAAGATTAAATAATGAAGCACAAACTTATTTATATTTAACTTTTTCACATTGAATTATGGTAAATTAGACGTAAATATGTTCAATATGTTTCTTCTCCATCACCAAATTTCATGTTTCTCCGTCAATAAGCCAGAGAGTTAAGAGACTATAAATGAATGACAAATAATTTAGATTTTTTCTTCACCATCCCAAAGGCTTAGGCTTTTTCATCACTAAGCAACAAACATAATAGACTATAGTAGGTGTAAAAAATTAATTATATTTTATTTTTCAACTCCAACATAAAATTTTAGGTTTTTACCCACTAAAAAACAAAGACAAAAGACTATAGTCCATGACATATATTTTATATAATATAGATAAAAATTAAGATTAAATAATGAAGCTCAAACTTATTTATATTTACCAAATTTCATGTTTCTTCGTCAGTAAGCCAGAGAGTTAAAAGACTATAAATGAATCACAACTATTTTATGCTTTTTCTTCACCATCCCAAAGGCTTATGCTTTTTTCATCACTAAGCACCAAACATAATAGACAATAGTAGGTGTAATAAATTCATTATATTTTATTTTTAAACTACAACATAAAATTTTAGGTTTTTCCCCACTAAAAAACAAAGATAAAAGAGTATAGTCCATGACATATATTTTATATAATATAGGTAAAAATTAAGATTAAATAATGAAGCTCAAACTTATTTATATTTACCTTTTTCACATTTAATTATGGTTTATTAGATGTAAATCAGTTCAATATGTTTCTTCTCCATCACCAAATTTCATGTTTCTTTGTTAGTAATCCAGAGAGTTAAAAGATAATAAATGAATGACAAATATTTTAGGTTTTTTCTTCTCCATCCCAAACTCTTAGGTTTTTTTCATCACTAAGCACCAAACATAATAGACTATAGTAGGTGTAAAAAAATAATTATATTTTATTTTTCAACTCCAACATAAAATTTTAGGTTTTTCCCCACTAAAAAACAAAGATAAAAGACCATAGTCCATGACATATCTTTTATATAATATAGGTAAAAATTAAGATTAAATAATGAAGCTCAAACTTATTTATATTTAACTTTTTCACATTGAATTATGGTAAATTAGACCTAAGTATGTTCAATATGTTTCTTCTCCATCACCAAATTTCATGTTTCTTCGTCAGTAATCCAGAGAGTTGAAAGACAATAAATGAACGACAAATATTTTAGGTTTTTTCTTCACCATCCTAAAGTCTTAGGTTTTTTTCATCATTAAGCACTAAACATAATAGACTATAGTAGGTGTAAAATATTAATTATATTTTATTTTTCAACTCCAACATAAAAGTTTAGGTTTTTCCCCCCTAAAACACAAAGATAAAAGACCATAGTCCATGACATATCTTTTATATAATATAGGTAAAAATTAAGATTAAATAATGAAGCACAAACTTATTTATATTTAACTTTTTCACATTGAATTATGGTAAATTAGACGTAAATATGTTCAATATGTTTCTTCTCCATCACCAAATTTCATGTTTCTCCGTCAATAAGCCAGAGAGTTAAGAGACTATAAATGAATGATAAATAATTTAGATTTTTTCTTCACCATCCCAAAGGCTTAGGCTTTTTCATCACTAAGCAACAAACATAATAGACTATAGTAGGTGTAAAAAATTAATTATATTTTATTTTTCAACTCCAACATAAAATTTTAGGTTTTTACCCACTAAAAAACAAAGACAAAAGACTATAGTCCATGACATATATTTTATATAATATAGATAAAAATTAAGATTAAATAATGAAGCTCAAACTTATTTATATTTACCAAATTTCATGTTTCTTCGTCAGTAAGCCAGAGAGTTAAAAGACTATAAATGAATCACAACTATTTTATGCTTTTTCTTCACCATCCCAAAGGCTTATGCTTTTTTCATCACTAAGCACCAAACATAATAGACAATAGTAGGTGTAATAAATTCATTATATTTTATTTTTAAACTACAACATAAAATTTTAGGTTTTTCCCCACTAAAAAACAAAGATAAAAGAGTATAGTCCATGACATATATTTTATATAATATAGGTAAAAATTAAGATGAAATAATGAAGCTCAAACTTATTTATATTTACCTTTTTCACATTTAATTATGGTTTATTAGATGCAAATCAGTTCAATATGTTTCTTCTCCATCACCAAATTTCATGTTTCTTCGTTAGAAATCCAGAGAGTTAAAAGACAATAAATGAATGACAAATATTTTAGGTTTTTTCTTCTCCATCCCAAACTCTTAGGTTTTTTTCATCACTAAGCACCAAACATAATAGACTATAGTAGGTGTAAAAAAATAATTATATTTTATTTTTCAAATCCAACATAAAATTTTAGGTTTTTCCCCACTAAAAAACAAAGATAAAAGACCATAGTCCATGACATATCTTTTATATAATATAGGTAAAAATTAAGATTAAATAATGAAGCTCAAACTTATTTATATTTAACTTTTTCACATTGAATTATGGTAAATTAGACGTAAGTATGTTCAATATGTTTCTTCTCCATCACCAAATTTCATGTTTCTTCGTCAATAAGCCAGAGAGTTAAAAGACTATAAATGAATGACAAATATTTTAGGTTTTTTCTTCACCATCCCAAAGGCTTAGGATTTTTTCATCACTAAGCACCAAACATAATAGACTATAGTAGGTGTAAAAAATTAATTATATTTTATTTTTCAACTACAACATAAAATTTTAGGTTTTTCCCCACTAAAAAACAAAGATAAAAGACTATAGTCCATGACATATATTTTATATAATATAGGTAAAAATTAAGATTAAATAATGAAGCTCAAACTTATTTATATTTACCTTTTTCACATTTAATTATGGTTTATTAGATCTAAATCAGTTCAATATGTTTCTTCTCCATCACCAAATTTCATGTTCCTTCGTCAGTAATCCAAAGAGTTAAAAGACAATAAATGAATGACAAATATTTTAGGTTTTTTCTTCTCCATCCCAAACTCTTAGGTTTTTTTCATCACTAAGCACCAAACATAATAGACTATAGTAGGTGTAAAAAATTAATTATATTTTATTTTTCAACTCCAACATAAAATTTTAGGTTTTTCCCCACTAAAAAACAAAGATAAAAGACCATAGTCCATGACATATCTTTTATATAATATAGGTAATAATTAAGATTAAATAAAGAAGCTCAAACTTATTTATATTTAACTTTTTCACATTGAATTATGGTAAATTAGACGTAAATATGATCAATATGTTTCTTCTCCATCACCAAATTTCATGTTTCTTCGTCAATAAGCCAGAGAGTTAAAAGACTATAAATGAATGACAAATATTTTAGATTTTTTCTTCACCATCTCAAAGGCTTAGGCTTTTTTCATCACTAAGCAACAAACATAATAGACTATAGTAGGTGTAAAAAATTAATTATATTTTATTTTTCAACTCCGACATAAAATTTTAGGTTTTTACCCACTAAAAAACAAAGACAAAAGACTATAGTCCATGACATATATTTTATATAATATAGGTAAAAATTAAGATTAAATAATGATGCTCAAGCTTATTTATATTTTCCTTTTTCACATTTAATTATGGTTTATTAGATGTAAATCAGTTCAATATGTTTCTTCTCCATCACCAAATTTCATGTTTCTTCGTCAGTAATCCAGAAAGTTAAAAGACAATAAATGAATGACAAATATTTTAGGTTTTTTCTTCTCCATCCCAAAGTCTTAGGCTTTTTTCATCACTAAGCACCAAACATAATAGACTATAGTAGGTGTAAAAAATTAATTATATTTTATTTTTCAACTCCAACATAAAATTTTAGGTTTTTCCCTAGTAAAAAACAAAGATAAAAGACCATAGTCCATGACATATCTTTTATATAATATAGGTAAGAATTAAGATTAAATAATGAAGCTCAAACTTATTTATATTTAACTTTTTCACATTGAATTATGGTAAATTAGACGTAAATATGTCCAATATGTTTCTTCTCCATCACCAAATTTCATGTTTCTTCGTCAGTAATCCAGAGAGTTAAAAGATAATAAATGAATGACAAATATTTTAGGTGTTTTCTTCACCATCCCAAAGGCTTAGGCTTTTTTAATCACTAAGAACCAAACATAATAGACTATAGTAGGTGTAAAAAATTAATTATATTTTATTTTTAAACTATAACATAAAATTTTAGGTTTTCCCCCACTAAAAAACAAAGATAAAAGACTATAGTCCATGACATATATTTTATATAATATAGGTAAAAATTAAGATTAAATAATGAAGCTCAAACTTATTTATATTTACATTTTTCACATTTAATTATGGTTTATTAGATGTAAACCAGTTCAATATGTTTCTTCTCCATCACCAAATTTCATGTTTCTTCGTCAGTAATCCAGAGAGTTGAAAGACAATAAATGAACGACAAATATTTTAGGTTTTTTCTTCACCATCCTAAAGTCTTAGGTTTTTTTCATTATTAAGCACTAAACATAATAGACTATAGTAGGTGTAAAATATTAATTATATTTTATTTTTCAACTCCAACATAAAAGTTTAGGTTTTTCCCCACTAAAACACAAAGATAAAAGATCATAGTCCATGACATATCTTTTATATAATATAGGTAAAAATTAAGATTAAATAATGAAGCACAAACTTATTTATATTTAACTTTTTCACATTGAATTATGGTAAATTAGACGTAAATATGTTCAATATGTTTCTTCTCCATCACCAAATTTCATGTTTCTCCGTCAATAAGCCAGAGAGTTAAGAGACTATAAATGAATGACAAATAATTTAGATTTTTTCTTCACCATCCCAAAGGCTTAGGCTTTTTCATCACTAAGCAACAAACATAATAGACTATAGTAGGTGTAAAAAGTTAATTATATATTATTTTTCAACTCCAACATAAAATTTTAGGTTTTTACCCACTAAAAAACAAAGACAAAAGACTATAGTCCATGACATATATTTTATATAATATAGATAAAAATTAAGATTAAATAATGAAGCTCAAACTTATTTATATTTACCAAATTTCATGTTTCTTCGTCAGTAAGCCAGAGAGTTAAAAGACTATAAATGAATCACAACTATTTTATGCTTTTTCTTCACCATCCCAAAGGTTTATGCTTTTTTCATCACTAAGCACCAAACATAATAGACAATAGTAGGTGTAATAAATTCATTATATTTTATTTTTAAACTACAACATAAAATTTTAGGTTTTTCCCCACTAAAAAACAAAGATAAAAGAGTATAGTCCATGACATATATTTTATATAATATAGGTAAAAATTAAGATTAAATAATGAAGCACAAACTTATTTATATTTAACTTTTTCACATTGAATTATGGTAAATTAGACGTAAATATGTTCAATATGTTTCTTCTCCATCACCAAATTTCATGTTTCTCCGTCAATAAGCCAGAGAGTTAAGAGACTATAAATGAATGACAAATAATTTAGATTTTTTCTTCACCATCCCAAAGGCTTAGGCTTTTTCATCACTAAGCAACAAACATAATAGACTATAGTAGGTGTAAAAAATTAATTATATTTTATTTTTCAACTCCAACATAAAATTTTAGGTTTTTACCCACTTAAAAACAAAGACAAAAGACTATAGTCCATGACATATATTTTATATAATATAGATAAAAATTAAGATTAAATAATGAAGCTCAAACTTATTTATATTTACCAAATTTCATGTTTCTTCGTCAGTAAGCCAGAGAGTTAAAAGACTATAAATGAATCATAACTATTTTATGCTTTTTCTTCACCATCCCAAAGGCTTATGCTTTTTTCATCACTAAGCACCAAACATAATAGACAATAGTAGGTGTAATAAATTCATTATATTTTATTTTTAAACTACAACATAAAATTTTAGGTTTTTCCCCACTAAAAAACAAAGATAAAAGAGTATAGTCCATGACATATATTTTATATAATATAGGTAAAAATTAAGATTAAATAATGAAGCTCAAACTTATTTATATTTACCTTTTTCACATTTAATTATGGTTTATTAGATGTAAATCAGTTCAATATGTTTCTTCTCCATCACCAAATTTCATGTTTCTTCGTTAGTAATCCAGAGAGTTAAAAGACAATAAATGAATGACAAATATTTTAGGTTTTTTCTTCTCCATCCCAAACTCTTAGGTTTTTTTCATCACTAAGCACCAAACATAATAGACTATAGTAGGTGTAAAAAAATAATTATATTTTATTTTTCAACTCCAACATAAAATTTTAGGTTTTTCCCCACTAAAAAACAAAGATAAAAGACTATAGTCCATGACATATATTTTATATAATATAGGTAAAAATTAAGATTAAATAATGAAGCTCAAACTTATTTATATTTACATTTTTCACATTTAATTATGGTTTATTAGATGTAAACCAGTTCAATATGTTTCTTCTCCATCACCAAATTTCATGTTTCTTCGTCAGTAATCCAGAGAGTTGAAAGACAATAAATGAACGACAAATATTTTAGGTTTTTTCTTCACCATCCTAAAGTCTTAGGTTTTTTTCATCATTAAGCACTAAACATAATAGACTATAGTAGGTGTAAAATATTAATTATATTTTATTTTTCAACTCCAACATAAAAGTTTAGGTTTTTCCCCACTAAAACACAAAGATAAAAGATCATAGTCCATGACATATCTTTTATATAATATAGGTAAAAATTAAGATTAAATAATGAAGCACAAACTTATTTATATTTAACTTTTTCACATTGAATTATGGTAAATTAGACGTAAATATGTTCAATATGTTTCTTCTCCATCACCAAATTTCATGTTTCTCCGTCAATAAGCCAGAGAGTTAAGAGACTATAAATGAATGACAAATAATTTAGATTTTTTCTTCACCATCCCAAAGGCTTAGGCTTTTTCATCACTAAGCAACAAACATAATAGACTATAGTAGGTGTAAAAAGTTAATTATATTTTATTTTTCAACTCCAACATAAAATTTTAGGTTTTTACCCACTAAAAAACAAAGACAAAAGACTATAGTCCATGACATATATTTTATATAATATAGATAAAAATTAAGATTAAATAATGAAGCTCAAACTTATTTATATTTACCAAATTTCATGTTTCTTAGTCAGTAAGCCAGAGAGTTAAAAGACTATAAATGAATCACAACTATTTTATGCTTTTTCTTCACCATCCCAAAGGCTTATGCTTTTTTCATCACTAAGCACCAAACATAATAGACAATAGTAGGTGTAATAAATTCATTATATTTTATTTTTAAACTACAACATAAAATTTTAGGTTTTTCCCCACTAAAAAACAAAGATAAAAGAGTATAGTCCATGACATATATTTTATATAATATAGGTAAAAATTAAGATTAAATAATGAAGCACAAACTTATTTATATTTAACTTTTTCACATTGAATTATGGTAAATTAGACGTAAATATGTTCAATATGTTTCTTCTCCATCACCAAATTTCATGTTTCTCCGTCAATAAGCCAGAGAGTTAAGAGACTATAAATGAATGACAAATAATATAGATTTTTTCTTCACCATCCCAAAGGCTTAGGCTTTTTCATCACTAAGCAACAAACATAATAGACTATAGTAGGTGTAAAAAATTAATTATATTTTATTTTTCAACTCCAACATAAAATTTTAGGTTTTTACCCACTTAAAAACAAAGACAAAAGACTATAGTCCATGACATATATTTTATATAATATAGATAAAAATTAAGATTAAATAATGAAGCTCAAACTTATTTATATTTACCAAATTTCATGTTTCTTCGTCAGTAAGCCAGAGAGTTAAAAGACTATAAATGAATCATAACTATTTTATGCTTTTTCTTCACCATCCCAAAGGCTTATGCTTTTTTCATCACTAAGCACCAAACATAATAGACAATAGTAGGTGTAATAAATTCATTATATTTTATTTTTAAACTACAACATAAAATTTTAGGTTTTTCCCCACTAAAAAACAAAGATAAAAGAGTATAGTCCATGACATATATTTTATATAATATAGGTAAAAATTAAGATTAAATAATGAAGCTCAAACTTATTTATATTTACCTTTTTCACATTTAATTATGGTTTATTAGATGTAAATCAGTTCAATATGTTTCTTCTCCATCACCAAATTTCATGTTTCTTCGTTAGTAATCCAGAGAGTTAAAAGACAATAAATGAATGACAAATATTTTAGGTTTTTTCTTCTCCATCCCAAACTCTTAGGTTTTTTTCATCACTAAGCACCAAACATAATAGACTATAGTAGGTGTAAAAAAATAATTATATTTTATTTTTCAACTCCAACATAAAATTTTAGGTTTTTCCCCACTAAAAAACAAAGATAAAAGACCATAGTCCATGACATATCTTTTATATAATATAGGTAAAAATTAAGATTAAATAATGAAGCTCAAACTTATTTATATTTAACTTTTTCACATTGAATTATGGTAAATTAGACCTAAGTATGTTCAATATGTTTCTTCTCCATCACCAAATTTCATGTTTCTTCGTCAGTAATCCAGAGAGTTGAAAGACAATAAATGAACGACAAATATTTTAGGTTTTTTCTTCACCATCCTAAAGTCTTAGGTTTTTTTCATCATTAAGCACTAAACATAATAGACTATAGTAGGTGTAAAATATTAATTATATTTTATTTTTCAACTCCAACATAAAAGTTTAGGTTTTTCCCCACTAAAACACAAAGATAAAAGACCATAGTCCATGACATATCTTTTATATAATATAGGTAAAAATTAAGATTAAATAATGAAGCACAAACTTTTTTATATTTAACTTTTTCACATTGAATTATGGTAAATTAGACGTAAATATGTTCAATATGTTTCTTCTCCATCACCAAATTTCATGTTTCTCCGTCAATAAGCCAGAGAGTTAAGAGACTATAAATGAATGATAAATAATTTAGATTTTTTCTTCACCATCCCAAAGGCTTAGGCTTTTTCATCACTAAGCAACAAACATAATAGACTATAGTAGGTGTAAAAAATTAATTATATTTTATTTTTCAACTCCAACATAAAATTTTAGGTTTTTACCCACTAAAAAACAAAGACAAAACACTATAGTCCATGACATATATTTTATATAATATAGATAAAAATTAAGATTAAATAATGAAGCTCAAACTTATTTATATTTACCAAATTTCATGTTTTTTCGTCAGTAAGCCAGAGAGTTAAAAGACTATAAATGGATCACAACTATTTTATGCTTTTTCTTCACCATCCCAAAGGCTTATGCTTTTTTCATCACTAAGCACCAAACATAATAGACAATAGTAGGTGTAATAAATTAATTATATTTTATTTTTAAACTACAACATAAAATTTTAGGTTTTTCCCCACTAAAAAACAAAGATAAAAGAGTATAGTCCATGACATATATTTTATATAATATAGGTAAAAATTAAGATTAAATAATGAAGCTCAAACTTATTTATATTTACCTTTTTCACATTTAATTATGGTTTATTAGATGTAAATCAGTTCAATATGTTTCTTCTCCATCACCAAATTTCATGTTTCTTCGTTAGTAATCCAGAGAGTTAAAAGACAATAAATGAATGACAAATATTTTAGGTTTTTTCTTCTCCATCCCAAACTCTTAGGTTTTTTTCATCACTAAGCACCAAACATAATAGACTATAGTAGGTGTAAAAAAATAATTATATTTTATTTTTCAACTCCAACATAAAATTTTAGGTTTTTCCCCACTAAAAAACAAAGATAAAAGACCATAGTCCATGACATATCTTTTATATAATATAGGTAAAAATTAAGATTAAATAATGAAGCTCAAACTTATTTATATTTAACTTTTTCACATTGAATTATGGTAAATTAGACCTAAGTATGATCAATATGTTTCTTCTCCATCACCAAATTTCATGTTTCTTCGTCAATAAGCCAGAGAGTTAAAAGACAATAAATGAATGACAAATATTTTAGGTTTTTTCTTCACCATCCCAAAGGCTTAGGATTTTTTCATCACTAAGCACCAAACATAATAGACTATAGTAGGTGTAAAAAATTAATTATATTTTATTTTTCAACTACAACATAAAATTTTAGGTTTTTCCCCACTAAAAAACAAAGATAAAAGACTATAGTCCATGACATATATTTTATATAATATAGGTAAAAATTAAGATTAAATAATGAAGCTCAAACTTATTTATATTTACCTTTTTCACATTTAATTATGGTTTATTAGATGTAAATCAGTTCAATATGTTTCTTCTCCATCACCAAATTTCATGTTTCTTCGTTAGTAATCCAGAGAGTTAAAAGACAATAAATGAATGACAAATATTTTAGGTTTTTTCTTCTCCATCCCAAACTCTTAGGTTTTTTTCATCACTAAGCACCAAACATAATAGACTATAGTAGGTGTAAAAAAATAATTATATTTTATTTTTCAACTCCAACATAAAATTTTAGGTTTTTCCCCACTAAAAAACAAAGATAAAAGACCATAGTCCATGACATATCTTTTATATAATATAGGTAAAAATTAAGATTAAATAATGAAGCTCAAACTTATTTATATTTAACTTTTTCACATTGAATTATGGTAAATTAGACCTAAGTATGTTCAATATGTTTCTTCTCCATCACCAAATTTCATGTTTCTTCGTCAATAAGCCAGAGAGTTAAAAGACTATAAATGAATGACAAATATTTTAGGTTTTTTCTTCACCATCTCAAAGGCTTAGGCTTTTTTCATCACTAAGCAACAAACATAATAGACTATAGTAGGTGTAAAAAGTTAATTATATTTTATTTTTCAACTCCGACATAAAATTTTAGGTTTTTACCCACTAAAAAACAAAGACAAAAGACTATAGTCCATGACATATATTTTATATAATATAGGTAAAAATTAAGATTAAATAATGAAGCTCAAGCTTATTTATATTTTCCTTTTTCACATTTAATTATGGTTTATTAGATGTAAATCAGTTCAATATGTTTCTTCTCCATCACCAAATTTCATGTTTCTTCGTCAGTAATCCAAAGAGTTAAAAGACAATAAATGAATGACAAATATTTTAGGTTTTTTCTTCTCCATCCCAAAGTCTTAGGCTTTTTTCATCACTAAGCACCAAACATAATAGATTATAGTAGGTGTAAAAAATTAATTATATTTTATTTTTCAACTCCAACATAAAATTTTAGGTTTTTCCCTAGTAAAAAACAAAGATAAAAGACCATAGTCCATGACATATCTTTTATATAATATAGGTAAGAATTAAGATTAAATAATGAAGCTCAAACTTATTTATATTTAACTTTTTCACATTGAATTATGGTAAATTAGACGTAAATATGTCCAATATGTTTCTTCTCCATCACCAAATTTCATGTTTCTTCGTCAGTAATCCAGAGAGTTAAAATATAATAAACGAATGACAAATATTTTAGGTGTTTTCTTCACCATCCCAAAGGCTTAGGATTTTTTCATCACTAAGAACCAAACATAATAGACTATAGTAGGTGTAAAAAATTAATTATATTTTATTTTTAAACTATAACATAAAATTTTAGGTTTTTCCCCACTAAAAAACAAAGATAAAAGACTATAGTCCATGACATATATTTTATATAATATAGGTAAGAATTAAGATTAAATAATGAAGCTCAAACTTATTTATATTTACATTTTTCACATTTAATTATGGCTTATTAGATGTAAACCAGTTCAATATGTTTCTTCTCCATCACCAAATTTCATGTTTCTTCGTCAGTAATCCAGAGAGTTGAAAGACAATAAATGAACGACAAATATTTTAGGTTTTTTCTTCACCATCCTTAAGTCTTAGGTTTTTTTCATCATTAAGCACTAAACATAATAGACTATAGTAGGTGTAAAATATTAATTATATTTTATTTTTCAACTCCAACATAAAATTTTAGGTTTTTCCCTAGTAAAAAACAAAGATAAAAGACCATAGTCCATGACATATCTTTTATATAATATAGGTAAAAATTAAGATTAAATAATGAAGCACAAACTTATTTATATTTAACATTTTCAAATTGAATTATGGTAAATTAGACGTAAATATGTTCAATATGTTTCTTCTCCATCACCAAATTTCATGTTTCTTCGTCAATAAGCCAGAGAGTTGAAAGACTATAAATGAATGACAAATATTTTAGATTTTTTCTTCACCATGTCAAAGGATTAGGCTTTTTTCATCACTAAGAAACAAACATAATAGACTATAGTAGGTGTAAAAAATTAATTATATTTTATTTTTCAACTCCAACATAAAAGTTTAGGTTTTTCCCCACTAAAAAACAAAGATAAAAGAACATAGTCCATGACATATCTTTTATATAATATAGGTAAATATTAAGATTAAATAATGAAGCTCAAACTTATTTATATTTACCTTTTTCAAATTGAATTATGGTAAATTAGACGTAAATATGTTCAATATGTTTCTTCTCCATCACCAAATTTCATGTTTCTTCGTCAATAAGCCAGAGAGTTGAAAGACTATAAATGAATGACAAATATTTTAGATTTTTTCTTCACCATCTCAAAGTCTTAGGTTTTATTAATCACTAAGCACCAAACATAATAGACTATAGTATGTGGAAAAAATTAATTATATTTTATTTTTCAACTCCAACATAAAATTTTAGGTTTTTCCCCACTAAAAAACAAAGAAAAAAGACTATAGACCATGACATATGTTTTATATAATATAGGTAAAATTAAGATTAAATAATGAAACTCAAACTTATTTATATTTACCTTTTTCACCTTGAGTTATGGTAAATTAGATTTAAATATGTTCAATATGTTTCTTCTCCATCCCAAAATTTCATGTTTCTTCGTCAGAGAGTTAAAAGACAATAAATGAATGACAAATATTTTAGGTTTTTTCTTCTCCATCCTAAACTCTTAGGTTTTTTTCATCACTAAGCACCAAACATAATAGACTATAGTAGGTGTAAAAAATTAATTATATTTTATTTTTCAACTCCAACATAAAATTTTAGGTTTTTCCCCACTAAAAAACAAAGATAAAAGAACATAGTCCATGACATATCTTTTATATAATATAGGTAAAAATTAAGATTAAATAATGAAGCTCAAACTTATTTATATTTACCTTTTTCACATTGAATTATGGTAAATTAGACGTAAATATGTTCAATATGTTTCTTCTCCATCACCAAATTTCATGTTTCTTCGTCAATAAGCCAGAGAGTTGAAAGACTATAAATGAATGACAAATATTTTAGATTTTTTCTTCACCATATCAAATGCTTAGGCTTTTTTCATCACTAAGCAACAAACATAATAGACTATAGTAGGTGTAAAAAATTAATTATATTTTATTTTTCAACTCCAACATAAAATTTTAGGTTTTTACCCACTAAAAAACAAAGACAAAAGACTATAGTCCATGACATATATTTTATATAATATAGGTAAAAATTAAGATTAAATTATGAAGCTCAAACTTATTTATATTTACCTTTTTTACATTGAATTATGGTAAATTAGATGTAAATATGTTCAATATGTTTCTTCTCCATCACAAAATTTCGTGTTTCTTCGTCAGTAAGCCAGAGAGTTAAAAGACTATAAATGAATAACAAATATTTTATGTTTTTTCTTCTCCATCCCAAAGCCTTAGGTTTTATTAATCACTAAGCACCAAACATAATAGACTATAGTAGGTGTAAAAAATTAATTATATTTTGTTTTTCAACTCCATTATAAAATTTTAGGTCTTCCCCACTAAAAACAAAGATAAAAGACTATAGTCCATGACATATCTTTTATATAATATAGGTAAAATTTAAGATTAAATAATGAAGCTCAAACTTATTTATATTTACCTTTTTCACCTTGAATTATGGTAAATTAGATGTAAATATGTTCAATATGTTTCTTCTCCATCACAAAATTTCATGTTTCTTCGTCAGAGAGTTAAAAGACTATAAATGAATGACAAATATTTTAGGTTTTTTCTTCACCATCCTAAATTCTTAGGTTTTTTTCATCATTAAGCACCAAACATAATAGATTATAGTAGGTGTAAAAAATTAATTATATTTTATTTTTCAACTCTAACATAAAAGTTTAGGTTTTTCCCCACTAAAAAACAAAGATAAGAGACTATAGTCCATGACATATATTTTATATAATATAGGTAAAAATTAAGATTAAATAATGAAGCTCAAACTTATTTAGATTTACCTTTTTCACATTGAAATATGGTAAATTAGACGTAAATATGTTCACTATGTTTCTTCTCCATCACAAAACTTCATGTTTCTTCGTCAGTAAGCCAGAGACTTAAAAGACTTTAAATGAATGACAAATATTTTAGGTTTTGTCTTCACCATCCCAAAGTCTTAGGTTTTTTTCATCACTAAGCACCAAACATAATAGACTATAGTAGGTGTAAAAAATTAATTATATTTTATTTTTCAACTACAACATAAAATTTTAGGTTTTTCCCCACTAAAAAACAAAGATAAAAGACTATAGTCCATGACATATATTTTATATAATATAGGTAAAAATTAAGATAAAATAATGAAGCTCAAACTTATTTATATTTTCCTTTTTCACATTTAATTATGGTTTATTAGATGTAAATCAGTTCAATATGTTTCTTCTCCACCACCAAATTTCATGTTTCTTCGTCAGTAATCCAGAGAGTTAAAAGACAATAAATGAATGACAAATATTTTAGGTTTTTTCTTCTTCATCCCAAAGTCTTAGGTTTTTTCATCACTAAGCACCAAACATAATAGACTATAGTAGGTGTAAAAAATTAATTATATTTTATTTTTCAACTCCAACATAAAATTTTAGGTTTTTCCCTAGTAAAAAACAAAGATAAAAGACCATAGTCCATGACATATCTTTTATATAATATAGGTAAGAATTAAGATTAAATAATGAAGCTCAAACTTATTTATATTTAACTTTTTCACATTGAATTATGGTAAATTAGACGTAAATATGTCCAATATGTTTCTTCTCCATCACCAAATTTCATGTTTCTCCGTCAATAAGCCAGAGAGTTAAAAGACTATAAATGAATGACAAATATTTTAGATTTTTTCTGCACCATCTCAAAGGCTTAGGCTTTTTTCATCACTAAGCAACAAACATAATAGACTATAGTAGGTGTAAAAAATTAATTATATTTTATTTTTCAACTCCAACATAAAATTTTAGGTTTTTAAACACTAAAAAACAAAGACAAAAAGACTATAGTCCATGACATATATTTTATATAATATAGGTAAAAATTTAAAGATTAAATAATGAAGCTCAAACTTATTTATATTTACCTTTTTTACGTTGAATTATGGTAAATTAGATGTAAATATGTTCAATATGTTTCTTCTCCATCATAAAATTTCGTGTTTCTTCGTCAGTAAGCCAGAGAGTTAAAAGACTATAAATGAATAACAAATATTTTATGTTTTTACTTCTCCATCCCAAAGTCTTAGGTTTTATTAATCACTAAGCACCAAACATAATAGACTATAGTAGGTGTAAAAAATTAATTATATTTTGTTTTTCAACTCCATTATAAAATTTTAGGTCTTCCCCACTAAAAACAAAGATAAAAGACTATAGTCCATGACATATCTTTTATATAATATAGGTAAAATTTAAGATTAAATAATGAAGCTCAAACTTATTTATATTTACCTTTTTCACCTTGAATTATGGTAAATTAGATGTAAATATGTTCAATATGTTTCTTCTCCATCACAAAATTTCATATTTCTTCGTCAGAGAGTTAAAAGACTATAAATGAATGACAAATATTTTAGGTTTTTTCTTCACCATCCTAAAGTCTTAGGTTTTTTTCATCATTAAGAACCAAACATAATAGACTATAGTAGGTGTAAAAAATTAATTATATTTTATTTTTCAACTCTAACATAAAAGTTTAGGTTTTTCCCCACTAAAAAACAAAGATAAGAGACTATAGTCCATGACATATATTTTATATAATATAGGTAAAAATTAAGATTAAATAATGAAGCTCAAACTTATTTAGATTTACCTTTTTCACATTGAAATATGGTAAATTAGACGTAAATATGTTCACTATGTTTCTTCTCCATCACAAAACTTCATGTTTCTTCGTCAGTAAGCCAGAGACTTAAAAGACTTTAAATGAATGACAAATATTTTAGGTTTTGTCTTCACCATCCCAAAGTCTTAGGTTTTTTTCATCACTAAGCACCAAACATAATAGACTATAGTAGGTGTAAAAAATTAATTATATTTTATTTTTCAACTACAACATAAAATTTTAGGTTTTTCCCCACTAAAAAACAAAGATAAAAGACTATAGTCCATGACATATATTTTATATAATATAGGTAAAAATTAAGATCAAATAATGAAGCTCAAACTTATTTATATTTTCCTTTTTCACATTTAATTATGGTTTATTAGATGTAAATCAGTTCAATATGTTTCTTCTCCATCACCAAATTTCATGTTTCTTCGTCAGTAATCCAGAGAGTTAAAAGACAATAAATGAATGACAAATATTTTAGGTTTTTTCTTCTTCATCCCAAAGTCTTAGGTTTTTTCATCACTAAGCACCAAACATAATAGACTATAGTAGGTGTAAAAAATTAATTATATTTTATTTTTCAACTCCAACATAAAATTTTAGGTTTTTTCCTAGTAAAAAACAAAGATAAAAGACCATAGTCCATGACATATCTTTTATATAATATAGGTAAGAATTAAGATTAAATAATGAAGCTCAAACTTATTTATATTTAACTTTTTCACATTGAATTATGGTAAATTAGACGTAAATATGTCCAATATGTTTCTTCTCCATCACCAAATTTCATGTTTCTCCGTCAATAAGCCAGAGAGTTAAAAGACTATAAATGAATGACAAATATTTTAGATTTTTTCTGCACCATCTCAAAGGCTTAGGCTTTTTTCATCACTAAGCAACAAACATAATAGACTATAGTAGGTGTAAAAAATTAATTATATTTTATTTTTCAACTCCAACATAAAATTTTAGGTTTTTAAACACTAAAAAACAAAGACAAAAAGACTATAGTCCATGACATATATTTTATATAATATAGGTAAAAATTTAAAGATTAAATAATGAAGCTCAAACTTATTTATATTTACCTTTTTTACGTTGAATTATGGTAAATTAGATGTAAATATGTTCAATATGTTTCTTCTCCATCATAAAATTTCGTGTTTCTTCGTCAGTAAGCCAGAGAGTTAAAAGACTATAAATGAATAACAAATATTTTATGTTTTTACTTCTCCATCCCAAAGTCTTAGGTTTTATTAATCACTAAGCACCAAACATAATAGACTATAGTAGGTGTAAAAAATTAATTATATTTTGTTTTTCAACTCCATTATAAAATTTTAGGTCTTCCCCACTAAAAACAAAGATAAAAGACTATAGTCCATGACATATCTTTTATATAATATAGGTAAAATTTAAGATTAAATAATGAAGCTCAAACTTATTTATATTTACCTTTTTCACCTTGAATTATGGTAAATTAGATGTAAATATGTTCAATATGTTTCTTCTCCATCACAAAATTTCATGTTTCTTCGTCAGAGAGTTAAAAGACTATAAATGAATGACAAATATTTTAGGTTTTTTCTTCACCATCCTAAAGTCTTAGGTTTTTTTCATCATTAAGAACCAAACATAATAGACTATAGTAGGTGTAAAAAATTAATTATATTTTATTTTTCAACTCTAACATAAAAGTTTAGGTTTTTCCCCACTAAAAAACAAAGATAAGAGACTATAGTCCATGACATATATTTTATATAATATAGGTAAAAATTAAGATTAAATAATGAAGCTCAAACTTATTTAGATTTACCTTTTTCACATTGAAATATGGTAAATTAGACGTAAATATGTTCACTATGTTTCTTCTCCATCACAAAACTTCATGTTTCTTCGTCAGTAAGCCAGAGACTTAAAAGACTTTAAATGAATGACAAATATTTTAGGTTTTGTCTTCACCATCCCAAAGTCTTAGGTTTTTTTAATCACTAAGCACCAAACATAATAGACTATATCAGGTGTAAAAAATTAATTATATTTTATTTTTCAAGTACAATATAAAGTTTTAGGTTTTTCCCCACTAAAAAACAAAGATAAAAGACTATAGTCCATGACATATATTTTATATAATATAGGTAAAAATTAAGATCAAATAATGAAGCTCAAACTTATTTATATTTTCCTTTTTCACATTTAATTATGGTTTATTAGATGTAAATCAGTTCAATATGTTTCTTCTCCATCACCAAATTTCATGTTTCTTCGTTAGTAATCCAGAGAGTTAAAAGACAATAAATGAATGACAAATATTTTAGGTTTTTTCTTCTTCATCCCAAAGTCTTAGGTTTTTTAATCACTAAGCACCAAACATAATAGACTATAGTAGGTGTAAAAAATTAATTATATTTTATTTTTCAACTCCAACATAAAATTTTAGGTTTTTCCCTAGTAAAAAACAAAGATAAAAGACCATAGTCCATGACATATCTTTTGTATAATATAGGTAAGAATTAAGATTAAATAATGAAGCTCAAACTTATTTATATTTAACTTTTTCACATTGAATTATGGTAAATTAGACGTAAATATGTCCAATATGTTTCTTCTCCATCACCAAATTTCATGTTTCTCCGTCAATAAGCCAGAGAGTTAAAAGACTATAAATGAATGACAAATATTTTAGATTTTTTCTGCACCATCTCAAAGGCTTAGGCTTTTTTCATCACTAAGCAACAAACATAATAGACTATAGTAGGTGTAAAAAATTAATTATATTTTATTTTTCAACTCCAACATAAAATTTTAGGTTTTTAAACACTAAAAAAAAAAAAGACAAAAAGACTATAGTCCATGACATATATTTTATATAATATAGGTAAAAATTTAAAGATTAAATAATGAAGCTCAAACTTATTTATATTTACCTTTTTTACGATGAATTATGGTAAATTAGATGTAAATATGTTCAATATGTTTCTTCTCCATCATAAAATTTCGTATTTCTTCGTCAGTAAGCCAGAGAGTTAAAAGACTATAAATGAATAACAAATATTTTATGTTTTTACTTCTCCATCCCAAAGTCTTAGGTTTTATTAATCACTAAGAACCAAACATAATAGACTATAGTAGGTGTAAAAAATTAATTATATTTTGTTTTTCAACTCCATTATAAAATTTTAGGTCTTCCCCACTAAAAACAAAGATAAAAGACTATAGTCCATGACATATCTTTTATATAATATAGGTAAAATTTAAGATTAAATAATGAAGCTCAAACTTATTTATATTTACCTTTTTCACCTTGAATTATGGTAAATTAGATGTAAATATGTTCAATATGTTTCTTCTCCATCACAAAATTTCATGTTTCTTCGTCAGAGAGTTAAAAGACTATAAATGAATGACAAATATTTTAGGTTTTTTCTTCACCATCCTAAAGTCTTAGGTTTTTTTCATCATTAAGAACCAAACATAATAGACTATAGTAGGTGTAAAAAATTAATTATATTTTATTTTTCAACTCTAACATAAAAGTTTAGGTTTTTCCCCACTAAAAAACAAAGATAAGAGACTATAGTCCATGACATATATTTTATATAATATAGGTAAAAATTAAGATTAAATAATGAAGCTCAAACTTATTTAGATTTACCTTTTTCACATTGAAATATGGTAAATTAGACGTAAATATGTTCACTATGTTTCTTCTCCATCACAAAACTTCATGTTTCTTCGTCAGTAAGCCAGAGACTTAAAAGACTTTAAATGAATGACAAATATTTTAGGTTTTGTCTTCACCATCCCAAAGTCTTAGGTTTTTTTCATCACTAAGCACCAAACATAATAGACTATAGTAGGTGTAAAAAATTAATTATATTTTATTTTTCAACTACAACATAAAATTTTAGGTTTTTCCCCACTAAAAAACAAAGATAAAAGACTATAGTCCATGACATATATTTTATATAATATAGGTAAAAATTAAGATCAAATAATGAAGCTCAAACTTATTTATATTTTCCTTTTTCACATTTAATTATGGTTTATTAGATGTAAATCAGTTCAATATGATTCTTCTCCATCACCAAATTTCATGTTTCTTCGTCAGTAATCCAGAGAGTTAAAAGACAATAAATGAATGACAAATATTTTAGGTTTTTTCTTATCCATCCCAAAGTCTTAGGTTTTTTTCATCACTAAGCACCAAACATAATAGACTATAGTAGGTGTAAAAAATTAATTATATTTTATTTTTCAACTCCAACATAAAATTTTAGGTTTTTCCCTAGTAAAAAACAAAGATAAAAGACCACAGTCCATGACATATCTTTTATATAATATAGGTAATAATTAAGATTAAATAATGAAGCTCAAACTTATTTATATTTAACTTTTTCACATTGAATTATGGTAAATTAGACGTAAATATGTCCAATATGTTTCTTCTCCATCACCAAATTTCATGTTTCTTGTTCAATAAGCCAGAGAGTTAAAAGACTATAAATGAATGACAAATATTTTAGATTTTTTCTGCACCATCTCAAAGGCTTAGGCTTTTTCCATCACTAAGCAACAAACATAATAGACTATAGTAGGTGTAAAAAATTAATTATATTTTATTTTTCAACTACAACATAAAATTTTAGGTTTTCACACACTAAAAAACAAAGACAAAAAGACTATAGTCCATGACATATATTTTATATAATATAGGTAAAAATTAAGATTAAATAATGAAGCTCAAACTTATTAATATTTACCTTTTTTACGTTGAATTATGGTAAATTAGACGTAAATATGTTCAATATGTTTCTTCTCCATCCCAAAATTTCGTGTTTCTTCGTCAGAGAGTTAAAAGACAATAAATGAATGACAAATATTTTAGATTAGACGTAAATATGTTCAATATGTTTCTTCTCCATCACCAAATTTCATGTTTCTTCGTCAATAAGCCAGAGAGTTGAAAGACTATAAATGAATGACAAATATTTTAGATTTTTTCTTCACCATCTCAATGGCTTAGGCTTTTTTCATCACTAAGCAACAAACATAATAGACTATAGTAGGTGTGAAAAATTAATTATATTTTATTTTTCAACTCCAACATAAAATTTTAGGTTTTTACCCACTAAAAAACAAAGACAAAAGACTATAGTCCATGACATATATTTTGTATAATATAGGTAAAAATTAAGATTAAATAATGAAGCTCGAACTCATTTATATTTACCTTTTTTACATTGAATTATGGTAAATTAGATGTAAATATGTTCAATATGTTTCTTCTCAATCCCAAAATTTCGTGTTTCTTCGTCAGTAAGCCAGAGACTTAAAAGACTTTAAATGAATGACAAATATTTTAGGTTTTGTCTTCACCATCCCAAAATCTTAGGTTTTTTTCATCACTAAGCACCAAACATAATAGACTATAGTAGGTGTAAAAAATTAATTATATTTTATTTTTCAACTACAACATAAAATTTTAGGTTTTTCCCCACTAAAAAACAAAGATAAAAGACTATAGTCCATGACATATATTTTATATAATATAGGTAAAAATTAAGATCAAATAATGAAGCTCAAACTTATTTATATTTTCCTTTTTCACATTTAATTATGGTTTATTAGATGTAAATCAGTTCAATATGTTTCTTCTCCATCACCAAATTTCATGTTTCTTTGTCAGTAATCCAGAGTGTTAAAAGACAATAAATGAATGACAAATATTTTAGGTTTTTTCTTCTCCATCCCAAACTCTTAGGTTTTTTTATCACTAAGCACCAAACATAATAGACTATAGTAGGTGTAAAAAATTAATTATATTTTATTTTTCAACTCCAACATAAAAGTTTAGGTTTTTCCCCACTAAAAAACAAAGATAAAAGAACATAGTCCATGACATATCTTTTATATAATATAGGTAAGTATTAAGATTAAATAATGAAGCTCAAACTTATTTATATTTACCTTTTTCAAATTGAATTATGGTAAATTAGACGTAAATATGTTCAATATGTTTCTTCTCCATCACCAAATTTCATGTTTCTTCGTCAATAAGCCAGAGAGTTGAAAGACTATAAATGAATGACAAATATTTTAGATTTTTTCTTCACCATCTCAAAGTCTTAGGTTTTATTAATCACTAAGCACCGAACATAATAGACTATAGTATGTGGAAAAAATTAATTATATTTTATTTTTCAACTCCAACATAAAATTTTAGGTTTTTCCCCACTAAAAAACAAAGAAAAAAGACTATAGACCATGACATATGTTTTATATAATATAGGTAAAATTAAGATTAAATAATGAAACTCAAACTTATTTATATTTACCTTTTTCACCTTGAGTTATGGTAAATTAGATTTAAATATGTTCAATATGTTTCTTCTCCATCCCAAAATTTCATGTTTCTTCGTCAGAGAGTTAAAAGACAATAAATGAATGACAAATATTTTAGGTTTTTTCTTCTCCATCCTAAACTCTTAGGTTTTTTTCATCACTAAGCACCAAACATAATAGACTATAGTAGGTGTAAAAAATTAATTATATTTTATTTTTCAACTCCAACATAAAATTTTAGGTTTTTCCCCACTAAAAAACAAAGATAAAAGAACATAGTCCATGACATATCTTTTATATAATATAGGTAAAAATTAAGATTAAATAATGAAGCTCAAACTTATTTATATTTACCTTTTTCACATTGAATTATGGTAAATTAGACGTAAATATGTTCAATATGTTTCTTCTCCATCACCAAATTTCATGTTTCTTCGTCAATAAGCCAGAGAGTTGAAAGACTATAAATGAATGACAAATATTTTAGATTTTTTCTTCACCATCTCAAATGCTTAGGCTTTTTTCATCACTAAGCAACAAACATAATAGACTATAGTAGGTGTAAAAAATTAATTATATTTTATTTTTCAACTCCAACATAAAATTTTAGGTTTTTACCCACTAAAAAACAAAGACAAAAGACTATAGTCCATGACATATATTTTATATAATATAGGTAAAAATTAAGATTAAATTATGAAGCTCAAACTTATTTATATTTACCTTTTTTACATTGAATTATGGTAAATTAGATGTAAATATGTTCAATATGTTTCTTCTCCATCACAAAATTTCGTGTTTCTTCGTCAGTAAGCCAGAGAGTTAAAAGACTATAAATGAATAACAAATATTTTATGTTTTTTTTTCTCCATCCCAAAGTCTTAGGTTTTATTAATCACTAAGCACCAAACCTAATATACTATAGTATGTGTAAAAAATTAATTATATTTTATTTTTCAACTCCAACATAAAGTTTTAGGTTTTTCCCCACTAAAAAACAAAGAAAAAAGACTATAGACCATGAGATATGTTTTATATAATATAGGTAAAATTAAGATTAAATAATGAAACTCAAACTTATTTATATTTACCTTTTTCACCTTGAGTTATGGTAAATTAGATGTAAATATATTCAATATGTTTCTTCTCCATCCCAAAATTTCATGTTTCTTCGTCAGAGAGTTAAAAGACAATAAATGAATGACAAATATTTTAGGTTTTTTCTTCTCCATCCTAAACTCCTAGGTTTTTTTCATCACTAAGCACCAAACATAATAGACTGTAGTAGGTGTAAAAAATTAATTATATTTTATTTTTCAACTCCAACATAATATTTTAGGTTTTTCCCCACTAAAAAACAAAGATAAAAGACCATAGTCCATGACATATCTTTTATATAATATAGGTAAAAATTAAGATTAAATAATGAAGCTCAAACTTATTTATATTTACCTTTTTCACATTGAATTATGGTAAATTAGACGTAAATATGTTCAATATGTTTCTTCTCCATCACCAAATTTCATGTTTCTTCGTCAATAAGCCAGAGAGTTGAAAGACTATAAATGAATGACAAATATTTTAGATTTTTTCTTCACCATCTCAAAGGTTTAGGCTTTTTTCATCACTAAGCAACAAACATAATAGACTATAGTAGGTGTAAAAAATTAATTATATTTTATTTTTCAACTCCAACATAAAATTTTAGGTTTTTACCCACTAAAAAACAAAGACAAAAGAACATAGTCCATGACATATATTTTATATAATATAGGTAAAAGTTAAGTTAAATAATGAAGCTCAAACTTATTTATATTTACCTTTTTTACATTGAAATATGGTAAATTAGACGTAAATATGTTCAATATGTTTCTTCTCCATCCCAAAATTTCGTGTTTCTTCGTCAGTAAGCCAGAGACGTAAAAGACTTTAAATGAATGACAAATATTTTAGGTTTTGTCTTCACCATCCCAAAGTCTTAGGTTTTTTTCATCACTAAGCACCAAACATAATAGACTATAGTAGGTGTAAAAAATTAATTATATTTTATTTTTCAACTACAACATAAAATTTTAGGTTTTTCCCCACTAAAAAACAAAGATAAAAGACTATAGTCCATGACATATATTTTATATAATATAGGTAAAAATTAAGATCAAATAATGAAGCTCAAACTTATTTATATTTTCATTTTTCACATTTAATTATGGTTTATTAGATGTAAATCAGTTCAATATGTTTCTTCTCCATCACCAAATTTCATGTTTCTTCGTCAGTAATCCAGAGAGTTAAAAGACAATAAATGAATGACAAATATTTTAGGTTTTTTCTTCTCCATCCCAAACTCTTAGGTTTTTTTCATCACTAAGCACCAAACATAATAGACTATAGTAGGGGTAAAAAATTAATTATATTTTATTTTTCAACTCCAACATAAAATTTTAGGTTTTTCCCCACTAAAAAACAAAGATAAAAGAACATAGTCCATGACATATCTTTTATATAATATAGGTAAAAATTAAGATTAAATAATGAAGCTCAAACTTATTTATATTTACCTTTTTCACATTGAATTATGGTAAATTAGACGTAAATATGTTCAATATGTTTCTTCTCCATTACCAAATTTCATGTTTCTTCGTCAATAAGCCAGAGAGTTGAAAGACTATAAATGAATGACAAATATTTTAGATTTTTTCTTAACCATCTCAAAGGCTTAGGCTTTTTTCATCACTAAGCAACAAACATAATAGACTATAGTAGGTGTAAAAAATTAATTATATTTTATTTTTCAACTCCAACATAAAATTTTAGGTATTTACCCACTAAAAAACAAAGACAAAAGACTATAGTCCATGACATATATTTTATATAATATAGGTAAAAATTAAGATTAAATTATGAATCTCAAACTTATTTATATTTACCTTTTTTACATTGAATTATGATAAATTAGATGTAAATATGTTCAATATGTTTCTTCTCCATCATAAAATTTCGTGTTTCTTCGTCAGTAAGCTAGAGAGTTAAAAGACTATAAATGAATGACAAATATTTTAGGTTTTTTCTTCACCATCCTAAAGTCTTAGGTTTTTTTCATCATTAAGAACCAAACATAATAGACTATAGTAGGTGTAAAAAATTAATTATATTTTATTTTTCAACTCTAACATAAAAGTTTAGGTTTTTCCCCACTAAAAAACAAAGATAAGAGACTATAGTCCATGACATATATTTTATATAATATAGGTAAAAATTAAGATTAAATAATGAAGCTCAAACTTATTTAGATTTACCTTTTTCACATTGAAATATGGTAAATTAGACGTAAATATGTTCACTATGTTTCTTCTCCATCACAAAACTTCATGTTTCTTCGTCAGTAAGCCAGAGACTTAAAAGACTTTAAATGAATGACAAATATTTTAGGTTTTGTCTTCACCATCCCAAAGTCTTAGGTTTTTTTCATCACTAAGCACCAAACATAATAGACTATAGTAGGTGTAAAAAATTAATTATATTTTATTTTTCAACTACAACATAAAATTTTAGGTTTTTCCCCACTAAAAAACAAAGATAAAAGACTATAGTCCATGACATATATTTTATATAATATAGGTAAAAATTAAGATCAAATAATGAAGCTCAAACTTATTTATATTTTCCTTTTTCACATTTAATTATGGTTTATTAGATGTAAATCAGTTCAATATGTTTCTTCTCCATCACCAAATTTCATGTTTCTTCGTCAGTAATCCAGAGAGTTAAAAGACAATAAATGAATGACAAATATTTTAGGTTTTTTCTTCTTCATCCCAAAGTCTTAGGTTTTTTCATCACTAAGCACCAAACATAATAGACTATAGTAGGTGTAAAAAATTAATTATATTTTATTTTTCAACTCCAACAAAAAATTTTAGGTTTTTCCCTAGTAAAAAACAAAGATAAAAGACCATAGTCCATGACATATCTTTTATATAATATAGGTAAGAATTAAGATTAAATAATGAAGCTCAAACTTATTTATATTTAACTTTTTCACATTGAATTATGGTAAATTAGACGTAAATATGTCCAATATGTTTCTTCTCCATCACCAAATTTCATGTTTCTCCGTCAATAAGCCAGAGAGTTAAAAGACTATAAATGAATGACAAATATTTTAGATTTTTTCTGCACCATCTCAAAGGCTTAGGCTTTTTTCATCACTAAGCAACAAACATAATAGACTATAGTAGGTGTAAAAAATTAATTATATTTTATTTTTCAACTCCAACATAAAATTTTAGGTTTTTAAACACTAAAAAACAAAGACAAAAAGACTATAGTCCATGACATATATTTTATATAATATAGGTAAAAATTTAAAGATTAAATAATGAAGCTCAAACTTATTTATATTTACCTTTTTTACGTTGAATTATGGTAAATTAGATGTAAATATGTTCAATATGTTTCTTCTCCATCATAAAATTTCGTGTTTCTTCGTCAGTAAGCCAGAGAGTTAAAAGACTATAAATGAATAACAAATATTTTATGTTTTTACTTCTCCATCCCAAAGTCTTAGGTTTTATTAATCACTAAGCACCAAACATAATAGACTATAGTAGGTGTAAAAAATTAATTATATTTTATTTTTCAACTCTAACATAAAAGTTTAGGTTTTTCCCCACTAAAAAACAAAGATAAGAGACTATAGTCCATGACATATATTTTATATAATATAGGTAAAAATTAAGATTAAATAATGAAGCTCAAACTTATTTAGATTTACCTTTTTCACATTGAAATATGGTAAATTAGACGTAAATATGTTCACTATGTTTCTTCTCCATCACAAAACTTCATGTTTCTTCGTCAGTAAGCCAGAGACTTAAAAGACTTTAAATGAATGACAAATATTTTAGGTTTTGTCTTCACCATCCAAAAGTCTTAGGTTTTTTTCATCACTAAGCACCAAACATAATAGACTATATCAGGTGTAAAAAATTAATTATATTTTATTTTTCAAGTACAACATAAAGTTTTAGGTTTTTCCCCACTAAAAAACAAAGATAAAAGACTATAGTCCATGACATATATTTTATATAATATAGGTAAAAATTAAGATCAAATAATGAAGCTCAAACTTATTTATATTTTCCTTTTTCACATTTAATTATGGTTTATTAGATGTAAATCAGTTCAATATGTTTCTTCTCCATCACCAAATTTCATGTTTCTTCGTCAGTAATCCAGAGAGTTAAAAGACAATAAATGAATGACAAATATTTTAGGTTTTTTCTTCTTCATCCCAAAGTCTTAGGTTTTTTAATCACTAAGCACCAAACATAATAGACTATAGTAGGTGTAAAAAATTAATTATATTTTATTTTTCAACTCCAACATAAAATTTTAGGTTTATCCCTAGTAAAAAACAAAGATAAAAGACCATAGTCCATGACATATCTTTTGTATAATATAGGTAAGAATTAAGATTAAATAATGAAGCTCAAACTTATTTATATTTAACTTTTTCACATTGAATTATGGTAAATTAGACGTAAATATGTCCAATATGTTTCTTCTCCATCACCAAATTTCATGTTTCTCCGTCAATAAGCCAGAGAGTTAAAAGACTATAAATGAATGACAAATATTTTAGATTTTTTCTGCACCATCTCAAAGGCTTAGGCTTTTTTCATCACTAAGCAACAAACATAATAGACTATAGTAGGTGTAAAAAATTAATTATATTTTATTTTTCAACTCCAACATAAAATTCTAGGTTTTTAAACACTAAAAAAAAAAGAGACAAAAAGACTATAGTCCATGACATATATTTTATATAATATAGGTAAAAATTTAAAGATTAAATAATGAAGCTCAAACTTATTTATATTTACCTTTTTTACGATGAATTATGGTAAATTAGATGTAAATATGTTCAATATGTTTCTTCTCCATCATAAAATTTCGTGTTTCTTCGTCAGTAAGCCAGAGAGTTAAAAGACTATAAATGAATAACAAATATTTTATGTTTTTACTTCTCCATCCCAAAGTCTTAGGTTTTATTAATCACTAAGAACCAAACATAATAGACTATAGTAGGTGTAAAAAATTAATTATATTTTGTTTTTCAACTCCATTATAAAATTTTAGGTCTTCCCCACTAAAAACAAAGATAAAAGACTATAGTCCATGACATATCTTTTATATAATATAGGTAAAATTTAAGATTAAATAATGAAGCTCAAACTTATTTATATTTACCTTTTTCACCTTGAATTATGGTAAATTAGATGTAAATATGTTCAATATGTTTCTTTTCCATCACAAAATTTCATGTTTCTTCGTCAGAGAGTTAAAAGACTATAAATGAATGACAAATATTTTAGGTTTTTTCTTCACCATCCTAAAGTCTTAGGTTTTTTTCATCATTAAGAACCAAACATAATAGACTATAGTAGGTGTAAAAAATTAATTATATTTTATTTTTCAACTCTAACATAAAAGTTTAGGTTTTTCCCCACTAAAAAACAAAGATAAGAGACTATAGTCCATGACATATATTTTATATAATATAGGTAAAAATTAAGATTAAATAATGAAGCTCAAACTTATTTAGATTTACCTTTTTCACATTGAAATATGGTAAATTAGACGTAAATATGTTCACTATGTTTCTTCTCCATCACAAAACTTCATGTTTCTTCGTCAGTAAGCCAGAGACTTAAAAGACTTTAAATGAATGACAAATA
This sequence comes from Lathyrus sativus, assembly GCA_963859935.3. Classification (NCBI taxonomy): domain Eukaryota; kingdom Viridiplantae; phylum Streptophyta; class Magnoliopsida; order Fabales; family Fabaceae; genus Lathyrus; species Lathyrus sativus. The sequence continues at coordinate 6,570,464 of OZ012741.1, read as the reverse complement.
TTTTAGGTTTTGTCTTCACCATCCCAAAGTCTTAGGTTTTTTTCATCACTAAGCACCAAACATAATAGACTATATCAGGTGTAAAAAATTAATTATATTTTATTTTTCAAGTACAACATAAAGTTTTAGGTTTTTCCCCACTAAAAAACAAAGATAAAAGACTATAGTCCATGACATATATTTTATATAATATAGGTAAAAATTAAGATCAAATAATGAAGCTCAAACTTATTTATATTTTCCTTTTTCACATTTAATTATGGTTTATTAGATGTAAATCAGTTCAATATGTTTCTTCTCCATCACCAAATTTCATGTTTCTTCGTCAGTAATCCAGAGAGTTAAAAGACAATAAATGAATGACAAATATTTTAGGTTTTTTCTTCTTCATCCCAAAGTCTTAGGTTTTTTAATCACTAAGCACCAAACATAATAGACTATAGTAGGTGTAAAAAATTAATTATATTTTATTTTTCAACTCCAACATAAAATTTTAGGTTTATCCCTAGTAAAAAACAAAGATAAAAGACCATAGTCCATGACATATCTTTTGTATAATATAGGTAAGAATTAAGATTAAATAATGAAGCTCAAACTTATTTATATTTAACTTTTTCACATTGAATTATGGTAAATTAGACGTAAATATGTCCAATATGTTTCTTCTCCATCACCAAATTTCATGTTTCTCCGTCAATAAGCCAGAGAGTTAAAAGACTATAAATGAATGACAAATATTTTAGATTTTTTCTGCACCATCTCAAAGGCTTAGGCTTTTTTCATCACTAAGCAACAAACATAATAGACTATAGTAGGTGTAAAAAATTAATTATATTTTATTTTTCAACTCCAACATAAAATTCTAGGTTTTTAAACACTAAAAAAAAAAGAGACAAAAAGACTATAGTCCATGACATATATTTTATATAATATAGGTAAAAATTTAAAGATTAAATAATGAAGCTCAAACTTATTTATATTTACCTTTTTTACGATGAATTATGGTAAATTAGATGTAAATATGTTCAATATGTTTCTTCTCCATCATAAAATTTCGTGTTTCTTCGTCAGTAAGCCAGAGAGTTAAAAGACTATAAATGAATAACAAATATTTTATGTTTTTACTTCTCCATCCCAAAGTCTTAGGTTTTATTAATCACTAAGAACCAAACATAATAGACTATAGTAGGTGTAAAAAATTAATTATATTTTGTTTTTCAACTCCATTATAAAATTTTAGGTCTTCCCCACTAAAAACAAAGATAAAAGACTATAGTCCATGACATATCTTTTATATAATATAGGTAAAATTTAAGATTAAATAATGAAGCTCAAACTTATTTATATTTACCTTTTTCACCTTGAATTATGGTAAATTAGATGTAAATATGTTCAATATGTTTCTTTTCCATCACAAAATTTCATGTTTCTTCGTCAGAGAGTTAAAAGACTATAAATGAATGACAAATATTTTAGGTTTTTTCTTCACCATCCTAAAGTCTTAGGTTTTTTTCATCATTAATAACCAAACATAATAGACTATAGTAGGTGTAAAAAATTAATTATATTTTATTTTTCAACTCTAACATAAAAGTTTAGGTTTTTCCCCACTAAAAAACAAAGATAAGAGACTATAGTCCATGACATATATTTTATATAATATAGGTAAAAATTAAGATTAAATAATGAAGCTCAAACTTATTTAGATTTACCTTTTTCACATTGAAATATGGTAAATTAGACGTAAATATGTTCACTATGTTTCTTCTCCATCACAAAACTTCATGTTTCTTCGTCAGTAAGCCAGAGACTTAAAAGACTTTAAATGAATGACAAATATTTTAGGTTTTGTCTTCACCATCCCAAAGTCTTAGGTTTTTTTCATCACTAAGCACCAAACATAATAGACTATAGTAGGTGTAAAAAATTAATTATATTTTATTTTTCAACTACAACATAAAATTTTAGGTTTTTCCCCACTAAAAAACAAAGATAAAAGACTATAGTCCATGACATATATTTTATATAATATAGGTAAAAATTAAGATCAAATAATGAAGCTCAAACTTATTTATATTTTCCTTTTTCACATTTAATTATGGTTTATTAGATGTAAATCAGTTCAATATGTTTCTTCTCCATCACCAAATTTCATGTTTCTTCGTCAGTAATCCAGAGAGTTAAAAGACAATAAATGAATGACAAATATTTTAGGTTTTTTCTTCTCCATCCCAAAGTCTTAGGTTTTTTTCATCACTAAGCACCAAACATAATAGACTATAGTAGGTGTAAAAAATTAATTATATTTTATTTTTCAACTCCAACATAAAATTTTAGGTTTTTCCCTAGTAAAAAACAAAGATAAAAGACCATAGTCCATGACATATCTTTTATATAATATAGGTAATAATTAAGATTAAATAATGAAGCTCAAACTTATTTATATTTAACTTTTTCACATTGAATTATGGTAAATTAGACGTAAATATGTCCAATATGTTTCTTCTCCATCACCAAATTTCATGTTTCTTGTTCAATAAGCCAGAGAGTTAAAAGACTATAAATGAATGACAAATATTTTAGATTTTTTCTGCACCATCTCAAAGGCTTAGGCTTTTTCCATCACTAAGCAACAAACATAATAGACTATAGTAGGTGTAAAAAATTAATTATATTTTATTTTTCAACTACAACATAAAATTTTAGGTTTTCACACACTAAAAAACAAAGACAAAAAGACTATAGTCCATGACATATATTTTATATAATATAGGTAAAAATTAAGATTAAATAATGAAGCTCAAACTTATTAATATTTACCTTTTTTACGTTGAATTATGGTAAATTAGACGTAAATATGTTCAATATGTTTCTTCTCCATCCCAAAATTTCGTGTTTCTTCGTCAGAGAGTTAAAAGACAATAAATGAATGACAAATATTTTAGATTAGACGTAAATATGTTCAATATGTTTCTTCTCCATCACCAAATTTCATGTTTCTTCGTCAATAAGCCAGAGAGTTGAAAGACTATAAATGAATGACAAATATTTTAGATTTTTTCTTCACCATCTCAATGGCTTAGGCTTTTTTCATCACTAAGCAACAAACATAATAGACTATAGTAGGTGTGAAAAATTAATTATATTTTATTTTTCAACTCCAACATAAAATTTTAGGTTTTTACCCACTAAAAAACAAAGACAAAAGACTATAGTCCATGACATATATTTTGTATAATATAGGTAAAAATTAAGATTAAATAATGAAGCTCGAACTCATTTATATTTACCTTTTTTACATTGAATTATGGTAAATTAGATGTAAATATGTTCAATATGTTTCTTCTCAATCCCAAAATTTCGTGTTTCTTCGTCAGTAAGCCAGAGACTTAAAAGACTTTAAATGAATGACAAATATTTTAGGTTTTGTCTTCACCATCCCAAAATCTTAGGTTTTTTTCATCACTAAGCACCAAACATAATAGACTATAGTAGGTGTAAAAAATTAATTATATTTTATTTTTCAACTACAACATAAAATTTTAGGTTTTTCCCCACTAAAAAACAAAGATAAAAGACTATAGTCCATGACATATATTTTATATAATATAGGTAAAAATTAAGATCAAATAATGAAGCTCAAACTTATTTATATTTTCCTTTTTCACATTTAATTATGGTTTATTAGATGTAAATCAGTTCAATATGTTTCTTCTCCATCACCAAATTTCATGTTTCTTTGTCAGTAATCCAGAGAGTTAAAAGACAATAAATGAATGACAAATATTTTAGGTTTTTTCTTCTCCATCCCAAACTCTTAGGTTTTTTTATCACTAAGCACCAAACATAATAGACTATAGTAGGTGTAAAAAATTAATTATATTTTATTTTTCAACTCCAACATAAAAGTTTAGGTTTTTCCCCACTAAAAAACAAAGATAAAAGAACATAGTCCATGACATATCTTTTATATAATATAGGTAAATATTAAGATTAAATAATGAAGCTCAAACTTATTTATATTTACCTTTTTCAAATTTAATTATGGTAAATTAGACGTAAATATGTTCAATATGTTTCTTCTCCATCACCAAATTTCATGTTTCTTCGTCAATAAGCCAGAGAGTTGAAAGACTATAAATGAATGACAAATATTTTAGATTTTTTCTTCACCATCTCAAAGTCTTAGGTTTTATTAATCACTAAGCACCAAACATAATAGACTATAGTATGTGGAAAAAATTAATTATATTTTATTTTTCAACTCCAACATAAAATTTTAGGTTTTTCCCCACTAAAAAACAAAGAAAAAAGACTATAGACCATGACATATGTTTTATATAATATAGGTAAAATTAAGATTAAATAATGAAACTCAAACTTATTTATATTTACCTTTTTCACCTTGAGTTATGGTAAATTAGATTTAAATATGTTCAATATGTTTCTTCTCCATCCCAAAATTTCATGTTTCTTCGTCAGAGAGTTAAAAGACAATAAATGAATGACAAATATTTTAGGTTTTTTCTTCTCCATCCTAAACTCTTAGGTTTTTTTCATCACTAAGCACCAAACATAATAGACTATAGTAGGTGTAAAAAATTAATTATATTTTATTTTTCAACTCCAACATAAAAGTTTAGGTTTTTCCCCACTAAAAAACAAAGATAAAAGAACATAGTCCATGACATATCTTTTATATAATATAGGTAAATATTAAGATTAAATAATGAAGCTCAAACTTATTTATATTTACCTTTTTCAAATTTAATTATGGTAAATTAGACGTAAATATGTTCAATATGTTTCTTCTCCATCACCAAATTTCATGTTTCTTCGTCAATAAGCCAGAGAGTTGAAAGACTATAAATGAATGACAAATATTTTAGATTTTTTCTTCACCATCTCAAAGTCTTAGGTTTTATTAATCACTAAGCACCAAACATAATAGACTATAGTATGTGGAAAAAATTAATTATATTTTATTTTTCAACTCCAACATAAAATTTTAGGTTTTTCCCCACTAAAAAACAAAGAAAAAAGACTATAGACCATGACATATGTTTTATATAATATAGGTAAAAGTAAGATTAAATAATGAAACTCAAACTTATTTATATTTACCTTTTTCACCTTGAGTTATGGTAAATTAGATTTAAATATGTTCAATATGTTTCTTCTCCATCCCAAAATTTCATGTTTCTTCGTCAGAGAGTTAAAAGACAATAAATGAATGACAAATATTTTAGGTTTTTTCTTCTCCATCCTAAACTCTTAGGTTTTTTTCATCACTAAGCACCAAACATAATAGACTATAGTAGGTGTAAAAAATTAATTATATTTTATTTTTCAACTCCAACATAAAATTTTAGGTTTTTCCCCACTAAAAAACAAAGATAAAAGAACATAGTCCATGACATATCTTTTATATAATATAGGTAAAAATTAAGATTAAATAATGAAGCTCAAACTTATTTATATTTACCTTTTTCACATTGAATTATGGTAAATTAGACGTAAATATGTTCAATATGTTTCTTCTCCATCACCAAATTTCATGTTTCTTCGTCAATAAGCCAGAGAGTTGAAAGACTATAAATGAATGACAAATATTTTAGATTTTTTCTTCACCATCTCAAATGCTTAGGCTTTTTTCATCACTAAGCAACAAACATAATAGACTATAGTAGGTGTAAAAAATTAATTATATTTTATTTTTCAACTCCAACATAAAATTTTAGGTTTTTACCCACTAAAAAACAAAGACAAAAGACTATAGTCCATGACATATATTTTATATAATATAGGTAAAAATTAAGATTAAATTATGAAGCTCAAACTTATTTATATTTACCTTTTTTACATTGAATTATGGTAAATTAGATGTAAATATGTTCAATATGTTTCTTCTCCATCACAAAATTTCGTGTTTCTTCGTCAGTAAGCCAGAGAGTTAAAAGACTATAAATGAATAACAAATATTTTATGTTTTTTTTTCTCCATCCCAAAGTCTTAGGTTTTATTAATCACTAAGCACCAAACCTAATAGACTATAGTATGTGTAAAAAATTAATTATATTTTATTTTTCAACTCCAACATAAAGTTTTAGGTTTTTCCCCACTAAAAAACAAAGAAAAAAGACTATAGACCATGAGATATGTTTTATATAATATAGGTAAAATTAAGATTAAATAATGAAACTCAAACTTATTTATATTTACCTTTTTCACCTTGAGTTATGGTAAATTAGATGTAAATATGTTCAATATGTTTCTTCTCCATCCCAAAATTTCATGTTTCTTCGTCAGAGAGTTAAAAGACAATAAATGAATGACAAATATTTTAGGTTTTTTCTTCTCCATCCTAAACTCCTAGGTTTTTTTCATCACTAAGCACCAAACATAATAGACTGTAGTAGGTGTAAAAAATTAATTATATTTTATTTTTCAACTCCAACATAATATTTTAGGTTTTTCCCCACTAAAAAACAAAGATAAAAGACCATAGTCCATGACATATCTTTTATATAATATAGGTAAAAATTAAGATTAAATAATGAAGCTCAAACTTATTTATATTTACCTTTTTCACATTGAATTATGGTAAATTAGACGTAAATATGTTCAATATGTTTCTTCTCCATCACCAAATTTCATGTTTCTTCGTCAATAAGCCAGAGAGTTGAAAGACTATAAATGAATGACAAATATTTTAGATTTTTTCTTCACCATCTCAAAGGTTTAGGCTTTTTTCATCACTAAGCAACAAACATAATAGACTATAGTAGGTGTAAAAAATTAATTATATTTTATTTTTCAACTCCAACATAAAATTTTAGGTTTTTACCCACTAAAAAACAAAGACAAAAGAACATAGTCCATGACATATATTTTATATAATATAGGTAAAAGTTAAGATTAAATAATGAAGCTCAAACTTATTTATATTTACCTTTTTTACATTGAAATATGGTAAATTAGACGTAAATATGTTCAATATGTTTCTTCTCCATCCCAAAATTTCGTGTTTCTTCCTCAGTAAGCCAGAGACGTAAAAGACTTTAAATGAATGACAAATATTTTAGGTTTTGTCTTCACCATCCCAAAGTCTTAGGTTTTTTTCATCACTAAGCACCAAACATAATAGACTATAGTAGGTGTAAAAAATTAATTATATTTTATTTTTCAACTACAACATAAAATTTTAGGTTTTTCCCCACTAAAAAACAAAGATAAAAGACTATAGTCCATGACATATATTTTATATAATATAGGTAAAAATTAAGATCAAATAATAAAGCTCAAACTTATTTATATTTTCATTTTTCACATTTAATTATGGTTTATTAGATGTAAATCAGTTCAATATGTTTCTTCTCCATCACCAAATTTCATGTTTCTTCGTCAGTAATCCAGAGAGTTAAAAGACAATAAATGAATGACAAATATTTTAGGTTTTTTCTTCTCCATCCCAAACTCTTAGGTTTTTTTCATCACTAAGCACCAAACATAATAGACTATAGTAGGGGTAAAAAATTAATTATATTTTATTTTTCAACTCCAACATAAAATTTTAGGTTTTTCCCCACTAAAAAACAAAGATAAAAGAACATAGTCCATGACATATCTTTTATATAATATAGGTAAAAATTAAGATTAAATAATGAAGCTCAAACTTATTTATATTTACCTTTTTCACATTGAATTATGGTAAATTAGACGTAAATATGTTCAATATGTTTCTTCTCCATTACCAAACTTCATGTTTCTTCGTCAATAAGCCAGAGAGTTGAAAGACTATAAATGAATGACAAATATTTTAGATTTTTTCTTAACCATCTCAAAGGCTTAGGCTTTTTTCATCACTAAGCAACAAACATAATAGACTATAGTAGGTGTAAAAAATTAATTATATTTTATTTTTCAACTCCAACATAAAATTTTAGGTATTTACCCACTAAAAAACAAAGACAAAAGACTATAGTCCATGACATATATTTTATATAATATAGGTAAAAATTAAGATTACATTATGAATCTCAAACTTATTTATATTTACCTTTTTTACATTGAATTATGATAAATTAGATGTAAATATGTTCAATATGTTTCTTCTCCATCATAAAATTTCGTGTTTCTTCGTCAGTAAGCTAGAGAGTTAAAAGACTATAAATGAATAACAAATATTTTATGTTTTTTCTTCTCCATCCCAAAGTCTTAGGTTTTATTAATCACTAAGCACCAAACATAATAGACTATAGTATGTGTAAAAAATTAATTATATTTTATTTTTCAACTCCAACATAAAATTTTAGGTTTTTCCCCACTAAAAAACAAAGAAAAAAGACTATAGACCATGACATATGTTTTATATAATATAGGTAAAATTAGGATTAAATAATGAAACTCAAACTTATTTATATTTACCTTTTTCACCTTGAGTTATGGTAAATTAGATGTAAATATGTTCAATATGTTTCTTCTCCATCCCAAAATTTCATGTTTCTTCGTCAGAGAGTTAAAAGACAATAAATGAATGACAAATATTTTAGGTTTTTTCTTCTCCATCCTAAACTCCTAGGTTTTTTTCATCACTAAGCACCAAACATAATAGACTATAGTAGGTGTAAAAAATTAATTATATTTTATTTTTCAACTCCAACATAAAATTTTAGGTTTTTCCCCACTAAAAAACAAAGATAAAAGACCATAGTCCATGACATATGTTTTATATAATATAGGTAAAAATTAAGATTAAATAATGAAGCTCAAACTTATTTATATTTACCTTTTTGACATTGAATTATGGTAAATTAGACGTAAATATGTTCAATATGTTTCTTCTCCATCACCAAATTTCATGTTTCTTCGTCAATAAGCCAGAGAGTTGAAAGACTATAAATGAATGACAAATATTTTAGGTTTTGTCTTCACCATCCCAAAGTCTTAGGTTTTTTTAATCACTAAGCACCAAACATAATAGACTATAGTAGGTGTAAAAAATTAATTATATTTTATTTTTCAACTACAACATAAAATTTTAGGTTTTTCCCCACTAAAAAACAAAGATAAAAGACTATAGTCCATGACATATATTTTATATAATATAGGTAAAAATTAAGATCAAATAATGAAGCTCAAACTTATTTATATTTTCCTTTTTCACATTTAATTATGGTTTATTAGATGTAAATCAGTTCAATATGTTTCTTCTCCATCACCAAATTTCATGTTTCTTCGTCAGTAATCCAGAGAGTTAAAAGACAATAAATGAATGACAAATATTTTAGGTTTTTTCTTCTTCATCCCAAAGTCTTAGGTTTTTTCATCACTAAGCACCAAACATAATAGACTATAGTAGGTGTAAAAAATTAATTATATTTTATTTTTCAACTCCAACAAAAAATTTTAGGTTTTTCCCTAGTAAAAAACAAAGATAAAAGACCATAGTCCATGACATATCTTTTATATAATATAGGTAAGAATTAAGATTAAATAATGAAGCTCAAACTTATTTATATTTAACTTTTTCACATTGAATTATGGTAAATTAGACGTAAATATGTCCAATATGTTTCTTCTCCATCACCAAATTTCATGTTTCTCCGTCAATAAGCCAGAGAGTTAAAAGACTATAAATGAATGACAAATATTTTAGATTTTTTCTGCACCATCTCAAAGGCTTAGGCTTTTTTCATCACTAAGCAACAAACATAATAGACTATAGTAGGTGTAAAAAATTAATTATATTTTATTTTTCAACTCCAACATAAAATTTTAGGTTTTTAAACACTAAAAAACAAAGACAAAAAGACTATAGTCCATGACATATATTTTATATAATATAGGTAAAAATTTAAAGATTAAATAATGAAGCTCAAACTTATTTATATTTACCTTTTTTACGTTGAATTATGGTAAATTAGATGTAAATATGTTCAATATGTTTCTTCTCCATCATAAAATTTCGTGTTTCTTCGTCAGTAAGCCAGAGAGTTAAAAGACTATAAATGAATAACAAATATTTTATGTTTTTACTTCTCCATCCCAAAGTCTTAGGTTTTATTAATCACTAAGCACCAAACATAATAGACTATAGTAGGTGTAAAAAATTAATTATATTTTATTTTTCAACTCTAACATAAAAGTTTAGGTTTTTCCCCACTAAAAAACAAAGATAAGAGACTATAGTCCATGACATATATTTTATATAATATAGGTAAAAATTAAGATTAAATAATGAAGCTCAAACTTATTTAGATTTACCTTTTTCACATTGAAATATGGTAAATTAGACGTAAATATGTTCACTATGTTTCTTCTCCATCACAAAACTTCATGTTTCTTCGTCAGTAAGCCAGAGACTTAAAAGACTTTAAATGAATGACAAATATTTTAGGTTTTGTCTTCACCATCCCAAAGTCTTAGGTTTTTTTCATCACTAAGCACCAAACATAATAGACTATATCAGGTGTAAAAAATTAATTATATTTTATTTTTCAAGTACAACATAAAGTTTTAGGTTTTTCCCCACTAAAAAACAAAGATAAAAGACTATAGTCCATGACATATATTTTATATAATATAGGTAAAAATTAAGATCAAATAATGAAGCTCAAACTTATTTATATTTTCCTTTTTCACATTTAATTATGGTTTATTAGATGTAAATCAGTTCAATATGTTTCTTCTCCATCACCAAATTTCATGTTTCTTCGTCAGTAATCCAGAGAGTTAAAAGACAATAAATGAATGACAAATATTTTAGGTTTTTTCTTCTTCATCCCAAAGTCTTAGGTTTTTTAATCACTAAGCACCAAACATAATAGACTATAGTAGGTGTAAAAAATTAATTATATTTTATTTTTCAACTCCAACATAAAATTTTAGGTTTATCCCTAGTAAAAAACAAAGATAAAAGACCATAGTCCATGACATATCTTTTGTATAATATAGGTAAGAATTAAGATTAAATAATGAAGCTCAAACTTATTTATATTTAACTT